>JANHMN010000002.1:128080222-128182264 GCA_030674055.1 Rhabdomys pumilio | reverse complement strand
ACACACACACACACACACACACACACACACACACACACACACACACACACACTCATTCTCTTATAAGCAATTCTAATAAACTTACAGATTTACCAGCCTGACACAGGTGGAACTGTTTCTTTAGTCTGTCATAGGTGCTCTCTATGTAATGAATGGACATTGTTTCACAACAGTTGCTCAGAAAAATTAGACTGAATGGATGTCTGCCCCATTTCTGATGAGCTTATGCATATGTAACCCCATCATAAGTTGAGGTGTGCCAATATATCCCCCTTTCTTGCTGAAGTTGTTTTTCAAAGTAATTGCAATTGAGAATAAATGTTACTTTGATTTACTGTATTGGAGAAGGATTTATTTTTGCTAAACTTTCATTCCTCTCACATCCCCCACAGAAACTTTCCTAAATTAAGCTGGTAATTTTAATCTTGGTTCTGAACATAGAGAGCATATGTTATAAATATATTTCTTCAACTCAACTTACCATCTTTATAAATCTTATTTTCTGCTTATTGGCATGATGATAATTTTTTATTATGAAAAATTCAAACATATGGAAAAGATGAGAGAATTGTATAATGAACATGCATACATCCATAATGTAATTCATTGTGGATTTTAAAACTAGAAGTCTGCTTTACTTTTATTTATTTATTTTATTTTATGTGTATGAATCTATGTGTTCCGTGTGTCCATGGAAGTCAGAAGAATGTCTTGACTTCCCTAGAACTGAGGTTACAGATGGTTGTGAGCTACAGTGTGTGTATTGGAAAATGAACTTATGCCCTCTGCAAGAGAAACCAGTGCTCTTAATCACTGAGACATCTTCCTAGCCCCTGGTCTGCTTTTCTGATTAGCATCGTTTTGTATTGTCCTGTCAGAACTAGTCAGTGTACCTAAAACTGTGCTGTATGAGATGGTTTTTACTGAAAAAGACATATTTGAAGTATTTAACTTTCTGTTAAATTGCTAAGCTTTAGCAAGACATGGTGATACCTGGATACCTCCTCCGTATCCAGGAGACTGGAGCAGGAGGATTATTAGTTGAAGGCCGGCCTGGGATACACAGCAAGACCCTGTCTCAAAATAAAGAAAAATAGCAACAAACACACCTCAACTTTTTTTTTAAATTCCTAAAAAGTTTCAAAGTTAGGAACTGGTAAACTAGCCATAGTGACAGACACATGCCATCCCAACACTTTGGAGAGTTATGTGTTCAAGGCTATCCTCAACTTTAGAGTGAATGAAAGGTTTGTGTTACATGAGACCCTGTTTCAAAACAAAACAAAAGGACTCAAAAGAAAGAGAGTCAGGGGAAGACAGAAGTGAGGGCTGGGTGTTAGTTCTCATGTGCAGTAGCTATAAGGAGAATATTACAATTATTTGCTTTTTGTTAAGCATCATTATAAGCATACAGATTTTAAAATCAATTGCCCAAATAAGTTATACTTAGTATTATGATAATGCTCTGATTGTTCAATTAAGCAACAATGGTATAATGGCCCACTCATTTTCTTTACTCTTACATGTCTTTTTTTTTTTTTTTTTTTTTTTTTTTGTAGAATAGAAGACATGATTTGCCAGGGAGGGCCGTAGTCACAGGGAAGAGGAAATTGGGCATGTGGTAACGGCTTACAGGTGGGATGATATCAAACACAGTCACATTTACCAAACAGATGGCAAGGAGAGAAAGCTGAGATGAAACCAGAAGGGAAATATGAAGCTTTATTTTGACACGCTGCTGTCATTTTCAGATACAAAGAATGATTTTTAATGGCTACCTATAATTATTTTGTTCTGCTACCCATTCATTTGCAAAGAGCTGACTTGAGCTCAACTCTTTTATGCGTGTTTCTACCTGGATAGAGGAAGAAGATCTATAAACACTCTCAGTTTCATAAAGTAAAGTGATTTGCAATAGAAATACAGCACAAAATAATGGTAAGGATCCCCCAATAAATACCAGTTCATTTCCAACCTATTCTTACATAAGATAAATATATACCTTTCTCTCCTCATTAGGGGTTTTAGATATGTTTGTTTTCAAACCCTTTACCACAATGACAGGTTTCCAGTACGTGGGCCAGAGGAAATCTAACTACTAGGTTATCTGGCCTGTAAATAGTAAAGAAATAGATATTTTTTTAGTGGAGACAAATGTAAACTATCTGTATAATCCAAATAAATTCTCTGACTAAAAATTGAAGAGTAAATTCCAATCATCTTTCAACTAAATGCTTACACATTCTAAATGCTTACACATATTAGGACTAATTGCTACTGCTTATTAAATTTCCTTTGATTGTTTGTCCTTCTTTTATGGGGCACAAGATGCTGCGCTCACACGATCAACTGAGTACAGGAAATGAGTTGTAGAACTTCAACGCCCTTAGGTGAGATTGAGACAAAGTCATCCTCAAAGGAAGAAAGACTGCCACGGGGATGCCTAAAGATGGGAAGAATTGGTCCCATCAACACTGGCCTCGCTGTCTATGGAGGTGTGTGTTTGAGACTTGGAGAGAAGGCTTGCATTCATTATTAACGGCAATAGCAAATCATCTCAAAAGTGTCAGCACGTTGTATCACCACATTCTGTTCCTAACATTTATAAACACAGTCTCGAGACTACAAATAATTTACCCCACACTAAATGAAGCTTAACAAAACAAATAAAAACAAAAATACATTTATAGTGCATTTCGTGACTTTCAGAATTCTTCCTACTTTTAAACAGCACATGGGTATAAATGGGTTGACTGAATAAGAAGTATCAGTTGGTTTATACATTTAATGTGCTTCTTGATAGGAATAGAGGACTGCAGAGAATAAAGGGGAGATAAAGGCAAAAAAAAAAGTGCCAAAGGTCAGTAAGAAAGGCTGCACTCCATAACTCTTGTTCAATGACACCTCACTAAAGTTCACCGCTACTTTTTTATTATAGCATATTGGTCCTTCTAAGAACACTAACAGTGAGAAATAAATGAGTATGGCTTCAGATGCTATTGATGACAGTGGGAGACTAGGCTTAATTCCCTCTTATGAAGTCTTCCTGAATTGTGTCACTTGAAGAATTTGTACTTGACTTTTGGAAACATAAAATGTCCTTGCTGGTGAGAACTAATTAAGAAGTCTGGCCCTCGGTGACTGAACTCATTTCGTTCAGGTTGACTGCATGCTCCAGTCTGACTCAAGATGATCGCGCGGTGTGCACGGTGCTCAACTACTTCGGTTGCATTACGGAAATCGCCTGGCTCGACGCTCTCCTGATACATTCCACAAGAGTGGCATCATTTGAAAACCAGTAAGCAAGACCTCTGCCAAATCACCACCCCAGGCTTGAAAAAAGCTTCAAGTGCAATAGTTCCGCTCTCGAAGGAACTCAGATAATCCCAAGATACCATTAGCAAATAAAGAGAGAATGGAACACCCCATTCACAGTGAGGACGAATCTCACAAATTCTGGATTAAGTGAAAGAAGCCATACATAAAAGGTAGGAATTCCAGCTTCTTCTTGTATGAATTTCAAAAACAAGCAAATCTAACCTTCCATGACAAGAATCAAAATAATTGCTCATCTGAGTGGTGGGAACTGACACAGAAGGTCCGTGAAACCATCTTCAAAGGTGCTGAAAACCTTCCATAGGTGGCCGAAAGTGCTTTCAAGCAAGGAGTGATGACCTGACAGAGGTCTTATCCAATGATGCCACACTTGTGTTGCTGACTAGGGTGTTGCATGTGCTCAAAATCCACCGGTGTAGACATTTTGTTCATTATATTGTAAGGAAGGTTACACCAAAATAAAAACTGAAAGAATTCTGGGAAAGCATCCAATTTTTGAACTTATTAAAAAAAACAGATTGTTTCCAGATAGTTCAAAGCCTCCAAATCCTCCCCCTTTTGCAGGGCTGTTCTTTCAGATTGTAACTACATAGAATTCTAGAGACTACATCTGATTTGCTTTCTTAATGACACAACACTAAAACTGACCATTTGGACAAAATGGTCAACCTATATATTAGTATCAAGTCTGTTTAGAGCAAGAAAAAAGACAAGTCTGGTCTCAGTTGAGGACCAGGATCATGAACCTGAGACTCAGCAATTTGCCATTAAGCAAATCTCCACAATGTGCTTCCTGACCCCCAAATGCTACTGTAGGCTTAGCAGATTCACACATGTGCAACTGCAAAGGAGTCCTTTTAGGAATCAAGAAAAAGGAGGAGACAAACAATGCAAACTGAGATGCCCCCAAATTCTTTCAGCTAGTAATTGCTCTGCACAGGAAGGGGCATTGGAGAGGTCAGAGAAAGACTCTCTGAAGCTGTAACATTGGATCTGTGACTGGAATGAAGAGGCAGCACCAGCTATACAGAAAGCCAGGTAAACAGAACCAGGTAGACAGTGCAGCAAGCCAAAACTCTGGAGCAACGACAAGCTTGATGTGTTTCATAAATGCAAAGAAGACCACAGGAAACTAAAGGAGACAATACATGGGAAAACACCGTGCATAGTCTTGGAAGGCCTTTGAAAGGTCAGCAATGAGATTTAAAATAAAACAGCAAGTTGCTAGAAGGTGTTGAGGGTGGGTATGGTTCAGATGAGAAGGTGTTAGATGCATATATCCTATCTCATGGGACTGATAGGACACATGGATTTAGTATATGATGAGAGAGGCAATGGGATTTAAAACATCAGCCTGGTCTGAGCCTGGAAACAATCTGGTAAGTTGGAGTAACGACGGTGGGATTGTAAGGATGGTTCCAATCACTACATTGTAGGAGATGTGAAGGACTGACAAATTAAGTGAGGAAGAAAATTGTGTGAGACAAGTTGGGTTTAAGCTTCCTTTAAAAGCCATTTCACAAGTACACACTTGCGTTCAGCAGATAGAATTGTGGTGACTTGATGAAGCTCAAACCCATCATTCGGGTGAAAAAGCAGCTTAAAGCTTATGCCTGGAGGTGGAGCTAACTGCACAGTTGGCTTTAAAAAGAAACTGTGTGTATGATCAGACAAACAGCACAAGGGCAGTGGGTGCGGTGGGAATTGAACCTAGGATCTCACACATACTAGAGGACTAACCACTGTAGTATATAACCCTAGGCGAGAAAGATGAAATTGTGGAGACTTTTGAAGATGGAGGCATTTCTAGCATCATGCTGCTGAATCCCTTAAAAAAGTTCTCGAAAGGGTTATCTTCACAGGCCATTTTCTTATCACTCATGGATGGCAACACACTGCATGTTTGGACTGATATAATTCTGAAGTGTTTAAAATCTAAACGTACTGATGGTAAGTTCACTGTTGGTAGAGGCACCTGTTAACTGATAATACATTTCAAAAGGCCAAAAAGCTGCTACAAATTCAAATTTAAATATGCAGGCCTTTTGGCAAAATATTCTCAGTTCCATTAATATTTGCACAAATGGTTATTTTAGAATTCATTAGAAATCAGTTATAATACACATAACTAAAATACTGACTAAATAGTTTCTTAAACAGAATAATATGCAGCCATTAAAAATAAGTAACATCTATACTTACTAACATTTATACACATACATACATACATACATACAGTATATAGGTATATTGATATGTGGAGTATAGAAAATACAGTCTAGTCTCATTTTGAATGATAAAATCAAAGGTTGTTTGGAAGATCAAATTATGATGGATTTTTATTAACTTACATGGCTTCTCTATGTTGTTTGGATTTTTGCAATAATCATACATTATCTTTCTAATATAAATGAACCATGAAATATGTTGCAAGGTTTTCTAATGCAGAAATAAGTATATGAAAAAAACTTAGGCTTTCCATGTTAGGAAAGCATTTAGCAGAAGACTGTAGGATCCAATGTAGTTTTGAAGACATTGTAGCATTTTTTAATTATTAAATTTTTATTTATTTATTCCCTTTACAACCCAATATCAGCCTTTTGTCTCCTCCCAGTACCCTCTCCTGTAAGTTCTCCCCCCATTCCCCTAAGAAGGGGAAGACCTTCTCTGGGTGTCAATTGCCTCCGAAAGTCCCCATCCCACACTCCCATTCACTCTCACTCAGCACTTCAAGTAGCTGCAGTACTAGGTACATCCTCAAGGATGTTTACTTAGGGATGTGGGATCCAGAGGCAGGCAGGTAGGCAACAGTCTCAGGGACAGCCCCTGTTCCAATTGTTTGAGGGATCTGCATGAAGACCAAGCTGCCCATTTGTTACATAAATGCAGGAGGCCTAGGTCCAGCCTGAGTTTGTTCTTTGGTTGGTGATTCAGTCTCTGGAAGCTCCCAAGGGTCTAGGTTAGTTGACTGTGTTGGTCTTCCTGTGGGGTCTCTGTCCTCTCTGGGTCCCTCAATCCTTCTGCCAACTCTTCTGAAAGACTCCCTGAGCTTTATCTGCTCTTTGGGTGTGAGTCTCTGCATCTCTTTCCATCAGCTGTTGGGTGGAGTATCTCAAAGGATAGTTATGCTAGGTTCTTGTCTGCAAGCATAATGAAGTATCAGTAATAGTGTCGGGGATTGGTTTTTACCCCACGGGATGGGACTCAATTTGGGCAGTCATTAGTTGGCCATTCCTTCAGACTCTGCTTTACCTTTGTCTCTGCATGTCTTGTAGGCAGGTAACTTTTGAAAAACGAGAAGTTGGAGTGATTTATTTGAGTCTAAGTTTGGAGCAGTGTCTAGGGGAGTTGTAGGTAAGCTGTCTACTTTCCAGAATCCTTCCTTTCTTCTCCTTTCAACATCATTCCCTCAACATCTAACAGTAGTACTATTAGATGGGACATGACAAGAGACGACAATTTCTCTCAAATATCCAATGCCTGTGGATGGCTGTTAACTGCCTCACTCCCTTCCCTCATATGTGTGACAGTAGGGAGATCATGGGGATGCGAAGATGTGATTGAGTGTGGATATATATGCTCACGCACATAGCTCAGATGTACGCACACATGCATATACATGTATGAGTCCATATGTACCAGAGATTGACATCTTGGTTTCTTCCCTCTATCACTCTCCACTTTTGTTTTTGATACAGGTTCTCGCATTGAAGCCAGGGCTCACCAGTTCCCCAGGTTAGTAAGGGACCCCCATGCCTCTGCCCCCCCCCAGAGCAGGGAATACAATGATGTGCTGCTATTCCAAACTTTTAAAAACAAGGATCAGGGGACCCAAACTCAGGTCCTTATGTTACATGGCAACTGCTTTACTAAGGCATCCCTCAGTCCCTAGTTTTTAGAAATTATTTTATACAGGATTATAGAGGTACATGGGGAAAAAATGGTACCAACTCCAAGTGAATGCCTCCATAATAAAAAATTATTTTCAAGAAAAAAAATCATAAAAAAGTCAGTTCTCCCAAAGTTAGTATATACATTTCATGCAACTCTACTCAGAATCTAAAAAAAAAAAAAAAGCTTCTTTTCAATGAGATGCTTTTAGAAGAGTAGGTCTGTGAGAATAATTAGAGATAATTCTAAATGATTTTTGGATAATCAACATTCTATAGAGTGATTATATTCAAGAGTATTTTCCTGACTTGGGAATGAATAATTCATTACTGGAATAAAAGGCGAAGAAATAAATCCCAATATACTTCATTTGTATTTCATTTCAATATGAAAAATGTGTTATACGCTAATAAATGGTACTATCACAACTGGCTTTTCACCTGTAAAAAAGTAAGTTGGATCCCTACCTCACCACATGCACAAAAACAAGCTCCAGATGGGCTGAACACTTAAATGAAGAGCAAAAAAAATTAGCAAGTTTAAATAAAGTTAGTATATATGTATTAATTAAGGGTTGAAAAAATTTTAGAACAAAATAAGAGATCTATGAACTATAAAAGATTGATTTAACTGTATAAAATTAAAATATGCTATATTGCTGTAGTAGATGCCTCACATCTATGAATGGGTATATGTACATCACCAATTGAATTTCATGAGTCTCATAGGTAGCTTTAGTGTCAAATTGATATACCTGGGATGATGGAACCTCAAAATTGCCTCTACCATTTAGTCTGTGGCCATGTCTGTTGGGCATTTTCTTGATTTCTGGTTGATGTAGGAGAATTCAGCCCACTGTGGATGGTATAATTCATAGGCAGATAGACCTGGACTGTATAAAATAGGTAGCTAAAGGTGAGCCTCAAGCAAGCCAGTATGTAGTGTTCCTCCATTGTTTCTGCTTCAAGTTCCTTCCTTGAGTTCTAATGGGTTATTTAAAATGAAAAAAAAAAAATCAGCCACATAGCCACATGGTGGTTGCACACACTTTAGTCCTAGCACTTAGGAGGCAGAAACAGACAAATCTCTGAGTTTGAGGCTAGCCTGCTCTACAGAGTGAGATCCAGGAAAGCCAGGACTATGTGGAGAAACCCTGTCTCAAAAAACAGAACTAAGCTACACTAAACTAAAAGGGCCATGAAGTTGGCAGCAGGTGGGAAAATGGTAGGGTTTATCTGAAAGGAGTTAGGAGGAGGAATGCAGGATGAATGTGGTCAAAATACACTTTCTTAGTCACCCTTCCGTTGCTGTGAGATACCATGGCCAAAGCAACTCTTATAAGAGAAAGCATTTAACTGGAGCTGGCTTACAGTTTCAGAGGCTTCGTCCATTCACATCATGGCAGCGAGCATGACAGCTGCCAAACATGGTGCTAGAGTAGACAAGAATCTAGTATCCAGATCCAAAGGAAGAGGAAGAGCCAATGAGCATGATATGTTAGTTAGGGTTTCCATTGCTGTGAAGAGACACCATGACCAAGGCAACTCTTATAAGGGACAACATCTAATTGGGGCTGGCTTATGGGTTCAGAGGTTCAGTCTATTTTCCTCAAGATGAGAAGCATGACAGTGTGTAGGCAGATATGGTGCTGGAAGAGCTGAATGTTCTGCTTCTTGATCCAACTGCAGCCAGGAGACACTAATTCAAAGCCCACACTCATAATGACACACTCCTTCCAACAAGGCTACGCCTTCTAACAGTACCACTCACTATGGGCCAAACATATTCAAACCACCACACATGGCTTGTGCTTCGGAAACCTTAAAGCTCACCAATGACACACTTTTGTCAACAAGGCCATACCTCTCAATCCTTCTAATCCTTCTGAGATATTGTCACTCCTTGATGACTAACCATTCAAGTATATGTGTGATTCTGTGGGGACCATTCTTATTCAAACCACCACACACTATGACATTCTCAAAAATTAATAAAATATTATATAAAAAAGAACAAACTAGATAGGTATTTTATATTGCAAACTATCATTAATAAAGCCAAAAAGCAACATTTGAATGTATTAAAAAGGGAATCTGTCACAAATTTATATTTTAAAGAACCACAAAGTCCCAATAAAAATGGAGGATTAAGAATAAAGAATGCCAGGTGTGGTGGTTTATACCTTAAACCTAGCACTTGAGACAGGCAAATGGATTTCTGTGAATACAAAGTCAGCTTGATCTACATAATGAGTTCAAGGCCAGACACAACTATATCATGAGAATCTGTCTCAGCACACACACACACACACACACACACACACACACGAAAGAGAGAGACAGAGACAGAGAGACAGAGACAGAGAGACACAGACAGACACAGAGAGAAATAAAGAGACAGAGAGAGACAGAGACAGAAAGAAAGAGACAGAGATAACAAAGGAAGGCAATTCAAGCTTAATTAAATCCAAATGGCCAATGATGATATAAAAACTGCTTTAATGTTCAAGCTAAAAGGGCCAAATCAGCTACTATTTGACTAATATTACAGAATACATGAAATTCCTTTTGAGAAATATATTGTAATAGGCAGCATCATACATTGTACTAGATATGTAAGGACAGAGTTAGTAAAAATATAAACATGTGTGCTTATAATAAAGACAACATGCATAATGCATAAATCAGTAAAAAAAATTCTATAAAAAAAATATGTTAAAAGATAGTCACTAGCTTATTGTGTTTGTCTCCAGACAATGGGATTTCAGCAATGTTTTATTTACTCATATAGTTTTTAATCTAGGACAATTTTTGTAATACTAAATAAATAATGTAACAAATTTTATTTGTATATATATATATATACATGTATATATATATATATATGAAATTTAAATCTACATAACTATTCCTTCAGTACTTTTTCTCTACATTCATTTGCAATTTTCATTTGTTTTATTTTCATGGGAGTGGTATTGAGGAAAGAGTGGGGGCTTCGAAATAACAAACATCTCTGAAGAAGAAAGAGGGCAGTTTGACATCACAGAATGAGATTCAGATAAAATGACATCATGCTCCACTCTCCAAGTTTCCATTTCATCTTTTCTCATTTGTATTTTAGAATATTTTAGCAACCTTTGACATTTGGTGAAACAAAAGCCTACAGTCATTTTTGCTCCTCTTTCTCCAATATTAGAGAATATTATGGTAGAGACAGACTCTTGTCTTTCCTTCATATTACTGAGTTCAAGGCAACACAACAGAATTGACGGGGGTGGGGGGCAAGGCAGTGATATGTCTTTACCATTTTATTAAAGAGTCATCCTCCTTGAGTGTTAGGTCTGTAGCTCTCTACTCTTTACCCAGTGACTATCCACAAGCTAAGATCTGAATTGACACTATCTACCCAGCTTGCTTCGTTGCTTATAAAGAATAGCTGTAATTAGGCACAATGTGGGCTACAATATAAGCCTGTGTTACTAATAACAAGTGGGATACACAGCATCAAGAGACAAGAAGTGCTCTTTATTCTCATTTATGTTACAAGGAAAAAAAGACAGACATAGAGCCACTGTCATGTTACGTTTTTTAAGGCAATAAAAGCGTTTTGAATTCCTAGACATCCTACGAGTTTTAGTTTTATAAAATGTGCTGTCTATTTTCTTTCTTTCCCTTTGAATCTTTTAGCATCACACATTGAGCCTGGCTCTTTTCCTTATCTAGAGGCCAGAGAAGCTTCCAGCATATGCTTATGCAAGAGGAGGGATGCTTGCCTTCTTTCCAACCTTGCCCCCGCAGTCTCCGCATCATGGGAAACTGGAAAACAGAAATACTACACAGAGCCTGCAAAACCTCTTGTGTGCAAACTCCAAAAGAGTATAGAGTTCTGGTAGGGGGTTGTAAGCAAGCTCTTTCCTTAGGAAAGCTTTCCCAGGACAAATCCCTGTCTCCATGGATACCTTTCACTATGCCCAGAATGTGACCCTGAGGTCTTTCTTCCAATTGCTGAACAGAACAGAACTCAGTGCACATAGCAGCCAAGATTGTACTTGGGAAAACTGCTGTGCAGGCATCTGCTGTTCTAGGATGCAACTCGACTTTCTCTAAGTTCAGTACACATTTCCTGAGCAATGCTGCATTGAAGCTCTTGGCCAGGGATCGCTGGATAATCCTTGACCAAGGAAACATGGTTTCCTATCAGGATAGGATATAATCAGACATGATTATTGCTACAATAGAAGGAAAATTGAGGTTTGATAGATTATAAGGAAGGTCAATTTAGTGGTTAGGAGAAAGACTTTGACTAATGATTAACATATACAAATGTATATAATATAGACAAGTGGAACTACTTAAACTATAAGAACAATGTGCAAAGACAAGCAGGAAGTAGAGGGACCTGGCTCAGTAGAGATTCTTTGTCACTGTGGTAAAGGGCAATTGAGGGGGGCTTGGACTCATGGTCAGATAGCAGACTGCAAGCTAGCTTCTCATTCTGTTATTCTGGAAGATACTTCGGGTTTCTAAGGATGTGAAAGACTAAAGTCATTAGTTAAAAAGAATGGCCCTTCTGAGGGAGACTAGCCTGAGCAGCCTCTGAGCAGCCATTGTGGTGAGGTGTCAGGGTGTTTGAAAGTGTCAAGTAGTTATAGGAATGGCAAATTCCCATCAGGTGGAATTGATGGAAGTCCAGGTAAACCCTGGATTCAAGCGAAGGGACAGCTGGGGACGTATTTACAGAAAGAATGGGTTTAACACACCAACAGGCTAACTATAGGGGTTGCAAAAGAAATGGGTGTAGAGAATAACTTTATTCTCTTAGCTGAACTGGCAGAGTTTGAAAAATATTGCAATGATTTCCTCAGCTTATGACACAATACAGTTTATGCTGCATCTGTCTTGGGAATCTAGGAGAGTATTATACAGAGAATAACTCTGAGGATTCAGTCAGATTTTATCCGCTTTTAGTTGATGCAGAAATATATATAATTTGGGGTATTTCTAAATAATGTCTTTTCTGTGATGTCTTACCCCAAATGAAAAGGGAGTGTTCAGTTTGCAGAACTGCACAGCTGTTAAGTGAGACAGCTACAAGCACTGCTGCCTTCAGAGCTGCTGAAGGGTCTGTGATAGCCTATGCAGGAATAAGACACCATAATCATCAAATTTCAAACAGATACAGTGGAGTGTCCTGCTTAGTAATGTGGCTGTTGTCTGATTCTTGTACTATCAACTCCACACAAGTTAGAGTCTTCAGAGAAGAGGGAACCTCAATTGAGACAATGCCTTCACCAGATTGGCCTGTGGGGCATTTTCTTAATGATTGTGGGGGTTTGAAACAGACCCCTCCCCATAAGCCCATGTGTTTGAATGCTTAGTCATCAGGGAGTGGCACCATTTGAGAAAGATTAGAAGTATTAAGAGGTGTGACCTTAGAGGAAGTGTGTCCCTGAGGGTGGGCTTTGAGGTTTCAAAAGCCAACACACCAGGTCTAGTGTTGCTTGCTCTCTCAGCCTGTGGATCAGGATATTGCTCTCAGCACTGCACGCTGCTATGCTCCCCACCATGGATTAAACCTCTCAAACTGTCAGCAAGACTGCGATGGAATATTTTCTCTTATAAGAGTTACTTTGATCCCAGTGTCTCTTCACATCGATGGAACAGAGACAAAGACAGTCTTTGATATGGGAGGATCCATCTCACTGTGGGCAGGGCCACACCAGGGGCGGGGGTGGGGTGGGGTGGGGGAGGGACATAAGAGTGCCATTGGTAGCAAGTCAGTAAGTAGTTCTTCCATGGTCTCTGCTTCAGTTTCAGCCTCCAGGCTCCTGACCTGACTTCATAATGGACTAAGATTAGGATATGTCAAATAAGCCATTTTCTTCCTGAATTGCTTTTGGTCATAGTGTTGATTACATCAGAAAGCAAACTAGGACAGGCTGAGAAAGCAGAACAATGAGTGTAATAAACAGAGCTTTGGCAACTAAAATCTTTCCTGCAAAAGCACAATATTGACAAGCCAAGTAACTAGACCACTAAAAAAAAAAAAAAAGTACACTTTGTCCCTTGATTCCTCTATCTTTCTGGTCATGAAGGCATCAAGGTGAAATTTTATACATTTTAAAATACTGGCCCTAACTGGGTGGTAGTGATAAATACCTTTAGTCCCAGCACTCAGGAAGATCTCTGTGAATTCAAGGCTAGGCTGGTCTTCAAACTGAATGCCAGAACAGCCAGTGCTATACAGGAAAACTGTCTGGAAAAACAAATACTACCATGAATTAATAAAATAATAAAATAATAAAATAATAAAATAATAATAATAATAATACTGGCCCTAGATACTCCTAAGAGATGATAAAATTGGCTAATAGCCATCATATTTCTCCCATAACCAAGCAGATTCTTTTGAAAGAGGTTTACGGTTTTTGGTATTAAGGTCTCTATGTCCTTTCTCATTTCTACGTGACAACTTGAGGCTTCTATTTTCACTGCTGTAAGAATACCATACACTACATGTCATGCCTGTGATGGGGCAGGCTCTGGGTCTCCATCCCCCAGTGTCTCCTCTCTACCTCTCCCCTCTTTTGAAAGAACAAGAAACCATATCAAATCTGGCATTGCCAAGGGACACATTTACGATCAATGACACTCTCTCTGCACCTCATGCTCTTCACATCTAAACAAGGGTAGTGAGAGGGGTAAATATTAAAGAAGCTAATATACGCAAGTCCTTAGACACGTGCTAATGTGAATGAGGTCATGTATAGCAACTGACTTAATTTTAAACTCTCTCCCTTGACCAGTTGCTTCTTAATGTCCAGAAGGACTTCGTGGAGTAGCCATGAATGAATAAATCATTAGCAATATTAGAGAAGAGGAGGAGGAAGGAAAAGGATGAGGAGGAGGAGGTTGATACTATCCCTGCTCCTTTCCCCAACACACTACTTAAGATTGGACCCAGGGCCTCATACATGCTAATCAAGAACTCGACTTTTCTGGCATAGCGTTGTGATGTGGTTTTTCTAAAGATATAGTTTAATTATGTATGTGTGTCACTTTGTGCACATGAGAGCCCACATCTATAGAGGAAAGAGGGTGTGGGTCCCTAAGATGACTGGATCAGGCAGCTGTGAGGTGCCCTGTGTGGATTCATCACCACAGCACTATGCACTAGGAAGAGGTGAGCACTTTCTCTAGCTCCAGATTTCACTTGGCCTTTCATTCTAATCCTTGGTGCACAGCTTCGGTGTCCATGGGCCTTGGACCTGCCCTCCTTTTAGACAGAAACACATCATATAAAGAAGCCACCGCAAAGCAGACCACGTCTTGGCCTGATTTAGTTTCCCTCTATTTCATTTCATTTCATTTCATTTCATTTCATTTCATTTCATTTCATTTCATTTCATTTCATTTTGTAACAGTAGAATTATTCCAAATGTTTATACAGAGGAACCTTGTTGAAAGCACATTAGAGGGTATGAGATTTTGGTTTATGTACAAGGGAAAAAAAAAAAAGATCCTTCTCTGTTTGAAAAGAGTGCTCTTTGCTGGGTAAAATAAACATTTTGAAACAAGAGAAAATTAGGGCCGGGCAGTGGTGGCACACGCCTTTAATCCCAGCACTTGGGAGGCAGAGGCAGGCAGATTTCTGAGTTCGAGGCCAGCCTGGTCTACCAAGTGAGTTCCAGGACAGCCAGGGCTACACAGAGAAACCCTGTCTCGAAAAAAACCAAAAAAAAAAAAAAAAAAAAAAAAAAAAAAAAAAAAAAAAAAAAAAAAGAAAAAGAAAATTAGGCCAGCTGTGTTGACATATCACAATGCAGTAAGGAAGCCTTTGAGCATGAATTTCACATGTTTGTCTCATAGTTCCAGAAATCTATGTATAGGAAAAGTACTAGAAGTAAAATTTTTTTATTGGATATTTTATTTACATTTCAGATGCCAATACCTTTACCCATTTCCCCTCCCTAGAAAACCCCCATCCCGTGCCCACCCCCTTTTCCATTTGGCTTTTATACAATTTTTTTAAATGTTAATCAAGGGCTTTATAAGTATGGTAATGCTCAATCAGAAGTGTAACCTAATACCCAACCTAGCTATGTAAACTATTAGAAGTAAATTTTTGTTATCTCACTGCAGTGGATCGATCCTGCCTGTTACTTCATTCAGAATTCTATGCAGTTTATGGCAGGAATACCCCATACTTCAGTCCCTCTGAAGAACCATGGGCAGCTTGAGCAGGGACCTGTGATCATGACTGAGGCTCAAAGCACAGGGTCTAGCCCTGGCTTGGGCTCTTGCTTAGTGTCCCTGAGCAACTTCTTGACCTCTCTCCCCTCCTTCCCCAACGGGTACAAAGAGAGTTTCCGTGCTCAGTCCTCACAGATGAGGTGACCACACTGTGAAATAAGCAAGCTAATTCTTGCCATGTAACCCTTTAGGAAATGAAGAGTTAATCAAGTGTGCTGAAAAACAAAACCAAAGTAAGTAAGGGTGCACAGAACAGAAACTCTATAGTACCTAAGACGAGTGGAAATTATTACTTAACTTTGCCCAAGTAGGGAAAAAAGAGAAAAATTCTAAGAGTAGATGATTTTAAAACAAAACTCCCTTCCTGCCCCCCCTCTTTTACACACACACACAAGAACACAAATACAGGTGCTTACTCACAATTCTCTCTCATTTATGTCTATTTTAAAATATTTTGTGTATTTGGTCTCAAAAGAGGAACGCCGCCCCCCACCCCACCCCCGCCCAAAAGAAAATCATCAGCCTTAAAAGAAAAATTTTTTTGAAATAATTAGGTTACAAATTCTGGAGCCCTTTAAGGTGGCTGCAGCTTTGTGACTATCTGTACAATCCACGGATGGCCCTATTAAATGTACCAGGCGCCAATGTTGCCGGCTGTCAAGAAGCAAAATGAAAAATAGTTTTAATAGCTGCTCTTTGACCTGTTTTATATTTTATGTCAATTATAACAGCACACAACCATGCATAATTATGAAGCATAGATGCATTAAAATGTACACATAATTTGTGTTCTTATGGCAACCACTGCATTAGGCTCCAGAAAACAAACCTATTGTTATAAGTCATTTGCACATTAATATATTAGTATTAAATATCGAAGACAGATTTGTCTGTCCATCTGTTTTGAGTCATTTTAAGTAAATATATCTTTTTGGAGGGGTGGACAAACTCTCTCCATGAATGCACGGTAGGTGCCATCTGTACCATATATTATAATACAGAGCTGTGCACCATCGTGCATAGCAACTCAAGCTAAGACAGTGCCATGTGATTGTCATTTGAATGTCATTTTTAAAAAATGATCTGGTACATGGACAGAAGGAGGAATTTTTTTTTCCTGGCACTGCCATGAAAATTCCTTCATTTGACTATCCTGTGGTTTTGGATTTCTTTCTTAAAAGCTTATAGTTTCCAGGGATAAAGGAAAATAATTACCGTGATAGTGAGTACTGAACAACATCATCAAATATCTTGCTTTATGTACAGGAAGAACTGACTTATGATATCGGATTGTCATAATAGGGACCCCCTAAGGAGCAAGTGGCAAAACCAGAAAATGACCTGTCTCAGCTGCTCATGGAGAAACCAATAACTGCTTAACTCGATGAGCCAGAAGGCCTATCAAGTACTAGGTAACGACAGTTTTTACTTTTTAGCAATCTTATAATTTTGTGAGGATGGGATGGGAGGCCAATATGGCAAAGAAACAAAATGCAATCTTTGGTGGGTAGCGGTATAGAAGCAAGCCACTTCTGAACTGTTCATTTCAGCCCCCTTTCCTTACTTCTAACTTTAGCTAGGCATCTGACTTCAGCCTTTGAAATGATTGCCCTGAAACGAAGAAATCAAGAAATCTGTGGGAGGGCTGGAGAACACAGACCACAATGGGTTGTTCTCCTAAAACTCATGGCGGTCCTTTAGCTTCAACTCCCACGGGCTCATACCTGACTTAGAATAATTTTTAACACTTCTTTCTGCAGTCTAACCTGAGGTGGTTTAGGGTTTTTTGTTTGTTTGTTTGTTTGTTTGTTTGTTTGTTTTTGGTTTTGTTTTCATTTGAATTCAAGACATTAAGTGTGAACATTAAACATCTTTCTGTAGTCTCCATGTTACTGGACATTGAGTTCAGAGACATTTTGCAGGGTGATTTGAATTCTAGTTATAGCTCATCCACTCATATACTTAAAGGTCTTATTTCCATGGAAAGAAATTGCCCACATTTTTAAAGTTTTTATAGTGTCCATTTCTGAGCGATTTCTCTGGGAATCACTAAAAAACTGTCTCTAACTGCAGTATTTCAGCCTTTAAATAATCATCATGTAAAATTAAAGTGCTTGGAAGAAAACTGGAAACATTTGATTTCGATACACTTTAAAAACAAAACAAAAAAACTTGTGACATATAGCCAGGTGTGGTCACTCATGAGGTTCGGGATATCCTGGGCTGCATAGACATGTGCTAGCTCCACAGTAAACAAACATAGTACCGTATAGAAAGAAATACTTTTGTGCACCAACTTACCCCAGGTTAAGAAAAACAACTTCCTGAAAAGAAAGATACAAATGATAGAAAAACAAAAGAATGGGTGGATTGATGAAGCCATGAATCTCAACTACTGAGTAAGAAAGAATGTGGTAAATCTGAGCCCTGAGGTACAAAGAGCTGGAAAATTTTAGATAATAGGTGTATAGGTAACTAAAATTCATGCTTCCTTCAACAACACTGAGAGTAGAGTAAGCCCACTTCATGGCCTACTATGAGTGTTTAGGGGACCAGAATTTGAGTCTCAGAGGCACTAACAGAGGACTGGGTATGAAGGGTGAAGAGAATCACACAGCTACACCAGACAGCCAGACATACTCCTCTGGAAGAGGACAAAGATAAACAATTTTAAATCACATGCTTTTGAATAATTTTGAGGTGATCAATAAAATAATTTATGGAAAATGGGCCAATGAGATTGCTCAAAATGTCCAGGTGCTTGAGGCCAACCTTGCCAACCTAAGTTTGACTCCAGAACCCACATGCCGGAAGAAGAGAACTGATTCCCACACGTTGCCCTCTGACCTCTACATGTGAACTGTGTGGGGTGCACACATGCGTGCACACAAACAAGTGAGTATAGTCGTTTATAAAAATTTTCAAGTGGTTCAATTAATTGTTGTATACTGTCTTCAGGGTGTAAAAAAAAAATGCAATCTATCCTACCTAGTGTATTAGCTTTATTTGGAAAGCCTCAAACTCATTTACACACTTCAGTTTTCTTGTGTATTTAACCTGCAGAGGTGGGACCACTGTGGTTTCCGTACACCGTCTACTGAGGTGGGAGCGTTAAGCTTTTAGAAACTGTCACTGCTGACTCGTTTGAACCATTTCAGTCCTTCCAAGATTTGTCCTGCCTTCCATTGTGCCAGGAGATATCATGTGCCAATTTAACAAAACAATTCTCTAGCTTCCAAAGCTGCTCCATTTTCTACACTTAATTATCCAATCTAACTAAAATTAACTTTTCAAAATAACATTCTTTCACATAGTAGCTATAATGCTAGTTACGAAGAAACTTCTATACATTTCGGTGGGTATTTCAGACCAAACTGTTTAAACTGATACGACATCTTTGCCATTATATTTAAGAATCTTTTTTTTTCCCTTTAATTTGTTTTCTTCACATAAGTTGTTTTTCTTTGCCAAGTATTTTATTCGTCTGTCACCATTTCTACCTTTGGCCACCAAGAAACAGGACAAAGCAACTTCAGCTTAAACACAAAATCCTCATTACAAGTTCTTGTCCAAATGCTACATTCTTAATCTATAATTCTCCTTAAATTCTAAAGACCTTTAGTGAGGATTTTTTTTTTTTATTATTTCAAAAATTTATTAAGGCCAGGAATGGTGGGTCATCCCTCTAAACCTGACACTTCGGAGACAGGGGAAGGAGGATCTCTGTGAGTTCAATGCGAGCCTGTTCTATATGCATACATGTACACACATGCACTCATGCATGCACACACATGCAACTAATGTGCGTGCGCACACACACACACACACACACACACACACACACAGAGAGAGAGAGAGAGAGAGAGAGAGAGAGAGAGAGAGAGAGAGAGAGAGATCTTACCAGTTGAACTTACCCACTCAATGGTGGCTTATCCATTTATCTTTCCAGTGTTAAACTTCCTGTTGAAACTAGAAGCTGAGATGGACAGGCCCAGACTTCACTGCATATAGTAACTTCTTAGTACTTTGAGCAGGAGATAGAGAATGATACAGTGTATATCCCAATATCAATAAATTCTACTTACCATACAATTTCTAGTGTACTGAAACATAGCAAATAAGATTTGGGAGAAAGATGATATACCCTTAGACATATTATTACATATTCTTTACACATTTGGTAACATACCAGGAATTTATTTTTTAATTTGACAAAGAATTTTTTAATTTATTTTATGTGCATGTTTTACCTGCATGTCCACATCCATGCCTCATGCCCATAGAGATAAGAAGGTGTTGGACCCTCAGGAATGGGAGTTACTTACTGACAGTTGTACGCCACCATGTAGATGTTGACAATAGAACTCAGGTTGTCTGGAAGGGCACAGTTGGTAACCTTAGCAGCTGAGCCACCCCTCTAGCCCAACAAGAAGAAATTTTTATAACATTACATGTAATTTTAACCCAAGTGATTTCAACCTCTGTTACAGAATCAATGCATGCATTTTCACTTATACCTTTTAAATTTTTATTTGCATTCATGTTTTGCTTATACATATGTATGAGAACCACATGCATGCAGTATCCACAAAAGGCCCTGGATCTGTACCATGTGGGTGCTGGAAATCAAACCTGAGTTTTCTTTAAGAGCAGCCAGAGCTCTTAACCTCAAAGGCAACCTCCAGACCTGATATGTGTATTTTACTTGTGTAATTACCTGTATAGCTTAGAAATTCATCAACAAAACTAGGAGATCTATGCATGTATTTCAGCTGAATGAAGTCTTTTCAACCGCTTTATTTACATCTTAGAGATAAAAAGCTTAAAGCCACTGGTCTAAGGAGCCCTATCTGGTTCCTAAGTGAGAACATTCTAGAAACTGTAGCTTTAGTTTTCTAAGACAGCACATCCAAAAAGAACCGCTGACTATCGGTTTCAAAAGAAGGATGTGAACTTTGGACCAGCCAGGTCTTCGACCTAGCTATCCAGCTTGACAAAAAGTAGTCTTGAATGAATTTGAGAAATAGCTCCCTGGTTAGGTGCTATTGTAGTGTTACAGAGGCAGAAATTTCCAGGGCTCATTCAAGAATAATTGAATCCTGATTTACTTGGAAGATGAAGAAAAAGCATGAATCCTCTATCAAATCTCTATATTTCTAAAATAGGGTCAGGCAAAGAAAATAGGGTAGGCTTATGTTAAGATACATACTAAACGTCTGCCTATTCAACTGGTCCCTAGCTGGCTCTATCTGATGAGTCAAGGAAAAGCAAGTATTTGTTACAGCCTATTTGGGATATAAATAAATAAATAAATAAATAAATAATCGAAAGACTTTGATAATACTTAACACTCTCCTTGGATTTGAACCTAAAAGGGGCAGGTGACAATTCAGTACTGGGTCCCAGCCAACCAAGCAATCTAAGAGAAAAGCTGTACCCACTGTAAGGTCGGCCCAGGTATTTGAGAGCTGTGGTCATGGGCTGCAGGAAGATTTCTTCTTTAACTTGGCCGCTGGCCTGCAAGCTACTGCGGGAGTCCAGTTTCCCCCTAATCCACCCTGCTCAATTGTCAGGAAAGCGTGTAAACAGGAGTCTCCATCAGTTACCTCAGAGTGGTTTGAACAAACTAACATCATAACAAGAGTGTTTATGGAGAAATACTTAAGCACTGAAGCGGAAAGGGCTCAGCACTGATCAGACCCCTCTTCCACCTTTATTCTTCGCCCGTTCACATTGAAATGCAAATATCAGTGCAGGGTTTCCACTGGCGTGCCACTCACAAATTGAAAAGCAGTTTTTATCTATGCAAATGTAAGCATGGTAATTGAAGTTAATCAATCAATGCTAGCTTTCACTAAAACCTTGAACATGATTGAATAAAGTAATTATCATTCAGCAGAAAATGATGAAGTTGTAGACTGCGTGAACCTTATTAAAGGAGGATTTTGAGTCACAATGGCTTAATTTAGCTAACAGCCCAGCCTTAGCCCAAGCAGCACACTACTCTTGCTGCCTAAAATTGTTTTAAGGTGAAGGAACCACAATAATGAGGGGGGGGGAGGCAGGTGGAAGAAAAGGTATGGGAGGAGATCTGCATACAGCTTAGATTCATTAAAAATAAATAAATAAATAAATAAATAAATAAATAAATAAATAAATAAATAACCTGGCATCCTATGAGAGGAAAGCCATCATTGACACTCTCCCTCCAAAAACCTTGAAATAGATCAGCCAACAAAGATTGCTATGACATCTTGGATATGCCCAACAGCAACAACAAACCCCTAACGTTGCTGTGTTTAACACAAACACATGAAGAAGATGGGCATCTGAAAAGCTTTTATAAAGCGGCATGATATCAGAGGTTATTGCTCCCTTGTGTCAGAATCTGTTGGTATTTTATAAATCAAGCAGTGTGTTCCTAAAAGTATGATGTGAAACGTATTTTTCTATCTTTTTCTTTTAATTCCATAAGTTTCAATAAGAGAATGTCTACTGTACTTGGCTCGGTTTTTTTTCAAATGTTTCCTTTATCTGAAGTTGTACATAGAGGTACATATACATTTATATACACAAAGATATATTCAATTACTTGTTTTGATTTATAAATAAACAGTCTACCAGCGGGTACCTCAATATTAATTCTGGGATGATTTCTTTCCATTTTTATATAGCCATCTATTTTCACTGATGAGTTAAATGTTTTGAGAACCTGCTCCCCGCCCCCCCCAACCAAAATTATTTTATCTCAGCCGGTTTAGTGCTACTGTCAGAAACAAAGTCATTTCAGGTGGCATAGGGAGGCAATCCCTCTCTGGGAAATGTAATCAACAGTTAGCATGCGACATAATGTAAACTGATTACGGAAAGAGGCTCCATTTAGCTTTTTGCAATGTATTTTTGAAAAACAAGGTTAACTAGCAATATTTAGATGAGAGTAGCCCAGCAGGATGCGGTGACTCTTAAGAACTACAGTAATTCTATTGGATTCAATTAGACTGAAAAAAATTAAAGGTCTGTAATCCCGCTAATATTATTGTTCACCCTTAGGGAAGTCACTCCCTCCCCCCTACTCCATTTTGGTTGATGCATTTTGCAGTTAGTGTATTTTGAATAACAATTTGTTGGATTAAAGCCACGTTCCCCATTGCACAGTACAGAAAAAACATATGTGTCTGTGTTTATGTGCATATATTTTGTTAGTTACTTTCCTCAATCAACTGTCTTACCTTCCCAAATTTCTTGAAGCTACAGGAAGTTCATATCTCAACACCTATATATTAAGTAGTCGATAGGCAACATAAAAATAATTTCTCCAGTTTAAGAACCAAAGTGGACTATGGTAAAAGCAGCTGAGGATTCTCTGGGTTGCTTTTCCTCTGACTAGAATTCGTCTCTCTCTTCCCATTAAGAATGAGCCATACATATCCTTATTTATTAATCTTCTGTTTCATCCACCAAGCATTTAAGTATCAGGACAACTGTAGCAAAGTGACATTACAGGGCTATATAAAAATAGTTAAATAGAATCAAAATGTCATTTTTATTTGGATAATAATGTGCATTAAAAGTATGATATTGATTGTTTACCTTAAATGCCCTAACTGTAGCAAATTAGTCATTTCTGACCTTTTATGATTATTTCCCACTGCAGGACCAGCTACTACATCTTATTTCTGCCCAGATATAAAACTAACAGTAGCAAGAAAGGCCATAGTATAGGAGTGAGCCTCTTTATTCCTGACCTGTCATTTTTTTTTACAACAGCCTAGTCATCATATTTTGGTCTCTTTTTTTAAATAAAAAAGTGCTAAGCAATAATACAAATTAATTAACAATGTATTAATAAAAGATCCAAAATATATAGACTCCTTGTTTTATTTTCCTTAGGATTAATATACAGTAATAGAAGCATCCTTGTGGCAACAGTAAATAACTTACCATTGCAAACATTTCATTTCCAGGAAGCTCCATGAAATGATGCTCAAACTTCTTGGAAATGAAGATGTATCGAGTGGGGGAACATTCTCGAGCGCTATATTTGTGTGTGCATATGTGTGTTTGTACTTGTACACACTGAGTCTTTTCCTAGCTGACCCGTTCTACTGGTCTCAATGAAGCAATTGGAAACCCAAAAATTAGATAGAGACGGAAGCTGAGATGCTGTGACAACTGGTGGTTTTAACTGCTATAGGAATTGAGACAATATACAGTTTTCTAAGGGACGATTCTCTGCCCTTGCTTCCTTGCGAACTCAAAAGGAACTCCAAAAACTCCAACGCATGTAAATTAAAATTGATTTGGAGCAAGTCAACATTTCACAGTTTTTTTTTTTCCCATGATGTGTTGCATGGCCAAGCCATCCCTGCTGAGGGTTTCCCATTAATTGAGCTCTCGGTCCAATAGTGGGCTCTCTGACTCTAGCCCTCACTTGTCTACCATAGCTGTGATGGTTAAAAGCTTCTCCGGTTTGTCACAGAGTTTAATATGCACCCTACATAATTATGCAGGATTCACTGTGCTATCAAACTGCAATTCAAATTAGTTCAGGATTAAAGGCACAGAACAGTACTGCTTCCTTAATTGCATTGTAGTGTGCTGATCACATTCAAATACCCATTACTCATTCCCTCTGTGGAGCAATAAGTCAGGGGGATTAATATTCAGGCAGGTGACAGGGCCAAGCCATTAAAAAGCAGTTATGCAGAAAGCATGGCTGGTTTTATTCACGTTAATGAAATCAGTGAAATGAAACTGTAATAGATTTATCAAAGCTCAGATGGATTTGCTGTAAATCAGTTTGATTCAAGCAATCAAACTGGACAATAGAGATAGTTTTCAGCTCTAGCAATGGGTGTCAGAAAGCAGCATGTGAGAAGCGCTGATATTCTTCTTGTATGGATGGAATAGCCACCCCATGCGCAGACCTATTCCCAAACCACTGCCGCTAATTTTTTTGTCTTTTGAACTAGGTGCCAGTGGCTGATAAAACATACAGCATATCATCTTAATACAGCACTTACACTGTTTTTATTCCTCATTTTTAAGTATCCTAGAACATCAATTCTTTCCAATTGCTGACAAGGAAAAAAAAAAAGCAAAGTTCGACAGAACACAAATTAGCATTCACTCTCCCTTTACTGTCCAGAGCAGGAAAGCAACTTTGGCCGGGGCATCAGGACACAATTAGCACAAATGTCTCCTACACCTGAACAAGAGCAAAAGGGAAATAGGTCAGATCACCATTTCCAAGATGGGTGGGCTGGCAAAGAAGCTCAGAAGAAGCTGAAAATTTACTTTTGTTCTGGGTCTAATGAAATAATTTGGTATCCATTAGAGGGCAGCATAAGAACAAAAACTCAGCCCAGCAAGGGAGACCTCCCCTGCAGAGACACAGCACCTCAGAGGTCACTGGAAACTTTTCCAAGGCAGTCACATTGCCAAACCTAGAGCAAGGGATGGAGAGAGCTAAAGTCCCAGAGATCGGAATGCAAGGACTGTAAGGGAAACGTGACCCCAGCCATAGCACACATCAATTCAGCTCTCCAGATCTCGGTGCACATATTAATGCCCCCCCCCCCCCCCCCACCCCCCCCCCCCCCCGCAGGATTAAAGGAGAATGTTCCAGGCTTGAACTCAGTGGCCATCTCAAGTATTCTATGCACTGGTTTTGTGGCTCAGACTGCAAAAGGAACTGTGAAGTAGTGAGCTAGGTTTTTGTTTTCTTTTAAAAAGTACATCATGAAGAGTACGCTAACTGAAGACTACTCTAATTGGTCTAATTTTTAATTATTAGAAACAAATTGTTTGAGAGAACTACAGCCAGTTTTTAATGATCCAAAACAGAAGTAAATGTTCTGGTCTATTAGCATCCTATATGGAATAAATCAATATTAAAGCTAATTAACCCTTTTCCAAGGCATTTTTGCCTTGGTTTTTATTTAATGGCACAGTGCTGTTTGCGGCATGGATCAAACTGGATAAGTTCCATTTAAAAGATAGCCTGTTTGGATACAAGGCAGTAACTCGCTAGGACAAACATCTTTACCAGGATAGACTTGGCTTTGCAGCATCTACAAAGAACTGACCTTGGCTTCTTAAAAGGCTGACAGTAACATGGAGGGTAAGAGTTGGAGCCTAATCATCTACTCAGGACTGCTGTAATAACATAGCTGATTTCATTTACTGCTTTAAAAATTTATCTACTAGAAATTTCAGGGTTTTTTTTTGTTTTGTTTTGTTTTGTTTTAAGGATATTTCTTGCTGAAGATGAAGGAGGTGGGGATTCAGGCAGAACTGCCTTCACTCTAGATCATATGTGAAATACAAACCTAGGATTTGGCCTTTTTGGAAGAAGCTATGATTTTTTAATAGTGTTCAAACACCTAGTACCAAGCACCTACCTTTCAGGACATAAATGACTACTTTGACATATGAAACCAATGAAAATTATATACATTATTTAAAGAACTCGATACCCATCCCCTCCCCCTTTTTTGATACAAGAAATCGCAGGGCACACTTTAATATCAAGCTATTTTTGACTTATAAAATATATGATATATTTTGTACATGAATTAAATTCTTCACGGTACCAGAGGAATTAATTTGTAGTGTTATGAAATTTTGATTAGCCTGCTGTAAAATCAGAATTGTTTACCCCAAGTGTCTACAGTCTGACTCTCACGGTCTCGCCACACAGATAATGAAATGAACCAGAGAAGTGAGGTGGGGGTGGGGGAGGAGGAGTAATTTATGAAAACATGGTACACCATAATTTTGCCATTTTTCTGCAATAAGGATGGCAAATGATTCATGGGATAAAATGAAATATTTCTCACTGTCATTTCAATGGATCTAAGATTTACAGCTTCTTAACTTGGATAGGAAAAACTCCGTATGCATAAAAATGAATTGTAAATCAATTAATGATGGGGATGGAAGGAGGAAAAAAAGCGGATAGTGAAGCAATGGTGAGAAAAGCTAACAAGCAACACATAAATGGTGCGGCTGTTTACTCTAACCTTGGAGGAAGACGGGGCTAGGAAGGACAGAAAACGGTCTGGATTATAAGAGGGCACTGAGGACAGGTGAAATAAGTGTCATGTTAATTGAGCTTATAACGTTTAGATTATTTAGACAAACAAAATCAAGTAAGTCTAGATTGGAGTTAAAGAAAAAGCTAATAAAAATCTAGACCCACTTGTACAGAATGGGATGAAAGCCAACAAAGAATACTAAGTGTGTGAAGGCCTAAGGCAAGGAAGGAGGTGTGTGCACCAGTGTGATGTGTGTGTGTGTATGTGTGTGTTGCTTAGGACAGGGAGGTAGTGTGTGTGTTTGTACGTGTGTATGTCTCTCTGTGTCTGTGTGTCTGTGATACTTAATGCAGGGAGGTGTGTGTGTGCATGTGTGTATTGCTTAAGGCTGGGAGGTTGTGTGTTTGTGTGTGTGTGTGCGCGCGCGCGCGTGTGTGTGTGTGTATGTGTGTGTGTGTGTGTGTGTGTGTGTGTGTGTGTGTGTGCTCGAATGACTTCCCACTTCCCCACTTTGATACAGTGAAAGGAAGCAGGCAGCAGCCAGGAAGAAGAACAAATTTTCATTCAGGAGCCATTTACTTGGAAGGTAAGTGCAGGGATGCCTTGAACTGCAAGGGTCTGCAAGGCTCAGAAGCTTATAGAACGAACAAGCTGTACCACACGCCACATTCTAACATCCAAGGCACACCCTGCATTTCAGTCCTCTTACGCTTCCAGTAAAGTACAATATGGTGCCTTCCTAAAAGGCACCACACAAACCCTCCTGAGTCAAGTAACCACAATGCCAATACTTCTGGTGGCAATGTATGAAAATCAAATGATTTGGTGCCAGATGTGGACAACAGAAATGGTGGTGATGATTCTGCTAGGGCAGTAGTTTGCTTAGCTCACATCAGGTCCTGAGCATGTGTGTATTTAAGACATAGAAGGACAGCAACTGATTTTTGTGCTGCACCTCTTAGTGCAGGGCCTACGGGGCTGTCTGTGGCATCAAGGCTTCTGAAGATCATGTTCTGTGCCTGCATCTCACAAGTTAGGTAGCTAATTAGAGACCTAAAATACAAAGTACAGACATCAAAGGCTCATCATTTCTGCTTCCTATACAGATCTTGTCTCATTACAAGGTGGTCAGATCAATTTAAGACTCCTGTTGCTTCTTGCCTTCATAAGTCAAATGCCATCTTATACCAGTGATAATGTGCTGTTCACAAAAAATCTGCAAAATATTGAGGCCGGTATCTTTCTTTTCTTTTCCTTCTTTCTTTCTTTCTTTTCTTTTCCTTCTTTCTTTCTTTCTTTCCTTCTTTCTTTCTTTAGTGAGAATCAATTTTACATATTGGAAACCTACATGTAATATTTTGACAAATTTTATTTAGGTGCTATCAGATTTCATAAGCTGGATCTATGAAAAATGTTTTGAACTATGTAATTTTTTTCCCCAGACACTGAACAAATGGTTTATTGTTCCAAGTCTGTCTGGGAAGGAGCCTTCACTTGGGATACAGTTTCGAAGGACTCTGAGACACTCCCAAATGCCTCCGAGCACGTGTGAGCCGCAAACAGAGGAAGCTCTCTCTGAACATGTGCAAATTAAAACCTATAAAATAACATGGGCATTATAAAATTTGGCCAGTGTTAAACTGATAACAGCTTTACTGATTTACTGACAATGAAAATATATAGCATTTTTTTTTCTGCCAGAGCATTTATCAACGCTTGGCAACCCTGCACTAACTTGACATGTAAGATGATCAAAATGGATTATGTAATCTTTCCCATTCATTTCTATTGATTTTGGTTATGATAAAATTCATCAGCATGCCTGGGAATGTGGAGGCTGAGAGGTTCTGGTTGACCAAAAAAAAAAAAAGAGGAACAGAATTTTATTGAGTTGTAATGGGATAAATGTAGACTAGGGTCACATGAAACAGAAACCATAGCCTAAAAGCAACAAATTAGTACAAATAATTTTGGTAGCCTCATAAAAAACATCTGTCGATACAGATAATTGACGAGATAAAATTACAAAATTCTAATATAAAAGAGCTAATGTATTTCATGTAAGATATAGTTTCTGAAAATATTTTCAAACTTCTAAAAACTTCAGCAGTAATTAAGGTTATCTGTCGGATGGCGCGTAACATCAAAATGCCAACAAATGGGCCGCTTTAATCAGTTTTATTGATTCATGCTTTCAGCTCTTACTCAGTTAAAAACAAGGCACATTAAATACATCTTCTTATTGCTCTATAAATGCATGCGGCTCATTCTGTATATCAAAAGTAATAAATAATGGCGATAAAATATGAAGACAGTTATAAAAGTGACAGTCCAGCCTCACAGACGGCATTTAACAGTCCAGTTTAGAACGATAACCCAACACAATACATAAAACTGAGAAAGTAAGAGAGCATGCAGCAAGTGCGTCCACTCCAGGACTGGGCTAAGAGCTGATGTTCTTTTAAAACACAGTAGGGCTTTTCTTTACTCCCTAGAGTAAAATGCAGTACAATTTTACAGCATCAGTGTCATCAATGTGATTACATTCATATGCAAAAAGACCTTTACATGTAAAAAAAAAAAAAAAAAGAGGGGACGAGAAAAAAAAAATCAATGACAGCCTCTATATTGTACTGACTAAAAATCAGAATGAACATTTTTGTTGTACATATTTTAAAATAGACAAAATCAAGGCATAACCTAAGGCAGATTACGAAGCATGCATCTGAGAGCGAAGATCTTATGTCACACCGAGTATGAGCAGACTGGAAAGCAGAAATAAGCAGCATGATGACTATGAGGCAGACAACCGTAGCTAAACCAGTAACCCAGCGTTATCACTGTTATTACAACTGGGATGGAGGCTAGTTAAAGGTATATACAGCTCTCCAGCACAGCTGGGGTTCCTTCACCTGAATCCCGTCAAAGGAAATAAATCACTTGATGATAAAAAGGCGAGATCTCTGTGCACCCACTCCCACACCCAAACAAAATCAACAAATGCCGGGTTTATATGAAAAAGACAAATAATGTTTATTCTCTGAGTGAGTTTTAAAGGGGCTTCTTCCCTTGTGTCCTTTCCCCTTTGCTTAAATTGGATTTAAAATTTTAAAGCCTGTACAGGTTTAATTGGGAACTCCTAGAGAAATGGGGTGCTTTTCTCACCGGAACGTGATAAAAGTAGTTCGTGTCCAATATGAGTCTTGGGATGGGTGAAGGAGCACATTTTAGAATGAGCAGACTCTAAGCCAAGGCAGATATGCTCAAATGATGCACGGTGCACTTCCCTTTGTCCTTAAAGGAACTTCATTTATAGCACACAGCATATACGAACAAGACCTGCTCTCCAAGCACAGATCAGCCTAAGCAAGTCACATTCTGAGCCCAGTCCCTACTGTAAGAGAATCGCGGATGACACAAGCCACCGTTATCTCGATCTAACTAGAAAGAGAGAGAGAAAGAGAGAAGAAGGGAGTGGTGATGTAGACTATTGTGATATATAAGCTGGGATGTCTTAAAGGACAGCTTTTCTGCTGACTTGACTGTCACGAGGTATAAAGTGAACTTTATTGTCAAGATAGAAAAAACACTAAACTGCAAAGCCACATGCTTTCATCTATTAAAAAAAAAAAAAGAATAAAAACCAGTGTAAAAAATTGACACTTTGAAAGAATTCACAGTGACATCTGCTATGACATCACTTGTCCTGTGTCAAGTTTCCCTGACATAGAAGTGGAAGCATCTATACTTCACTTAATAATGAGTTGAGCTGTCTCTCCCTGCAGTCTCGGCATATTTCAGGGGTGGGGGTGGGGGTGGGGTGGGGTGTAGGATGAGAACCTCCAAGCTTAACATTATGATATGTGGACTCAGAATCCATAATGAATGAGGCAGAAAGACACAATGTTTGCATAAGCAGAATAGTAGCACAAAGGTGGTTTATGTACCAATTCACAAAGCTAGGACACAGTCTGTGCAACAAAGCCTGTCAGGAGACAGGTGTGAAAGAAGAGGTACTCTTCCTACTATGCACAGGAAACTAATTGTTGGTAGTTTCAGAAAAGGAAAGCTAATTAATAAGTTTTAAGATTACTAGTTATAATGCCAACAGAATTTATCAAAAACATCTTCCAACTGGCATCTCTATTTGTGCACTATTTGCTGAGTTCAGTGGGCACTGACTTTTAGGTTTGATTTGTGTGTGTGTGTGTGTAATATATGCATATGCATCTCTGATTTTTATTTTATTTTATTTTATTTTTTGTTAGAAAGAGAATTTTTCCATTGAGCACACAAAGAGAAAGGTCCTTTTGGCAAACAGACTGGCCTCCAATATTAAAGTGGCATGCCTTATTTTAATTTCATAATTAAAGTTAACAGACGTCTGCCCAATTCTTTTTTATTATCTCTTTGCAAATACTGCCACTACTGCCCACCCCGACAAGAACAGGTCCTGACAATACCACACGCTGCAAGATTTGGGACTTGTGGGATTGAAAATTGTGTTCTATCATTACTCCCATGAGGAATGGAAAGATTTGGTCTCATCCCATTATATCCAACTTGCCACTCAAATGCTGGTTTTAAAGTAAAAAAAGCAAAGATTTTTCTGGCAACTATAATTGTCAAAGAAAGCCAGCAGTGCCTGGGGGGAAAAAATGAACTGCTGAGAAGCAGCTATCACCGTACCTCCCGGCAAATGTCAGCTCCGTCTTTATCTTACGCCTGCAATTCTGGAAGCTTTCGGAGTTTCTCTTTTAGAAATGTAACCAAATCTCAACCAGATCTAAACTTTGTCTTCCCTCTCCAGATTAGCCAGAGTTAGTCCAGACAGAAAAGTGTTCGGTATTAATTGGAAGGGGGTGCATAGCAAGACAGGGCTGAGAAGTCTCCCAAAACATTATCATGTCAAGAGGTCAAATGATTTTCTAAAAAGAGAAAAAAAAATGCTATCTGCAGGCTCCGGCTCCTGAGCTCTTGGGTGCTCACAAAATCTTTCTAGCATCTTCCCCATCTACAGGGAGTCTGCCTCTAGAACTAGTTTAAATGAGTGAATGGACGGGCAGAGTGTCAAGTCTGACAGGTTACAAAACGGATACAAAACATTAAATCAATGTGCACTAAAAAAAAAAATAATAATAAGAAAAGCGCTTTGTAGAAGCTAAACTGAATGGCAAATACAGGTAAAGTATTGGCAAGAGAAGTTGGCAAACACACCAACATCTTAAAGGTTTTGGAATGTTTTCCAGTGTTTTTTGTTTGCTTGTTTGTTTGCTTATTCCTTTTCTTTGATTTTGTTTGTTTTTTTCCTTGTTTTTGTTTGTTTGTTTAAAAAAAGGCAGCTACGATAGCCACTATTTTAGAGTGGTTTAAGTCATCTCTGGTTGTACATAGTGCTGGCTGTCCTATGCTTGCTGGTTGTGGATTTACTGGTCAGACTCACAATCCTCCACAACTACGATCCACAGGGATTGGAACTCTGCGGTTCAAGTTCTCCTCGGCAGTTTTCATCAGGATGGCAAGCCGGCTTCCAGACACTCTTCCTTTATGAATTGCGCTCATCAGCTTTAAGAAAAAAGAAGGAACACACTCAGCTCCCAGGCCAGCTCACCTTATTCCCCTCTTCTTACCTCCAGAGCTTTTCCATCAGCTCTAGAACACACACTTGACTTCTTGAACAATTCAAGAAGAGATGAAGAGAGACATGTTTCACACTGCTGACAACGACTGCATCTACTCAGTAGACCAGGCTATCCTAACAAGCAAATTTATGAACTCCTTCACCCACCATGTACAATTTGGGTCACTTCTTTAAAAAGTTAACATCAAACACTGAATCTTTAATTCTATTTTTAAATTCTAAAAGGAAATTTCAGAAATAGAGCCAAGACAAACCATGACATCCTACATAAAATTATCATTTTTCAGTCTTATTGTACTTGACAATTCAGTCCTCTAAATCCAAATCCCTTGAAGTCTTTCTAAACAAATTTAAATACGACTCATTGAAAATAGACTTCGAGATCTGCCCTAATTGAAATTATTTCACCACAGATTTTAGCTGATTCATTTTTATCCAACGGATAAAGTCAGAATTAAATCTAAAATTGCATGCAGACAGTAAGTAAAGGCCTTTAATGCAGAAAATTCCTTGCAATTCTGAGTATGAGAATGCCTCCACCTTCCTCTAACTATTGAATTTTTAAAAATCTAATTTCTTCTATTAAAAAAATGTACTCAATAGAGTTAGTTATATTTTTAAAAATACATGTGAAAACATTCAAATTATTTCATAGTTAAGATTTTAGCCTATGGAGATACATTTTGAAAAAATGTGCTTCCCCACGGGAGTTGTAGGCATCTGCCCCAGGGCTGGACCTGAATCTCCTGACCTTATTAAAAGCTGCTTCAGAAGCAGTCGCTTGTGAGAGTCCTACATACACAAGTGTCATTATGGCCAGACCCATAAACAAAATCCTAACCGGGGCAGTCTCCATAACTCCTCCCACCACGATGACTGCAAACACACACCCGTTACCAAAAGCAGACCTTTAACAGGATAAATGTGGGTTCTTAATAGTTAGCAAAGGAAAACTTTTCATTAAGCAATCAGATGTGGAAACATACTTTACATCGGAGAAATATTTTACCTAAGGAAAAAGATACATTTAAAGATAGAACAGTTTTCTCTTTACTGTTTTCTATCTGATGCTGGGAGAACCTTGGGATTTATCAGAGGTAACAACTGTCAGAGGTAGGCTCCTCTCCTCTCTCAGCCACTGATAGCGTTTCCTGTACCAATCGCAACAAACTGGAAGTTTTCTATTAGGTATTACATGTATCCAAGAACTGTATTGCAAGAAAAAAAATATACCTAGGTGTGAACCGACCTTATGAGGGAAAAGGCCAGTATTTTATAACTTGGAAATTAGAGTGTGTTCTGATTGGAAGTATGAATGCTTGCTTTTATTTAGAACTGGTCAGGAAATACTTAATAATTTAAAAACTCTACAAGAAAACCTGCAGGTGGTTTACATTATTTCCTATGTGTATAACTCTACCACATTCAAGAAGACTACTTAAAACCCAAGCCACACACATATTCATTAAACCAGATTTCTATTGTTTCTAAAGCCCTGGTTTTTTTTTTTTAGGTCTGGGTGCTGTTGTTTGTTTGCAAAGCACAAGAAATGAAGCATAAGCTCTTTATTTAAGGAGGAGTTTTCTGAAATTCTAAGACGAGAAAATGTGGTCCAGAAAAACTATACAAAAAGGGGAATTAAATGTTTTCTGTTAAAAGTCCTAACCATAAATCTCAAACTCCATTTAAAATTCGCATTCAGTTAAACAGTTAGTTAAATAGCTAAACACTCTTTTCTTGTAATGCTGGACACAACCTGCGAAAATTTTCTGCATTTAGATTCGACAATGCTCTTATCCGCAGCTCATCTCCAGAGAGACAATTACCATTTCCTCTGCCTTGATCTTGTTTGTTTAACTTGACACAGTGAAGAAAGGGCTGACATTGACCAAAATCCCAGCATTAATTTATTTCATGTTCAGCATTCATCATTGCCATGGTGCAAGCAAGACCTGGCATTCATTTGAAGTACCTGCCCAAGAAACACTACAGAAAAAAACCTGGCTGCCTGAAACCAATGCGTTCTTCAAACGATCGGTTCTATGGACAGCCAGGGATATGGCGTTCAATTTCTTTCCTTTACAGAACTATTTAAGGAGTGATGTAGAGCATTTAGTATGAGGTTACAGGAACAAAATGGATTTCCTTCATGGTTAGAATGACTGAACAATTGAAGCCGTCGTTAGTTGAACATCAGGCATGGAAATGCTTACATTTGTAGTCTTAATCCTGGAGTTTAAGTTTCTTCTCATTTGCTTTTCTGGTTCTTCAAAATGTAAGAATTGACTGATTGTATTCTTAGGTGAATATGGTTACTCCATGAATAAAAAAGATTATGGATTATAATTTCTCCCATATAACAATGAACAATGACTTTCCATACCAGAAGTACTCTGTTGCCTCTCATCATAGGCAGTGAGGTAATCATAGTCCACGGCATTGTTCTTTAATGATGCAATTCTATACGCCACAATTAACTTGGATTTAATCTAAATTAACCAATAAAACAGGTGCCTCTTATAAAGAGAAAGAAAACGGACAGACACGAACAGGGCTCATCCTCAAGGGCAGACAGATCAACTGCTGCTGGCTCGGGCTGTTTTCAGAACAAAGCGACCAATGGATAGACTTAAGAATTCATTCGTGGTCTGGAGAGATGGCTCAGCGGTTAAGAGAACTGACTGTTCTTCCAGAGGTTCTGAGTTCAATTCCCAGCAACCACATGATGGCTCACAACCATCTGTAATGGGATCTGGTACCCACTTCTGATGTGTCTGAAGATAGCAACAGTATACTCATAAATATAAAATAAATAAATAAATAAATAAATAAAATCTTAAAAAAAAGAAAAAAGAAAAGAATCTATTCTCAGGATAATAACAAGCAAAAGGAAAAACACAGATGCATCTGCCCTATCACAACTCACCTGCAGAAACTCATGGAGCTCAACTTGTCCATTTTTATTCAGATCTACTTCGCAGAGAATTTCATGTAGTGTGTTTTCGTCCATTTGTACATTGATACTCTAGGCAGAGGAGCACAGAGAGGTGAGGGTTAAACTACAAATTATGTGTAGCTTTCTGCTAATGCGACTAGACTGTGTGAACCTAAAAAGATACCACTTGTGAAAAGGTGTGAACCAATATTAATTTTATATCCTTCTATAGCAGAAGACTGATAACGAAGAAAAAAATTTCTGTATCACCTCTAGTACACGCTGAACATCAACAATGGTAATGAAGCCTTTTTCGTCTTCATCGAACTTATGAAATCTCTTCTTGTACCTGCAACCCAAAAATGAATAATGGCAGATGGTCTTACATAAAAGAGTGGAGAGGAAGAGGAGGAGGAGAGTGTGGAGGAGGGGAGAAGAGCTATTGAAATAACGTACCTATCGATGTCTGAAGGCAGCAGGCTGATTTCAGTTCTATCTGTGAGTTGTTCTGTTCGAGACTTATAGCCCATCTCATAGTACAGAAACCTCGTGGCTGCGTCAAGTTCTTCCTACAAAAGAAAAGACATATGCACAAATATTGCAGATTAACAAGAGCTACTGACTTCTCCCCCTCTCTCTCTTTTATCAGCAGAAACTGATTCTATTGGACCAACATCCAGTTTTACTGATGTTCCACCACTCCCTCTAGTTGGACAACACTAATAATTGCAGACACAGAACACTGCTGCGACCTTACACTTGCTGTGTCCACCTCTATTTGTCTGGTTCTTATCCCAGCTCCAGCTCTAGGCACACTCTGGTGGGCCTTGGGATAAGTTCACCTTTTCTTAAATTGCATCGAGTATGATGTCACCTGTGTTTGACTGCCTCCCCACACTATCAAGATGCCTGTTCTCCATGTGGTAACACTGCTGACTGCTTCCCGACACCATCAGGATGCCCGCTCTACACGTGGTAATACTGCAGTTTCTTTTACCACAGTTGCCCTTGTACGCTGTTCACTATCAAATTCTACAAGAGAAAATCTCAAAAATGAGTGAATGATATATGACTTGAGTCTCCTCTAGCATGGCTGGCAGTGCTTGTGGTCAGCCATGTAGAAGTTCGGTAAAGGGCTTCGGACACTCCGTGTCAGCATGAAGCTGGTTTTCTTCCACAATTGTTCTCACTATTTTCAGTATCCTGGGTCAGTATCTGCAACAAGCACCCCCCACAGGTTCCATTTTGTCACTCTCCCACCTACCTCAAGTGACAATATTATAGTATATATTGTTTGCGAATCTCTCTTCACATGTATAAATGCATGCGTGCACACAAATACACACACACACACACACACACACACACACACACACACACCTCCAACATACATGTATTTCTCAATCCAAATTTGTGTGCTTTGATCATGTGACTTACGTTGGCCAATAGAAATGAATGGGTATAAAACGGCTAAAAGAGACTTCTTAATTTTCTCTACCTCTCTTGTTCCTATTCCCTGAGAACAAGCATGGCTTAGACAGCCATGAAGGAGAAACGTCAAATCCTAGCTGAGCTGGGTATGGTGGTGCACACCTTTACTTCCAGTGCTGCAGGCAGGTCAGGGAGGCAAAGGCAAGCAGATCTCTGTGAGTTTAACAGCATCTATATATGGAGTTTCAGGATAGAAAGTGCTACATAAAACATGTTTCAAATTCAAAAACAAACAAAAATAGCTGGCTGTACTAAGCCACTAAGGTGGGTTTTTAAGATTCATTTTTATTATAATTTACTCATGCCTATATATGGAGGTATGCGCACATGTGAGGTACCCATGGCATCCAGCAGAGGGCATCAGAATCCCTGGGGCTGGAGTTTTAAAAGTGGTGCCCAGTGTGAGTGTGGGAGCGGTTTGTAAGAGCTGCAAGCCCTCTTAATGGCTATGTCATGTCTAACAGCCTAAGTCATGGAGGTGTTTGTCAGACACCATCACCCAGCAAAAGCCAATGCATTCTTAAATTCCCAACTTCACAGACCCCACATACTGAACGAGAAACTGAAATGACCATCAACTGAGGTGTGGGGACCTAAACCACCGTGTAGACCATGACAGCAACAAGGCTTGGCACTCTGTTTTCTTAGACAAACTGTTTTTGAGATTATTCCTTTCCCCCTCCTTTCTCCTCAAAAATAGATGCAACAGAAGAAATAAAACATCATGAATGCTACATAATACTGAATGTAAAACCTAAATAAATGTGTCTACGTCTACTTTCCTGTAGTTAAAATAAAACATGAACTCTCAATCTCCAGTGCCATTCTTCACTGTCCAATGAATCTTTTCCAGCTATTTTCTATAAACTATTCTAAGTCATTTCCTTGGCCATGCTGCCTCTGAGCCTTCCCACCAATGACAACCTCTTATGCAATTCATATCCTTTTACTGCTTGTGAAGTTTATACACACTCAACCAAATAATCAGGATATTTCAAAGAAGAAAGAAATCTGTCCATCCAGGTCACAGAGTAGCTTCCTAACTGTGTTTCCATTATAGATTGCATAACAGAAGCCTGAGGCATTGTCTAAATCACACTACTACTTGTAATATAACAACTCTATTCAAAGTGGCTCATAAAAGAATGATGTGCCTAGTAAGACAGTTTAGATGAACCGTTGAGATTAAATGTATCTCCAAGTCTTCCAACTTGCTTAGGATGACCAAGATGTTGCTACAGTAGAACCATCTGAATCACTGAATCACAGGTTGCATACTGAAGGCAGCATCAAGAACTTTAACCCTTTAGAGATTTGCTAGTCAAGAGCTTCAACATGACTTCAGCCTGACTTTAAAGCCCTATGTTTTCTTCCAAACCAACTGTCAGAAAACAAACAAGCAAAATCCATGTTCCTACAGAGATAAGGAAAGTACCTTACAAAGGAGTAACAATCCATCTCTCTAGATACATGAACTATATTAACACACAAAAAAGAATACATTAGAGTAGGGACAATCATGATCCACTGTTAATTGATTGGCAGTCATAGTTAACTAAAGCCACTCTTTTTCATGTCTGCTATATTCCTAAGCCTGTCAAACTTAGCTTGAATAAATGAAGTTAGTCTAACTTAGAACAAAAGTTTTATCATTTGTTTCTATAGAAACTCTCCTGGTACAGTGGTGGCTATTGTTTTAATTTATTATCAGATATTACTTGTTCCTGTGCTTATTGGCACACCAAGAAAGCACAGCATCAGCACTGTAATGTAAACACTTGAACCAAACGAGACTAGGTCAAGGGGACACAGTGCTCGTAATCTGCTATCATGAGACCATTGGTGGTTTTCAAAGATGCATGGGACTGTATGAAATACTTTATGGAGTCTCTATCACTTCTGTAATAGTCTCTTGATCCTTACTGTAATATGAAAACAACATGTATGAAACACTTTTTCCTTAGGACCTCTAATTTACCCCGTAGCCTATACTTCTTGCTAAATAATAATAAACATAGGGAACCTAATAAAAATTGATGAACATAATTAACAAAAACAGCCAAGATCCATGTGAAAGCCATTCCTAGGTCACAAAGACAGATTTTGCTTTCTGCTTTTTAAAACTAGCATTACATTTTTTACCTTCTGTTTTCTAATCTCTTTCTATTAGATTAATTTAAGGATCACACAAAAGACAGAATTCCAACAGCAAGTTCCCTGACTAGAATAGAATTTATGGAAAGTCACCTCCTGTCTGACTATGTCTTCTGTCTGTTTTAAATTTGAAATGTAAAGTCTCACTATGAAAAATCAAAATGTACCTTATATGAAAATTACAAAACCTCCCTGCCTCTCTTCTGGACAGCATTTCCCTAAATAGGTTCTGAGTGATGTTCATGCCCTTTCCTGATCGGCCCTCCTAAAAAGCAAGTTTAGTCCGAGGTCTCCAAGGAAATTTCTCTGTTGGAACTGACAATACACATAGCATTTCAAACATCTCAAATCATCTGAACTAAAAATAAAGCTTCCCTTATTTATTTAACACAAAAACCGCCTGTTTGTCATCTTTCTCACACACATTAATTCATACCCAGATGTACACAGTTTGGCAATGTCATTTTCCCTCATGCCCTTTCCTGTTCCTCAGTCATTCCCCAACTCCACCATAGCCCTGGTCTGACTCCTTTATTTTTCTCTATCAGTTGACTTTCAGTCTCAATGAACCACGTCTCTAAATATATCTGTAAACTTTGAAGATGCGCATGCATTTCTGCCATGTGCATGTGTTGTATCCACGCAGAGTGGAAGGTCCGTGGAACTCGGAGCTATTTATTATTCCCTGCACTGTTTGGTAGCATGCTCAGTATACGGGTCACTCATTGGGTATTGACCGTGGAAACAACACAATTCATCTATGCAGAGTTATTAATCACCCTGCTCCTCTTTCGCTTTTGCAGGGTAAATAATCCCAATGCTTTTAACCTTTTCTCAGAAGTACAACTTTCTAACCTTTTCGTTCTTGTTCCCTTCTCTTTTGTCCTCTCCAGACCGTCCACTGTCCTCATTAAGTTCCTGTGCCTCAGAAGCTGAATAACACCTTTAGCTGTTTAGTTTTGTTACGTGATGAAGGTGATGCGTATTCCTAGGGATGTTCACCCACTCACAAAGTTTGAAATAAAGTTAAATCTCTCTCTACCAGAAATGATGAGCACAACTGGATTTTAGAATTTTCTCCTACTTCCTACCTCCTAGCACAAATATATTCCCATCTAATCATTCCAACTATAATTGATTTATCAGAACATGCCCTGATTCTTCTATACAGGAAAAAAAAAAAAAGATAGGCATTGTTGTGCCATCTTCATGGAGAACTAAAACTCAAGAATGGGAAGAATGATAAGTCAGTACAGAGGCAGAAAGAAGGGGTCAAGAGACAGGTTTTGGATGCAGCTCCACAATTTACTTGTAGAAACTGGGTCTGTCTTCTCAACTATGAAATCTGGATGAAGGCCATTCTCTTTGTAGCTGGGCACAAGTACATGCCTAGAATCCAGCTCTTAGAACTTGAGGTGATAGAGTCCTGAGTTCCAGGCCAGCCTGGGCTATCCACTGGGACTCTTTATCAACAGTCCAACGACAGGGACACTCTTTACACAGGCACAATGATGACATCAAGGCACTGACCACGGATTTCTACCACAATTCACTAAAGAATAAATACAACATTAGAATCTCTATAGCAGGATTCTGAAAACGTAGAGCCACTGTGCTCTTGAACAATGTAATAAAGTTAAACCTCTAAAATGACCCTTTCAACCACTATTTCCCAGGAATTCTACCTTTAGGAATCTACACCATAATATGAACACTTGAAGATTAGGCTACAGACGCAATACTCATCTGCACTGTACATGACAAGATACTCCACAATACTCATTTACTACACGTGTGAATATGCCAAGGAGCCTTCTGTCCATGAACCATAAAAAGAGGTTTAGAGTTGATGGTACCTTGACCTTGGACTTCATGTTAGAGAGTGAAGAAATAAATTTGAGACTTAAATGTTTGCTATTTGAAGCACCTCCCTGACAGTATTTCTATCTCAGCAGCCCAGATGTACATTAGCTTGAGTCACAATGCCCTCTTAGTCTTAAGACAACTCCCCCAACCTAAGCAGCCACTCCCCTCGATCTCTTCTATAGCCTTCCTTATCGATCCAGTCTCTATACTTTGAAGTGTTCTTAGACTAACTCCAAGGACCACTTTCCTCGCCTACCAGTATTCAGCCCCAAACCGACCCCTCATGATTGTATCTAATGTAATGTCGCAGAAACCAATGTTAAAATGTACATTAGCTAAGGCCTTTGGACAAATCCAAGGACACTCTGGATTATATTCTCATATATTCCCCAAAGTTTGTTCAGATGGAAACACTGGCTTACTAGGAGAGAAGCCAGTACAGTGATACAGTGACACACCAGGAGCCTACATCAAGGTAACAATGACGAATACGTTAAGAAAGGGTGACACTCCAACCTGATCTGGATAATCACTGTGAGATTCTGAGAGGCTTTGTTTGGGGTATGAGTGAATATGCAAATAGGACGCTAAAGTTGAGATCTGAGCACCAAGCTCTTATGATGTGGCGAAGGCTCTAGGGACAGTACTTGACAAAGCTATGAAGTGACTCAGAAGAACTCCTTCTGAGTGTAAAACAGTAGTTCAAGCCAGGCATTATGTGTAGTCTTGGTTATCCAAAAACTCATTCTGCAGAGCAGGCTGGCCTTGAACTCAGAGATCCACCTGCCTCTGCCTCCCGACTGTTGGAATTAAGGGTGTGTGCCACCACTACCTAGTAAATTTATTTTTTTTAATTTGGTAATAAATATAAAATATGAAATGACACTTTGATTTTTCTTCATATTGCAAAGATCTCTCATCTTTTAAAATATCAACTGATTCAAATAATAAGCTCTTGCTGGTCAGGCAGTGAAACTACTATTTTTAATCAAAGGATTATCAAGAGCAAAAATTAAGAGTATTTTCAATGAGACCTAGAAAAGGTTGCACGCAACTTGTCTTTTGTATCTTCCTTTTCCAGGAATTATGATCGGGAATTTAAAAGCTTTCTCTAGATTTCTATAACAATGAAATTTTGGCATAAGACTATCTTTCCATTTTCTTATGACTTAGCAATATTAGATATGTATAATACAGAAGTTATCAGGAAACCTAAAGCCATCACCGTAAGTTATGCGAGCCTTTACAAACCAAGCTGTTACATGTTTATCAACAGAACTATAAAGGCTTTTGTACAATACCTGCTTCTTCAATTCACTCCAGTTCAATTCTCTGCCCATTAATTCAACAATCCTGGGCAGGGCTTCCTCTGCAGCCTGAACATTGAGAAAGGCCAGGCGGGTGCGACGTGAAATCATGTCAACTGCAGTGCAGGCATATTCCTTAATCCCGTATTTCACCTAAGTTAAAGAGAAAAAAAAAATGCTACTTTGAATCTTTCCTTTAAAAATAATCGATTTTCACATTTCACAAAAAGCTTTGAGAAAAGGTGGTGCGTTTCTGCAACCTCTCTGGCTCTCCGTGGACACAGGCACAGCTGAGGCACAGCTCGGATCCTCCCTCTGCCTGCCACAGAGGGTTAGAAAATTGGGTGGGTTGGGTAAGAGTCAATGCCTTCTTCCTGAATGAATAGAAGACAGAGACATCACTTCTCACCATCCACAGGAATCACTCTCTTTGCTAATGCATAATGAAAACATTAATTTGCATGGAATCTACATGGTGGAATATGCAAAGGATGAGGATAGAAAAGTTGTGGTTTCAGCTCTTTCCGCTGTAAAGTTTTCTGCCTTAGAAACCAACAAGTGTCGTTTTACTGGACACTACTGATTGAAGGTACAGTGAAACCCCAGCACGGTCCAGTCTCTGGTTTCATAGTACCAGAAAACAAGCTGAGAAATAAGACAAATGTCTGAGAAATGATTGCAGCTGGAGGGCCTGGAACCAGACTAGACAGAAGTGATTTAAACTTAAAGGTCTACAAAGTATGGGAGAAACAGAACTTTCACACTCGCGGTGCTCCTTGAACGAACTCTGAAGCTCATACCCGTACTATTATTACCACAAGCAACATCACTTCACAGCTGAGTGTTAGTGAAAGCTCCAGACCTTACTGCAGACTTTGGCTGATGTCTGTGCTTTGAAATGTAACAGTACCTAACTGTTCAAGGTGGAATGAACCCGATGAACGGCAGAGCGCCACACACAGGAAGTCCCTTGGCCACCACCTACCTCTGCTTCGATGTATGGAAATTCTGACACAAGACGCACCCCAACGACAGGCCACCGTTTTCCAGTCACACTTGCCATTTTGGCCACCTCAAAAGCCTTGTCACCATAGGTTTTGGCCAGATGTTGTGCAACCTACCAAAATGAAACTGCATTAGACAGGCACTCTGGGGATCGGTCCTTTTGATATAGAAGAAAGCAACAGTGCACTCTCCTGTCAGTTTTCCCACAGCCTGTAATGAATAGCTCTCAGGGAGCATTAGGTCCAGGCTCTGTGGGAGGAGATCACTTGGGGTTTGAATGCTTAGGCCAGCACTGACTCAGCATCCGTGTAGCACCAGATCAGTGACTGACGGATGGAGCTTCAGCTTCATTTCCTTCTTGATGCCACTCCTGAAGAACACGCTTCCTTGTACTCGAGATGCAAAGAGGTTGGGAAAAGTAGTCTACTAAAAGCAAACTGAATACATTGGAGATTTTCAAAGAGAAACTGAATGCACATTACTAAATTTTTAGACAACTATAATAAAGTTGGATCATCTTTTCTGGTTTTGTGGGGGAGTTTCTTTGGTTCTGTTTGTTTTGTTTGGCTTTACATAAGCCCAGGAAAAGGTCACTCTAAATCAGGGAGGTCACAGCATGGCTACTGACTGAGATCTCGACCACATCAAAGCGTGGCAATGTCCACGCACCTCACTCTCAAGCCCATAGTCCTGGACAAGCCTGATGTAGAGCGTGGGGCTCCAATCTTTTCCTCCTTGAAGGAACAGTCCAACTGTCCTACTGGGTCCTGCATTCAAGTTGTGAACCTTGATAGCTGCATTCACAGTATCTTCTGCCATGGAGCGATAGGTGGTCCACTTTCCACCTGCAAGGAAATCGTTAAGCCATTAAATTGGAATTCTGAATTTTTCTTATAACTGACCATTTGCCAGTAATAACAAAAGTCACCTCTTGGAAAAAAATAGGACCAAACACATGTTCCTTAGAGTGGAAAGGAAGAATCTGAAGAATGAGTCAGCTCCTCATACCTGCTATTGTGATGAGACCGCTATCACTGACATCCACAACATGATTTCGAGAGATGGACTGGGTGTCTGCAGACTTGGGATCGGTAACAAGAGGACGAATACCGCTCCATGCTGCCAGGACATCCCCTCTTCTCACTGGTGGAAATCAAAAACGTTTTAATGAACGATGAAAGTACAGGAAAGAATTCAGAAGTCGGCCAGGCGGTGGTGGCGCACGCCTTTAATCCCAGCACTTGGGAGGCAGAGGCAGGTGGATTTCTGAGTTCGAGGCCAGCCTGGTCTACAGAGTGAGTTCCAGGACAGCCAGGGCTACACAGAGAAACCCTGTCTCGAAAAAACCAAAAAAGAATTCAGAAGTCTAGAGGCACAGGTGAGATCAAAGAAATTAGCCTGAAGTGAAACCACTGTGAGGGTGGGAATTCTGTGACACAAAGAGAATTTGCTTGGGGGAGGAAAAACCTGAAGGTCATGGGCAAATGTGTCAAAGGGGAAGTCACAGAAGCCAGTGTCAACAACCCTAATGGGGAACAGGATTACCTTTTAGAGAAAAATGAAACATATATGAATTTTTATGTTTCGTTCTAGAAGAAACCTGACTCTTTCCTCAATAGTGACAAAGATCTTTGTTAATGAACCTTGTAGCCAGATGTGCTCTCTCCAATCCATTCACTCATGAACAGCTGCAGTAGGGCCTGCTCTGTGAAAGACAGTTGCTATTCTCAAGTCTTCTCATTTCACCTCAAAGAACCCCCACAGCACTGGCAATTTTTCTCTATAACCGGCTATCATGAGAAACTAATTTGTCACAGCAAATGTCCTTTTCCCAGAGTCAGGCTTGGTGCAAACCACAATATCCCTCAACTGCTAACAACTTCTATATTTGTTCTTTTCTCATTCCTAACTTCCATAACTGACCCAGAGATGGGCATATCGGCTCTTCCTAGTAGCTATGTGACTCTTGTACTGTAGGGTATAAACATTCTCTCAATAACAAGATAATATAAAATTATTCTTATCTCTGGCAAAATATTATTGCCGATACCAATCAATCAGATACCTGCTGAAAAGAATTTGTGAGTGAGGCATACAGTCCAATGGTGTCCACAATGAGGGGAAGGAACGCCTGTAATCCTTGCTCAGGAAGCTGAGACAAGAAGATTACCATGAGTTAGAGGTAGCCTAGACTACCACATATTGTATTAAGTTTCAGGTCTGAGGCAGCTACATACATCTTATCTCAAAATCAAATTAGCTTTCTGGTAGATAGACTCAACCAAAATAAATCTAGCATATTTTAATGTAAGTGATTACGACCAGTCTTAAAATGACTATGGTCTGAAAGAGGGGATGTACATCAAACAGTTATGCTGTATCAGGGATGCAAGGACATAAAGAGCTGCTGAGGAAACGGATACCTTCAGTCTTACAGCTGCACAGTCTGGCCAACTAGAGGCCATGGGAGACCTTATGAGTATGCTAATAGGTGTACCATTTCCCTCTGCCTCCTGCCACCCACCCCCACCTCCAGCTCTAGCTCTGTAGTGCTTGTATTCTCTTAAATAAGTGTAATATTGAGATTTCTGTGGCCAAGGGATAACCCTGCTTCTCAAACTCCTACACGTCTTGAAAAAAAAAAAAAAACTTTCAATATAAATAGTGCCTTAATTTTTATAAAACTCTTAACTAGGATATCACTATATTTTCCATTAGTATTTACCCAGCCCTCAGAGTCAAAAATAAAGCAACTAGCCCACCTTCCACGTCACAGTGGTCAGTGAACAATCCCTCCCGTATCTGTGAAATTCCCTCGGTAGCCACACTGATCAGGAATTTGGTTTAAAGTCTTGAAGCTCCATGACTAATGTCTGAAGTATTTTAGGGAAAATTGGAGTTTCCAGAATGAATGTGAAGCATATGCAAAGCAACTATCTGGCCAAGGCTTCACGTTTTCCATTCTAATGAACATAAAACAACACATATCCAAGATTGTACTATTGGAAACAGGGCCAACCTGAGACACTCAAGGAGTTCATTCACAAAGTGGAAAGAAGCAGTGAACAAATCTATCTCCCCTCCGCCCTTATTCCTGAGACTGGTCCTGAGACTCGATCACCATCAGGAAGAAAGAGTTCAGAGCCAGGAGAGTCCTTAATACTTGATATCTTAACACTTGGGTTCGAGCTTGAACTTTGTATCACAATGCTGTCATCAGTTTGAGGGAGTGGGTGAGTGTGTGGAAGTAATAAGACAGAGTACTGGTGGAAATAGTACACCTATTAGACTCATGGACAAAAGCCTCAAGAAATGCAATAGAATTTTTTTTTTTAAAGGAGATAATATAGATTAAAAACAAAACCAAAATTCTATCACATGGATATTATAATTAATTATTCAGAAAAATACATTTTATGAATAATAAAATCAAGCTAGGGAGATGGGTTAGTGGTTAAAAGCATTGGCTGAGCCGGGCGGTGGTGGTGCACGTCTTTAATCCCAGCACTTAGGAGGCAGAGGCAGGTGGATTTCTGAGTTCGAGGCCAGCCTGGTCTACAGAGTGAGCTCCAGGACAACCAGGGCTACACAGAGAAACCCTGTCTCACAAAAACCTAAAAATAAATAAATAAATAAATAAATAAATAAATAAATAATAAAAGCATTGGCTGCTCTTCTAGAGGCCCTGGGTGCAATTCCCAGCACATATATGGTGGTTCATAACTGTCTGTAATTCCAGTTCCAGAGGTCCTGACACACTCAGACATACATGCAGGCAAAACATCAATGCAGATAAAATTCTATTTAAAATATGAAGTATTCTATGTGGCTTATATGGCCTATACAACTTTCTTTCGCATTACTAATCCAGAGTTGAGTCAGAAAATTCCATCTTTCTCATTCTCCACCCTATTTCCTTGCGTAGCCATCCTCTATCTACTCACTCTCTCCCAAACTTGACACAATGATTTTGACAGATTGCTCAGAATTTTGACAGATTACTCAAAATGTTATTTGCTACTGAAGTCTGTAGTCTGTAACCCACTATCACACAAACTTAGCAAGGTCAGCTCAAGCTTAAGGCTTGTATGTTCTGTCCAGGGAGTAGGGAACAAATACCCGTAGAAACATCAGTTCTAACTTTCAAGGAAAAGAAATAGCAACTAAGTGAAGCTGACAGAACTCTCTCTTGATGATCCATTGACCAACGGAATACTTGCACATTTGGAACTCCCTCAATACAATGACTCCATCAGCGGGACAGTTCTACAGACTGTTTTGGCAGTGTGGGGGAAAGTCTGCTATTAGCACAGTCCAATTCACTAGCCAACAGCAGCAACAACTAACGCCTAGAAATGTGATTTAGGCAACTGAGAAAAGGAAACTGGACTTAATGTAAATAGATGGCAAACTGGTCTCTAAAGGCTCCCTAGAACACAGGAAGGTTGATCCCAGTAGATCATCAAGATGGCTACTCACATCAAGGCCACCCTGCCCTCGTTTCTAAGACACAACCTCCCACTGACATTTGACTAGCTTGCCTTGCTCCTAAGAAAGTGCTTTCATACCTAATGCAAAAGCCTTGTAGTTCTTTTTTTCCATCCTAAGCAATTCCCCTTTCTTATTGACCACATGAAATCAAGAAAGGAAAAAATACGTCTACTTAACTAAATATTCTTCTTCTCAAATTATTAAGCTGACACTGGTCCTATCATATACTTTTGTAGCCAAAAGTATAGTAAGTGAACACTCCTCCCACTGTCCACAGTTAGAGGGATGGAACGTGTCAATTGTGGAAAGCACAACAAACTGGGGCTTTGGTGTCTTAGAACTAAGACTCACAGTGCTCACACAACTAATCAAGACTCCTTTACATTTCCATCTCTTCCTTGCCATGTTACTTGTCTTTAGTAGAGTTTCTAAGATGGCTCAATACTCTAAATAGTGTACCAAGCAACAGAGTTAGAAGTAAGTATTATACTGGGATACTGAAGCATTCTCTGAGCTCAGAGAGGGTTGTATCTCAAGCATGGAATCATTGGACTTGGGAGGTTGAGATAGGAGAAATACCTTGAGTTCAAGATCAGCCTGGGCTACAAAATAAGAGCCTGGCTAAATAAATAAATAAATAAATAAATAAATAAATAAGGAAATAAGGAAATAAGGAAATGAGGCAGTAGCATAAACTTTTAAACCCAGCACTCAGGAAACAGAAGTAGCCAGGTCTCTGAATTGGAGATCAGCCTGGTCTACAAGGAGAGTTCCAGGATAGCCAGAGCTATAACAGTGAGAACCTATCAAGCTCATTTCTATTATGTCTTCAATAATTTCCTCCTTCAGTTTACTCAATAGTCTGAAGAGTAAGATAGAAATTAGAAAGCTTAGCAGAACTTTCCACGGCTCCAAGGGAAAAAAAAAAAAAGCTCAGTGTGATTGTTTTAGATTATAATTAATACTTTTCTTCTCAAATCCTTGGTAAAGACAAGTGTTTCAAGATTAATAGAAAGTGAAGGCCACAGGAAGTGACAATTAAGCTTAAATGTGTGATTCTGTTTGGCGTTAATTATTTAGGTGTGCATTTAGAGAAAGGGGTGTTCTTTCTCAGGCTTACCATTTTCAAAAAAAAAAAAATTCTGAAAGAGCCATGTGAAAATATCTAAATGAATACAGGGAAACAGTGTCAGAAATCAATACTTCTCTACCAGCGTGTTTAACCTGCTGGAATGAAGTGCTAATCACAGAAATAAGATACCATATTACATTTATAAACTAATGAAACTAGAAAAAGCAAGGCGCATGACACTCTAATTAAACAGCTGGAAGACAGCCAAGCCTGTGTAAGTTGATAACCTGAGTACAATCTCTGGCAGGGAAAAGGCAGGTCTGCAGTGAGTTGATATGGCCAGCTCGGCTGTTAATTGAATAACAGGCAATCTATAAACAGTACTAATTGCACATGTGCAAACCCATGTGCAAGTGCAGAGGCTGCGTCGAGAAGTACCCCAGAACACTGTGAGCCTGGCTGAAGCGCCCAGCAAATCTTCTGTCTCTCTTAATCCACTGCAGCCATAGCTTAGTCCCCACCACAGCATCCCTCTGATTAACCTCTGCACAGTAACTTAATGATACATTTTTCAAAAGATCATTTTTCTTCCTAACTCAATACGAACTGCAGAACTATCAATTACCCATTTCAGCAAAGAACAAACAAGTAATCTAGAAATTTCAGCCTGTGAATGGAAAGCTTTCTAAATTGTAAAAGAAGACATGAGTTTATTCCCAACAGGCAAAATGCTTTTCCGAACTGTTCCCAGGCATTTTGCAGAAGTGCAGGAGCTGCTGAGAGTACCAGGAGTGTTAGGATTTGACACTTTCCTCTCCCTCTCTCTCTGAAGGATAGAGCCATTTGAGGAGACTCAAACTGTTGTCAGAACTGACTTACCCATTTAATAAAGCCTTTCTGTATGGTTAGACCGACCTCAGTGAATACAAAGCATTTTGAATCGGCAGCTATGGGCTAGCAAGATGGCTCACAGGTTAAAGGAAACTGCTCTGCAAACCAGGAAATTCGACTTGGATCCCTACAACCCACATAAAGAAAGGGAGACAGAGAGACACCTTAATCACGTGGTTCTCTGCCTTCCACACTCATGCCTACACACGCACATATACATTCAAGGGTCATCCCTTGACATAAAAAGAGAGAGTTAATCCACACTGTATCCCATATCACATCATGTAATCCAGAACTACTAACTGAAGTACCTTACAGTATTTAGATGGTCATATTAGAGCCAGACTGACTTAAGACTCACTGTGGACTCAATAATACTAAACTATGCTCAAAAACCAGTCGCTGCCCCTCAACTTCAACTACTGCAGGAATTACATTGCTCTTAGGAGGAATGCAGACATTTCCTTAGAAGGAAAGATTGGCAACGTGCTTGCATAGCAGCGTGTCCAGCACATACAACACTCACTGACTACAGAGCTCTGAAAGAACAGAGGGGGACGTTTTAAAATATTTGTGCCAAGGTGGGGTAATGGTGCAAAGGATAGCCCAGAAGTCATCATTAAACTTTAAAAAGGTGACAAAGCTTAAATCAAATATGGCTTAAGGATAAATACACAACCATTAGACCACAGAATACATGGAGAAGAAGGGTTGACATATGAACCTATGGGTGTTTTAAGAACCTATGTATGTCACTTAAGGGAGTTAGAGATTTTCTTAAAAGTCATTGTGGAGACTCACAAGTGACTTTTTCTTTCTCTTTTGAGTGTGCAGGATGTGTTCTAGTAACTGAACTCTGGCAGAAGGAGCAGTTAAGTTGAAGATTAAAAACCTAACATAGAAAGCCAATTTAAGGGCCACTCCCAACTACATACAAAATGACACTTGTGCCAGACATAATGGCATACTCCTATAGTTCCACATTAGAGACTGAGACAGGAGGATTGCTATGAGTCCAAGGCAAGCCTATGCCGCATAATAACACACTGTGTGGGGTTGGAAGAAGGCACAGGTATAAGACTGGGCAATGCCAGAGAGATAAAATGGAAAGAGGTGTGAGTGTTGTTCTAGGTGTGCTAGCTAGTTTTATGTCAGCAAGCTAGAGGCATCTAAGGAGGAAACCTCAAATAAGAAAATGTTTCCATAAGACTGGATGATAGGCAAGCCTAAAGAGTAGTAATCAGTGATCTATATGAGGGAATCGAGCCTACTGTTAGTGGTGCCACCCAGGGTACCACCTTGGTTTTATAAGAAAGCAGGCTGAGGAAGCCATGAGAACAACCCATGATAAGCAAGCCAGTAAGCAGCACTCCATATGGCACCTGCATCACCTCCTCTTTTCAGGTTCCCACTCTGACTTCTTGCTTGATTTTCTTCAATGGACTGTGATTCAGGATATGTAAGCTAAATAAGCCCTCTCCTTCCTAGTTGTTTTGGTCATGATGTTTTATCACCACAATAGAAACCATGACTAAAACACTAGGTAAGGAAAATGAAGAAAGAACAAATGCTATTTCTAGCTTGGAAGATGGGCTACGTATTGAAGCTGGGAGCCAGAATGATAAAAAGCTAGAAAACTTGAGACTATTATGCATAAGAAAGTCCATGGTACAACTTTGAGAGCAAATGACATCCAAGTAAAAGCACCCAGTTAAACTGAAAAGAAGTCAACTTTGGCTTTGCTGTACTTTCACCACTAACCAGACTGCTATGATGTGAAAATTGGTTTCTTTCTCAAAGGGTCAATTTCTAGAAGCTGGCTCCCATTTGACAGCCCTGAAAGATACCTGTAACTTTAAGAAGTGGGCAAGATGAAAATGACTGTATTGAGAGCATCCCTCGGGATCGAATCTGGCCTCACTGAATGGCCCAGCTCTCCCTACCTGGGACTTGATTAGTTTTCAAGAGCAACATGCCATGAAAGCCCAAGCCAGGCCCACAATGAGTCTTTGCACTTTCTTGCTTCCTCTTCTTCTTTCCCATTTTCATATATACTGTCATCATGTGATGTTTCCCTCCATGTAATAACTGAACATAACCAACAGGACCTACCAAAGTCCAAACACATGGGGCTGATGGATCTGAGTCTTTCCACATTTCAAACTTACGGTGGTTTGAACAGGTTTGGCCCTCATAGATTCTTGTGTTTTAATGCTTGGCCATGGGAAATGGCACTATTAGGGGGTATGGCCTTGTTGGAGGAAGAGTGTCGCTGTGTAGGTGGGTTTTGAGGTCTCCTATGCTCAAGCTCCACCCAGTAAGGATGATAGTCTTCTCCTGGCTGCCTATGGATGGCGACTCTTCTCTTGACTACCTTTGGATCAAGATGTAGACCTCTCAACTCCTACTCCAGCACCATGTCTGCCTATATGCCTACAAGCTTCCCACCATGATAATGGACTGAATCTCTGAACCTGTAAGCCAGCCGCAATTAAATGTTGGCCTTGTAAGAGTTGCCTTGGCCATGCTGTTTCTTCACAGCAATAAAACCCTAAGTAAGACAAAACTGTTAGCTAAATAAGCCATTAAAAGTACAGATTCTATAGTACTGTTGTCAGAACACCAGAAAGACAACAACACAGACTAATATATCTGTAGTACAGGCCTGTTATTCCAGCACTTGATAAACTGAGACAGGGAGATGACACACACCTATAATCCCAGCACTCTGGAGGTAAAAGGCAGGAGGATCATAAATTCAGGGTCATCACAAACTACATAGAGTTCAAGGACATCCCGGGATACATGCAGCCCTGTCTTCCCTCCCTCACACCTACTCACCCCCTGCCCAAGCGTAGTAGTCAGGAGAGGGTATTAGCTAGAAGAAGAAACACTTCCTGGTATTTGCAAAGATCTAGGCATGAGGATGAAGGGTCGGGGAGAAAAAAGCTAAGAGTTATAGTATGCAAAGTGTGGTTGTGTTTCTGACTGGAGGCAAGAAAGGCCCAGCGAGTTGCTGAAAAAATCTGGAAGATAGCAAAGAAGGAAGGAATGTCACGGGAATATTCACACTACCTTCAACGTCGGAACTTAGGTAGTTCCGCACTTCGGTCAAGATGAAGTTAATGTCTTCTTCAGAAGGAATAGGATGGTGTGTGATGTCCGTTGGCGTATCGGTGGTGCCCGCAATTGTCATCTTCTCCCAAGGCAAGAAGAAAATAACTCTGCCGTCACTGGTTGCAGGATCAAGAAGTCCCATATTCTCAGGGCTAGAGTGGAAAGAAACAATTCTATTCTGTTTGGCGCTCATGCTCAAATAAGCAAAACAAGAAAGACACGAACTACTATTTTATTATTCCATCCAAATACATAGAAATTCCTAAAAAAAAATTTTTTTTAAAGGTTAAAAAATAGTAAAGAGCTGAACAAATGTGATAATATTATCTTGCAGTCTTCCTACCTATCATTGCATGGTTAATTAATTGTCTCTCAGTTGTTTTGGTTTTTATACTTTAGACCATTCACATTAGATAATGTCAGTGGAATAAATGCCTATAATTTCTTTTATTATGGCCAATTAACGATAACTCTTCAACCTTTCTTGGAGTCTATGAAAAGTATTTTCCTGGGACATCTGACATTTTGCACATCCCACAGTAGAAAACCTGAGAAGTGCATGAGAAAGGGAAGCCAAACTTTCTCGAAACTGAAATGGAGTCACCAACCCCTTCGTTCTGTGATGCATAAATGAACCGGTGCTATTTTGTCACACATGATATTTTTTACTTTATTTCAAAGTGACAGGAGTGTCAGAAAGTGCATGGAGAAGAAAACAGCCCAGTCTTTGTATGTTTTTTTATATTTGCTAAATAACGATGTCATTGAAAAGGCCAAATGGAGAGGAATAGATTAGCAATGAGAATCTGTCAAACAAATACAGTGATGTAGTATGTCAATGATTAAAGTGAAAGACAAACCTCTCACACAGAGGCCAAAAAAAAAAAAAAGAAAGAAAAAAAATCTATCTAAACCTTAGCCAAGAATTTCCACTAACACATACTGCACAATTTAAAAACAAAAATCACAAATGCACTTACAAGAATGAGCAACTGTAAACAAGCATTAATAAAAAACTGGTAGACGAGCTAGAGACATGGTTCAGTGGTTAAGAACACTAGCCTCTCTTCCAGCCAACAAGGGTTCAATTTCTAGCACCCATGTGGCAGCTTAGAACCATCTCTAACTCTAGTTTCGGGGGATAGAATGCCCTCTTCTGACCTCCTTGGGTACTAGGCGTGCTCAAGGTGAATAAACATGCATGCAGACAAAATATCCATCCACATAAAATAAATGCATTAAGTTAAAAATAAAACCCATGGATGGCTGACTAAAGACTATTGTTTGAGTGCTCTTATTACACTTTCAAGAATATGTGAAGTTGAAAGAAGTGGGAAAAACTCAAAACTGTCTTATTCAGATAGAGTAATGGAAATCTTTAAATACCTGTCACACTTTTATTGAATTCTCACAGAGAGCTAGTGTTAAAGGTATGTTCTACGGTGACATTCGATAGACAAGAAACAATCACATTTAGTTTAAGCAATTTTCAAGAAATCTCCCTTCTACAAATATATATGTAAAGAACATAGAGTAAACCTCTTATGTTTATTACACCCTTAAAATATTTAGTAGATATTCATTCAAATGGGTAAGAATGAGAGGGTAACAACTGTTTAAAAGCAAAAACTACTTTGCACACAACAGAAATCTTCGGTCAACATCTTTAGTTCCTCTTCTTTACATAGACTACAAGGAGGACCGCTCGGTCTCTCTCAGCAAAGCTGCCAGCCCTACATGCCACGTGTTCTAAATCCAAAGAACCCAGGGGGAGCATCCTTCATTCAGAGTCTAGCCTATCCCTGAGGTGCTCCTGACCATCCAGTGACCCAGAGGGGAAGTGAATTTTCACAATTACGCACTGAAAAAGTATCTGATATTGTTTGGTCTCTTAAAAAAGCATTAAATCTTGTTTTGCCATTAGACCTACAATTTCTAGTCAATCTCAAGTCTTATAAGCTTTAGGAGTAGGACAGGGGGCTCCAAATTGATACACCCTTAGATTAAGTCGTCGATAGCTTTAGGTTGGACGTTAACACATTTCAATTCCAAACTTCGGTTTGATAAATGGCTTTTTGTTGAAACAAAATATTTGAGAAACTTCAGAGAAATATCATGTTAACATCATTCATATACAACCACCTCATGGTTACATAAACTCGTGACAGGTTTCAAATAATACACATGATAAAGTTAAGCATAAGATTCTAATATTTAGTGACCCAGGTAGGGAGTATAGTTAGAAACGTGTAACTCCTGAGACCCTCAGAAACTTCCACGGCAATAAAAGCCATTTAAAGGGTGAAGGTGACAGTTACCAGCCGACATGTACCTGGAACCTGTAGAGAATCAGCTGCTTAAGTAAAGACATATGTGTCAAGCATAAAATTAACAAGCACAGAGGGAAGACAGAGCTACTAACAAATGGTATAAAATTTTAAGAATCCGCTTGGAAGTATCTTTCATCAGTTCTAAGTTACCTACTTCATAGTCTCCCTCGAGGAAAAGTTTGTTTTCTTATGAAAGATTAGTTCTGCAAGGTCACCCTAAAAAGTCAGCTGTAGTGACAGTCAGTACAACGGGAGAGGTGCACAGCTCTTTTCAATCTGTATGATTCATTTGGCAGCAGCAAGGGGAAGCTGGCTAATTTATGTGTGTGTCTAGGATTAAAGGTAATGAACATTTTTCTCATGCAGACCATTGCTTTCCTGAAGAACCCTTAGTTAAACTGAAATCAATTTATTGTTAACCACTTAGCAATCCGTGTTAGAGCTAACAGTATGTACACACATTACCAGGAAAAAAAAATTGACCTCTTGTCAGTAGTAAAAAAGCAGGCTAGAAGGAAGAGGTGATTACATTTGTGTACAGCAGTCAGTGGGAGGCTGGTGCTGCTTTTGGAAGAAACCACAAATCTGAGGAAAATTCCAGATTGGGTTTTTAAGAGTAGATTGACAAAAACTCATGTTTGTATATTGGGTTTTCTGAAGTTAAAATAATTCCTCTGGGGCTGGAGACATGGCTCAGTGGTTAAGAGCACCGACTGCTCTTCCAGAGGTGCAGAGCTGTATTCCAAGCATCTTTGTTGGGTGGCTCACAATAACATGTGGCTCCACCTCCAGGGCAACCAGTCCCTCTATCCTCTTCAGGCACCTGCAGTCATGTGTACAGACCTATGTGCAGACATAGACACATAACTGAAAATAATAAAAGTTAAATTAGTGGGGCTGGGGAGATAGCTCAGTGGTTCAAAAGCAGTGGCTGCTCCTCCAAGGAACTCAGGTTTGATTCCTAGTACCCACATAGTGTCTGGCATCCACTAACTCCAAGACCAGGGATACCAACCATCTTTTGGACTCCACAGGCTGTAGACATGCATGTGGCACAGAGACAAACTTGCAAGTGAAATACCAATACACATAGAATGAAAACAAGCAAGTCTCTGAAACATAATACTAACCACCCCTACCTCTCCCAAACACACACCTAATAGCTGTTACCATAATTGACAATGATCATTACATGTGTGGAATGGTAGGATTATATCAAACTTTACTAATCCATAAACACACTTCTGCAAATGACGCAACAAGAAAGAGGGGTAAAGCAGCATCACTCCATGTAGTAGCCTAAGCTCAAAAAATTTATGGCTACTAAAATCACCCAATGTCTATGCTAGTCAGACAAAAGGATACAGAAGTTAGCAAAATAAATAAAGGTGTGTGTGGTGACTGACAGCTATAATCCCAACTATTAGGAAGTTGAGTCAAGAAAATAGGCAGGAATTTGACACCAATATGAATGGGGGACATGAGAGGGATAGGCTCTATATACAATACAAGCTTGTGAAAAAGTGTCTCAGCCGGGCAGTGGTGGCGCGCACCTTAAATCCCAGCACTTGGGAGACAGAGGCAGGCAGATTTCAGAGGCAGCCTGGTCTACAGAGTGAGTTCCAAGACAGCCAGGGCTACACAGAGAAACCCTATCTCAAAAAACCAAAAAAAAAAAAAAAAGTGTCCCTAGCCTAACAGAACCTAAGACAACTAATATACACAATGAAAAAAAATTAAATAAACCACAAAATTCAAATAAAACACTTTTCAAAAATGTTAAAAGAGTGTCATAGAAGACATTCAGTGTGTAATCTCTTGGGAAACAGTTTTTCGGGTGATGGGTATCAAAACAGAGTGCTGTTACCTGTAGTACCCAGGCATCACAATGTGGACCCCCGCACTGGGCTGGCAGATGGGAACAACATTGTTATCATCCATTTTGCGCACAGAGTCCGTGAAAGGGCCAGTGGCATTGATAACGCATTTGGCTCTCACGTCAAACTCCTCCCCTGTGAAGAAAAGCAGCATCGATTACATGATTACATACTCGGTTTGTTCTCTGCTCACCAGGACTAGTTATTAGTTCATCTATTAGCTTAAGCTATGCTGACGTTTATTAGTACATACCACACTAAGTGACAGAAACAGCCAGAGTCAGTGAAGAGCCAAAGGAAAGGCTCACTTCTGAGTACATTTACTCAAAACGAGCCCACACTAAAAGGGAAAACGGCACACCACTTTCATCGTGGTTCTCAGTCTGTTTAAAAAGTGCTATGCTCAATCAGGAGGCTGGGGATATCCTCCACTGGGGATAAGAACTCTTGCCTAATATTCAACAAGCCCTGGGTTTAACAAGGTAGGGAGGAAGGGAAACAAGGACGGAGTGGATGAAAGAAGAGAGCAGGCTAGCTCAGTGGATTAAGATACTTATGTCAAGTCTGAAAAGCCAAGTTTGATTCTGAGTCTACAGGGCAGAATGAGAAAATTGAATTGCCGTCGTCCTCTGACTTCCGAATTCAAGCTCTGACATGCACATGTGAGCACACGCGCGTGTACACACATAAACACACACACATACTAAATTAATTACATTTTTTCAACTAGAAAAAAAAATACCCAAATGTTTAACTGCATTAGAGTGAGAAAATACATTTTACAAGTGTTGCTTTTGTTCAAGAAAGGATGCACGTGCCTACCTACCTAGCTATAGGGCTGTGCCAAGACTGGAAATCTTATTGAGTTATAAGTGATTGACTCAAAGGTTCTGCCTGTGTCACCTAAGTGATGCTGGAGACTTGGTACATTGATTTAATTTTACTAATCACATGTTTCTGTGAGGGGAATGAAAGGCCTTCACGGCTGTGAGAGATCTGTGGGCATTTATTATTATCCTTATCATTAGGTTACTATTTAACACAAAGGGGGAAAATTGGCAAGTCCCACAAGGGAACATTTTCATGTTAAACCAGGCATTGTTGACAGTAAGGAATATAATTAAGATGACTGAAGTCTGCCTTTCACCAAAAGAAAAGTGACAGACAAATCCTCACTCGGTCATTATACAAGCAGGGCAAAATGCTGGGAAATGTCTCCCTCGTGGACCCTGGCATACCTGTGAGCACATCCTTGCACCGGGCACCACTCACTCGCTCTTTCCCAGTTTCCGGGTCTGTCTTCTTGAGCAAGTTCACCACCTCCATATAATTGGCCGTGGCAGCCCCGTACCTGGCAGCAGTGAGGGCGATGGCGAGGTTCATCCGTGCATCGTTGTGTTGTCCTGAAGCAGAGAGAAGCATGAAGGGAGGGACAGGAGTCACCTCGAGCCACGGACTGGTGGTACAGAAGTGTGTCACAACAAATATATCACGTCTATCCCTGTCACCTGGGATCTATGTGATGACTGGGCAGCTCTACAGGGTACCATCTGGAAATATGTGGTCATCCTCTGGTGACATTTACCTGCTTCTTCAGCAAGTGAATTTTGTATAAGAGAAAAATGGTGAAATCACTTTTTTTCCTACAGAACTGACATCAATTATCCCAAAGTTTTAAACTTATTTCTCAAATAAGTAATTATTCTCTTCATGTGAGAACATATGTATGTGTCAGACTTTTTTCCAATACAGAAAAAAAACCCTAAACATGAAAGCGAGGCAATTCAAAACCTTGGAATATCTGACACCCCAACTGGTGTTGATGAACAATTTTTTATGAGTGCATGCCTATCTTGTATTCACAATCAAGACTTTCCTCTTCCACAGAGAATCTCAGTGTTCCATAAAAGGATTTCTCTTGGTTTGAATTTTGATCGGAGCTCCTTAAAATGTAACATTTTTTAATAGCACATAAAAGGTAAGAAATTAAGCAGGGCAAAATTTAATTACAGAACAATCCCTACCTGTGTTGTTAGAGATTTATTGCTGAAAAATCTTAGTTAAAGAAAACTAAGGGGGTGGAGAAGGGGGAGGAGATGATTAATCACTTTAAAATACTGGCATCACTGGAGACTTTTCCTATTTATTATTGCCAGCACAGTTAACGCTGACCAGGGAGAATTACTCTACATTGCAGGTCTGGGTTCTCTGTGCCCTGAATAATTAATTATCCACAGCTAGATGTATTGAAGCAGAGTTCAAATTCCCACACATCGGGATCAGTTCTATCAAGATACTACTGATACAGGAATGAATCTAATGGATATTGTTGTTGATTGATGCCACCAGCATACCAAACTCATAGTATAAATGGTTTATGTAAAGTTTCTTCCTTGTGATTCAGTCTGGGAGCCCTGAACGAGTCAAATGTTCCAGGGAAAAGGGCAAAGTTATAAAGAGAGAATCGATGACTGGAGATCCTGCGGCCCCTCCCCACAAACATCTTATTTGAAAACTGCCTGACGAATATCGGCCTGGAAGAAACTCTCTTCCTAAGTCCACACACTATAATGGGAGGATGGCTATTAAAGCCTGACATGCAAAATGTTTATTGTTCTTTATCCAGAGCGGCAGAATTTACTTCCCTTAAGATACTGTATCAGAAAATTCAAGAATACAAAATACAAGAAGAAACAATAGCAACAGGAATAGTGAAAAAGATTCAATTCAGCATGACCCTAAGGTGGCTTAAAACAGCCAAGTCCAAGAAGCCAACATTCATTAGTGTAAGAATACGGAATACACAAGACTAGATGAATACACACAGCCCAAGAAATGAAATGGAACACCACTCTAAGGTTGCTTTCTCTCTGGAGTAAAGAGATGACAGGAATGCTGGGCATGTGGCACACACCTTTAATCCCAGCACTCAACAAGCAGTAGAGGCAGGTAGATCTGTCACTTTTGAGGACAGCCTGGTCTAGACAGTGAGTTCCAGAACAGCCAGGACTACATAGAGACTATCTAAGTAAATAAATAAACAGACAGACAGACCTAAGGAGTAGCCCACATCTAGTCCCTGCTCTGTGGAGAAGCACACAATGCCTCATACCTCCCAAGAGCTTCTTCACCACTTTCCTCTCTGCATTCAGAGCAAATCTCTGCCTCTATTCACTTCGACTTGCCCTTTGCCCTGGGACACGGATGCCTGCAGGGAGCACTTCTTGAGGTGTGATACATTTTCATTTTTTCATCTAAATGGCCCCACTCTGTTTCCTGACATTTTGAAAGTGTCTCTATGTGCCTTGTAATTTTATTTCTAGATAAAAAGGACTTTGGCAACGCTGCCAGTCATGAGACCAGGATAGGATAGAATGAAATGCCCATCCAATTGATCTGCTCATTCCAACCTATTTCCTCAGAACCGTGCGGCATCTCCATTTCACTCATCAGCATTACCTTGGCATGCACACAAGGATCCGGGCAGCAAGTGCACAAATATGTCTCTGCTCTGTTCTGTTTGCATGTGAAATCTTACATATGTGCACATACTAAACTTACAACCACAGGACAGAACCACAGAAGAGGGGGGAACTGTCCAAACAGAGTATGATGCACCCACTGAAAAGAACACAGTTGCTGGGGTAGAGATTTTATATTAACACCCAATGGCCTTGACCAAGCAGAGTGAGAGGTCTTGTAACAGAAACACATGTGAACATGTACATTTTGGAATGTGTTATCTAAGAGACGGGCCTTACACAAATACTCTTTACAAATACTATTCTCGGAGCTAAGTCTGGCATCTAAGTTAAAGGACAAATAAAAAGGGTGGAGGGAATCAGAGGGTAGGAAGGAAAATCATTCAATGTATAAAGAATATGAAGAATAGCCAAATATGAAAAAGCAAAAAGTCATTAAGTAGCTGGTAAAAGTCTGTGAAGCTGTGACTATCCCCTGCAGTCCTTTTGTATAGGACACCTTTAAATGGTCTTTGTCTATGTGAAGCCCCATGCACAAACAAACATGCCTACTTCTACCTACCTCCTACCTACTAGTACAGCAGCTCTAACTTTTAGGAGCAACAATTTATTAAAAATAACACCAGCCATGATTCCATCACCAAGCAGCCAGTTTGCAATTAAGAGAATTTCCTCCCATCCTCCTGTGCCCTGACCTGAGTCTGACACAATCATTTTGATGAGCAAAGGGGATCAGATGCCTGCCAGAAAGAATATCTTCTCCTAAAGCTTTAGCCCCATTTCCAACAAAATCCTCACAGAGTGTTTCATTGTCTCAGGCTTCTGGTGTCACAGTGACCTCTCTAGCAGCTTCCCCTTCCCAGTTGGGCTAATCTACAAAAGTCAAGCTAATTTCATGTAGCCATTACATTTAAAACTTCCCTTTCTGAGAGGAAGAGTACAGAAAACTGAGCAAAATAGGTATGTGTACGTGAGACTGAGGAGATTCTTAACTTCTGCTTCAAGTACATGTGATGAGCACAGCTAAAAAGAAAAGTGGAAATGAGAACCATTTCTCAGAGAATTCTGACAGCATACAATTTCCAAAATCACTTACTGAAAGTGCGCATGGTGTATGTCGGGACTGGTTGGGTCAGGAACCATGGAGGGAATGATGTAGAGCGAGCGTGATGCAGGGCACACAGCAGTGATGTAGGGTTGACACTGTTGTACTGCAACTTTTGAGGGTACCACTCACCTGGGTGGAGGAATGTGGATAAGGCAGTGTGTGCATGCGTGAGTGCATGCGTGTGTGCATGTGTGCGAGGTGTCCTTTATAGAAAGGCCGAGTACTTCTGAAATTACCCGGCTCATGTGGTGTGTGTGTGTGTGTGTGTGTGTGTGTGTGTGTGTGTGTGTGTGAAGTATCCTTTATAGAAAGGCTGAGTACTTCTGAAATTACCCAGCTCCTGTGATATGCCCCTCAGGGTATCACTTCTCCTACTTTGTACGAATGTACAGTAAAAAACAGAAAAGTCAGGCAGTAACTCGAATTCCTTTAATGCCTGTACATAGGAGAGAGAGGCAGGTAAATCTCTATGAGGACAGCAAGGTCTATACAAAGAGTTCCAGGCTAGCCAAAGCAACATAATGAGTCAGTCTCTGTCTCCCTCCTACCCCTGCCCCTCCCCCCCACACACACACACAAAAGGTGCTTCAGCAACGAAATCAGAAAAACAAGCAAATAAACAAACAAACTTACAAACAACAACCAAAAAAGAAAACAGAAATCATCCTTTTCTCCTGGACTAGAAATTTTCATTATATTTCACTTGTGCAACTGTGTGATCTATTACAGATGTTGTCTCACTCTTATCCTGTTCTTGTAGCCATGACTTTTGTCCTAAGTCTTCAGGATCCCTTTCTCGTTCTTACTCTGGACTCCACAATGGGAAATTAATTCGTCAGTGGAATACTAGTAACCGTGATAAAAGTGAGCTTCAAAGGGCCTGTGCTCCTTCTCTCTGCCAATGCAGTGAAAAGGACATTCTCAGGTGAGCAGGACCAAGGGCAAGATTCAAGGTGTAATCTCCTCCAGTCATCTCAGCCCAGGCTGTACCCACTGCCTATCACTCAGTCAACACCTACCTCACAAACAGATACAGCCAGAGAGCCACGCAGCCTACCCCAGACAAGAACAGAAGAGCCGCGCACAAACGCCAATACATGAGCAATAAGCCTTAAGCAATTAAACCAATTAAGGGAAGTAGGCTCAGTGCTAAGTGCACTTCCACTTTTAGAGGACCTAGGTTCAGTTCCTGAAATCCATACAGAAGCTCACGACCATATGTAACTCCAGTCCCATGGGACCTTACACCCTCATTCGGTCTCCACAGACATTGCACCCATATAATATGTATGTGACATGCAGAAAACCCTGAAACATAAAAATAAGTAAATCTTTCTTCTAAGAAGCAATTAAGGAAGACTGCTTATGATGGTCCATAACTGCTAACTCGCAGTGATAGCTAGAGCTTATGCAGAAGCACAAAGTACCAGAAATACAGAGCCAGTATCAGTATGTCTCAATTATGGTATGTAGTGCCTAAAAAATGACTTTTCTTTTACTGAGACCATAAATTATTCATCCACCTTTTATACAAGTTACCAGGAATTACGTTTTTTTTTTTTTTAAATCCTCCTGGGTTGATGTACATTTTTCCAGAAAAATGTCTTCTAATATAGAATATAGTCTTCTAATGTAGAGTAGAGAAAATCAAAGGTATAATATTCTAAGTTGATGAATTGGAGTAATTTGCTGTCACTTATCCATACTTCAGTTCTCAAGAAGGGACACCTGTTAGCACCGAACATGTAATCATTTTTATTATTTAGTACAAAGGTACAATTAAATGCAGGCACAGGATGTGACCCGCATCACAATTCTGCCTGGCCTTTCTCTTCCCAGTATCTTTTCATTATCCTAGGCCCTTTGTTCCTCCGCTTTTCTTTTGTCTCACCCTAAGTTCTGGAACAAGCTATTTACAATCTGAATAATTAGCAATCAGGGTGGATCTGTGGTCTTTGGCCTCATGTAAAGGAAACATTGTCAGATGCCTTAACATGACACACTGAAACAAGTAAAGTTTCTATACCCTCAGGACTTTCCCTTTCTTGAAAAAAGTTTTAAATGAATCTAATGAGGAGTGAGTTTTCTACTTCTCAGACACTTAGGAGTCTAACTAGAGTAACAAAAATGAAGCTTCATTTAAAATGCAAACAACAGAATGCTTTGAGTATTCATTAGCTATTTTCGTACAAAATGTTCTATACATTAGTTTACAATGAACACTCCCTGTGCCTGCCTACTTGAGGACAATGCATTCCTTCGAGCACAAGCCAAGAGTGGTTTTGTAAATTTCTTTCTTTCTTCCTTCTTTCCTCTCACTACTTCTTAGAAGAAAAGTGAAAAGACCCATATGACAAAAATTAATTGAAGTCGGAGGAGTCAAAACACAGGAGACTGTTAAATAAACCATACAATCATGAGGCCTAACAGCCCAGGTTTACTCTTCCCGGTTTGCAAAATGCACTAGGCTCATTTGATAAGTCCCTTTGGAAAACCTACTTCTGATTGAGATCTACCTTTGTTGAGCAAGTCTGTAGACAACACAGAATTGTCACTCCAAAAATTTGAGACGAATATATTTTAAATTCATTCCTTTTGTGTGCATATTGATTAGACAGCTACTACCTCTGTGCTGTTCATCAAAGTATCATTTATGGAAACAGAAATCACAAAGGTCAGATTGATCCAGCTGCCCTGGATTGCGGGCTACGGAAGTAAAATTCATATATTTGTGGCAATCGCATGTTCCCGGGGTTCTCCTGTCCTAGTACTTTCCCTTCCCCCTGAAGTTTTCTAAAATGCCACGAAGCCTAATGCTCCAGACATACCAGCTCTTTTCTCCTAAATTTGAGGGAGATTTGCAAAGTTTCTTTCACAGGGAATATGTGTTCGGGGTCAAGGCTGGTCTCCACAGATTAAGTCCTAAACTCACTGCATCTGATGGTCTCTTCTCTCAGCTACTCAAGCAGAGATGACACAAGAGAGAAAGGTAGGGCAAAGAGGCAGGAATCCTCCTTCACTTCAGAACCAGGTTGAAGGCCCTTGACAAAGGAGAGGTGAGTGTACCAGCACAATTAAGAATTTCCTTCCTTTCCAGGCGTAAACACAGTTCTCTAGGAATCGCACCAGAATCCCCATTTACAGTAAAAAAAATTCCTTTGTGCAACACTTGTGGATTCCTGATTTTACCTTATCAGAATATAAACCCATCCAAGGGAACTTTAGAGCCACCACTACCATCCAACTTACCAGAAGAGAGAAAAGAGAGCAGGGGAGATGACTTGGTAGGTAAAGTGAACATGAGAGAGAAAGAGAGAGGGGAGGAGAGAGAGAGAAGAGAGAGAGGAGAGAGGTACCTTAACAGCCAGTGCTACACAGTGAGGTGTGGTCTCAAAAAAGTTATGGTTATTGTCAAAGAAAAAAACACTGAATACTTTTCAATTCTAAATGGTTCAGCAGGTCAAGGTGTTTGCTACCAAGCCTAAGGACCTGAGTTCAATCCCTGGGACCCACGTGATGGAAAATAACAGTTTACTGGTCATCAGTCTGGCAAATTTTCCCTCCCTCAAATGTGTGACAGACCATTTCTAAATCCTTGAATTTCATTTCCCTATGAGTTTGCTTTCCTTTCACTAGGACAGATAAGCAGATTTTTTTTTCCTTTATAAATAGGAAGACACGAGAATGGAATTGGACCTTGGAAAATGACACAGACACAGCAGTATACTGCTACTAAACTTAACAAATCTCCATCCAGGGCTCTTCATTTTCTCTTAAAAAGCAAAACCAAAACCAGGAAATTTTGCAAGTTTTTACAGAGGAAATCAACACTAGCTATAAAACGTACTAACCTGGGCAAAATATGGTAAAGCTGAATTACAATCCCTGTAACAGTCGTTAACAGCAGTCAGTAGCCTGGTACTGGCTGCTGCTTCTTGGCTGGCTTCCTAATGTCTACCTAGTTCCCTGTCTCATACATTAACCTCGCAAAGAGGCTTCCTTCCCACAGAAGAAAGGTCAGCCTCTAGTCTTTCTTGGTCCCTAGTCACAAACCTTCCTCTATCCAGTGCTAGAGTTTTTTGTTTTGTTTTGTTTTTCGTTTTTGTTTTTGTTTTTAAGGGCAGTGTAAGCATAGTGGCAGCACTGTCCTCTTTCTAGCTACAGAGAGGCCAGCACTGAGGCAGTTATCTGCTAACCTGCAGCAGTGAAGAGAGCACAGATCCTGGAACAGAGTTCTTCAAATCATTTTCCATTCATTACTTTCAAGTTAAGCCTTTTTTGCCTTCCCAACATTTCTGTTGCCACTCAAGAATCTTCCTAAGAAAAACTCTTAACTTGCCAAGTAGAGTGGGTCAAAGTTGCAACCCCAGCATTTCGGACACTGATGCAGGAAAACAACAGATCCAAAGCCAGAGAAAGAAGAAGGGCTAGTGGTGGCACGGATCTTTAATCCCTGCACACCTCTGTAAGTTTAGGCCAGCCTGGTCTAACTAGAGTTCTAAGAGGCAGCCAGGGCTACACAGAGAAGAGACCCCGTATCAAAAGGCCCAAAAGGAAGGAGAGAAAGAAGAGGAGAAAGAGGAAGAAGAGGAAGAGAAGGAGGGAGGAGGAGGAAGAGGAGGAGGAAGAAGAAGAGGAGGAGAGAAGAGAAGTGGGGGGAGGAGGAACACAAAATAATTTCTTTTTTTTTTCTGCACATCACTAAACTGAGCATGACCACACACTGTGCCTCAACTGCTTATCACACCTGCCACAGAGCAGGCCAAAAAGATTTTCCTGGCATCTACCAGCTCTACTTACTTAAGTTTTTATCTTCAAATTTAACATAAATCAACTAAAAAATTAACAACTTACTTATATAACAAGCCAAAAATCCCTTTATGTAACTAAGTCACCTTTCATCACAGAACAAGCCAACATAAATGAACTCCTTTACTTACAGAGGCCCGTTCTTTCTATTTGTCTGAATAGGTTTGAACAAAATGCAGGAATAGCCAACCCCAGGAGTGACTCAGAGTGTGACTTACATAATAAACACAAGGAATCCCGCACTGAGGACCAGCCAGGGAATTCAAAACGGCAAGAAGCCTTCTGAGAACCTTTATCTGTTTCGTCCCAGAGATAGTTTCTTATCAGATTCGTATCTCTAATCACAAAAGATTCCACCCCTTATCAAGCTGTTATCAAATCATTATGACCAGCGCCAGGAGTCCAGATTATCTGAAAACCTGTTTACCAGAAGCCTACAACCACTGGGAAAGAGGACACATGAAAACTGGCCATGCCTGATCGGGACCCTCCCCATCACCAGGTTCAGACCCTTCCTTAGTCCATTTCTTCATCTGTAAGTTACTGCTAAGAACAACTTCTCTGACCATCTATTGAAGCCTCTGAAATGGCCAAATTCAGAGTACATGGAAAAATCGTAAGTACAAAGCTACCACAGTCAAGAAACATTACTTTCTATTAAACTGATCTTATCTCTCATTTTACATAATGTTCAAACGGAAAACATTCTGCCTCCACCTTCCAAATGCTAGGATTATAGAGGTTTGCCATCAACCAGTTTAATGGGGTACTAGGATGAACCCAGGCCTTTGTATATGTCAGGAAGGGGGGGGGGGGAGAGATCACTAAGCTACAACCCAGCCCTCTGTCTGAGGATCTTATATTGGTTATTATCTCTGGACTTTCTATTTGAACAGCACGAGACTTCATCAAATGTGCAGTTTCTTGGGAGAGTGAATGGGGGGATGAATACTCTATAGCTTGTCTCTGGCAAGGACCAGGATGCCTGGCAAGCAGAGAGGTGTTGAGGTTCTCTTTCTTGTTTGGTTTGGTAAGAGTAATCAATTTACAATGCCTGAGTTATTCTAATGCCAATCAGCTTACCACAGCCTGGTCACCAATAATCACACTCAGGCAAAAACAGCAAGGTGAAAATACTTAATTTCACTGCTTGCTAATAGCATAATATCTGAATTGTCTTCTAGACAAAAAGACATGGTGTTTATGTATGCCATAGTTAACAAGGAAAGGGTATCAATATTGCAACTGTATATATCTAATAATGTGCCACACACCATAACCATGTATTAACATAAATGTGTTGATGAAAATAATATAAGCATGTAATACAGAACTTCCCCCTTTGGGATAGCAGGAGGGAAATAGTTACATATATAATCAATATTCCCCCAGGACTGAAGGAAAGTGTTTCCAATATTCTACAGCTTGGAATTTATACTCAATAATTGCATGAGGTTACAAATAAAATAATTCAATAAATAAGCTGTTGATTCATTTCAGATAAATTATTACATAAATTACAACAAAACACTAGCATAAACAGCTCTTGCTTAAAATGGTGGCACAGCCTACAGCCCTAGTTCCTGGAAGCTGAGATGCGGGATTGAAAACTTGAAACTAGTGGAGGCTACCTAGAAGAACCTTGTCTCAAAACATTAAAATAAAAATCACTCCAATTAGCTCTTTCAAAAAAATAGTAAAAAACGTTTCAGGGAATGTTAAAAGTGTTCCCTTTATCTATGAAGTACTCATGTGAATATATTAACATGAGTATCAAAAAAAAATTACTCCAAAATTAGCGCCTTACACTTCTACACACACCAATTTTTTAAAAAGTAACAAATAAAGGTATTATACAACTCTACATAAAACTAAACTGGAAATATATTCATTACTTTCACTCTCATCTTTTAAATACAAAGCTGGGACACACAGCCATTACCAATGTTTTCACTTTCATTTTGTAATAAACGAAAAGTAAAACTAATCAAATTCTGTGTTTCTGTGTGTGGGGCTTCTTGCCCTGGTTCCTGGCAATTCTCAAGGTCTCTCTAGACTATTGTGAAAGCATCTTATTAGTTCCCAGGACAGTCAAGGTACCCTTGCCCTGCTGTCTGTCATTCTTGGTGGCCTTCAACCACAGGCTGGACCCCATGGAGCTCCACAGTCAACCTTCACCACACCTGGTGATTTACAAGAAGCCCCCACATGCCAAAGCTATCTATCATATGCTCACACACTGATTTCTGCCTTCAGACCACAGGGGTCTAGTGGTCCCTACATATACAGTCCACCCTAAACAAATATATATCTCTCTGCCTCAATTCCCTCCACATTCCCATGGACTAGAACCTGCCTGGCTGCCCTCCATGTTCCGGAGAACTAGAACTCTATCTGGATGCCCACCATATTCCTATGCACTAGGACTCTTTGTTGATGCTTTCCATGTTCTTGCAAAAGAGAATCCTGTTCAAGCTGGAGTCTGAACATCCTGCCTAGTCTTTCTCCCAAAGTCTGGTTTCTCAAAAATTAAAAGGAGTACCTAGTGTGTCTTACAAAGATCCCTTCTTCCTGAAGAAAAGACCATCACGTATTTGATTCCACTAAAAAGACTACTGTCCTGGTTAGACCCATACAGTGATGAGGGTGTGAAGTTTTTGTTTCAGCTGGAACATGTGGCTATCACTCAAATCTACACAATGGAAGGAAGGGTGCTCAGAACCCAAAGGGACATAAAACCCATCTGATGAGTGGCTACTCTAACTCTACCAACCTGCCTGAAGAGCCCTGTCTTCAAATTTTACCCACATTTTCAGAACAAGAACATTGTTTATGGAACTAGAAAGATGGTTTCATAGTCAGGAGAGCTGGCCACTCTTTCAGAGGATCCAAGTTTGGTTCCCAGTACCCATATCAGATGGCTCACAACTACCTGTAAGGCCATGGAACTCTGGTGAATCTTATGTCTTAGTCTGGCTTCTATAAACACACAAAACACACAACACACACACACACACACACACACACACACACACACCAGGTATACAATCAGACACATACATACATACATACATATAAATAAAGATGAAATAAATGTTTAGAAGAAGAGAAGGCTTGTTAGTTGACATTGCTAAGGCTTAGTGCTACCCCAAATGGCTGTGTAAGTAGAGTCTTCTATGAATTTCTTACCACCTATATGCAATATGAAAAGCGTGCCTTATCTATTTTTTTTCAGTTTACAGATTTAAAGTCAATTTACTTTATGAATTCTTAATTCGTCTGGTCATAAATAAAATTTATATGTCGAAATGTTGAATTCTAATTAAAAACCTAAGCTTAAAAATCAAGACTCAAGCAGACGACACTAGACTATTCACCTTAAAGAGCGAGCAAAATTATAATATATTACACCATTAAAAATGCAACTTAAAATACATTCGACTTAACACACGTCTCCAAACTTCTGAGGAGCACTGCACAAAGACGCTTTTGTGAAACACGCTCGACAGTGCCTTGATGTGACCGTATGTTCATTAAAAGGAAGTATTACTACGTACATACATAAGGTACATAATGAATTCAGTATGTGTCTAGAGTTGGCTAATGCCATTAATGCGCAAGCCAAGAGCACAGACTATAAATCAAAACGCAATTTGTCAAAGTTAGATCTTAATATGATACAGGTTAAAAATAAATAAATAAACCACCAGTGTCACTATATGGGATTGGTGAGGAGAGCTGAGCCCAAACTGCGACCAGGTTGCAACTGACATGCCTTTATTCTATCTATAGCTTTGGCTATTCCTCTCCTTCTCCCACCTGGATAAGTACAAAATTAGCATGCAGCAGGCCTTCTTCACTCTCCAGGGGGTTTATATCACTAATACTGCTCTAAAGACTACTATTCTTTCCAAAATGCTGACATAAACCAGTTGGGCAATCACACGTTTTTTGGTTTTTTTTTTTTTCCTTTAAGACTACATTATTGAAGTTTTAAAGATCTAGAGTATTCTTAAAACGGAACTTGGGAACACTTGATGTTACTTTATTCATATATCCTCATACTGTAGATTTAACAAGAGACCAGAAAAAGTAGACAAAGCACAAAGACAGCTACCAGTAACATGAGAAAATCTAGAGAGTGTACATGGGGTGGGGGAAGGAGATGGGTGGCAGGTTGTGAAGGAAAGGGAAGCAATAAGGTGCACCCCATTCTCTTCAGTTCTCTTTCAACACTAGGGCTCCTTCAGAGCAGCACTAATCTCTTCAAAGACATTCGTCCCCCAAACCTGTTTCCTATATCTCTGTCAAATATTTTTTTTTTTACTCACAGGATCCCCATGGCCAACACAATTCAAATGGAATCTATGCTTCTCTATGATCCAGGCCCTCTGTGCTACTCTCTGCTTTGTATCTTCCTGAGGCTCCACATGGCCGCCGTCTAGATGGCCTGAGCTTCATACCACTAGCCAACATGCTCCTTTTCACATCCTCCCCAACTACCTTGATTTGTGTTTTTCTCTTGCTTAAAATTTAACAAAATACTTCACACTTAAGGGAGATTTTCTAGACCTACCTCACCTAGCATGGCATGGCTAGGTGCTTCTGTATTTAGCTCATATGCTTTTCTACAGCTTCTCTTTGTCAGAAAGGCTTTAGGGGATATGAAGCATTTTGAATTTGGCTCAGCACCTATGATACTGTCCAGCTGATAGAGATGCCGATATGCAACTGCTAAATAGAAATAATAACTAGCCTTCTGGTTTCCATCTGTGCCTAGAACTGACCCTGTGCCACAGCTCTCCATACCCAAATGCTGCAGGGAGAGAGCTGGTCTCCCAAGAGTGCTGACACACCTGAGAACACAGGTAAGCCCACCACTTCTGCTCAAATACTTAGCTGGAGAGGGACCCACCCAGAGCCATCACAACACAGGAACCACTGAGCAGCCTGGAACAGGAATCTTCCAGTTTCCATCTGCACCCTGGCGCTAACTCTGTGCCATAGTTCTCCCTACTGTGAAATTCCTCCCGGGAGAGAACTGGTCTCCCAGAAGTACTGACACACAGGCTTGCAGGAGGGACAAGCCACAGTCATAGACAGCAAGACCAGCTAACACCAGAGATAACCAGATGGTAAGAGGCAAGGGCAAGAACATAAGCAACAGAAGCCAAGGCTACTTGGCATCATCAGAACCCAGTTCTCCCACCACAATGAGCCCTGGATACCACAACACACCAGAAAAGCAAGACTGTGATTTAAAAATCACATCTTATAGTGATGATGATAGAGGACTTTAAGAAGGACGTAAGTAACTCCCTTATAGAAATACAGGAGAACACAGGTAAACATGTAGAAGCCCTTAAAAAGGAAACACAAAAATCCATTAAAGAATTACAGGAAAACACAACCAAACAAGTGAAGGAATTGAACAAAACCATCCAGGATCTAAAAATGGAAGTAGAAACAATAATGAAATCACAAAAGGAGACAACCCTGGAGATAGAAAACCTAGGGAAGAAATCAGAAGTCATAAATGCCAACATCACCAACAGAATACAGGAGAGAAAAGAGAGAAATTCATGTGCAGAAGACACCATGGAAAACATTGACACAACTGTCAAAGAAAATGCAAAATGCAAAAAGCTCCTAACACAAAACATCCAGGAAATCTAGGACACAATGAGAAGACCAAACCTAAGGAAAACAGCTATAGATGAGAATGAAGATTCCCAACTTAAAGGACCAGTAAATATCTTTAACAAAATTATAGACGAAAACTTTCCTAACCTAAAGAAAAAGATACCCATAAACATACAAGAAGCATACAGAACTCCAGATAGACTAGACCAGAAAAGAAATTCCTCCTGTCACATAATAATCAAAACATCAAATACACAAAACAAAGAAAACATATTAAAAGCAGTAAGGGAAAAAGGTCAAGTAACATATAAAGGCAGATCTATCAGGATTACACCAGACTTCTCAACAGAGACTATGAAAGCCAGAAGATCCTGTGCAGATGTCATACAGATCCTAAGAGAGCAAAAATGCCAGCCAAGGCTACTATACCCAACAAAACCCTCAATTAATTAACCAAGATATTCCAGGTCAAAAACAAATCTACACAGTATCTTTCCACAAATCCAGCCCTACAAAGGATAATAGATGTAAAACTCCATCACAAGCAGGGAAACTACAACCTAGAAAAAGCAAGAAAGTAATTGTTCAACAAACTGAAAAGAAGATAGCCACACAAACATAATTCCACCTCTAACAACAAAAATAACAGGAAGCAACAATCACTTTTCCTTAATTTCTCTTACCATCAATGGACTCAATTCCCCCAATAAGACGTAGACTAATACGTAAACAGGACAGAGCATTTTGCTGCATACAGGAAATGCACCTCTGTGACAAAGACAGGCACTACCTCACAGTAATAATTTTCCAAACCAATGGTCCCAAGAAATAAGCTGGAGTAGCCATTCTAATCACCTAAAGAAATGTTCAACATCTTTAGTCATCAGGGAAATGCAAATCAAATAACCCTGAGACCACCTCACACCAGCTAGAATGGCTAAGATCAAAACCTCAGGTGACAGCAGATGCTGGCAAGAATGTGGAGAAAGAGGAACACTCCTCTATTGATGGTAGGATTGCAAACTGGTACATCACTCTAAAACTCAGTCTGGCAGTTTCTCAGAAAATTGGACATAGTACTACCTGAGGACCCAGCTATACCACTCCTGGGCATATACCCAGAAGATGCTCCAACATGTAATAAGGACACATGTTCCACTATGTTCATAGCAGCCATATTTATGATAGCCAGAAGCTGGAAACAACCCAGATGTTTCTCAACAGAGAAATGGATATAGAAAATGTGGTACATTTACACAATGGTATACTACTAAGCTATTAAAAACAATGACTTCATGAAATTTGCAGGCAAATAGATGGATCTAGAAAATATCATCCTGAGTAAGGTAACTCAGTCACAAAAGAACACACATGGTTATGTACTCACTGATCAGTGGCTATCAGGCAAAGAGTGTGGAATATCCATGATACAACTCACAGACCACATGAAGCTCAAGAGGAAGGAAGACCAAAGAATGGATGCTTCAGTCCTACTTAGAAGGGGGAACAAAATAGTCAAGGGAAATAGAGGGTGGGAGGGACTTCGGAGGAAGAAAAGACGAGGAGGTGAAAGAGAAGAATCATGTATGAGGAGATGGCAGAGATATACAGAGGGTCAGGAAATTGAACAGAGGTGTATAGCAATGGGGGATGGGGAACAGGGGGTAGCCACCAGAAAGGCCCAGATAGCAGCAAAGCAAAAGCCACCCAAGACCCCACAGGAATGACATTGGCTGAAATAAAGGGGAGAAACTGTCAAGACCATATCCAGAGGTTAGGCATCCCGCCCCCCCACCCCCCGCCCTGGTTAAGGGATGGGGCCACCCACTCATCTCCAAAATTTTAAGCCAGAACTGCTCCTGTCTAAAGGAAACACAGGGACAAAAAGTGGAACAGAGACTGAAGGAAAGGACATCCAGAAACTGCCCTACCTGGGGATCTATCTCACATGCAGACACCAAACCCAAACACTATTGCTGATGCCTAGAAGTGCTTGCTGACAGGAGCCTGAGTCTCCAGAGAGGCTCTGCCAGACCCTGACCAACACAGATGTGGATTCTCACAGTCGGACTGAGCACTGCAACCCCAAGGAGTTAGGGGAAGGACCGAAGGAGCTGAAGGGGTTTGCAACCCCACAGGAAGAAAAACAATATCAACCAACCATAAAGTACACGAGGGACCCATGGCTCCAGCTCCATATGTAGCAGAGGATGGTCTTATCTGGCATCAATGGAAGGGGAGGCCCTTGGTCCTGTGAAGGCTTGATGTCCCAGTGTAGAGGAATGTTAGGGTGATGAGGAGGGAGTGGGTGGGTGAGTGTCTGGGGGAGCACCCTCATAGAAGCAGGGTAAGGAGGGATGGGATGGGAGTTTGAAGAGGGGAGACTGGGAAAGAGGTTAACATTGGAAATGTAAATAAATAAAATATCCAATTAAAGAAAGAAATAATAACTAAATATACTAGAAATAAGTAAAATCGAAGGTTAGGAATATCACAGTTACTAGATCACTGGCCTAGCACACTCCAGGCCTTGAATTTGATTCCAGTGCCACCAAAAGTAAACAACATTGATAGTCACATAAGAAAAAGTCAGAATTTATCATTTCTAGAAAAAAAGAACTACACAGTATTTCAAGTTACTAGTCAAAATGTACTTCCATTATAGTCATCGCAATATTCGCAAACTAATAACAACAAAACCAATACTGAACAGAGCAAAGACTTAAAAGAAATCCTTAGAAGGTATTGATAATGGGTATACTAACTGTATAGAAATATTTCGAGACATTTACAGACTTTGAGTCTGGTGTGTGTGTGTGTGTGTGTGTGTGTGTGTGTGTGTGTGTGTGTGTGTGACTTTTTTCTTTTGCAAGGTCTTTACAAATGCTCAAAGAAAGAAAATATATTATTGATACTCGCTGTAGAATTCACAGATGTATCAATGATAAGACGTAAACTAGACTTGAGGGAGAAAAACGTGGATTCATAACCACATGTCAATATTCAATCAACTTCTTCCCAGGAATCCTCTTAGTTCAGTGATAGACTCATGCAATTGAGTTCCTCATATCAAGACTTCTCATACAGTTCTGAAGGCCTGGGGTAGTAAAGGTGAAAACACAGGAAGAACAGACGATATTGCCAGATTCCTTAATGGATAAAAAGGTAACACACTGAGGCACAGGCCAGTCATTAGTCCAGAAACATGAGACTGAACGTCAGATGCTGCTTCGAAGGCAGTCACTTCCCTAGAGCTCACCCAGCACATGCAGTACTGGGGAAGGAAAACTCACTCTGATTTGCAGGACTTCCAGGTATCAATCAGATGAACTAAATGTCTAACACAGAGAACAGCACAATCACACAAAGTATTCTCTGGGGTTTGTTAAATTTTCTAGAATATGCCCATTCTGGACATAAAGAAATCTGAAAGCAATGTAAAAGAGGTTCTACCCTCCTGTGCGGGGAGCCCCACTCCTGACCTCAAGCTCCCTCATTCCTTCCTTTAATCCTCAAACTGTCCCTTTTACAGAAGGTTAAGTATCAGTTTGAAAGTGTGGGGCAGCGGGATCCAAAGGCCTGTCTGATTCTCTTCCTAACACACAGCACTGCAGCTTTATGGGACATGAGTTAGTTCTAACATCTGACTGTGAGTTCTTAAGACAGTGTATGAGTCTCAGGTCACAGACACCAATAGCGGTCACTTCTTCCCCAAGCCTTTTCTTTACTACTCAATGGACTTGTCTGTTGTCAATTTCCAACTTGATTTCGTGTAGTTTGTGGAAAGCTCGGTTCAGGAAAAATCCTAAACTTGTGAATAATCTCAAGTAGGGCTGCTAGAATCACAAGCCTACCCCATCCCCCACATCTCAAAAACTTAGGTTTACTATTTATAAAAATGATGGTGATCGTGTTAGAATTCAGAGAGAATTAACATGAGCACATAGTCTCAAATCTACAGCAGAAAGTACACATATTGAGAGGACCCTCCCTAAAGAGGACAGAGGAACAGCTGAGAAGGAGAAAGGTCCACTCATAAGTGACCTCTGGGGTACCCTCGGCTACAACCTGGGTGTGGTTACATGCTAATGGAGCTGAGAGCTATACTCACAAAGGGGGAAAAGATAAGTCTAAATTAAAACGTATGGGGTGAATTAATTCTGTTCACATTTGGGTGGGGTAGGAAGCAGACAGGGCCAAGGTTAAATTAAAAGCAAATGCAGCAAATTAAAATAATTAGACTTTAGTGAGTGAGGTGTTTAATTGCATCTAGGTATTTATATTACTTTAAATACTACTCTAAATTGTATATGTATTTCATTATGCTTATGTTAATAATGTTTATACTTAGCTTTTTTTTTTTTTTTTTTTTAAGAGATACGGTTTCTCTGTGTAGCCCTGGCTGTCCTGGAACTCACTCTGTAGACCAGGATGGCCTTGAACTCAGAGATCCAGCCTCTGCCACACAAATGCTGGGATTAAAGGAGTATGCAACCACTGTCTGGCTATACTTAGCTTTTTTTTAAAAAAAAAAATGATGTTATGTCTTCTGTTACTTTAAAATTTGACATAATTGAGAGAAGAAATCCACTTTTTCCTTTTTTTATTTAAAGACCATAATGATGTAAATTTTACACAAAGGTATGATGAGAAAAAAAATACAGTAGCAAATGTTTAAAAGAATATTGATCTTGCTTTACATCATAGACATGCATACTTCATACAACTAGCACGTTTGTATGTGTACAAGCATGTGTAGTGAACAAAACTGAATTTTACAAGTGGTATGTTTTATGTATTTTATGAATTTTATGTATTTTATGAATGTAAATTACGATCCAAGTAAACATTACAGGCAGTAATGAAATTACCTTGAATATGTCTAAACTGAAAAAATAATAGGGCCAGCTATAGAGTATATGTTGTTACCTATAGCCACAGAGACTAGGTGACTTTAATAGTTGACCTTTAAAAAAAAAGTTTTATTCATTAATAATAATAATAATAATAATAATAATAATAACAATAATAATATTATTGTTATTATTATTATTTAGCAGATGCATGCAACATTTTGAGTATGCAAATCAGAGTACAATTTTGTAGAGTCAGTTTTCTCTTCTGCCTTCATATGAGTTCCAGGGATCAAACTCAGTTAAGTTATCATGGGTGCCAAGAGGCATTACCAATGGAGCCGTCTCATCTCACACCACTTTTTGTGGGGTTGGAGGTGAGCTTTCTGCTACAACTCTCCAGCTTGCTTGTAGTGAGGTAATTACAATGTAGGTTTTTTTGGTTTTTTTTTTTTTTTCTATTTTGGTTTAGTTTGGCTTTTTGGGTTTTGTTTTCTGGTTTTATTATTAATTAAACTAATACTTGTACTAATGCTCTTTCTTTGAAGGTCAAATGCTCATTGCTTGCCAGGCTTTCTGTTCCTCTAAGACACCTGCTATCCGCCATCTGCAGGACACCAAAATGGATTGTATGGTGCTTGCCCCATTTTCTGCCTTTTGCTAAGCATTTTCATGGACGAACAAATGGCTTGCCTTCGAAGGCTACCAGTACTAACATTGAGAGTGGTCAGAACCTGAGCACCTACCAATCTCGCCAATAGGTAGGTAGGCATTAGATTGTACAATGAAGGTAAAAACCAGTTCCTAAATGGCCAATCCTCACAGATTCCTGATGACCGATCATTACATCGTTCTATCTGCTATTCATGTCTTCAAATTTTAATGTCAAGTCTTCCTGTCGTCCCTTCTTACTAAAGGTGCCCTGAACTGCATTTCTAAAGAAATGTTTTTGAGATAAACACAGCTGGAAATTTACATTAAGTTTCAAAATGCAGCCCTCTGAACATGGCCTATACCTGACCATGCATTTTCCTCACGATCTCTAAAACAAAAGAGGAAAGCCCCCTGAACCTTAATTAATTAGCTTCATTTCTAAAATTTTTTAAATGCGCTATTATATGATCCATATGAAAATGAGATTTTTTTCAAGAAGGATATAATTTTATGTATTAATATAAGTATAACCCATCTATTTATAAGACTATAATTAACATGAGCATTGAGTCTGACTAAGGAGATTGGCATTCGGTACAAGTAGATGATGTGAACTGGGTTTTAGCAAATTTACACAAATCAGAGGATATTTTACATAATGATAATAATACCATTGTAGACTCACAGAATAATTTTACATTTCCTATACAGATAAAACTGGTGGATGTGCCATTTTTATGGCAGTCAAAGAAATTAAACAAGATTCATTTTTCATCTACCACATGAAAAGTAACTCAATTGCAAGGTTAACTGATCCTTCTATAGCATTGTATATAATTTGATCAAAGAATTAATATAGTTATTATGTGAGGTATGCATGTGTGTACTTGCCTGTGTGAGTACAGTCACTTAAGAATTTGAATATGGCGGCCAGAGTTTCACAGAGTATCTTCCCCTATCATTCATAATGAAAGGATATATTAAGATTGTAAGACAAAAATAATTATTAAGAGCTTGGGGAGGCAGTTTGTGGATAAGAGCTTTTCAGTATAAGCATGAAAACCTGAGTCTGAATCTCCAGCCCTCACATTAAAACAGCAGGTATGGCCATAAGTAACTGTTATTCCAACACAGTGGCAGGCCCACAGGAGGATCAGTGGGGTTTGCTGGCGACCATCCTAGGCTAGGGCAGTAAGAGACCCTGTCGCAGATAAATTAGGCAGAGAGCAATAGAACAGGACACCTGAGTCTCTTCTGGCCTCCACACATGCACATACATGCACACATGCATGTACTATGTGTGCATGCACACACACACACACACACACACACACACACACACACACATTTTTATCTTTAAAGGAAAGAAAAAATAAGGCAATATGGCTCTACTTGAATAATCTTTAACTCTTAAGCCCATTTGTTTTTGTGTGTAATTTTAAAATGTAATTTTAAGAAGACATATCCATAATGGTCTAAAGCAAAATAAAATGAATTTGTTACTCACTTGGCAGCACAACCACAGTGACAAAACACTATGTCAAATATCTTTAAACGAGAATGTTTATACAGCCTAACGACAGTAATAAAATTGAAAATAAAATTAAACTGTGTTCAATAATACTTCCCTGGAAATATGACTGATGAGATTAAATAAAAGCTACACATATGAATTTTAAACTTGTAATATATCTAAGAACTCACCATATGTCTCTTCTTTGCTCAAAAATGTGCTGGGTCAGGAGACATCCCTAAGACTGTAGAAATGACACAAATATATTGGCAATAACCAACATCTCTCTATTTGGACTTAGGACTCACTCAACCAAAAGAAATCCAGGCCTGCTACTGGAAATCTTGCCAACCATCCAGGGTTAATGAAGTCATGAACCTTGGAGAAAAATTTACAACTCCCACTGTACTACCAGCATGATCTCTAACTACACTTTAAATATTTGTCCTTAATCATTTGACCCACAGATAAGTGTAGTTGTCACACTTCTAAGAAAGTTCTCTTTGCAGCAGAGACCATTACACGGGTTCCAATGGATGGATATATCTATAATACAATCCCAGCACCTAAGCTCAGAGACCACTGAGGAAGAGAGGGCAGAAAGACTTTCAGAGCCTGAGGAACAGGTTGTTACCTGTCAGATTGTATCTCCTAGAAATGTCAGAAACAACAACCATGCAGTTTCACCAACATGACTGCCTAATCATGACCTGAACAAGGGTGCCACTGGTTGACATGCTGACACGAATAATGGAAAGCTCATGAGGCCTCATCAGCCCCACACAAAGAACTATAGGCAACAAAGGAATGCTGAAAATGAAATAGTCTTCCCTAGGGAAAGAACGCTAACTGGTTATCCAATACCAATTGGTCAGCCCTGAATACATGCAATTAAATAACATTAGGCTGAGCAGACTATGCTTATGTACTTAAGAATGTACGTGCATGCATGTGTACATATACTTAACTACAATTAATGAAATAAAGAGGTCATAACTTGATAAAAGAACAAGTTTGGAGGGGAAAGGGATAACTGATGTAATTATATTATCATCTTAAAAATTCAAAAATCACCATTATATTATTTTTGCAAGCCAGGCATTGTGGCACATGTCTAAAATAATTCTAGTACTCAGAAGACACAAAGTAGGAGCCAGCATAGACATCATAGCAAGGGAATATCTCTAAAAACAAAACTAACCCCAATTCTTTCTGTTCAAAGACCAAAAAATACGAACCAATCAGCATCAATGTACATCCAGGCCCTAGAAAGCAGTCCCACACAGTTGCTTCCTTGGAGAAGCAACTATTTCCATAGGTGGCTAATCTCATCAAGGTGCCTGACAACACACTCTGACCTGAATTCCATCCCAGAATCCTCATGGTGGAAGTAAAGAACTGATTCCTGCCAATTGTGCCCCATCCTCCATATGCCACCATGGCATGCGTGCATACATAATAGATACATATTTTGTTTGGTTCTGTTTTACAAAAATCGGAGCACAGTGAGGTGTCAGGGTAAGTTCCAAATAACTTGTCACAGAAATAGCACAGACATCATGTCGGACCAGTAACAGACTATAGGAAATGCTCAGGAGCCACGTCGAGGAAGTAACCGTTTGAACGTATTTCTGATGGATAGACTCATCAAATACACACATGTAATGAGCACATTAGAGATGATGGAAAACTACTACGCCATTACTTTTTGAAAACTCATAAATATAGCAGGAAAGAAGCAACGTATGCCTATATATGCAAGGTTTCTAAAGGAAGCAAACGGCTAACACAGGAAAGTTATAATTAACTGAGCTAATAAATTAGGACAAACAGAGTTAGAAAAGAACTCATTTAAAATCCGTCAGGCTCTAATGGAATATTCCAATTAGCTATGCAATGGTAACTGCAGAAGGGCAAGGGATCCAAAACCTGTATTGCAGGATAACCCCGTCCGCTCCTAGAATATTCCTGACCCAACAGTTTGGTTGTTCCCCCTTAAACTTTGCCAGCAGGGCCACTCCCTCTCTGCCCAATAAATCCTGCCACCTATGGTTTTTTTTCCTGTGTCACCATGACCCTTTCATCTGGCTGCCTCTGGGACTCAATTCCATTAGCATAGTGTGAAAAAGACCCTGTGTGACTCCAAGAGGGTGGTCAAGAGAAGCCTTGCATTTCTGCTATGGTCACTTATGTGTTCTTTGAGGCAAGCCAGCTATTGATGAAGTCTGACTGTCCCTATGAGGAAATCCATGCCAGCTGCTGGATGAGAAACACGAAGAGGAGCAGATGATAACAGATGAGTAATGGAATGAGGAGAACCTTGTCAGCCAAGGCCACAGCTACTGCAGTCTTCCTTCCCAAGACCCAAACTGAGCAGTAAAAGACACCTTTGAAAGTCCCCAACCTCAGCAACCTAGCAATCACACACTGTGCATTTAAGATCAGGTGAAAACCACAAGACTCACTCAAGTGTCTCCCAGCCTATGAATGACAAACATAGTGTCAAGCTACTGCCCTTGGATGCCATTTCTTATCCAGCAATCATTTACTGGTACAGGAAATGCAAGGGACATATTATAGGAAAACTATTTTTAACGAAAAGAGAAATCTAGTGATTTTTAAAACAAATCAAGGAAAAGGGGGAGCAGGGGCGCTGGAGTGATGGTAGACATGTACTGGGGACAGAGGCGGAAAATCTAAGTGAGTTTGAGGACAGCCAAGACATAGTGAGACGCTGTTTTTAAAAAAAATGAAAGAGAAGGGAAGAGGAAGGGGAAGGGGAAGAAGAGGAAGGGGAAGAAAAGGGAGGGGGGAGGGGAGGGGGAGGGGAGGGGGGGGGAGGGGGGGGGAGGGGGGGGGGGGGGAAGGAGGGGAGGAGGGCGGCGGGGAGGGGAGGGGATATAGAAAAGAGAGAAGTTAGGGGATGGAAGATGGCTCAGTGCTTACGGTGCTAGATGCCAAACTGGCCACCTGATTTCAATTTATTTTCAACTTAACTTTATTTTATGTGTATGAGTGGTTTTTTTTCTGTGTGTATATCTGCACCACATATGCGCCTCTTGTCCATGGAGGTCAGGAGAGGACGTCAGATACCTTAGAACAGAAGTTACAGATGGCTGTGAATCATCATGTGGGTGATGGGAACCAAAGCCAGGACCTCTGAAAGAATAAGTGCTCTCACCCACTGATCCATCTCGAGCACCTCTTTTTAAACTGTCGAGGGTGTACATTTTAACTAAGATTTTGTCTGCTTTTTTGTTTGTTGGCACACGTGTTGAAACAGGGAGACCTTTGCTTTGCAGCACGGGTTGACCCCAAACTCCCATGCATGCCTTAGGCTCCAGGGTTCTGAAACTAAGCATGCACAGTGTGCCAGGCTCCTTTTAGAATTCTCCCATCTGCAGAGACACAGCTTATCAAGCCCACATCTTTGTCCATTTGAGGCAAGTGCCCTGCCACTAAATTGCATTCTCACCTTGTTTGTTTGTTTGTTTTGTATTACAAAGAGAAAAAAGCCTGTGATGGCTTCTTATTTGCAACCTTCAGCCTTCACCTCTTGAACCCTGAGGTTGTAGACATGATCCCACTACCTCTGGAATATTTTATCTGATTTAGAAACTGAATTCTCATTCAAGGATCTGTTAAAATTATAAAGCTACAAAGGATATGTGAATGTGAGTAGATACTAGATACTAACTAAGATATTATACAGCACTACAGCGTGGTTATGTTTAAAGCAGAATCTTTGCCTCTACAGGCATAGACATAGGACTGGGAGATAAACTAAGCAATATGGTTCTTGCCCAGAATGCACAAGGGAGGCCCTGGGTTCAAGTCTCAGGAAGAAGACAAGAAAATATCAAAACAGAGTATTCTTGAATTCAATGTCTGTTAAGTGAGTTATGGAGAGAAGCAGACATAACATAGGTCATGTCTGCCATGAGTTACCTTACAAGCTTTGAAAGTAGAAGTTGTTGTATTGTATCATATCTTACTGTATTGTATTGTTCTCATTTATTTTCTACAGATAATAAAAACATGTCTTGCTGAACCGTCTTTTTTTTTTTTAATATTTTAAAGAAATGTTGACAGGTATGGTGTCACACGCCTTTAATCCCAGCAGGCAGATCTATGAGTTTGAAGTCAGCCTAGTCTACATAGTGACTTCCAGGACAGCCTGGAATGCTACACAGAGAAACACTATCTCAATGGAAAAAAAAAGAGAGAAGAGGGAAGGAACAGAGGGAGGAAGAGAGAGGGAGAATGAAAGAAGTATTATTTGTGTATACGGGTGTTTGGGCTGCATGTTTATCGTGTGCACTGCAAGCATGCAATGGCACTGAATGCCAGAAGAGGACTCAAATACTCTGGTACTGGTACTCAAAAACTAATTGTGGTTTAAATATGAAATGTCCCCCATGGACTCAAGTATTTGGATATTTGGTTCTCAGCTGGTGCTGCTTGGACAGATTGTGGACCCTTTCGAGAGTCCTACTGCAGGAAGTAAGTCACTGGGGGTGGGCCTTGAGGCTTTACAGCCTATCCCCACTTCCCATTTACTTTCTGTGATTAATCAATTTCCTGCCCCAGCCACCAATACTTTCCTTGCCTACCATGTCTTCCTGTCTGTGATAGCTACCCCTAGACTGTAAGCCAAAATAAACCCTTTTCTCCCTACAGTTACTTTTGTGGGAGTGCTTTATCACAGCAATGAAAAAGAAAATAATTCATCAATGACGAACAGGAAAGGTCACGATCATACAGTTGTCATTCTATAAGGGTCTCTCAACTAAGCAAACACCTGTCCAAATTGTGTGTAGCAAAAATATTGACGCAAATGTTTGGCTACATTCTCCCTTCCTTCCTGAAAAATATGGACCATAATATCCGGTCCTAACATACAGAAAGGGTTGAGTTGACTACAATGACTTATGAAAATTACTCAGAAAGTGTACTGTTAACTGGCACATATGTAGTGAATTATCTCAAAACCCGGAGGCTGCTAATTTTATGTTACTGGCAGATACAATGATTGGTTAATGGATTCCGTATTTACTTTAAGACAAATAATCAAACTGAGAGGGCAAATGCATGGGTTTTAATATAATAGCTTTGGCCTTTGATCCCTTTGCCATTGAGCATAAGTAGGAGAGAAAGAGAGTCTTCTCCTAAACCCATCACATCTATCTGCTCAGGCTGTTTTATACAACCCCTGAAGACCCTGGTGAGTCTTTAGCAGTTTTTAAGCTTTTATATACACAAGGTCCACTATGAATAATTACTACCTGAGTGTGACACCTGATCAGGTCTACTTCTGTATGATTTTTAAAAACCTAGCTGTAGGAGAATGAAGGCCTGGTATTTAATCCATGCTTGCCAAGTGAGCAATAAACAATTGCCAAGTTTCCTGGGGGCTCTCATGCTCTGCCTCGCCATCAGGAAGCTAAAGCATATGCTGAATGTTAGCCCGGGTGGACACAGTGTGTCCTATTTATTCAAGGTTTCCTTTGAAGCCAGTTTATAAGTTTTGTTTCTTAGGGGGATATGTCAAATTTCATTTAGCATTAGATGGTATCCAGATATACTGAATAGCAAAAAGGCAGCATTTGAGGGCAAAAGGAAAAAAAAAATGCCTGCTATGTGAGCAATGATGTCAGCTTCATTTATGTAACCAACAGAAAGCAAGAAGAGAGATGTAACAGGAAAGAGGACACTAGGAAATCCAGACCAACAACTATGTGGTTAATTTAGAAGTACAGAGCTGTACATGGACAAAATAGTAAGAAAACAAATATGCTTTATAGTAACATCCAAAAGCCAAAGAAATTTCTTTGAAAACATCTTGTTTTGAATCTTGAAATCACAAACATTATCACATACTTGGAACATGTTCCTAGGCACAATGTTTTTTCCAAAAAGGTTTGGCAAATGTTTTTTGTTTGTTTGTTTGTTTTGTCTTGTTTTCTTTTTTTTTGTTTTTGAAAAAACTTGAAAACTTAACTACCTAAGCGGATGTCTGTGTAACTAATACTTACTTCAGAACATTTTCAATGAAAACTAGAATATGTAACCGTAGAGCCATCCTAAATATAATAATACATTGGAAATGACTTGTTTATAAAGGTTTTCCCATTTATTTGCTTATTTAAACCTCAAAATAGACTCTAAGTTAGGTATCATAGCCTAAAATCATCCCTATGCAGTGTGTGATTCAATATACAGTTCATTTGTAAAGCGGCTCTCCACAGTGATATTAAACACACTGCAGCACCCTATTGCTGAAACTCATCTACACTGTTCAGTCATAGTCCGTTCACTTTCAGTGCTGGTTTAACTGTACTGTGTAAAGTGAAATAAGTAATTTATTTGTCTTTTGATGGATATTTTCCTGGTTTCCTTTTTTTTTTTTTCAGTCAGACATGGTGATTTGGTGAGCCTTTTTGTGTACACACACACACTATATATATATATATATATATATATATATATATATGTATGTATATATATCCATTCTGGTGGACGGGACGTATGTAAAAATTTCCTGGGGCACATGTAATAGCAGTGTCCCTATCTACTTCACATTGTGCATCCGACCATTCTGCAAAGGACTTGTATCAACTTTTATGGAACACTGTGTAATGATTTTACAACATTTAAAAACCAAATAGTATTTTATTAAAAATCTCTATGTGCTAGGTTAAAGAAAGATGGGGAGGAGGAATGGGATGGGGAACTGTTGGAGGGCAGATTGGTAGGAGAATAATGACTGGACTGTAAAAAAAGATTAAAGATAATAATAAAAAAAATCAGGAAAAAAAAGAGAGAGAGAGAGAGAAAGATCCCTAATCTAGGCAACAGGGACAATAATCAAATGTGGGACAGTCAAAGACAACTTCAATATATTGGTAATATTCTGGGCTCTAGGCCTGGTTGTAAATTCCAGAGTCTTTATTATTATGCTCTGTAACCTACATTTATGATATGTGTATGTCCTAATATATGTGTTAATACTTGTGTAGTTTTAAACTTTATATAATAAAAGCCTAAAAATGGTCAAAGACACGGGGATTATTTGCAAATAGAACTTAATGGATCTATTTTTTTTTCATTTAAGATAAGAGATTACAGTAAAAATAGTATTAACAAGTTTTTATTATATTGTGCCAAATTTTGACAATTCTGAGTCCCCAGGATGATATCCCTCTAATCCAGATGAGACTGGGTACATTCAGGGTAGTAGGGACATAGACAATGGCCCACTTAATTCAATAGCGCCATTTCATTTTAGTTATCGTAATGAATCAAAGATTACAAAAATTAGACCTCGAGAAATGAGGGGCAATTGGTAAGTTCATCAGTCAAGATATTTTTTTTCCCTTGATAAATACACTTATTTGGAAAACACTTAAATAAACCAGGTATCAGAAAATAAATGACTACTTCCCCAGTGACCTGAAAAACTGAGTAGCTCAAAAGTGAAGTGAATATCAGTATGAGGTTTCAATAGTTATGATTACTTATACACCACTTACACGAACCACCGTATTCATGCACCATACACATTTGAAGCGCACAGAAGTAGAAATTTCTAAGAATTTGATAGTAAAAAATCTAAGCAGACATTTTAATGTATTCTTCTTATAACTGTGTGCCACATGAGGCTTGGCCATTCTTTTGGGAAATAGCACTCCACTTTAAAGAGCTGTGTGAAACAGCAGAGGTAGTCCAAAGTTGAAAACAGGCACTGAGAATATAAATCTACAATGTTCAGTTATCCACTCAATCTATTTCCATTACTCTGGAGACAAAAATGTGTCTCTCTGCGTTAATTAGCTCAACCTCTTTGCTTAGGTATCATAAATAAGGATCATTGATATCACCTTAGATTTCACTTATGCTCCTGGAACACAGTGGGAAAAAAAAATAAGGCCAAAAAAAAAATCTCATGTTTATAATATTGAGGAATGGATTTTCTTTTAAGTTTTCAAAGTAGACAAATACCTAAAAAGACTTGTCTTTAACTTGGGGTTTCTTTTTATTAAGGTGCACGGTCTTGGTGCATGCCTAAAGGAGTAATAGGCTGTTCCTAACAAAAGAGGCTAGATACCACTATCTGCCTTCTGCCTGAGGCATCGGGTCCCCAAAGCACACAGCTAACCGCAAGCTCCTGCTGTACCTGTAACAATTTAATTGTATACGTCAGCCTAGTCAAGCATCTTCGGCTCATGACTGGGAGACATGAAATTCATTGTCATTATTGTCCCTGTCATTTTGGATCATTATATCCTGCTGCAGAATTTTCTTCACTTCACTGCATTTTTACCTCAGGAGTCAGGGATTATAGCTGAGGTTGGAGTGGGGGCAGGACCGTGAACTACATTTACCTCAGGGGAGCCAGAGATTAAATTGGCTTTGCTCTCTCACCAGCTGAATTCATCTCTGTATGCTGTGAGTTTTAAACTGGAATAAAAATGAATATTCTAGTGAATGATAGTTTTTAATTCCCTTTTTGAAACAGATGTAACCAACTTTTATTCACACTGGGAAAGCCAATACAATTTCTTCAGGTTGCTATTTTCATCTGTGTGTGTGGAATACTTAGAAGCATTGCTGGGTAAAAAGTAACAGACACCTCTATCCGTGTCTTGACTGGCAGAAAGGGAAAATTTAGAGCTATAATTTTGTTCTCCAATTTCATTTTACAGAGGTTTAATGGAGTTACTTAATGGCTGTAAATATTTAATGATTTTTAATTATATCTCATTTTCTGTGCACAGGATTGGATGACGAAAAGTCCGACTAGCGTGGCACCAGGAATCTACTCTGGAAACTTGAATTTTGATTTTTAAGGCACAGTCCTGGGTATTTAAGGCACATGCATTTGTTTAATCCCAGCACTGAGGAAGCAGAGGCAGACAGGGGTTTTCAAGTTTTAAGCAAGCTTAATCTATATAGTGAGAACTAGTCTCAAAACACAAACACACACAAAAGCCAGGGTGTCATCTAACCCAGGCTGGCCTAGAACTGAGAATGAGGCTGAGTGTGATCTTGAACTCCTGGTCCTGATGCTTCCGTCTCCGGTGTAATGGGATCAGCTACATGGATGTGCCACCACTGTGAGGAACTAGAAAATTGGACTAAAGCTGATATATAACAGCAACTTCTAAGACCAAGCTATACCCCAGCAGCAGTTACACAATCTAAGAGACTGCCAAGACACCTAAGCAGAGATGCATTCAGCACCTTCCTGCTTTCTTAGAGAATGGCTTGGTCAGCATTCTCTCTCCCTGGGAACCCTTAGTGCACATACTGTAACCAGGACCTGACTATTGAGAATCCAGTAGTTGCTGGGCACTGGTGGCGCACGCCTTTAATCCCAGCGCTTGGGAGGCAGAGGCAGGCAGATTTCTGAGTCACGGCCAGCCTGGTCTACAGAGTGAGTTTCAGGACAGTCAGAGCCAGGACACAGAGAAACTCTGTCTCGAGAAAAAAAAAAAAAAAAAAAAAAAAAAGAATGAAAGGAATTGTAACTGGAGGAAAAGTCTGGTATGTGACTTGTATCCTTTCATTTCATATGGATTTTATGGAGAAACTTGACATTTACTCTGCCTACATTTAAAAAGATAGCAGTTATTCCTCCATATGCATCAATTTGTCTTTTAACAGTTAACAGTGAAATACCACAGCGGGTCATACTTATGCCACATACAAAATAGCCCATAAGTTACAGCAGACAGTATGGGAGCTATGTGTGATGGAGCACACCTACAAACCAGCACTCGGGGGCGGGAGGGTGGCGCGTAAAAAGGGGGAGAGGCAGGGAGTAGGAAGAAAACGTCAAGGCCAGCCTATGAAGACAAAAAACAAAAGCAAAATGAAAAAAACAAATGTCCTACCACATATAGGAACTTAATTAGAAAAAAATGATTTTGCCTTAATTATATACAGTAGCTATCAGAATTTATTTAGGATTAACTATGGCTCCACGTACTTAAAAACTTTTGAGCCAGATATGGTGGCGCATAGCTTTAAGTCCAGCATTCAGGAGGCAGAGCCCAGATGAGTCTTTGTGAGATCAAGGCCAACCTGGTCTATATAGTGAATTCCAGACCAGACCAGAGTTACAGACTGGGAATGTCTCAAAACAAAAAACAAATAAATAAAAATAAAATCTTGTGATATTTGTACAATTTGTTCTTCTAAATGAACACCTTAAAGCTCTAACAGTTCCGTGGAGAACAGACCTTAAAGGTTGTCTCAACTTCAACCCCTAGGCCAACTTCATGCATGCTGGCTGGTCTGTGTCACTATGGTCTCAGAGCGTCATATTCACTAGTACTGATGTAACTCTATGATGTATTAATAATAAGAGTCTCTAGTGAATACAACTTCTGGCATCATTCAAAACTTCATTTTATGAACATACATGATTCATTAGAATCAAGAGTCTCTTCATGTATAAATTATAAAAACTACTCTACTTGAAAACAGGTAATTGAATAGGAATTTAAATATTGGGTTTAAAGTTATTTCAGGCCTGGTTTCATTTCAAAAAAATTTGGATTGTCTTACAGTCTCGTAATGTATATGGTTCTTTTTCTTTTTCTTTGCATGTGTGTGTCATGACATCAGCATCTTCCACAGTTGTCTCTACCTTATTCCCTTGAGTCAGGGTCTCTCGCTGAGCCTCCAGCTTGCTAGGCTTCTGTTTATTTGTTCTTATTTTGAGAGCGTAGGAGCTAGGCTAGCAACCGAGGCAAACCCTAGCAACCCTGCTTCTGCCCACACACACTCCATTTGTAGGATTCCAGGTACACAAGGCCATGCCTGGCTTTCCATTTGAGCACTACAGATTTCAGGTTCTAATATTCCTCGTGGCCAAGGAGTCTTGTACATAACCATGGACTTGATGGTTACTTAGGAACACTGGGGCTTCTCCTCCTTCTTCTGAAAAGGTTATTCAGTGCACTGACTTCCTTTGCCCTAGTGTGGCTTTCCTCCTTATTTTCATGGGGACACTTAGCCTGCTCATCACACCACAGTGGCTAACACGGGAACTGTAACATGGATACACTGTGGGGGCAAAAACCCCCCACTCTACTCTTACAGATTTTTGTTTTGCCTCACCTTAAATCTTACATTATCAAAGCCGGAGGATTTCAGAACAAAGTGAAAAGGCAAACATTTAAATTCAAACGCCTAGAGTGATTTGTTTTGACTTCTTCAGTTCAAGACTATACAAAATTTCCAAACAACAATTTTGAATTATTCTAAAAGAAGTCTCAATATTCTTTCATCGACTTCTATTACTGTAGCCTATAAAAAATTATAAAAGTGAATTCATTCTGAATTAAAGGAACTTTTCCTAATTCTAGCAGGATAGTGTATACTCTGCTTTTATAAAAAAAAAAAAAAACCAGGTGTGGTGGTTTGAATATGCTTGGCTCATGGGAAGTGGCACTATGAGGAGATGTGGCCTTGTTGGAATAGGTGTGGCCTTGTTAGAGGAATTGTGTCACTGTAGCTGTGGAGTTTGAGACCCTTCTCCTAGCTGCCTGGAAGACAATCTCCTTCTGCTGTCTTTGAATGAAATGAAGATGTAGAACTCTCAGTTCCTTCCCTTCCACCATGTCTGCCTGGACGCTGCCATTCTTCCTGCCATAATGATAATAGACTGAACATCTGAATCTGTAAGCTAGCCCCACTTAAATGTTGTCCCTTATAAGAGGTGCTTTAGTCATGGTGTCTCTTCATCCCAATATAACCATAACTAGCCTGGATTCTCCACAGTAGGAATCTATAATTATAATAGCAAACTAAGATAGTCATGAATACAGGCATGACAGTGATTTTCCTCTATGGGTGATTCCAGCATGCACAGCCTAACACATACGACTTAGTACCTAACATAGTCCATGTTATAGAAACAGTAAGAATTTGAGAGGATTTATGTGAGAGGAAGAAGTAAGAGAAGGCCAAAGCCACTATATTTCCACATGAGTAGAGACAGGATGCTATTTACAGAATGCCTACTCCTCCTGGACCAGAAACCTCTTTACTGTAATCACCCAATAAACCACAATGGTTAACATTAAGGGTCTGATGCAGAGAAAGCAGATTCACGGTGAAGGTTGTCCTTTAACATGTAGGCTCCTTCAAGGGCACCAAAAAGTAGCTAAGTGGCCCCCCCTGTGGTGTCTCTGATGCTGAAAGTCCCTGAAAACTGTTAATTTTCTAGCTTTTAATGTCTGTCTAAGACCCTTAACATTTTTCTAATATTGTTGCTCCTAGGACATTTTCTTAAGTTTGATCCTCACTGCCACCTCTGCCCACATACATTCTGCATTTATATATAAAAGCCTGTCAGACAGCAGCTATAATTGATTCAGAAGGGTAACAGTGGACAACGAAAAAGGCAAAGGAAAAAAGAAAGAAAGAAAGAAAGAAAGAAAGAAAGAAAGAAAGAAAGAAGGAAAGAAGGAAGGAAAGAAAGAGAAAACGTGGCCTTTAAAGGCAGATATAGTATCACATAATATAATACGGAAATATTCATCAAATCTTCTAAAACAGCACAACAAAAAATTCCTTTGTGCTAAGAATTTATATATCTGACACCAAGTATAAAGACCATATAACAGGATGGGATCACGGAGATTCAGAGCCTAAGATGTCTTTGTGTCGTAAAGTTTCTAAACTGTTTGAACATGTACAACCCCCTGTGCCTTCTTAGCTCCATATAAATGAATATCATCACTTTACATTTGTCTTCTAGTCCTGTACACACTTTAAAAAGACCAACGAGGGTTCACAAACGTTTTTCCTTATACTGCTTTGTATTGTTGCTGCTAGTTGTAATCTGTCTGGAAACACACAGCTTAGTTTCCTCAAACAAAAATGGACAAATTATATGGTGTACACACATACACAAAAGAATTCTCAGTGAGCACACAGCAAATAGATATTTAGGCAAAGTCTAATGTCTGTACAAAACAGCAATGTGTCAATTTCAGCCCAAGGGACATGTTTCTCTAGGTTTATAACCCCCAGAAAACAGAGGTTCCACTAGAAAACCTAGATCTTCAGCTGCTTTCAACATCATAATATATTCATAAGGCAAACGCTCACTGCCAAACAGATAACAAATGGAGTGGTATGAAGGCAGGGTAAAATGCATAGCTACGAGAGATGGGCCAAGCCAACCACGAGACACAAGCAGAAGTAAAAGAGGAAGAAGAATACGTAACACAGATAGTCAGATGTCCTGGCCGACACCTGCAATCCCAGCACTCTAGAGGCTGAGGCAGGAAGATAAGAACAAATATGAGGCCAGACTAGTCTACACAGTGTGTTCCAGGCTAGCTTGGTCTAGAATAGCTTTTTAAAAAATATATTAATATTATATATATATATATATGCATATATATATGCATATATATATATATATACACACACACATACACACACATATATATATATATGTATAATATGTGTATGTGTATAAGTGTATGTGTATATGTATATGTGTGTGTGTATGTATATAATGTATGTATATACTATTATCATAATTAATTAAACAAAAGAAAGGTTAGAAGCAAAGCATTGTGGGTAGTTTTGCAGCCAATACTACCAAATATAGTGAATCCCTACCTAGTGGGATGCAAACCTGTTTCACTGCAATGAGACAAATAAGAGTCGGTGTGCTCTCAGTGGTCCCACTTGAACAGAAAAAAACATCTTGTACAAAGAAAAGAAATATCACATACCATCATAGTAGACAATGGCTCCTACCAGCTTGTCCTTCTGGAGCATGGGGAAATGCTCGAGGGCTCTGGATTTGCTGAGAACGTAACTGCTCTTCAGGCAATGACTTCCTGCAACCAGATCATACATCTTGATTCCCACCCAGTAATAAGGTAACTGCCACCACCTATAGCATAAGCAGAGAGAGAAGGGTTTTGTTTTTGTTTTTGTTTTTTTAGAAACACAGCATTATAGAATGGCACTTTACCTTACAAAAAAGGGAGGGAAGTTGTTACAGGAGAATCAGTGAGCACTTATGACTACCTCCATGGTTCCTGTCTGCTCCATGTTAGAATTCTTCAGGAAGCATCCAGAATAAACAAACACCCATGCCTGTGCCTCAGGCATCTAGAGGTGAATTCAAATAATGTAAGTTGGAGCCCTTGGTAAATGCGAACTACAACCAGGTTGAAGAAACCCTTAGAAATCTGTTAACCAAACGGGCACTGGTTGGTCAAATCTGTTTCAAGCCCTACATCACCCATGTGGCTAAAAGAATGACATTATCCACTTTTCCAAGTAACTGGGGATATCTTCCTAGGGCAACCTCACACCCAGTCCTAACATTAGGGAAATGATTAATCACACCACCTGGATGAATTTCATCTATGTTAACTTAGATAATAAAATGATACAGTATAGCTATGCTACACTGTAGTTTCAGATTTTATATCAGGATAGTTTTGGGGAAAGGGAGGGTTGCATTTTACACTGCACACAGGACCTCATCTGAATGCCTTAGAGTAAACACAACTGTTCACCTACATACTGAAATAAGATTCCATCAAATATAAACACAGAACTCAACCTTCTTTGCCTTCAAAATCTGGCCCTTAGACAAGTCCACAGAGAGTATTTAAGAAAAATCTCCATTTTTAAATACACCAAGGAAAATATTTGAAATAGATTAAAGATTAGGACCAATTAAAGCCTCATGAAGAAACACACAGAAGGACTGTTTCCAGGAGAAGCCTGTTGATCTGCTGACCTCGGACAAGCCCAGAGCATACAGGTGATGGTGAAGCTTACCTGTAAAGTGGAAGCATTATAGGCAACGGGGCTGATAAATGAGGAGCGATTTCAAGTAAGTTGGCACGTTCATGAAGGGCTTCTTTCACCATCCTATACTGAAAATCAAAACAGAGAAAATTAGTTTGGCAGTAACAGATCATAATATTTTCAAATGGCAAATAGACACCCTGCCAACTGATTGATATACAGAACCCTTCTACCTCTGAGCGAGGAGAGCTCCCCCCTAATCAAATCTCTAATAATACATCATGCTGTCAACCTCAAAGATTTTTTAGAAACCTTAACTGTATTTGCATAGGAGAAAAACATGCTGTCAGAGTTCCCAGGTGTAAGATATTTCCCTGACTTGAGTTACAAGATTATTGTAACCATTTATCTTGCTTTCTCTGGATTGCTCCTTTTCTCCCTTCCCCAGACTGTTTTCTGGAGGTAAGAGGGGACATATTGTTCAAATTCATGGCAGGTTCTCCAGTCTTCCTTAAACTCAACAAAGATAGTATGTAGCCCTGGACAGGTATTTTACAGATGGTATAAAAAAATAAAATAAAATTTTAAAAAAGCCTGTTTTTATTCCCTTGTCCCCCATTATGCCTGCGTAAGGAGCTAGCATTATTACTATAATATGAATTTTACACATGACAATATGGCTATAGATATTGACTAAATAAGCCAGAACACGTCAGGAATCAGAAGATCATGAATTCTGGCCTATTTTCTTTGCCTCTATCACAGATGCTGAAGAGAAACATAAGAAAAGAGACAGATTCAAAGCTAACTTGTCAAGGCAAGTAAGGGGACAGACTCAACACTTGACAATGGCAAGTCCACGCTGCTGTGTTTTCCTTGTATGAAAAGCAGTCATGGAAGGAAGCTGACTTTTTTTTCCCCCACCTCTCTGGGAAATGTCATTTTCCACACGGCCTTAGCAGTCTTCAAATGACGGCAGGCAGGACACAATAAAGTGTGACACACAGAAAGCGTGACTCAGATCATCTTCCCCCCCCCCTGAAGAATTTGTCAGTGACAATATGACTGCATGATTACAGCTGCAGTTAAGGGATCAATTTGGTACTCCGTTAGCATCACAACACAGCTCCCCCTGAAACAGCTCGAAAGTAGCAATTTGGTGGCCATTGGCAAAAACCCAATCACGATTGTTAAAAGCCAACACACCCAAAAGTGATTCTGTAAATCTGCTACTTTGACATGCTTGTACAGAAAAAGGCCCTGATTACCCATAAATATAATCCTATACAGAACGAACAAGCACACCTCTCCTGAAAGAGGCTCCAGCAGCATACACTAAACAGGTATTTTAAATGGGAAGAAATGTTAAAAGCTATTAAAAAAAAAAAAAATGCCTGACTTAATTGGGTAGAAAGAACACAGTGGCAATTCTTGTTTAACAGCCAGCATACACAATTACCTGCTCAACATCCAAGTTCATGATAGCCTTCTGGAGGTATCGCACACCACCATGGATCAATTTAGTGCTTCTGCTGCTAGTCCCCGATGAGAAGTCATCTCTCTCTACAAGGGCTGTTTTCAGTCCTGTGTAACCAGAAAAGCAAATTAACTTCTTAAATTACACAATTTGTATGTAATTCATTAAAGGCACTTCTCCAGGGTAGAGACAATCGCTGGAAAAATTAGTCTGAACATGGATAAATTTGTATTCAAAGTGCAGTACACTGTCTATATTATAATGAAGAGATTTTAGGCGCTTCCTGAGGGACAAGTCAAGACTGAACTGGAAGCATATTAAACTGTGAATGAATCACACCTAGAAAACATTATACCGTACGACTTCGTGGCAGCAAGATTCTCTGGTGTATTGAGAGAATCAAAGGAGGGCCTGGCACCATCTTTTCCCACATGGCGTCAGTGGGTGCTGTTGCACAGCCTTCAGAATGCATGCCTGTCCCTCCCCCACTGAGGGCAAACTGCTCCTTTCTTGAACTCTGTGCTACCTCAATGCATTCACTAAAAATATCAAGTCAGACTCCTTCTGTGTTCTAGGTCCTACTTGCAAAAGTGCCTGAGACAATGATATGGTGGATAAGGGAGTCGGGGATATAGAGGTTATAGTATGAGGAACACAGGCAGGGGGGAATTTCCAGGGGATTAGAGAAGGGGAGAGAGGGCTTTTTGGGTAAAATACTTGTCGTGCAAGCACACAAGCATGAAGACCTGAGGTTCAATCGCTGGAACCCACAAAATTATGAATAAGGTAATGAATATCTGTAATCCTAGAACTCTTACGGAGAGACAGTAGGCCACGACAGGAGAATCCTACAAAGTCACAAGCCAGCTAGCCTGATAAACAACAAGGGACATGCTTCAAACAAAATTGTCCCTGACTTCACACACGAACACACACTAATACCTAAATACAAAGATTAAAAATCAAAGAAGTTCTGTTGTTGAGTTTACAGTACAGTTAGTTTACATTTTATGTATGATATGCTATTTAAATATTAAAAAGAAATACAAGCTAGAATACGTGGACTGGTGCAGAGTATCCACAAAGAAAGCAAACAGGCATGGGGATGAAAAGACAGCTCAGTAGTTAAGAGCACTTGCTACTCTTGCTGAGAGGACGTTGGTTCAGTTCTTAGCCCCCAAATCAGGTGGCTCACAGCTGCCTGTAACCCCAGCTCCTTGGAAAAGAATGTCCTCTTCTGGACTCTGCAGAAACCTGCACTCACCCTCAATTTGTTCTGTACTTCATACAGAGGAGGATACCACATGTACACACACACACACACACACACACACACACACATACACACACACACACAGAAGGGGAGGAGGGAGGGAGAGAAAAAAATTTTTTAAAGATAATACGTTTTTGAGGATGAGGCTGAACAAAGATAGGTACATTCTACAAGCCATCCCATCCCCTTTATCCAAGACTACTTACTACAAATCTGTTAGGGGGAAAAAATCTACTTCTGATTTCTTTTCTTGCAGAAAGACCCTGCCTTTTTAAGGCTTCGGGTGAGCAGCAGTGGTACAAGTCCCTGTCCTACAGTAAATGAGTTCTCAAATTCACAAGCCCTGTGGTATCCACCCACAGGCCTCACTGGGAATGTCCAGGAGCTGGCTACTCCCTTAGGCAATTGGTTAAGTCACAGGTCCATTCACAATCACAACATGAGAGAGACCAATATGGACTCACAAAGCTAGGCTAGGAGAACGTGCATGCATTCGGTTCAGAGCCATTTAGTGCCAAAGGGTTGCTTTGCTAACATTGAACAGCTTAAAATCTGAACAGAAATGTCATCGTAAAACCAGAGCAATTCTCTTGACTAAAAAGAACAAAATGTTTGGAAACAATGAAGACCTAAAAGTAGAGATGTTTGATTCAAGATCAAACACTGCCAGTGTCTAAACTAGGAAAAAAAAAAACTCACAAGTGCTGTCAACACATATCACTGCTCTTCGACAAACACCCCAGAAAACGTTCTACAACATCCTGAATTATTAAACATTACTAGCACTTAATTTGTTCTGGGTGTGCTACAGATGGGATGATAGCAAGAGAGTAAGATGGCCACTGGACATGAGTGCACATGGACCAGCTGTCAAGTGGCTCTGCTCAGGCAAATAGAGAAGCACAGCAACTCACCAGGGCCTCTTTGAGAGAAGACTTGCCTTACTCCAGATTAGAACCTGGATGCAGGGCATAAACCCAGACTGCATAGACTCAAAATCACATTTGCTGACCTCTTCCACACACTCCACCACCTTTACTTAGTAAATCCGACAGAGATCTTTCGGTGTTCTAAATTAGTCCCTTTTTCCCTTCAGCTGAAGATCAGACGAGGGAGTTGACTTTCAGATGGTATTTCGGAGCCACATTATTTAAAATATGCCTCTCTTTAAAACCTAGCATCACAGCTATTACATCAGGATGCCTGTAACCAAGAAAAAAAGGAAAGTGGGCCTGAGAGAAGACCCTCCTCTTCCTATTTGGGCAGCCCCAAACGCCCTCCAGCCTGTGATCTCAGACCTCCCCAGACAGTCCTCACTGAGTGTGTCCTATGTGCAGTGCCCCTCTCCCCAGCAGGAGAACATAGTAACTCAGTAAGCCCATCCCCTCCTGCTCCTCACCTCAGTCCCTCCCTATGCAAACACTTGCTCTGGTGAAGCAAAGTGTCATGTGGTAGAAACCAAGAAGCCCCAAATGACAGGTCATCAGTATGTCAGGCCTTAGTCCAAAAGCTAGGGAAACTGCCCCGCCAACACCACATAAGCCACAAAGAGACACTGCCAGTAGACACACAGAGCCACAGACCCAGCACAGGCTCACTTGCTGTGACTCCTAAATATCCCAAATGAGATGATGTAGATACTCTTGTTTAAGCTACTTAAATCTGGGAAGGGCTTTACTGGTAACAAAACTCCTGTTCAAGGAACTGTGATGACCATTTGGATGAGGTTTTTTTTTTTTTTTTTCATATTTTACTTATTTTATTTTATGTATATTTTTGTGTGTCCCTGGGTGTATGTATGGGCATCGCATGTGTTCAATAACAGAAGAGGTCATACATACATGCAGGGACACACACAAATACACAGAAAACATCCAAAACATCCCCTGGAGTTATGGATGGCTGAGAGCCATGATGTGGGTGCCAAGAACCAAACCTGAGCAGTAAACATTCTTATCTGCTGAGCCATCTCTTTAGCAGCCCAATTTAGTTTTTAATCACTTCTGGAGAAGCAGCCTTCAGCAAAAGCTGAGTTCATAGAGTCTTGCTCAAGATGGATGGCTGAGGAGGCAAGCTTAGGCTAGCTTAAAGATCCAAGTTGATCTTAACTAGTATCACCTGTAATTCCAGTCCTAGGATGCTGAGGCTGGAGAGCTGTTGAGTTCCACACTAGCCTGAGCTGTACAGTGAAAAATCACAGAAGAGGGGAGGGAGGAGGGGAGGGGGAAGGGGAAGGGGAGGAGGAAGGGGGAGGGGGAGGGGGGGGGGAGGGGGGAAGGGGAGGGGAGGGGGGAGGGGGGGGGAAGAGAGGGGGGGGGAGGGGGGGGGGGAGGGGAGGGAGAGGGAGGAGGGGGGAGGGGGGAGGGGAGGGGAGAGGGGGAGACTGGCAAAGGCTTGAAAGTTTTCAGCCTTGTCACAGGCAGCTATGTCACTGGAGGATGGTGAGAAGGATATGTGCTATTGTCCTGAGAGGGGGTGACCAGGAGCTTTTCGTTACACTGGGGCATTTAATCCTGTCCTGAAGGCCATTGTTAGCCATGACAACAATCACTGGATATCCTCAAAAGGGAAATGTCTCCAAGAACATGCTTGCATGTCTATGACCAGTTTTAGCTAACACACTCCATTAAATTAATAAGCATGAGGCCTGCAAATCCTGTACTCTACTTAGTCCTGGCTGTCCATTTCCAGAAACCAGGGCTTGCCTGGGCAACTTTTTTTAAGGCAATTTTTAATTTTTTTTCCCCCAGAAGTTCCGAGAGACTATTTGGTAAGGCACTGCTGTTTCCCGACAAGGGTATCACTGAAGTGTTTAAGCTGACAAAGCTGATTATGGTCCTAGAAAGTTTTCTTTAGGTGAAACCATAGGGATGGGCCTGGGAAATTGCTACTAGCAGACCTGAGGTTCACATGTACCCAAGGCCTCTGGCCTCAAGAGGCATGCAACTCTAACAAGAGTGACTCAGGGACCCCAGCCATAAGGGTAGACTTTTCATTCCCTAACTCTTTGTGCTGTTACAAGAATTAGCAAGCCACCTCAGGGGAGCGGGTATTCCAGGGTATTTAAGGTCAAGCTCTTGGGATTGCTTTTTCCTGCCATGTTTTTTTAAACAAGTTATTCATATGTATTTACATGAGAAACAATAGTAAGTAACAATGAAATTTAAAATAAGCCACTCAGTAGTTACACCAAGCCCTCCTCTGCTACTGTTATCTTGTCAAATTACCAAGCCACCCAACAGAATTTCTGAAGAGAAACGTGATGACTTTTCCCAAAGCATACAACAAGCATAGTCTCCAAAAACGACTGCCACATGAGTGTATTAAACCACCATGCAAACTAAGAGCTGTCTAAACTACAGAAGAAAGAAAAAAAGCCTAAAATCAGAACCTCGGCATTTCAAAGACTCTCTTGTATCAAGTGCTCTGAAATTCTCAATTCTGCTGGATGAGAATAAAGAAAAAAATAACACAAAGTCAAAGCATGACCAGAAGCCTCAGCTGATTGTATGACTTCATTCTTTGATTACTTAACTAAAATGTTTATGGTATTTGTATATGTGGGCGTGTGTGTGTGTGTGTGTGTGTGTGTGTGTGTGTGTGTGTGTGTGTGTGAAATTGGGGCGGGGGGAGGTGGTAATCAGTAGACAAAATAACAAAAATAACACATTAGTCAATGGAAACTGAGATTAATTATTAAAAGTGTTTTATATGTGTTGCCATAATCTTGCTGCGCTTGAGAGTCTATAGCCTGTATACACTTGCAATATATACATTTAAGTTGTTCTTACATAATATTCTTTCCCAACTTATAACACATTTTACTCATTTCCACTTCGGTTACATGTAGGTCTACCTGATTTTCAGTAACTGACTACATTCCCTGATATTTTGTTATCATAAATAGTACTATAAATAAAATTCTGGGAGTCAGGAAAGTATGTCAGGAAGTGAAAGTGTAAATCATACAAACTGAGGTTGATCCCTAGAATCCACATAAAAAGCTAAATGTGATGATATAAACTTGTAACACCAGCTTTCCTACTGCGGCCACACATTCACATACATGTACACAGTGACATGTATGAATACATACATACACACACGTATGCACATACGTAGGTACATACATATGTTTTTAAATAACAAAAATGTAGTTAATGTGGCATTGCACAACCACTTTTGCACAACTCCTCCTTTCTTTATTCAAACAGAATTATTTAAAAAGACATGGTTGATTCAAATTAAGATAAACACTCCATGGACCAGTAATGCCGCACAGTGTTTGAGGGGCTCAGAACCTGGGATTATGTTCCTGAAGGGTAAGGAATATCACTATCCACGGTGGGCAAAACAAAGGACTCAACCTCTGAGAGCTGAGACTGAAGAAGTGTTCTCCATTTTGTACAGGAAGTTGGCAAGCTACTCCTGACCACTGTGTAGTAGAGCTGGGGACTATCTGCTGGGTCACAGACGGATGGAGAAAGATAAATGCAACCAGACCACACCACCAGAGCGAAGGCTTCAGCTGGCTTCACAGATGGTCAAGATCAAAACAAGGCAGGAGACTCAGTGATAGGCAAAGTCCCAGAGGGATCTTAAAGACAGTAGCAACTAAATCTAGAAACAGAACAGAATAGAAAACTCAGAGTTTCCTGATAGATTCAGCGGAAAGGAGAAATCATTAGCAACAGCTATGAGTCAACTGGCTAACCCACCAGCTCCAATAGATAGACCTGTCCAATGGTCACACAGGTAGCCTTGATTAAATATAATGGGCCGTAAAACCAAAGTTATGAATCTAGGAAAGAATGAATGAGTCAGGAGGAAAAGGGATTGATAATAGTGAGAGATAAGAGCAAACAAGAGGGGACGGCATCCATACTGTATTATACACATGAATTAAGTTGTCAGAGAACTAAGTTTGTCAATAATTAAAAGAAACAAAATCAACCTACTATGATGGACAGAAAGAGAGGAAGATAAACAGAGCGGAAAGGTTAAGTGAGTCTAGAGTGATGGCTCACCAGTTAAGGGCACTTACTACTCTTCTCGAGGACCCAGATTCAATTCCCAGCACCTATAAGGCAACTATTATCTGGAACTCCAGTTCTAGAGGATCTGACACCCTCTTCTGACCTCTGCAGGCAAAATACCCATACACATAAGAATAAACTAAAAGTAAATAAAATTGTTTAAGGTTAAATAAATAAATCGGTAAACCTAGTTAAATAAAATAACTGTTTACGATAGACAAAACAAACATTGAAAATATCTGGAATTTAAACTGGACATGGTTTTGCATGACTCCAATTCCAGAACTCAAGTGGTAGAGGCAGAAGGATCGGAAGTTCTGCTATTTAGCTAGCTCACAGTCAGTCTGGACTACATGAATTCCTAACACAAACTGTTTGAAGTTTTGCCTGTCTGATCCCTGACAAAAGAAATCGCTACATTAAAATGGTGTTAAAGCGCAGATATAGGGTCTCACACCTTTAATCCCAGGACTCAGAAGACAGAAAGAGGCAGAGTTCTAGGACAGTCTTCTGGTCTACAGGGTGAATTAGTTCCATGACAGCTACAACTATGTAGAGAGACCCTAACTCAAACTGACAAACAAAAAAGAAAAAGTCAGGAAAGAAGGAAGGAAGGAAGGATGGAAGGAAGGAAGGAAGGGAGGGAGGGAGGGAGGAAGGAAGGAAGGAAGGAAGGAAGGAAGGAAGGAAGGAAGGAAGG
>JANHMN010000002.1:128058444-128080212 GCA_030674055.1 Rhabdomys pumilio | reverse complement strand
AGGAAGGAAGGAAGGAAGGAAGGAAGGAAGGAAGGAAGGAAGGAAGGAAGGAAGGAAGGAAAAACAAGTGAAAGCTAAATTTCCAAAATAGTGGTCAGAGACTTGCACTATCACACCATTTCCAGTGTCTGGCAAGCAATGAGCTAACTAACTTTCTGCAATTTCACACCTTGAAATGCAGCTTCCCCCACTCTCCTAGTTTAATTTCTATTGCTGAATCAAAAATCTGACCAAAACCAACTTACGGGAGCAAAGAGTTTATTTCATTTTATACTAAAGAAAAAACTTGGAGCAGAAGCCATAGCAGAAGACTGGTTTGTTCAGTCACTTTTTTTTTTTTTTTTAACAGCAGAGGCCCACCTGCCTAGGGGATGGTACCGCCCATAGTCGACTTGGCCCTCCACACACAAGTCCATAGACCAGTCTGCTGGAGCCAATTCCTTGATTGAAGTTCCCTCCTCCCAGGTGAGGATTTATGTCAAGTTGACAAAAACTACCCACACCCCACCCTCAGAAACATCAAGGAAGGATACTAAGGCATTATATCGGTCTGTAGGCCCCAGAATGAGCCATGTTCAAGGCTCTCTCTTACAGATTTTTCTACAATTCATAAACGTTTGCTTATGAAAAAAAACCTATTACCCTCCAATTATCCCTGAAGTTCTGGATATTTCTCTGTAAAGTTATGACACTTGTTGAAAGTTGAGACTAAATAAGCAATGACACCAACATTTGAGCCCAATTCATCCCACACCCATATCCTCTGTCCTGAACACGCTGCACAGCACAGACTTGCAAGAAGCACAGTGAAACCAACAGTGGTCACTCATTCACCTCCTATGAGCTAGACTAGAGATACCTGCGCACTGTTTTGTTTTTAGGGATTCTTTACAGATTTTTATGTGCATGCCTTTGTGAGTTTATACACACCCACATGTGTGCAAGAGCCCATGAAAGGCAGAGAGGGCATCAGGTCATTTGGAGCCACAATTCATTCCTGTACTGGGACTCTAACCCAGGTCCTTTAAAAGAGTAGTGAGCCATCTCCTCATCTCTCCAGACACTTGCTTTTAGACTTTTTATACATGGTCTGAAAATTTTGAACTACTGGCCCTCCTGTCACCAGTCATCCCCCACCAGCCCTGGCTCTTATAAACATTTTCAAACAAGACAACTATGTGAACACTTCTCCAGCAAGAGAGTCTTTTCTGCATTTTACACAGAAACATAAAGCTAAGTTACGTTAAGTTAGACTTTAAACCGATAATGTCCTGAGTGGTCCCAGATACACACAGGTAAAGACACATCAAAAGAAAATAAAAAGGAAACACCTGAGAGGGAGACTACATGGATCAGTCTCCTCATTTCTGCTTCCTTGGGAGCAAAGCCCCCACCAAGGAGCCTGGGAGCCGTACTTCAGTGCAGGAACTAGCCCCAGATGTGTTCAACAGTGAAGCCATTACTATTGATTCTAGACCTGCAGGAGAACATGAGCCAAACTGTGCCTGTTATGTTTATGAAATAATATTCCCAAATGAAACAAATGAAAATTGATTCCTGAGAAACTAGAGAGGATGAGAATGTAATAAACGAGCATTAGGAAGACTCCACAGCTCCTCCTCCGCACCCTTCGTCTATCCGCTACTGGCACAGGATTTTATCTCAAAGCTTGTGCAAACATTTCTGTAAAAGCCCTTTCACATCTAGTGGTTTTCCCCCAAAACTTTGATGCCCTGAAAAAAAATCTAATTATTAGTGGTAACTTTAAAAGATCACAGTAATTTATTTTTGTCAAATGTGACTAAAGATTAATGGATACAATCAGGAATAATTTGGTAAAAACATATCAAACACAGAGAAAGCAAAATTTGTTGTTAAGTGAAGCATCAAATATAATAAAAGAGCAAATTCCATGAATGAACGGCAACAATGCGCAATTCATTAACCAAAGGCCCATGGTTATTTCACACTTCAGAGGGCCACTGATATAATCAGAAACCACAGTAAGAGTGTAAATACAGACTACCTTCAGCAACTCCTTGTATGTTTTAATTATAAACATTATGTCCGTCCCCTCTATAAATCATAAACCTACAAAAGACATTCAACTAGTAATTCTAAGATGGCAATCAATACGTCACAAAATACTAAATGTGTATCATTTTATTAGATATCAACTAGAAAACTCATGGAAACTCTAATCATCTTCATCTTCATCATCATCATCAGTATCACTACCCACAATACTTCAATCACTAGTGCCTTCTTCATTTCTCAAAGAAAAAAATGCAGTAGTTCATATCTACTATTTCTCATATGCTGGCTCATAATGGTACTCAGTTCATAATGGTAGTATTTTAAATAAGATAAAAAAAAAAAAAAAAAAAAAAAAAAAAGGCTGGAGGTATAGTTCAGTAGTGATGTCCTCAGCAGGCCCAAGGCTCTGGATTTAGTATCCAGCACACACACAAAAACACAAAAATAGCCAGACATGCTGTCACATGCCTGAAACCCAAGCATTTGGGAAGAGGCTAAGTCAGGAAGATCTAAAGTTTGAGGTCAGGCTGGGTGATATGTTTCATAAACAAGTATGTGGAAATTCAGTGAGAAAGACACCTGTCATTAACCTCTGTACTCCGTATGTATGGCATACACACAAATGCGCATGCATGCATAACACAAACACAGAGAGAGAGAGAGAGAGAGAGAGAGAGAGAGAGAGAGAGAGAGAGAGAGAAGCAAAGAAAGCTTCATCCACTCAGTGAAAATAAATAAAGCAGCATTTTCCATTGACAAGAATGAATGCCAAACACAGGAAAAAAACTTAATAGACTGCTTTTTGGGGGGATGAAAAAAAAAGCAAGCCCACTATAGAAGAGTAAGCGTGAATGTCCTTGTCTGTGTTTTTAACTGTCAGAGAAAGTACACAAAAGAGAACAATAGGTGACACTTTTCCAAAGGAGAACAGAAATAAGAAGCCTGCAGTGATGTTTCATCAGCCCCCTCATGATCCTCTAACCACCCTGGCTTTCCTGTGTCTCCATCTCCTACCCTGCCCTCATTCAGCTCCAGACCTGTCTCTGTTTCTGTAGAATACTTCTTCATTTTTTTTCTGTTTGGTATTGATAACTGGTCAGTTTTCAGCTCAAATTCTAGTCTACGACTTTCTCTCCTTCTTAACAATACTAGGTGTGCACACAGACATTCCCATCCCCCCAAACCTCCTTCCTCCTGTGAGGTGTGGAACACCTCACACTGCTTCTGTCTGTTCTAGATCAGTTCTAAGTGCAGGGTCCCTTTCTTCTCTTCCACAACCTTTACCCCTGTTTCTGGCTCTGGGAATTGAAGTTCATCTTCCTAGGGCACACCTGTGATACACAGCTCTTTCTGCATCTTCTCCAGGACAGTGTTGTATCCTCTCTTCTTCCATGACCTGCATGTTAAACCTCCACCCGGTAATGAATGGCCTTCTGGATCCCACTTCTCCACAGCACTTATCTCCGTGTCTCTGAAGAGTCTGTGCCCATCTCTGCTCCTTCCAAATTACCAACCCCTTCTTCACCTTCAGGATGTCAAGAGGCCTAACTCAGGAAAATCAAGGTCACAGCTGACACACCTCCTGCCTCTCAACTCTTTCCTCATAATCTTTATTGCTGGCATCAGTGGCCCAAGTTACCAGCATGCACTTCCTCCAGCATATTCCATGCATTGCCGTCAGCATATTTCTTCAAACCAATATTTGCCTATCAATCTGCTACATGTGTCAGTAGTTTTTTCTGCTCCTGATCACTCTGTCAATAAGAATATGCATACCTACTCCAACAGTGGTGGCACACTCCTTCAATCTCAGCACTCAGGAGGCAGAGACAGGTGGCTCTCTGTGAATTCCGGGCCAGACTAATCTACAGATTGAGTTCCAGGACTGCCACAGAGAAACCCTGTCTCAAAAGGCCACAAAGGAAAAAAAAAAATATCCATGCCTACTTATATGTTTATAATGCCTGACTGAAAGGTACAAGCTCTCTGCAATGTAAACTGTGCACAAAAGCTCCTCAAAGGCTCTCTGACTATAGATGCTCTGTGCAGTCTCTTGTAGTGCCTCCTACATGACTACAAATGCAGTAAGTACTCCAAACATTTGCAAAACTGAAATTAAAATGATTATATATATTTTTTATGAATCGAGAAAATAGCTGAAGAGAGAAAAAAAAAGGTTTCCTGACTAACTCCTGCTAGACAAAGGACTCTCTTTGGCACAAAAGATTGTCACCTATATTAATTCCTTTGAGTAGAGCAATCACAAGCACGATATCTGTCTTCCCACTCTCCTACCCAGGTTGGCCAGAAAGATAAGCTCAAGCTGCCTGTGAGAACTGTAAACTGCTCTTCCTACCTGCTTTAGCATGTTTGAGTAAAAGTGCCTTCAAATTGTACAGCGTGATTGGAAGCATGACAGTCTATGAAAACAGGAGTCAATGTGGTAACAAGAGTAGACTCTGGTATATCTATATGTTAAACAACAATCTATAAACAGAAAAATACTTAGGCTACATGGTGTACATGAATAAATTTTCAGGAATACAGAGTTTTATTTTCAAATAAATCTGTGGAAGTTAAATATATATTTATAGTTATATTTAATTTTAAAACTGTTGTGGGTGCCTAGATTTTGAAAGTTGCAAAAATGTTTCAGGAAAGATCGAAAATTAGGGAACACCAAGATAATTGTGAGTTTATGAGTCAAACACTGTCGGCATTCACAAGGAGGGGAGACAACCAAAGTTTTGTTTTTCGGGACTCACCTCTGGTGACTGCGTCTAGTGCACAACCACACCCTGTGGCTCCTCCTCCAATAACAAGAATATCAAATTCCGATGTGTTCCGCAAAGTCATGAGCTGAGCTTCTCTGGAAGGGGGCTCCGTGTTCACAGGCTCTGTGAGGCACTCCGCTGCTTCCACGTAGGCCAGGCTCACCTGTGGGAAAGCAGACAGCTTGGGGTCACACTTCACAAATGACAGTTTAGCAAAGCATACAGTATACTGTGAAGAAATTCCTAACGGCGATGAGGATGACCATGGCTAGCCCACAGTCTACACACAGTCACAGGATTTCTTTATGTGGGTCTCAGGTTTTTTTTACCCACAGAACACCTGGTTGCAAATTCAGTAACTCAATTGGGTTTTATATATAGCAGCATTTAATTATTTCTACCACTGTGTAACAATTCCCAAACGCTCTACATAAACCAATTTAAGGAAGCAGAAGGAAGTATTTTACCCAGTAGCATCAAACCATTCAGATAAGATTTTAAAATATAGGATATCATGTGAAAGGGGCAAATAACACTTTATAACCACTGTGCATTTTCTTTAAAATGCAGATATTCCTTGTTCAATTCTCATGACAAAATGTACTGTTGATTATGATTTGTCAACTTAAATCAATATAATCAAAAATCTGCTTAGCATAAGTTAGCATCTTGTTTAGATAAATCTACTATACTGAATGAAATAAAGATTTCCTATGTTTACAGTGCATTATTTAGCTTGTTGAAAACTTAATAGTAATAACAAAGCTAGGCATAACTTCATTATATTTTATGGCTCTTGCTTTTTTTTTTCCCCAAAGTGCTTGCCTAGTATTTGTTGTAGAAAGCATCAGATAAACCCACTACAAGTATTTGAAAGACTCTTTGATCCATACCCAGGACAACCACAAGCAAAAAGGATTGGGTCACTATGCTGACCAACATCTACAATTCCAACACCACGGAAACTAAGGCAGGATGGCATTTAGGGTTAACAGTGAGTGCGAGAGCTACCCTGCATTACATGGGTGACAGATAGGTAGGTAGGTAGATAGGTAGATAGGTAGATAGATAGATAGATAGATAGATAGATAGTTAGATAGATACTGATATTGATATATATTTTTTTCAGGAATACAGAGTTTTATTTTCAAATAAATCTGTGGAAGATATATATATATATGTGTACATATACATACACACACACACACACACACATACACCACAGTGCCACAACCAGAATTCAAGGTTAAACATACAGAAAAATTGACCACAATGAAGAGGATTGACCAATATGACTCTATTAGATATCCAAAGACCACAAATTCTGTTTCTCTCTATTGCATCACAAGATCAGCACAATGGAGGCTCTTCGTCTACTCTGCCATAAGTCACCTACGAAGCTCTGAATGATTAGGGGCAAGTTTGCTCAAGAGGAGCTCTCAGGTCTTCTGAGAATGGATGTTTCATTGTATCTAACAGAAGGCTTGGAATAGTTTATGCAGTCTAGACTGGCCCCAGGCTGACCTGAGAGATAAGACTTAGAAGTATTTACCAGCATACCCAGCTGTGCTCACTACTCTTACATGGGGATTATTCTGCTCATTCAAGAGAAGGAAGGTTTTTTTTTTTCAATTCAGATAAAATAAAACAAACTATTCTGTATAATTGAATTAATTATCATGATAATAAAACCACAAGTCTAGAGAAAGTTAGGAAAATCCTGTCTTGGGCCACAGGGACCCAGCTTGAGTCTCCACCCCCTGTCTTGGAAGCCTGAGAAGCTGAGTTCCCTGCCCAGGGCCCATGTAGGAGAGGAGAATAGACTCCAACAAAGTGTCCTTTGACCTTCTCTCACAACATGGTGTGTTAACTTTTAAATTATTAATTCAAGTACTAAAACTTTTTTTAAAATCCAACTCTGCATATAACTCCTCCTGTTTGCATATTAATGACTGTTTCCTCATGTAACAAGCCAAATTAGACAAAACTGTTGGGTTCAGTGAAGGATTGGACTCTTCTAGCTATGGTCTTAGTCTTCTTCAGCTAATGAGAAGGTAACAGAAAAGATGGAGAGATAGAATGTGTGTATGGATACATACATACATACATACATACATACATACATACATACATACATACCACATTTGTAGAAAAAGCAAATGCCAACATGGGGGTTGGGGGCAGACTATGACCACTGGGAGGGAGGGAGAACTGCACCATGACAGATGGAAGGATTTGGACATGGGACTGACAAGTGACTAAACCGCCAGAGCGTTTTCACACATCAACAGAATTGCTGACATTTTCTGCCTTGTAAGTTTTCTAGAAATAGTTGAGAAATAAGTTTAAAGACCATATTATGGTATAGTTCATTAGAACTTGTTAATTCTAAAAACTCCCTCTTCTGGTCTAACTGTGAAGAATGAACTAGCTCAGCTTCCCCTTTAGTGGGTGGGTGAGATGGGGGGGGGGTGAGGGGGACGCAGAGTCATTCCCACTGACTACATTGTTTCTGTCTTATCTCAATATTTAAAAAAAAACTCTTTCATCTTAATATGGTGGATACATGCCTTTGATCTCAGCCTCAAGAGGCAGGGAAAGAGGCTTTAAAAAAGCTCAAGGCCAGCCTGGAATACAGGGCAAGACCTTGTCCAAAACAACAACGATATTTCCATATATGGAATATAGGAATATAGGTTTCTGACATCTCATGTTTAGAACATCTATCCTAAAAAAATCTTTAAAGATTCATTAAGCCCCTGAATTATCCAGCTTTAATATTCACCCACTAAGCTCACTAGTGTCTAGATTTTCACAGGCACACCACATCATCACCTGCCTCATCTCAAGGCACCTGCTCCCACAATACTACCATGTCTGATCACATGCAACCCACTGTCCACGCAACTCAAAAAACTTTTCCTCTGTTTTTTTTTTTTTTTTTTTTTTTACCTCTTTCTTTGTTTCCTTTGGATAGCCCTCAACTGCTATGAGTGACTGGCATGCCTCCTACTGGCATGTCCTCTATTAACCTAATCAAGATAACCCCCCACTGGCATTCGCAGAGACCCATCTCTGAGGCATTCCACTTCTCATCTACCTGAACACTGGGATTAACCAGCATGCCTGGTGAGTGTCTAACTGTGGTATACCTTGAAATGGAATAATGATCAGTGACTGATTTTACTTTAAGAACCTCAAATTCAAATTAAAATCTGAGCATGCATCCTACCAGAGCACAGACACACCTAATACATGCATCAGTGCCCATCATGCAATGTGGAGTGGTTACCACCTGACTCTCTGGCCTACAGGCCTAAAAACAATGCCCCACACAGAAAAACCAACAAATCTTTATGCTGAGCAAAAGCAGTCAGACTCAGGCGTCTCTGTACTACATAATTGTGATAATTCTATATACACAATGTTAAGTTAAAAAGAAAAAAAGTATGAAATCAAAAAAAAAAAAAAAAAAGAAAAACAGATTAGTGATTGGAGGTCTTGAGACACACCTTGAGAATACGAGAACATTCTGTTAACTGTGGTTATAATTACATAACTGAGTGTGTTATAAAGAGGTGATTTGACTACATTGAAGCTGTTACCCAAATTACACCTCAATAAAAGTGACTTAAAAATAATAACCAACTGTGGGTTGGTTATTATAATATTTTTTATTTATAATTATTTATAATAACCCTTATGTTCTAGGCAGTTTTATAAGGTGTTTGCTTTCTCTCCGCTCATTGAATCTTTATAGCAAACCTGAGTCAGGCATGTTATGCTCTCCACTCAGGAAGCTGAGACACAGAGGAGGGAGTTATCCCAAAACTGTGTGATCAGCTCACAGCAGAACTGGAATTGAAACACAGTCTGGCAACAGAGACCAAGTCCTCCATTACTATACTGCGCTGACTGTGCAGAGAATCTGAAGAAAATAAATACAAAAGCAGACTAACTAGTTACAACAGAATGAAGCAATACCACTGGCAAGATGCAGAAAACTTTGAATATGGGGGCGGGGGATACCAATTGTTGCAGAAGTTGGACTAAAGAGTTTCTCCACTTTAAAAATATCTCCTCACATCCACACACGGTACTACTGAGGGTGATTTATTTATTTTCTGACAGTATTTTAAAATAACGTCTTATTTTTGTTTATTTCTTTCAAAAAAGCTGGAAAGTGTTGCAACTGAGAAGCTAAGCACCATGCTTATTTTAGAGGCAGTAAACACAGCCTAAGGCCCTACTTAGAATTATGACAGGAGAAAGACTCATTTTGGCTTCATACGGCTTTGAGTAACAAAAATACATCTGCACTCTACCTTCTCTAGAATATGTTGATTTCAGGGAAATAAAGAAGGGGGTGGGGAATTAGAGATAATAAAGCAGTATTGGTAAGTAATGACAGTCTTTAAGAAAAGGGTCTTTGTGCTCCACTCCTCTCGGGTCTGTCCTTTCCTAGGTCTCCTTTTCCAAGTCTGACAGTTTGATTAGACAGGAATCTGGGGGTTGAACTCTGCTGATGGATGCATCCAAAATGTCTTAATGCCCACGGGATCTGCAGATGCTGGACTCAGCACCACTCACTCAACAAATCACTATAGTGAGAAATCCCTCAAGCATTCTACAAACTAGGAGACAGAAGGATAAGGTGGCAATTAGAATATTACTCGCAGGGTATTTAAGGCAGAGAAACAGCTAAAAGGCACAGGGAACTCTGTGTGTGTCCGTGTGTGCGTGTGCGTGTGCGTGTGTAGCGTTAAGTCAGAACAGTGCTCACCTGGGGATGGGTTTCAATCCCCAATGCTACATCAAACAAGTAGGATAGCACATGTCTGTAATCCCAACACTCATTTGCTGGAGGCAAGAGAATCAGTAGTTTAAGGCCATAGTCAGCTATAGAGAGTTCAGGACCAACATAATTATACAAGTAGGAAGGAAGGAAAAAAGAGAGGGAGAGAAGGAAGAGAGAGGGAGGGAGGGAGGGAGGGAGGGTCACAGAAAGCATCATATCCTGGCCAAGTTTCCCTGGGAAGGCCAGATAAACCAAGAGTAGTGGACATCAGCTGGAAGACACTAGGAAAGGAAGCAGGAACAACATGTGCTAAGTCTAGAATACATCCAAGTCTGCTCTTTCCTGTCAGCACACAACTCTTGAAATCCAGCTTACACATCCAACTTTTAAAACTGCCCTATTTCACATAAACCTCAAAATTCCAAACTGAGTTAACCTAAAAAAAACTGAGTCCCAGCAGCTGTGGCCTGTAGGTAGGGCAGGACCTGCAAGCTTCAGGACATTCACTGGTGTTACCCATCTCACCAGCCTGTCCCCCTGGAGTCATGTGAGTTTGCTAGTCCAGGCCTAAACCCAGAGCAAGGTAAGAGCTTTCAAATGAAGGATTAGCTACCTAATCTCACCACTGAAAGCAAAGGTCTATAGTCCCCTCTACTGGGGTGGCAGAAAGATTGAAGGTTCAAGGCCATCCACCGTGGGCAATTTGTTGAGATCCTGCCTTAAAGCGTGAGCTTTGGGCTGTAACTCAGTGGTTAAGGTCTTGACTAACATGTGAACACCCTAGATTCAATGTCCAGTACCACAGGGAAAATAAAATTCCTCTAGCATTATGACAGAGACATGCATGGGGTTTGGAGAGATTGCTCAGTGGGTAGGTACACACACCGATATTGCAGAGGACCCAAGTTTGGTTCCCAGCGAAAACATTTAGGTGGCTCAAATTTCCAGTATTTCCAGCTAGAGGTGAATCTATCGGTCTCTGGTTTTGGAGGGCACCTGCATTTATGTGCAGATAGTCAGATGCAGGCATACAGTTAAAAATAAAGTATCGCCTTTTAAACGGACAGAGACTTGCATCTACATAGACTTGGAAGCCAAGTTCGTAATCTGTAGTTACCAAGAAAGCATTTCCCTTGAACAGGACTCCAAATGAGATCAGTTGTACTATGTCTGAGCTCTATTAGACTTGCAAATTCAAAAAAAAAAATTCCTAGACATTTGCAACTTCGGGTGAGACCGAAAACAAGATCTAATAATTAGTGTCTATTTCTGAAAGAAAGTGCATATTTAAAGACCACAGGCAATTAACAGCCAGGCTGTCCTGTAATCATGTACAGTAATAATTGGAGTATAAAGTAGGTTTCATGCAAATCACTTCAGACTGCAACAATCACTCTCTCACTCGCCCGTATTATGCCATTCAATCAATGGAATCAGTTAGACTGAAGAGAAATCGCTTCCTGTTTTGCTGTCACTGAAGAAGACAAACCCTATCTGTGTGTTCTTAGAGGCAAAAAGTGACAAGCATCTTCACACAGCTTATCTTCCGACGTCGAAATGCTCTTCACTTCTGGAGTCCTCTTGGAACTAAATTGATGACCTTTCTTGGATTTACATGACACTAAGCAACGTGTTTCAGTGTAAGCAGACTCACCGGGGCTCCATGCTTACTCTATAGCCAGTCAATACAGTAAGGTAACTCTCCTTTCCACAGAAAAGCAGACAAGTGTGTTGCTATATATTCGATGTGTGGTGTCCCCACACGTGAATCAGTTATGTGTGGCTAATGTGTTTGGACACATGGATACAAGCAGGTGGTGCTGTTCTGGTTCTGTAGGTTCCAGAGGTGGCTCACTGACCAGAAGCAGACTCAGTTAACTGCCACCACCATGAATCAGGAGCTGGCAGCTGAACCACCTCTTTCTCATCATAATCGACTGTAAACCAACAAGAATTATTCCTCCCTTAAGTTGCCTCTGTCAGCCGGGCAGTGGTGCGCACGCCTTTAATCCCAGCACTTGGGAGGCAGAGGCGGGAGGATTTCTGAGTTCGAGGCCAGCCTGGTTTACAGAGTGAGTTCCAGGACAGCCAGAGATACACAGAGAAACCCTGTCTCCAAAAAAAAACAAAACAACAACAACAAAAAAAAAAGTTGCCTCTGTCAAACATGCAGCATCAGAAAGTGACAAGCATGCCCTTTCCCTAAGCACAGAAAATGGACCTCTCCTGCACCCTGAAGGTGCTCACTTTCCCCTAGAGTACACAATATAATATACTACAGTACAATAGCACTCATGTGGCTAAACAATCTGAGGCTTTGAGGATGTCACCTATTGGCTTCCAATAAATAGTCTATTTTCCTCTTTTTAATTGAATGTATCATTATCATTAGTGTGCATGTGCACACAGGTGTGTACCTGCCACAGCATGCAGATGGAGGCCAGAAGACAACTTTGAGAGTTCATTCTCTCCTTCCTCTATGGGCTCTAAGGTCATCAGAATTCATGGCAGGATCGTTCACCTACCTACCGTGCCCTCTCACTAGCCTCAAATACTTACTCTTAAATATATAATGCAGGAAAGGTCTGGGTATCTCAGAGTGACATTGTCCCCCTCCGCAATCTAATATCTTGCTTGGGATCAGAATATCTGGAAGAGATAGCTCAGTAGTGAAGGTCACTTGCTCTTGCAGAGGACCTGGATTCCCAGCGCTCCCAGGACAGCTCAACACTGCCTGTGACTCCAGTTCCAAAGGAACTAATCCCCTACCCTGGTCTCCCCCTGGGCCAGGGATGCACAAGGAACAAATACATATATACGGGCGTTCATATATACATATAAAATAAATGTTTGTTTCTTTGTTTTAAAGAAAGAAAGTGGAGGGTCTAGAGAGCAAACCTGAGGTTGAGGGGACAAAGAGGGGACAAAAAGGTAAAGAAAAAGAGATATAACTCTTGGCTGTCCAGCAGCTATTACTCCACCCCACCCTCGCTCATAACTACATAGAGGCATCATCATTATTATCTGCTCAGTGTCTCCCTCCCACTACCCCTCTCCTCCAGATTTACAAGCCCCTCCCACTCCCCTCAGAGAAGAGTAGGAGAGGAGGTATCCTTTTGTGTATTTCTTTTCTTCTCCTTTTTCCCTTCTGTTTGTCTCTTTCTTTTCTTAAATGTAAGCCAGAGTAGTGGCACAGCCTTTAATCCCAGCACTAGAGAGGCCGAGGCAGGCAGATCCTTGTAAATTCTGAGGTCAACCTGGTCTATAAAGTCAATCTCAGGACAGCAGAGACTATCACACAGAGAAGCCCCAACTCAAAACAAAACACAATACAACACGACACAAAAACAAACAAGCAAACAAAACACATGGTCCAGAAAATTGAACTCAGGGTTTTGAGTCTGTTAGAAAAGTTCTCTAAGGATGGGCCTAGCCTTAGACTTGATATGCCAGGGTAGGGGAGTACCCAGGGGGCCACCACCCTCTCAGAGAAGAAGGGGAGGGAGGACTGAGTAAGAATTGTGGGAGGAGGTGACCAGGAGGGGACAGTGAGCAGGATGTAAAGTGAGTAAAAATATATAATAATAACAATAATAATAATAATAATAATAATAATAATAATAATAATAATCTCTCTAACCACAGAACTATACCCCAGGCCTCAGAGGTATTCTTTGACCTGAAAAGAAATTAAATTTATTGCTTGAGGATATAACTGAAATTTAGAACCTGATGCATTTTGATTCCAAATTGAATGTTCTCAGGTCGGCTACGTTATCCCTAGATCAACCGACTACTTTGTTCAAAGGAAAACAGAACTTTTTTGTTTGTTTGCTTAGGTTTTGTTGTTATTGATGTTTGGTTTGGTTTTGAAACAGAGTCTCTCTATTGCATAGCTCTGGCTGTCCTGAAACTCGCTATGTTGTCCAGGCTGGACTCAAACTCCCAGAGACCTGCTTGCCTATGCCTCCCAAGCACTGGGCTGAAAGACCACCACAGGCCTTCTAGAAGGCACAACTTCCAATGCAATTAGTGAAGTCTAGAAATCCTACCTCATCCTTCTAGCCTGCAGCCAGCCATGCTGGGCAGCCACAAAGAAGACCCAGATGAAGCAGCACTTGTCCCTAAGACTCTCCCTAAAGATGACCTGGAACTGAGACAGGGCTCACTGACCTCATGTGAGTACCACACTGACCTACTGAGTCATGTGACCAGTCTACTACACTTGAACCTTTTGTTCAAATTAGTTCATGCTCAAACATGAGATGTACGCTCTCCATCTCTGTGGAGATGAAATACCTCGTGAAATACAAGAGGTGCAGAAGTCTCTCGTGTGTACATGCTAATTGCACAATTAGAGCTTGGAAAGTTTTGGTTGAAAAGTCTCAGATTACAAGAATAAGGTAAAATTGGATGTACCCAACTTAAAGCCAGGAGGTGGGAGATACCTAGAGAAAGCTTTCCAACACAAAACATGTAACTCTCAGGCTGGGTGGATGAAAAAGGAGACAGAAGCGAGAGGGCTCTCCCGGGGCATTTATAGAAAGTTTCCTCCGTCCCACAATATCCCTAAAAAGTTTCTTTAAAAGGCCTTAAAATGAATAAATAGTTGAAATGAAATGCAAAGTCAAATCAAAGTGAATGTCAATGCTGCTCAGTTAGCAACAGCCTAGCAGCTCACCAGCTGTCGGCGCTAATCCTAGCTCAGCCGTTGACTCACGGGAGTGACCTATAGAAGTACAGTTAACCTCGCTGATTCCTTATGCCAACGACAAAATAGCATCGCAAACTCCTCGAAGGCCCAGTGTGAGTTATAACTTCAACTTGCCGCCGTGGCCCCACTTTCGAGGGCTAAGTGTTAAATAAAAACCAAAATTAGACAGAAGCTGATAGGATGCTCTTCAGAGAACATTCCCAGCTCTGTCTGCTGCATAATTTCAGTGCCTTGATGGAGCGTGTCTCATAAGAAACAGTTTAACCATATAGAGTGGTTAAGAATAGTTTCAACTGGCCTTATCTAAAATACAAAGTATTCCGAATCCTCAGCAAGCTTCCCAATACCAGGCACATTCCCAACACACTTAGTTGTATTTCTAGGAGGAAAAAAAAAAAAAAACCAGTCTTTCCAGGAATCTATGCAAAGGGATCTAAACAGGAGAAGCAAGTAAATGATGAATGCCTTTGGTAGAAGCCCTAACAATAAAACTCTCATTATAAGAAACAGCTCATTAGTCAGCCAGATTAAAAACGACATTCAGGACACGTGTCATGGCTGGATGCTCAGCAACATGATTCTCTTATTCCAGAGAAATGGGGCTGTAGGCAGCAAAACCTTACAGGTAACAAGTCCCTGAACCAGAGAAGAAATGGGTCCCTCACCTCCCCCATGCTGATCAGTAAGGGCAGTTAGAAACCTTTGCTGTAAGCACTGAGTTTGGAGCTTGCTTGTTAGAGTGACTGGCTTCCAAATTTCAACAATTCACCTATGGGATTGACATACAACTGTTAAGGGGGCTAGAGAGATGATTCAGCGGCTAAGAGCACTTGTAGCTCTTGCAAAGGCCCTGGATTCGGTTCCCAGCACCCATGTGTACATTTAAAACCACCTGTAACTCCAGTTCTGGGAAAATCCAGCTCCCTCTTCTAGCCTCTGTGGGCAGCAGGCATGTGTATAGTACAGGGGAAACACTCATACCACGCATAAAGTATTTTTACAACACAACTGTAAAATCGGTTTGGCAACCTAAGATTCAACTTACCTACTTCATACACAGTCCATTATTCTGAAACTTTCCCTAGTGTGTGACACCTCATCCTTTGTAGAAAAATACAAGATAAATATAATTTGGGATATCACTCTGCTTAAAAAGAAAGGAAGGCATCAACCAGGCAGCATACACTAGCTGGTCCGAGGCCTCTGACACACATACAGCAGAGGGCTGCCTGGTCTGGCCTCAGTGAGAGAAGATGCACCTAACCCTCGTGAACCTTGAAGTCCCAGGGAATGGGGAGGCCTGATGGAATGGGAAGGCACATCCTCTTGGAGACAGGAGGAGGAGGAATGGGATGTAGAACTGTGAGAGGGCAGACAACAAGAGGGTAACAGTTGGACTGTAAAAAAAGAAAAAGGAAAAAAAGGAAAGCACTGTAAGTGATAACCTTAATTCACCTGTTATGATGAGGTGATAAACCAGACCTAGAAAACACAGGCCTACATGATCTCACATCTGGAATCTAAAATAGTGTGGCGACAGTAGTCAATGGGACCCTGAACTGTAACACGGGAAGGTATTATTCAAGGGGTTCCACATTTCAGTTAAGCTCAAAGAAAGGAACAAAATGAAATTGATTAGGAAGATCTGGATTGTTATTTGGTAAGTTTGTTAAGTTTTGCTGCTGTTGCAGCTGTCGTTGTTTCGGTGTTTAGGGGTTTGTTGTTGCTTGTAGGTGGGGTCTCCTGTTGCCTAGGCTACAGCTCCTACGGTGTAGGCAAGGCTGACCTTGAACTTCCAATCTTTGTGCTTCTTCTACCTATTACCCCCCACCTTGGAAATTTTGTCTATTATCCTTTAATAGTCAGACTTTTAAAAAGAAAGGCTGCTTGCAAACTATGAAAAAATGCCTCCGTTAGTGGAAGACTGTTTACCTTAGGGGACAAGTGAAGTCACAAGTTCAAGGCCATTTGGCAAATAAATGAATGAACATTCATAGCACATGAATGAACATTCTGGTTGACTCCAGACCCCAAATACCCTCAGATTATGAAGCTTCTTTCCTTGAAGTTAAATTCTTCATGATGTTAAGAGTGCTTAAGAGGCAGAGTGATATACGAAGATGCATGCCAAAGAACAGCAAAGCAAGTAGATATTAATTTAAATGTCGCCAGAAGCCTATCTAATGTTCTTCGCGTTCTTCGCTCACTTCCGTTAACATAGGCAAAAATATGTAAAGCGGCCGATTATTTTTAAGTTTGGTATTCCATCTTCTTATACCTAAAAATCTCAGGTGTGCTCCAAATGTAAGACTCCAACCTTGAGAAGAGGAAAAGAGGTGCATGTGAATCTAAAGACCTACTGTGTGCCAGACCACTGATCTGTTCAGCCAGACTGACTGAGAGCTCGGAAGGGGAAAGTCTGGGATAAAAGAGTCCTTACGCTTCTTTTATTGAAAAATCAAAGTCTCAAAACATTCATACCTTGTGCACACCAACAAGTAAGTTCCCCCACCACCCCAGTTGCACTTGAAAGGTAAACTACCACCAGTGTTTGTGTTGCTCTGCCTGTAAATGCGGTGCTGAGGGAGCTAGGGCACAAGAATTCCATTATCCAGACCAGACTGGGCTACAGAATGAGACCCAGTTTCAAAAGGAAAAGAACAAAATAAAAGACTTATTTTGGGTAGAGTTGATCATTCCATTTTTTTTATGCTTCTCCAATTTTGTCTTTTGCTACTGACAAAGGGAAAAAAAAAAAGAAAGAAAAACCTTTGTGTCCATTCTACCAATAAGAAGGCACTGCTTTTTTACAACTTTACAAATAGCTCACTGGAAGAGGAAGTCTGAAATACAAGTTAAAACAGTGCTCTCAACATCCTTGTGGACTTTAATTACCCATGCATGCCTTTGCTTTTTAGTCATGTAAGAAATATGCCACTGCTACATTCATTGTTCCAGGAAGAAAAACGAGGTCAAAATTCAGGAAAACTGTCTACAATCGCTAAGCTGTTAAGACAGAAGTACTGGAGGCGGGCATGCTGAATGAGGTTGCAGGGATTACTCTGTATCCACTCTTCAGGGGAAGACTGATTCATCAGCAGAATCTCCATGGTCCCCAATGGCCTTATAAGACCACTCCACACCAAACAGAGCCATTTTCCCAAAGCCCACTCCCTGATTTCCGTTTGATGCAAAGAAGGATGTAGGGGAAGGGAGGGAGGGAGGGAGGGAGGGAGGGAGGGAGGGAGGGAGGGAGGAAGGAAGGAAGGAAGGAAAGAAAGAAAGAAAGAAAGAAAGAAAGAAAGAAAGAAAGAAAGAAAGAGAGAAAGAAAAACATAGATCTATTTCACCTCTGAGTGAGCTCACAAAGCCCACTGCAACTCCAAAGTGGGTAATGGAAAGAACAAACAGAACATGTCACCCAAGAGGGGCCCCTCACAGCTAAACAGATCTGTTAAATCAACCACAGGTCGGTTAGAGAGAAGACCACAACATCACATCAGTTTTTCCAGTTCAAACCTTAATGGTGTGAATGATAAGTTAATTATTTTTCTTTAAAAAAAGAAAAAAAAAGAAAAAAAAAGAAAGAAAAAGAATGCCTTTGTCTTAACATGACAGGAGACTAGAGGAGTCGCAGGCTAACTTGTCATTTCTCAGACTGTTCATCTCCATTCTCTGTGGCCACCTCCATTCTTCCCAGCTACCAGGGGATCGTTCCACACTCACCACTTCTGTTTTTCATAAGCCTACTCTGGAAGTACTCCACAACTCCCTGTCTCCTAGACCAAATTACCCCTTCCTTCCACTCCATGTATGAGCAGCTTGGATTTAGATAAAGGAGAGCCTCTCAAAAGAGGGCGCTTCCTTTCTCTCCAGTGTTAGACTGGGTAAGATGCCAACTAATGCTTTTTCAACCAACAGTTTATCATTAAACCCACCTGTGCTAAATAATATCACTGTCAACTTGTTCAGGAAAAATTACACACTGATGGAATGTAGTGGCTGGTCTACAATGTTTGAGGTTCTGGGATTACTCCCCAGTACAACAACAACAACAATAAAGATTAAATTTAAAAAAGAAGAGAGGTAAATTTGAAGTAGAACTCAGCCAGATGAAAACTACCAGCGGCAGAGGAGGATGTAATATTCGGACAGTTCCCTAGGAGACCATTACATGGAGGTTTTTAACACCAACTTATTCTGCTCTGCTGCAGGATATTTGATCACACTGTGAAGCCAGAGACTGTGTTATTTACTGAAAATATTGTTTCTGTCAGCCCTTAGTAGACACACCTTTCATCCCAAACAATGAAGGTAAAATCAGTTTGTAGAAGTACCATGTTTGAAAGTGATGTTTAAGTGAGTGGCAAACAAAATGCCCAGTCTGAGGAAGATTTGACACAATAGGATCTGGCCGACTCTCATGAGAGAAGAAACAGAGGCTACTACGTAAGTGAGGGATGGAAGAGAAAGGTGGTTTTACCAGAATTGTTTCACAGAGACAGGTTGAAGAGAGAATGAAGTTAGACACAGGTGAGGACAGAACAGGCCAGATAACAGGATTCAGAAGAACCAAACAGATGGCAACAGTTAGTATGAGGCCAAGCAGAGCAATTCAGCCAGAAACTGAGAGAAGTCAGATTCCATCAGTCAGCTCGGAAAGGAGTTTGAGCCCGAACAGCTGAGTTGAACCAGCCAGCCAAAGCTCAGAAAGAACTAGAAAGGGGGAGCTTATTGAGCCCTAAGCCTCAGAGGCTGAAAACATTCTAGGCCTAGGTAAGATAAGCAGTAAGCCTCGGGATAACAATTACATCACTCAAATAAAAGTTAACTTTACACTTCCTTCTCTCTCTACCTCTTTCTTTCCATTCTCTTTCTTTCTCTTTTGTTTTTCTTTCTTTCATAGTCTCTCTCTCCCTCTTTCTTTCTTTCTTTCTTTCTTTCTTTCTTTCTTTCTTTCTTTCTCAACAGGGTCTCACTATGTAGCTAGCTCTGGCTGCCCTGAAAGTGGTTATGTAGACCAGGCTAGCCTCAAACTCACAGAGATCCACCTGCCTCAGCCTTACAAGTGCTGGGATTAAAGGTGTGCTCCATCACACCTAACCGTCGGGTTTATACCTAAAAGACAGCAGACTTCCAGTATGAACCATCTTAAAAAATCAGGCCTGAGCAGGAGGAACAGCAGATGGCTACACTTGTATAACCAGGCAAAATTTCCGACAACAAAGGTCAGCAGAAAAAAATGGAGCATGTCCACAGTCCTTTCAAAACTGAAGGCAATACACAAGTCCCAAGGAGCAGATCATTAAAAAAATAATAATAATAAAATAAATAAAAATTAAATATATAAAAAAAATCTTGAATTCAGCAGCATCCCCACATATCCAATAGCTCTGACTGGTACAAACTTTGTGAGAAAAGAGAACTGTATTGCAGGTAGCCTGTAGTTGTTTTATGTTAACAGTTAAAATAAACTGTTCCTTCTCTCTGTGGAGTTTGTCTAAATTTTGCCCACCCCTCTGGCTACAGCAAACTTAGCTACCCTCTCAAATATAAGCTTAAGGCAGTCTTTTAAAGAGACACAAATCACTAAAAATGCAGTTGGATTTCCTATGCAACTCACTGACTGGAATAAGCCCTAAGGTGGTCCCCACCCAACCCACCCCGAGAACCTGTAAGCTTCTATTTATAAAAGACTCCAAGCTGCTGGTATTCATTTCACTGTGCTGTTATGGTAGTCAGGTGCCTAACCTGAGATAAAATGACAAATGCTCTAGAAATCGGGCAGTCCTTGCTATGCTTTGACTTTCTCCAGCCGTAACTCAGCCACTCCAGAGAACTATCAAGTTTATTCTGTGAGAACAGTTGTTTTTATAAAAAAAAAAATTAATAATAATAATCAGACTTTCAAAAGATAAAACTATTAATACCATAAATTAAGCCATAAACTTCGTAGTAAAACATGCTTAGTATGGTTAAGACATAAGTCACATACAAATTTAGCAACACCTATTAGATATCGTGACCTTTGGCTCTGGCATTTCCCAGGTTCAGTTCAGATATCATAGAGCTGGAGGAAAGATGAGGGAAGTAATCTAATCCCTACCGCTCATGTCCCCAGCTTCAGAAATAGCCTCAGCAGAGGCAGTGTCTTTCGCATTTACTCTCAAGAAACCAACCCAGCTTTTTAAAAGAAAGTGCATCTAACACAATGAACAGATGAGAAGGGACTCAAGAGCTAGACAGTTAATGTGGGCAACACACACACTTTCTGGGAAACGCTAAGGTATGGTGCCCCTGGTTGAGAATAAAAAGAAAAGGTGACACTCAATATCTCTCTTTAGGAGATAAAAATGAGCTTCTGGGCCTGGGCCAGGTACAGTGGCCAGGCCTATAATCCCTGCCTGATTATATTTTCCTTCTTTTTCTTCTCTTATTCCTTCCTTTCTTCCTTATTTCCTTCCTTCCTACTGTCCTTCTTTTCTTCCTTCCTTCCCCTATCCCCACTCACTCAGTTACTAGGTAGGCCTTGCTGTCCTGGAACTCACTATTCTAGATTAGGCTGGCCTTGAACTCATGAGATCCACTTGTCTGACTCCTTTGTTGAGATTTCTATGGACTGAAAAAAAAAAATCCAATAAATAAATAAATAAATAAATAAATAAATAATCAATCTAAGGAGCTTATTTACTCTAAATATAAGGCAATTTCTCCTTTAGGGTAGAAACTTCCATGCAATACGCCTGGTTCTAACACCTTCTAACACAAAGACATAAGAAAAATGAGTGCAGGAAAACCTGTGGCTTAAGGCAGCCGCAGAATGTCGAAGAGCTGTTGCTTTGTCACCCGACTTCCTTCACTCTCCTCTCAAAGCAGAACTGACAGCCTGAGAGGAAAGAAACAGGAGACTAAAACTAACTACACTAACCATGGCATCTCAAGGCAAAAGAGTACAAAATCCTGCCATGAGATCATTTCCTGCCCTCAACCCATGGTTGCGGTACAAAGGGAAAAATAAATCAAAGGAAATAAACACTGTCTTCTTCATATTAATCCCACTGTTGTGGTGTCCCTCGCTGAATCATCCTCCTTACATGAAATAATGTACCTGCTACATCAGTAACTAAACCTAAGAAATATGAAGGCATAGTGATGCATGCCTTAATTCCACCTCAAAGGCAGAGGCAGAGGCAAGTGGATTTCTGTGAGTTCAAGGCCAGCCTGATCAACATACTGAGTTCTAGGACAGGCAAAGTTACACAGTGAGACCCTGTCAGAAGAAGGAAACAAGGGAGACGAGAGGGGGAGAAACAAAAGACGGAAAGAAAGAATAGAGGAAGAAAGAAGGAAAGAATGAAGGACAGGAGAGAGAGAGACAGAGAGAAGGAAGGAAGGAAGGAAGGAAGGAAGGAAGGAAGGAAGGAAGGAAGGAAGGAAGGAAGGAA
>JANHMN010000002.1:128035565-128058434 GCA_030674055.1 Rhabdomys pumilio | reverse complement strand
GAAGGAAGGAAGGAAGGAAGGAAGGAAGGAAGGAAGGAAGGAAGGAAAATATAACCAGACAGCAGAATTGGGCCTTTGCTTTTCCACTTTCTTTCCCAGACTCCTGCCTTCTAACAGGACAAACTTGGCAGGAGCGAGGAAAGCACGCGGGCATCTCAATGAACTGGACAAAGTAAAGTCTAAATGAACAAACCCTGGCACGAATAAATGAGGCAGTCTTTTAAGAATCAAGGAGCCAAATGGAGGCTTTTGAGAAGACATTCCCATTTTAAAACATGAGGTACTCAAAGCTCGTGGGCATCATAAGGCATTATTCCTAGGATCTCTCGAACTAACAGGAATTTTAAGTGTCGCTCCTACACAGCCATGAGCACACAGAGGCAGCGTCCACACTCCATCGGACAGTTACTACTTACTTGCTTCCTTCTGTAATGAGCAAACTGAGAGAGTCCCAAAACAGTGGCCAGAGCTCCTCCACCCACAAGAATAGTCCCTTTCACTGCCTTCTGAAACGCCATTGCTCAGCCTACAAAGAAAAAACAAAAAGAAAAGAAAAAGTTAATTTTGTTGCATAACAATCTTAATCATAAGACATTATACAGATTATAAAACTATCTTAAAGTAGGCAAGGAAACATAAAATGAGAAGATTCCTGACATGACAATGGCTATACCATAATCCAGGAGCAGTAACTCAAAAAAAAAAAAAAAAAAAAACAGGACAAGGAAATTGATTATGTAAACGTTACATTCAGAGCCGACAGGAATTAAAGAAAGAAATGCAAATTAAGAGACAACTCAGGGTATTTAAACAGTATAAAGTCAAGAGAGCTGTGAAAAGAAATGTCATTGTGGATTTGACAAAACTACAAGCTGTACTTGCGAATTTGTTCCACAGCTAATCCCCTCCACAAGGGAAACTGGTGGGAGTCCTGGGTCATTCACCAGGACAATAAACCTCAGGCCTACTTCAGGTTTCTTAGGCCACGGGTACAATTCAAACTCTGAGACAACTTTCTGGAGTTCTCCCTTCTTGATGTAACTCTCACAGAAGCCGAAAGCCAAGACATTAAGATTTCCATCACTAAAACAGTGGACACTTTACAGAGAGAAAGTCAACAGATGCCAGGCCCTGGTCCTCTAACAGAATGATAACTTAACCTGCTGTAACTCCTTTTGTTAGTGGAGTTTAAAGTGGGAGAAGTGGGGAACAAGGAAAGGAGGGAGGTTTTCCTCTAGCCAGTGACAGGCCAGCAGAGGCAAGGAGAAAGCTCCTTTGTATTCACAGGGTATTGCTAAATAAAGTGCTGTATTGTGTGAGGGCTTGCTTTCTTCTCCCTTCTTTTCTACTACTGGATTGACTGAAAATTTTTTTTTTTTAAATTCTGTCTTGGGGATTCAAAAATATTTTCTGACTTCCTTAGAAGCCAAAACCATTGCAAGGAATAGAAATGCCATCAAAATACTCTGGTCTACTTTTATTCCGTCAAACATAAAACGATAACACTATGTGAGCATTTTGTTTTTTAATTTATGAGTAAATAATTTGACCTGCCTAAACCTTTCTCTTCCCATTCATAAAAGCAGGTGACACACCCACCCTCTTAGAAGGAAGCTATTACTCTATTTTCCAGAACGGGTAGTGATCAGACCTGTCTGAACAAGTCACTTGTGCCTGACTAATATGGAACTTAAGAGCTTGCTAAGCTTAAAGGTAGTTTCAACTTAGAATACAAAAAAGAAAAAAAAAATTCAGTATAAATTATAATTATATGTTAGGTTCCATATTGAACGTAAAATATCCGTTCTACTCTCCTAAATTAAAGAATTTCAATAGAGTTGGTAACTAGATTCTATAAAACTCATTTTGAAATACTATAAATTACACACTAAAATAGAAGCTGGCATTTCTTAATTTTTTTTTTCTTTCTGATCTTCTCCTTCACAAACTCCAAAACTCCAACATAGAGTGTTTTATTATTATGTTTATCATCATCATCATCATCATCATTAATGTTATCATTATTATTAATGTTCTTACCCAGGGAACTATTTAATATAAATATCCCGACATTGGAGGTCTCTCCTTTATTATCTTTGTTGATGTGAGTTAGAACAACAGGAAAGACCAAGAGACAGAGGAAGTGGAAAGGAGGCCTTCCCTAAGAATGGCTGAAGCCCCTCAGTAACCAGAACAAGATTCCTGATCAACATTTGCTTAAGAACATCCTTCTCTATCAGGAAATCTGCAGTTTTCTAAAAATCTCAACCAAAACACACTTACAGTAGAAGGGTTTGTCCTGACTTCCTTGCACGGTCCCTTGGGTTTCACTGTAAGCTCTAATCCTGTCCAAGGAAACTCTAGAGCCAGTCTATAATCTGGCTTATCAGACAGGTAAAGGAGAGGGAAGACACAGAGAGGGGCGGGAGAGGAGGGGAAACAAGTTTCTTAGCATTCCTTTGAGATTGAAGTTGAGAGGCGTCAAAATAGTACAAACAGCTACTGTGCGCCTCGTCCTTAAAGATCCAATATTCACACTTGGATGGTTCTTATCCATTGCCTGCGCTTCTCTCCCTTGACCGATGAAAAATCCATGAAGAATTCTTGAACTAATTCTTGATTGAGATGTGCACATCCCTGCTCTTAGTGTTCCATGAGCACTTTTCTATTTTTGATAAACTCTATTTCACACAGACTTAGACTAAAATACTTCTCTGCTCAAAGCTATGAATCCTGTGCTGACCTGAGTCAGGGTTCCTAAAAGCATGAGAGAACGTCTCAGGCCGCTTTGAGCAGTGGTGTGGAGCTGTGACTTCATCTGCCACCACTGACATTTTCCCTATATAACCATCTACTGTTGCTCAAATTGTGTTTACTGGTTAAGGAAGTCAAATATTCAGTCACCCTTAGGCTAAACTTTATTCTCTTTAAAACTCAAAACTACACAAAAGGAGACACCCATTTGTCACGCAGCCTTATATTGTTCAAGGTACTGAGACAACTGTTCATATAGGTGCCTATTTCAACAAGATAATTCATGGGGACCCTGAGACAGCCTGCTATCAGACAGTGAGTTTGATTAACTCAAGGCAAGAGATTAGAGTCCTAGTTTTATTTACCTAAACAATGGGAGTGCCTACCCCATATAGACAGAAGCCTGGTTGATGGTCCATTGGATGTGACTGTGATGGATGGTTTGACTTGGGGTGGTAGCACTACTTGTCTTGCTGATATCGTCATTCATGACCTCACAAAGGAAACCACACATCATCAAGGACAACTGTGGGGTGGTACACAGAAGTCAATGAGAATGTCTCAGCGTTAGGTATTGGTCCATTCAGCCAAATAAGTGTGGGGCTGATTCTTCCAAAAGTGTGGCTTTCCTACCCAACTAATTTTATCTTTCAATTTAATTTTCCTACACTAAAATTCACAAAAGATTACTCTTAATAACCCACTAATACTTAAAAAAAGAAAAAAACAACTATACCATAACACTACTAATTCTAAAAAAAACTATATTCAAAACACTAGAGTTAGCAATAATTTTCACTGTAGTCATCTTTTTTATAATCCCATGCAATAATTGAAAGATCATATCTACTGAGGCCCTGTCTCAAAAAAATAAAAGATTATTTCTGCTATTACCAAATCCTTGTATAAGGTCACCTAGCTACCTGTAATGAGTAAAACACACTCATAGATAGCACAAAATCTAAAAGGTAAGCTATTCCGTCCAGTTATCCTAAATTCAGAGTTGATGTTTCTTTTTATTAAGAATGTCAAAATGGAACTGGATGTGACTGCACAGGTCTGTAATCCCATTGGTTAGGAGGCAGAAGCAGGCCGACCTCTATTAGTTCCAGGCCAGCCAGGTCTCTAAAATGAGACCTTGCCTCAAAAATATATTAAAAAAAAAAAAGCACAATGACAACAGCAGTCATGCCTTCAGACAACAGAAGTAAAGAGAGGCTGCTTTACTTCTCACGTATTAACTCATTTCATCTTAAAACATCTAGTTTCAAGTAGGCAAGATGACTCAGTGGGCAAAGAGCTTGCCTCAGAAACACAAGGAAAGGCTTCACAGACCTCCGAAAGCCACATAAAAAGCAGGATTTGGTAGCATGTATCTAAAACCCTAGCTCTCCTGAAGGGAAATAGGAAGTAGAAAGAGAAGAATCTTCCAAAAGCTCACTGGCCAACTACCCGGACGTGTGAAGGAGAAAAGCAAAAGGCCCTATCTCAAAGTGGAAGGCAATGGCTGAAACCTGAAGTTGTCCCCCTAACCCACCAGCCACCACCACCACCACCACACACACACACACACACTGGCATACACACACTATGTCATTAAAAGTCACAGGGAGAACCTCTAGCAAAATAGCCGCCAACAACAGCCTTGACCCAAATAAAGAAAGAGCCTAGCTTTAATGTTCAAAGAAATTTACTTAAAAGCAATAAATATAAACCTTACACCATCAACATATATCCATTACATTGCCTTATAAGGAAAAGGGTTTCATGGTGCTTACAAAGAAATGATTATTTCCAAGTATCAATTGTAAAAGTAATAAAAGGGGCAAAAGAGATGGCTCAGCATTCAAGAACCTGTCTGCTCTTCCAGGAATTCTCAGCACCAACCTGGTGGCTCACAACCTTCTTGAACTCCTGTTCCAAGAGAAGGAATCCAAATGCCTTGGCACCAGGCATTCAAGTGGTATACAGACATATATGCAGGAAGAACATCCATACACGTAAAGTATGATTTTTAAGTAATAAAAGCTGCAACCAAGAAGATAGCAAATAATATGAGACAGAATAGGAAATGAGGAAAAATGAATGGGATGCAGGAATAGAAAAACGCTGCCCACCCCAGAACCTGCCTTATTAAACTTTGACACAACCTAAAAATCAAAGCAACCTAAAAATCAAAGTTATCACAGACAGTGTTTGTTCTTATATTTTGGGTTGTGAGCCCAGCCTTTTACGGCTGAGTCATCTCTCCAGCCCTACAGTGTTTTTCAGGTGACCTTATCTGGCCTCTGTAGGTACCAGGCATTCATATGTTCCACATATAGACATGCAGGCAAAACACTTAAAATAGGCATACACTTAAAATAAAAACTTCTTTTTAATTTTGAAGAAAAAATTTTAAAGGTAAATCAGCTCACATTTTTCCAAATTTTAAATTTACTTAATTTCTAAACTTTACTTCGTCAATAAACTTGTCATTATATCCTTTGAATAAGGTAATTGTGTTTTACTCTGAATTGCTCTGAAATCCTTTCACACCCAAGGGACTCATCCATCTCAAAAACCCTACACTAAGATTCTGCTTCACTTGAACAGAGGAGGTGCTCGAGAAAATAAATTAAATAAAAATAAAAGAAAGAAAGAAAGAAAGAAAGAATGAAAGAAAGAAAGAAAGAAAGAAAGAAAGAAAGAAAGAAAGAAAATTACACAACCACAAAATTAGCGAGCTTATCAACAGCTCAATGTCCATGCTTTCAGGACTGTTAATTAAATTCACATGCAAAGTGATTCAGGACTGGCTTCCATGCTGGCACATCCTGACTCTAATTCTTCCAAGAAGTCTAGCTGAGCTGGCCAAGACTAAACAAAATGGCCCTCACTTACACATACACATCTGCTTAAGAGGTATGTCTCCCTTTAAGTAGAATTTTGTGCAGAAGGTTATGAGAATAAGAGGCCAACTAGATGACAATGAAGTTTCCCCCTGTGTAGACTGAATGAGCTGGGTTTAAGGCAACCTTGAGAAAGGTGACCAAAAGAACTGACAAACGATGACAGGAGGAGGTGGGCAGAGGACAGCATGGTAAAGTGAGGGATCGAGGGAGCTGAGGATTGGCCTCACTGGTACAGTGTTCTCACCCAGACAGACAAAACGGAAGGGAGGGAAGAAGACCAGTTTGGAACTGAGAAAATTTCAAGTCTTAGTACAATGCTTATTTGAAGAACACAAGAGAGTTAGCCACATCTCCATCTCAAACTTATTTAAAAAAAAAAAGAGGGGGGGAACCCTTCAAAGTAATCAGCCACAGGGGTAGGCTTAGGAAACATCGGCCTACAAGTGACCATCCCAGCTGCTCCTTGAGTGTCCACAGATACCAACTACAGCTGCCACGTCTCAAGGTCTGCAGGTGACGGCCTGAGCTTACATGGTTCAACTGAACCCTTGACTGTCCCTCAAGGTCACCCACTGTAGATAGCAATTCAGATCAACATACATCTCAAACACAGTCCTGGTGTGTTCCCTACCTGTCTCCTCCTACTCAGAGCCAAGGCCACCCTGCCAGCTAAATCATATATTTGAATAACTTAGTCAAACATCTACCTTTAAAAGTAAGAAACAACCATCAAGTGAAAAATACGAAAAGGCCAACAAGAACGGTCAGTGGAGAAAAGGCTTGTCACACAAGCCTGACCACCTGAGTTCAGTCTCCCAGATCCCCAAGATGGAGAAAACTGCCCTCTCCACACCTTGGCCATGGTCTGTGAGCACAAAAAGCATACAAACACAGTAACAAAACAAATTTTAAGACAGAAGAAAATACAGAAGGACAACCAGAAGTATACTTATTACGCTCGAAAGACTATTTCCATCCTGTCCCCTGAATTCTCTACCTACAGTATTTACTTTGCTGTCCACTCCAGCTCTACAGGTAATCTCTCTCAGCACTCATCAAGAAGTAAAGGTAACTTAAGATCTCATGCATTCATAACCATCTCTCACTGTGAGAGAAACCTCCAACCTGGAGACAAACTTCCCTATCTTTCTGACCTCTTATAAGCAATTCCAATGACCTATAATGAACTTTTAATCTTCACAGAAAAACAGGAACTTCTCAAGATTTTGAGTGGTATGCCAGCATAGGAGTGAGCATCCCTTATAGATGTGATCACTGTGAGGGGAAAGCTCAGTGCAAAGAGAACTCTCAGCGGGGCTGGGCGTGGTGGTGCATGTCTGTCATCCCAGGACCAGGAAGGAGGGCCAGCCTGAGATGAATAGCAAGACCTGTCTTGAAAGGCAAAGGGCTGAGGAGGGAGCTCAGTAGTGGAGCTCTTGTCTAGGAAGAAGAGGAATTCAACCACCAGCCTTGCAGTTTTGGGGGCCAGACTCTACAGCAAGGTAGTGAGGTGTTCCACACTCTTCTGATTACCTACACAGAAAAGCCCAGATGCACAAGGTGTTTCAGATGCAAAATGCGATCCAGGGGCATAACTTAGAGTTAGCACGTGCTATGTTACTAACCATTTACAAACTATGCATACAAGCGGTCCCAAAGGAGGCACAAAGCGCCCCCGCCCCCTCCCTCACCCCCGTACTTCACTCTCCGTTTGCAGCTGAGCACAGAAAGCCACCCCCTCTTTTCACTGAGTCACATCACGCTATCACACCCATGAGAGGCCCAACCCACGTGTCCAACCACATATTAATCCAGTGACTTTTAAAAGAAAGGTATGTGAATTTTACAAAATTAAAATGCAGCACTTGCTCAGAGGAAATCCTGCCCAGTCTGTCCAGAATATAGAGCCTGACAGCAATCCACAGCACAGTGGAAGACGACAAAGTGAACTCAAATCACTTTCTCTTCCACTTACCCACACTAAAACTCATGCTAAAACTACAAGGGCTGGATTTCTGGGTTTTTTAAACTAGTGAGGTTTTTTTGTTTGTTTGCTTTGCTTTGTTTTTTTTTTTTTTTTTAGTTTGGGGTTTATTATTGTTTGACGTTTTCTGAGGCAGTCTCCAGTAGCACAGGCTAGCCTTAAACTTCTGATCTCCTGCCTCTTCCTCTCCAGTGATGAGGTAGGCTATGAGGAAGCATCAGCAAACCCAGGTTTGGGCAGGTTGTAACAAACTATTATTCCAACTGCCTATGTAGAAGTACATTGCGGTTCAGACACAGAACACACTGACAAGGGCTGACACAATCAAGTGGTGACCAAAGCATAACAAGACTGGCTGGAAAACAGATGCAAGCGTTCTTCCTACAACGTGACTCTACCAGAAAGATGTGAACCGATCACATTATGAGAACACAGTAACAGATACCAATCCTTCAGACATTCAGAAAGTGTGTGTGTGTGTGTGTGTGTGTGTGTGTGTGTGTGTGTGTGTTTATAAAGAACACACACACTGAACATGCAGCAGGGAAAATAAACCTGGAGGCTTTCAGAATTCAGTAAGCAAAGCATCCTCCTGGTAACACAAGATAAAAGAAAGATCTGAAGAGAAGTGAGAACATAATGCATCCTCTGGTTCCGGGAGATCAAATTCTAGACTGAGAGGGAGGCAAGCACTGGTTTGAGGCCAACCCGATCTACACAGTTTTAGGCAAGCCAGCATGTCATAGGGAAACCCTGTCTCAAAAGAGCCAAACCAGGTGTGGTGGTACATACCTGTAATCCCAACACTTAGCAAAGGGAGAAAAAGGACAATCAGAAGTTCATAGCCAGCTATCATTATATAATTCATTCAGGTCACCGAGTCTATGTGACAGCCTGCCTCCAAAATCAGGACAAACTAAAAGACCATACCTGAGTTTGTATTACTGTAATTAGCAATAGCACAATATGTTCAAATCTACTTTTTACACTGTAGAAAGCTAAACTGTTTAAGTACAGATCTACTCCACCACTACTGCAAATACTTCCGGGTTAAGTCCTGAAGAAGAACTGAATTAAAAATAATTCTGTGGCCAGGAAGTATGCTGGCTGGCATGGGGATTCAGGCAGTGTGCTGCCTTGTGATAAAGATGATCTCAGAGAACAGAGCTTACCACATTGTGTACCTGTGTTCCTTTTCACCCCAGCCTGTTGAATTCTATATTTAAATTTACTCCTCCACACATCCAACAATCCATATGTATATGTGGATGTTTAAGCTGCACACGTAAGTGAATGAATGTGTTTAGAAAACCTGAAATGAACTAGCCACAATAATCCTGGACTGTATTGTTTTTGGTAAAGTGATCAAATTCCCTAAACATGCCTGACCCTCAAGGAAACAGCTTTCAGAAAGCAAGAGAGGTTGAAATAAAATATCCGATCACAGTGATCCTATTCAAGGGTATGTGCAACAGTAAAGCATGGTCCAGTCCCTTTACTCTTGCCCCCCCCCCCAAATATTTAGTTTCCTTTCACCTAAGCAGAAACTGTGACCAATGTTGTTGCTTCTATCTCAGTCATCCGAGCTACAGCCAGGTGTAGTCCTCATGCCTGAAATCCTACCAGTAAGCATGCTGAACTAGATGAATGGCAATAGGTTCAAGGCTAGCCTAAGCTACGTGACAAGACAATGTCTTAAAAAAAAAAAAAAAAAAAAAAGCCCTTGGCCAAAACAAACTTGATCATAAGATCTTATTCACCCCACCACACTGCCATGCAGCATCTTTCTTAATCTTCTTTGCTGATTTTTTTTTCCATTTCTCCCTTATGAGGTTTGGCACACACCCTAAATGGAAAGCCTAAGTATAGACTTATAAGCAAGTCCAGTTGCCAGGAGCTGGCATATATTCATTGGTACCAACATGCCATAGTTGACAACAGAGGCAGTCAAAACTTACATCCCATAAACAGAAAACATAAAGCATTCTGCTCAATATTCTTAAGCTATCGTTTTTTATTTAAGGGGGGAAGAGGAGCCTAATAAGATGCCGAGTGGGTAAAGGCACTTGCCTCCAAAACTGAGAATCTGACTTTAATCCCCAGGACCCACAAGGCATAAGGAGAGAGCCAACTCCTGAATGCTGTCCTCTGACCTACATACAAATGAATGTATACACACACACACACACACACACACACACACACACACACACAAAGCACATATTCTTCTTTCAGAGGACCTGAGTTCAATCTCCAGCACCCAGTAGCAAACACAATACTCTCAATGCCTTCATTTCTTCCTTAGTCAACCCAAGCATCCCAGCTCAATATTTCCTTTATCTGCATTGTAAAGTTTTTCTCTATTTCTTCCAAACTATCGGGCTGGTGATAATTTATATAAACTTTAAGCTCTCTAAGTACTTCCAATTTATCACCATGGCTAGAAACCGAGAGCCAAATTATCTAAAACTGTGTTCCAAAAACACTGAAAAGAGGCTACATAGCAGCATCTTAACACTTGGACTTCCATCCTCATTTGCAGGCATGTGCATCTCATTTCTCCCTGTCTCTTCTCATCTTGTAGGTTAGATAACTTGTGAATTTTGATGTATGCAATATGGATACAGCAAACTACCCAGAGTTCTTACAAACACAAAGAATTCCAAGTTATGCATAATGGGGAATACCAGTCAGTAGGGAAGTAAAATCCTGAGGATTCTAAATCAAGGCCATCCTACAAAGAGTTCCAAATCCTCCTGGCTAGGAGAGACTCTGTCTCAAAAACCTAAAACCTGGGTAGGGTGTGGTGACCCACACTTTTGATCCCAGCATTTGGGTGAGAGGCAGAGACATGGAGATCTTTGTAAATTCAAGGTCAGCCTGGTCTATATAGTGAGTTCCAAGCCATCTATAGTTACATAGTGAGACTCTGTCTAAAAATACATAAAAATAAATGCCTCGGTGATGAGTTACGGCTTTATACAATTTGAAGGCAGAGATAGAAGGAGTACAGATTTGATTTGAGCTACATAGATCATCTCAGAAAATACAAATTAAAAGAGTGGGCCTGGGCAGAGGGCTTAGTGAGGAAAGTGTCTCACATGCAAGTTTGAGGACCAGTTTGGATCTCCAGCACCCATGTAAATGCGGGACAAGCATGGTAGCCCATTAGTAATCCCAGCACCTGAAAAGAGGACACATGGGATCCCAGGCACAAACTGAATACATAAGCTAGTTTAATCAATTCAGCAAGCTCTGGGTTCAAGTAAGAGCTCTGTCTCAATATATTAGGTGGAGGTTAATTGAAGAAGACTCCAGACAACAATCTCTGGCCATGTACCTGCATGTTTATATACACATGCGCTCTCTCTCTCTCTCTCTCTCTCTCTCTCTCTCTCTCTCTCTCTGTCACACACACACACACAAACACACTGTACTCACACAAATACACAAACAAACATGCACACAATATACATGCTAGTTAATTTCATGTCAACTTGACATAGTCATCGGAGAGGAGGGATCCTCACTTGATAAAATGTCTCCATAAGATTGTACCATAGGCAAGCTTGTAGAGCATTTTTTTTAAGTCAGTGATTGACAGGGAAGGGCTCAGCCCATTGTGGATGCTGCCACCACTGGGCTCATGGCCCTCGGTTCTATATGAAAGCAGGCTGAGCAAGCCAGTAAACAACACATCTCCATGGCCTCTGTATCAGCTCCTGCCTCCAGCTTCCTGCTCTGGCTTTCTCAGTGATGGACTATGATATGGAAGTGTAAACCAAATAAACTCTTTCCCCACCAAGTTGCTTTTGGTCATGGTGTTTTATCACAGCAACAATAACCCTAGCCAGAACACACACAAGATTATTTCAAAGTTCATAGACATATACATAGGCATGCACACAACTCAGCTTTTACACTCTCAGCTACATAGACTCACGCTTATCTCGAAAATAATACACTAAACCTCTCCTTCTGCTCTAGAAACAATTGGAACGTTTTTCTATACTCAGATTTAAATAAGTCTGTTTTTTAACTTGCTCGGATAGAAAATGTGAAGTTCTCTGTCTTCTAAACATATATGTGTATCACCTCCGCTAATTGGAATCAATATATTCATTTGTATGGCAAAGTATAGTCACCCTACTTCTAGCAAACATTTTTGCCAAATGGCACAAATATACCTACATTTGTATTCTGCATCATTAAAATAGGATTATGTATAATTGATACTTCCTTACAAAACAAGGCTATATATACATATGTCACCAGTATATGTTCAACATAATTTATAACTAAATTTCAGTACAGTATATTGACACTCTCGAGTCTTTTTCAGCATATTCACGTGCCTCTAGGATAAAAAGTGAATCCCATTTCATAATGTGAGCTCTAGTTTTGTTGTTGCTACAGTTTAGAACCCAGACATATACCACACATACATTAGCACAGGAAAAGAAAAATCATAAGCTCTTAGAATATAACCAAAGCAAGAATTCCACCAAATATTCAGAAAACCATCCCTGAGTCATCTTGCCAAGGGAAGAAGGTAGGTGGAGGGCCACTGGGTCTGAACATGTGCAGCCTATTAGATGCCCAGCGCAGCTCTGAGGACAGAGGACCCCTCTGATGTCATGGACTGGGAGTGGTCTATAAATGTGAGAACCTTTTAAAATTAAAAAAAAAACAAGGGCTACGAAACAATAAATAAAATGAATAACAGTTTAGAGAGTAACTGGGTGCGGGGGTGGGGAGTGTTCATGAGTGTGACGTGGGGAGCTCTCTTGAGGTCAGCATACAGCTCCTGAGGGAAAGTCTTTTGCAAGAGGCCAACCGACAAAGACACTCAGTCTGTACAGGCTCCTGTCTTTGGTATGCCAAAAGGCCGCTCTGACTGCATCAAGTGGCGCCTGCAGTTGGTTCCAGCGGAGGTCAGAATGAGAGACAGGTGCCAAGTCACACGTGACCTTCTCCTAGCAAGGCTTTCACTCTGACAATACGGAGACAGGAAGTCAATGGAGGGCTTTCGGCGTACAGTGGTCTCAGGAAATTTGTATTTCAAAAGAAAGAATCGTCTGGGGTGTACAGATCAGTGGTAGAGCATTTGCTTACCAGGAGACATCAGGGAGGGCAGCAAGCATGGGCAGTACATAAAACCAGTTTGTTTGTTTGTTTGTTTGTTTGTTTGTTTGTTTTTAAACAAGACACAGCCATCTTTATCAATATATGAAATGTATGGTAAAAAAAAAAAAAAAGAAAGAAAGAAAGAAAAAGAAGCAGAAGGAGCTAGAGAGACAAAGAACTTCCCCGAGAAAGAAAGTAAAACACACAAACCGCTATCAAAAACAGTATCTACAATAGGAAAACCCACACTTCCGGGATCATCTTGAGTACAAATAGCTATTGAACACACATACTTGAAAGACTGCTCCCTCTTATTCTCTGTGACAGGCTGGTACAAAGAACAGACTGGCTGAGCAAACCTCTCCAATATCCACAGAGGAAGGCATCTTTATATCTAGTCCTTCTGGGGCTGGGGTTGTTTGCAGGTTACCCTCCCATTCACACACACACACACACACACACACACACACACACACACACTATTTAAACTGATTTTGAACATGTATGGCAAAAGAATCTTGGGTCATCTCAATAAGGTAAGGAACCAGGAAACCATCATTTGCTAACCTGCTATGTGAAAGAGTGACCCAGTTAACTGCACATGTAATAGGAACGAGAGACTGCATATGATTAATTACAGACTCATTTTTATGGGTTTGAATCTGCACGAGGATTCCTGGTCCCCCCCCATTTTATTTCATAATCCCTCCCCACCCCCATTGGAGACTGAAGTGTAAAAGTCAATTGCCTGAGCGCTGTTGTCACACTGGAAGCTAAAAGGCCCTGCATTTCAATTCCAGCTCAGGAAACATTCTTGACTGAGCAGATGCAATTCTTCAGACCCCAGTGGACTAGGCTAACACTGTTGTCAATCAAATCACAGGGTGGATGGAACTCAGCAGAGCACGTTAGCAATTCAGACTCAACAGCCTCTCCTCAGCCAGGAACTCTGAGATAATGCTGAAAGAATCAAAGCCAGTCCAAAAGATTTAGCCCAGAGCTTACCAAGATGCAGGCAAGAGGCAAGCGACTTGTAAAATGGCATTTCTAATAGGACTCTTGTCAAAACTCCAGGTTCCAATATCAATGAGGTGACCTTCAGGCCTGACCTCACCCAGTGCACTTCTGCCTACTCCCAAAGCCATTACCTTGGCAGCTGCCAACAACATGCTTTGTTATGTTCTGAGGCAGCTGAGTGCTTCCACAGAGACTGTGACCTGAGGTGTTCACCCCAGCCTATGACAGCCTCAGCCTGAAAAAAAAGATTCCTGACTTCTCTGGACCTTAGTTTCTTCGAATAAAAAGTGGAGCAATGTACCTACGTATTAAACATAATAACCAGGAGTTGGGTTATATGGGATGGTGCACACCTTTAGTCCCAGCATTCAGGAGGCAGAGGCAGCCAGATCTCAGAGTTTGAGGCCAGCCTAATCTACAAAGTGAGCTCAAGGACAGCTGGAGCTACATAGAGAAAACCAGCCTGGAAAAACAAACAAACAAAGAAAGCCACCTGAAGTTTGGATCCATAGTACACATGTAAAAGCTGGGGGTTGTGTGTAACTCTCATGATCGTGAGAGGTGAAGACAACCTTCCTGGCCAGGTATCTAGCCGGTAAGTGTTTTGATTTCCTATAGATTGTTAAAATTTGGGATAGAGACACCATGACGAGAATGTAGAAAAGCACATGAAACCGTGACCCGACTCAACATAGCTGGAACATGCCTATAATCCCAGCACTCAGAAGGCAGAGGCAGGAGGATTGCTGAAAATAGTAGGCCAGTCTCGTGTATATATAATAAACTGCAGGGTAGTCACAGTTACTTTCCGAGACCTTGACTCAAAAAATGAAAAAAGTGTGTATACTTACAAACTTCTATACAAGCGTATGTGCAGACACTAACATGAAGACTCGAGGAGTACCCTTCCCCCAATTAGAAACTAGTAGGGTTGAGTCACTGGATATATAGTTTTTAATATCTGTATAGCAACTGCATGTTATTCCTGTAATAAGGCAAGTTCTCTAAGAGAACCCTGCAAATGGACAGCTGGCATCTGACCAAATCCCATGTCATCTGACCATTACTTTGATTTTCCTTTTATACAGTCATTCTTGTCTTTAATAAAGATAGGTAAAGAACCACACAAAGGAGAAATAGGCTTTCTTTGCCTTTGCAATCTATTAGGAGTCTTGGAGCAAGAACTAGAAAACACTACAGAAGTATCTACCTTTTCCTGAGGAACATAGAGTATCCACCCTAACTAAAATCAATTCCCCTTAAGTATCTGATATAGTAACTATTTAAACTAGTTAATGTTAAGTTTCAAACTCAGGACAAGCAGCTGAGGTGCCTATTTAACATACCAAAGCAAAGCTGGCCTCCAGGTTCTCCCAGCATCCCTCAGCATCCTATACCCCAAACTTTCCAGCCCAGGGACTCGGTTGCCCTTCCCCAGCCACTTTTCCCACTATAATCCAAACATTTTGGTTACCTTCTCTACCCGCCCTTTTTTTGGGGGGCGGGGGGAGGGGGCCTCCTGATTGCTGTACTTGGTTCCTCTTTCTCCCTTCTTCTCCTTCTCCTCCACCCTTTGTCCCTACATGGGTCATGTTCACTCTGGACTCTCCCAGATGTCCTTGCCTCTGGCTATGCTCTCCCAGTATCTATGACAAACTTTCTCCTCCACCCTACCTAGGAGCAGTCAAGGCCTTTTTCTTCCTTTTTTTTTTTTTTTTTTTTTCATTCAGTTAAATTGAACCAAAACTACCTCTGCATTTTTCAATCTCTGTGTGTATGAGAGGGAGACAGAGAGACAGAGAGACAGAGACAGGCAGAGAGACAGAGATAGACAGAGGCAGAGAGATACAGAGACAGATAGATAAGTACATAAGTATAGCCAAATAATCAACAGCATACACTCCAAGGTTAGAGGACAACCTTCAGGGTTGGTTCTTGCCTTCTATCTTTCTGCTACTGTGCTGAAGACTCCAGACTACCAAAGTCGAGAATCTCTTAGGTGGGCCACTCACACAGAGGTTCTTGAACTGTACTAGGCCATAAAAGAAGCTCACAGAGAAAGCACAGCCTTTCTCTTTGCCAGTAACAATTTACTACTTGTTTGCAGGACACAGTCCCTTCTCAGGGTACATCCAGGTTCCTGCTAGTCACAGGTACCTTACTCAGCACAGTCACATTTGACTGGGCACGCTCAGGGTGGTATGGCATATTCAACTGACACCACTGTCCAGTTCTGTGCAACATCCATTGTGGGAGAATCTGTACTATACATAAGACACCAGCAGCTCTTCGGCTCAATTCAGACACAAGCTGTGTGACAGTGAGTTTAGTTAGTTGGCTCTCTAACTATAAAGTCTCACCTGCATCAAAAGATGCGTGAAACGTACCTGCCAACTGCCACTGTGATATCTAAGACCTATAAGCTCTCACTAACATTCTGCACGACCACAATGCAGATGTAGCCAACTACGCAAGACTATAAGTAAAGACGGAAACAACAGCCTGCCTTTGTGGAGATGCAATCCTGCTTTTGGCCTACCCAGCACCTGCACTAATCCAGGTACTCTTATCACTCATAAATAAATCCTGTCAATTACCTGGTAAAACAGTCAGTAGGCCTCCTCTAGCTTTCCTCTAATATTGCCTTCCAAAATAAACACTCTGTCAAACAGAAGAGATACTGTTATTTGTGGAGTGGCCTATCACAAATCCGTACAAAGCCCAGCACCGACTGCAGATCTGGGCCACAGGTTGGTGGTTGCAGAAGTCAAAGAGAGGGAGCCGACCTTCCCTCAGGTCAGGCTGCAATCACGTGAAGTCCAGTGGCTGTACCTCCAACACTGTTAGTGGGCATGAACTGAAAGCATTCCCCTGTAAGAACCCTGATCAAAGGTTTGTGTCCTGAATTAACCCTCTGGGGTTAATCCACCAGGACAACTGTGCCCAAGTGTGGGTTTTTGTCCTCTCTTTGGAATAGCATAGCCTTTTGGAGGGGTACTTATTTCAGAGAAACTGGGAAGTTACTTTTGGCTAGATCACAGCTCTGGATTCCATCTCCCTTGGAAAAAAAACTACTAATATAAAACCAAAAAGCTATCAAAACAGTTAACTTTGTAAGTTAATCTTTCTAAAGAAATCAGGGTATTTCTTAACAATGCAGTGCCTTAAGAAATATGCAGGCTCCAGCTGCATATGTAGCAGAGGATTGCCTATCAGGCATCAATGGGAGAGGAGGCCCTTGGTCCTGTAAAGGCTTGAAGCCCCAGCATAGGGGAATGCTAGGCCAGTGAGACAGGAGTGAGTGGGTGGGTGGGGAGCACCCTCATAGAAGCAAGGGGGATAGGGGGAAGGGATAGGGGGTTTGCAGAGAGAAAACCAGGAAGGGGGATAGCATATAAAATGCCAATAAATAAAATAACCAATAATAAAAAAAGAATGATATGCTGGTCTCACTGCAGAAAGATACACAACACAATTATTCTTGTAGGAATTACCTGAAAATAATCTGTGACCCCCCAAGTGTCAAAACAGGTCTTCCTCGTTCACTCACTCAGAGCATGCCAACTTCAGGCCAGAGGTCCCACCAGCCCAGTTACCTATCACACCATCCCTGTCATTCATCCTGGACTCCCAAACCAGCCAGCCCCCACCGTGCTCCCTTTCCACCACTCCCATTCACTGGTGCCGAGGAGTGACTCAACTGGTGCTCTTACACATCCCGGTGACTCACAACGTTCCTACTGCTGGTATCTGATTTACACTATCTCAAACCTTGGTAATACAGAAGTAATTATTAGTTCATGTGGGACAAGGAAACTGACGTCTGAAGAGACCTTAAAGGAACCGGACTTTGAAGCAAGTCTTCAGAAAGTTCTACATACCATTGGCATAATCAGGTGAACGGTGGAAAAAGGCAGACCAATTATACTTAAGCACGCCAGAAAACCTCATTTGCCTTCATTAGACTATATAACTAAAGAAGCTAATGATTACAGCTCAGCCCAAAGCACGACAACAGTGAATGAGGCGTAACTCAGATTGTTAGCTTTCCATTTTAATCACCTTGGTCACACAGATACTAATATTTTCTGCACTCATGCTTTCAGCAGATTCTCCTTCACCAGTAAAGTATGTGGGGGGGGGGGGGGGAGAACTAAAACAGGAGCCTACACAAAATCTCAAGAGTGTAGGCACTTAGGAAATAAGGACAATAAACTCAGTAGTTAAGGATATCATTGGCTACAAAGTAAATTCAAAGCTAGCCTAAACTATGAGATACTGTATGAAAAAATATAAAAGAAAAGATAACCCAAAAGTGTACATAACATGACTTAGACCGCACAAAAGAAAGGCAATACGTAAAGGTAATAAGCATTACGTTTTTATGACTAATTTGTGGTTCCGCCTTGAAGGAAATCATAGTTCAGAAAAAGGGATTCTAAAGCAAATGGTAGCACACGCCTTTAATCCCAGTACTCAGGAGACAGAGGCAGGCACATCTCTGTGAGTTCAAGGCCAGCCTGGTCTACAGAACAAGTTCTAGGACAGTCACGGCTACATAATGGGACCCTGTGTCAAAAAAATTAATTAATCAACAATAAAATAAATGTATAGATTTAGATAAAAGGCTAAAGGACCATTTGTCCCTGAAAAAAAAAAAAGAAAAAAAAAAAAAGAGGCAAGGAAGATCATAAGGGTAGCTGTAGGGAAAGTGACAGTAACTACTGTTGAAGGTTCAGTGTCCAAATGACTGTGAGAAAAGATGCCAAGGTGAACACAGTGCTTCCTGAGGGAATCAGTGACCCTGTGGTGCAAACACAGAGACCAGTAACAGTAACATTGCTAGATATTGCCCACAGCATGGGTCCTTTCTTCTCTGGTACTGTAGAACAAGTAACAAGACTGAATATCAACTGGAAACTTTTATTGTTGATCAAGAACAGCTGTGAGAGAGAAAAACGCCAAGCAAGCCCTCAACCTTGCAAGGGTATCGCTCTTAATTATGGTAGACAAGGCAGACGAGGGGAACAGGCTACTAGAGGGAAGGCCTAGTATCTCCCTTAGGGATGGGTAGAAAGTTCCTAATATGAGCATCTGTTTTTACTCTTTTTTTTTTTTTAAATGCAACATCCAGTGGCCACCATGACAGTGGTGACTGTCGGGTATTGGAGAATGTGTCATTCACAACACAGGTGGTATTGTAATGAATCTGGAGGCTGTTGTCTCTAGCAGCTGCCTTAGCTCTAGCCAACTTTGGCCAGTCTACCTGAACGACTTCTGACTGGGTAATAGCCCTTCCTCAAAGGTGAGCAAGATTAGAATGAGGTAGAAGTTCAGGTTGGCCATCTAGGCATGACTCTTGAGTAACAAAGCAATTATAACCGAGAAGGAGATGAGAAAAAAAATAAGCAAGGTGGAGTAGTTATTAAATATCTCATAAGATTCCTATGAATTCAAAGGAATTTGGACTTTGCCCAGTAGACAAATTATGGCCAGTGAAGCATATTGGTTAGCTCCATACTGTGTTATGAAGGCTAGTCAGTACACAATATGAATCCTCACCACATTCCTAGGAGAATTTGGAAGGCAGCTCTGTGCTAGCTACACCTGCACAATGCCTCATTTCCCAACCTCACTCCACCCTCTGGACCCCAGAGTCTACCCCTTCAAAAACTCTAATGTTCTCCTTTCTCAATGTTCCGTTTCCAGGCTAGACTCTGGAATTATGGAAGTAAGAATTAACCTTAGTTTTCTATTTTAAAGCATAAAATCCCTCCTTTCCCAGATCCAAACAATGGTGTGTTGTTTTATTCTCATATTAGGGTCCAATCTTTAATCAGTAAAATAAGAAGGGCTGTACTGAAATATCTCACCCAGTTTTGATGACCCACCCCCTTCCCGGATTTTTCTGTAATGAAGTGATTACTGAGTTAATAATCTCACTTCACAAGAGGCTCGTGTGTTCACATTGCATTTGAGTTGTTAAGTATTTTTAGTGAAAATCTTGCCAATATCCCCAAAATCTCCCAACCTGGAGAGAGATGAAGCTTTTCTCTTATTCACCTTCCAATGCTTTCTCTATGTTTCATCTTTTACTCTGCTTTGTCGTTGTTCTTGAGATAGCATCTCTCGGAACCCCAGCTGGCCTGCTATCTACTATATAGCCCAGGTTAGCTTTGGGATTGGCGGGTAGTTGGCTCTTGATATTTTTACCTAGCTCATACCTATAATCTCAGTGCACAAAAGGCTGAAACAAGAGGTTGAATGTTCCAGGCCAGACTAGTTTACATAAAAACACACCGTCAAAAAGAGCTAAAAGGATTGAAGTTCATAGTATTACACTTTACCTCCTTTATATTTAGGAGTATATGTGTGCATATATGCATATAATAACAACAACAAAAGAGGCCAGGAACTTCACAGAGATCAGGGTAGTGTATATGGGAGGGCTGGAAGGATGACAGGGGAAGAAATGTTGTAATTACATTACAATCTCAAAAAGAAAAAAAAAAGGGGGGGGGCCAATGTGTCAATCAAACAAAACATGACACTTGGTTGTTACTGCTTTTTTTTCCAGCCCTATTGTTCTTAGAAACAGTCATACTGTACAATTCAAACATAAACATTTGACCTCCTCTTATCCCCCCTCTGCAGTCCCCCATCCACCTTCTGCTTACTCACTGATGACAGACATTAGCACCTAGCTCCTTTCCAAACTCAGCTCTGTATATATGTACCTGGAGGCTCCAACCCTCATGGCCCCAACCTCTGCTGAGCTTTTGACTCGGTCTCAGGCACTGGCTCTCATTCTCATAATGTCTGTTTTAAGTATCATGGTTCTTCTCCAAAGCCCTGTGTGTGTGAGCATCGCCATCTCCTCAGCTCACCTGCTCGTTTAGTATTTTTAATGTCAACATGACAGTTTCATCTGGCTGCCTGCCATTCACTGGCCTTCTGTTCTAGTTGGAGTCCGTTCTCATAGTGCTTACCTTAATGTCTATCATTGTCATCTCGCCCAGGAAAGTGCCCTTCTTCCTCTTCACCTAAACTCCTCAAACTGATTAATCTCATCAGTCTGTCTTCTCAATTCCTTCACCCAAACAACTAAACAACTTAAAGGAAAAAAAAAAAAACACACAACCACAACTGCTCAACTTAAATTCATGAACCAAAAGTATCTGAGTAACATTCATTGGCCAACCCCACCATCACCATGTGCATCTCAAACCCCTGTTCATCCCTCCTGACTCCAGCAGCATCATCTCAGGGAAAGTCTAGGCAGTAAAGTGACAACACCATCCACCCCATCTCTGCCCCATCTTCCCTATATGCATTCTTTCTCTCTCTACCGCCCTTCCTTGCCCTAAGAACCAAGTATCCTGTGTCTGATAAAGACCAAGCCCTCCATTTGTTCCGAGTCTCCTCCTTTCCTTACTCTTGAGCAATCTCATTCTCACTGCTGTCCAACCCTCTCTCCAGCTGTCATCTCTAGAAACTCATTCCACTGTCCACTGGGCTTAATGAACCTCCCTCTACAATAGCTCCTTCCAAGGACTGTTTCTTTGTTTTTCTTCACATTTCTTGAGTTTTCTGAAAATCTGGCTTCCGGCTTCCACCCCCACAACTCAACCCAATAAACTTTTGCCCCAACTTGTCCACTTATCAATTAGTCAAAATCGAACTATTTCACCGAATGCAGTCTTTGTAATTGACACAAAACCATTTTCTTAAAAACAAAAACAAACAAACAAACAAAAAAAAAAAAAAAAACACTCTGGGCTTGTCTTCTGAGAGATCACGTTCTCCTGCCAAGAGGCAAATCTATGTAACAACTGATCAGTTGTCCCTTCTTTCTTGACATTCTCTATAGGAAATCCCATGCAGTATCAAATATAAACAATGTGCAAAAATTCCCAACTTGTCCACTCAGCCTAAATGCCTTTCAGTCTCTCAAATTTTTTATTTACTCAGTTGTACAAAATGTCTAAGAAAGCATCTCAAACTTAATGCAGCCAAACCAGAATGCTTTCCGTCTTCCAACAAGCCTGATTCTCCCCAAATTCATTTTAGTGATTGGCCTAGATGCTTAAGTAAAAACGAACCCTTTGTTTTGATTCTTTTTAATCTACTATCAAATTTAGTCATCGATCTACTTCAAAAACATATCCTAAATCTGTCCATGTCTTTCCATCTTTAACACAATTGTTGTCCATATGATAATTTCGCAGTTGAACAACTAAATTCTGTAATTTTTAACTAAAGCTCTCCTTTCATTGTCGACCTGTACCTCCCATATCCTTGTCTCCTTAGAGCAGCCAGAGCAGACTGACAATATTCAGTGTCTGCAGAATCACTGCTAACGACCCACAACTGGTTCTTGGCAAGTAGAAAATTATTATATATCATAAAAGTCCATGGCTCCTCCTAAGCAGCTCAAGTTTAACCAGCAAACGTAATTTCCTCGTGTATAAGAAGTACCCTCTTGTCAACAAAAATTAAGCTTTTAAATAATTTCAAGTTAAGCTTTCCTCTAAGAAGAGATTAAGGAACAAAAGGACCTTTTGTCTTTTTGTGTGAAACAAGGTTTCCCCCCTGGGTTCCAACCTGGCCTGGAACTCACTATGTAGCCCAAACTGGCCTCAAGCTCAGAGGAGTCATCTTGCTTTTGTTCCCAAGCTCTGAGATTGACAGCACGAGCCATCATGCCCATCTGGGAGACAGACACTATTCTACAATACATCATTTTAATGACAAGCATAGAATCCACCCAAGAATAAAACGGAAGCATTGTAACTTGGATTAAAGTCACATAGAACCTGGCTTTGAAGACTTCACAAAGTTTGTCTTGAATGTTACGAAAGATTTCATACAGACACCCTGAAGATGTTTGTACTCTAATCTAGTTACAGATGGTTGTGGGCCACCAAGTGGGTGCTGTGAATTGAACTCAGGTCCTCTGGAAGAGAAATCAGTGCTCTTAACCTCTGAGATATCTCTCCAGCTCCAATTCTATGAGCTGGGCATGATGGCACACACCTTGGCTTGTTTGCTTGCTTGCTTGCTTGCTTGCTTGCTTGCTTGCTTGCTTGCTTG
>JANHMN010000002.1:127973744-128035555 GCA_030674055.1 Rhabdomys pumilio | reverse complement strand
TTGCTTGCTTGCTTGCTTGCTTGCTTGCTTGCTTGCTTGCTTGCTTGCTTGCTTGCTTGCTTGCTTGAGACAGGATCTCATTGTGTAGTTCTACCTGGTCTGGAACTTGCTTTCTTCATCCCTAGTGCTAAGATTAAAGACATGAGGCCAGCTGACTACGCCTAAAATTTTGATGCCACCTGCCCTCTCTGCCTAGAAGGCTCTAATACTCATCTTTGCACAAATAGCTCCTTCTAGGCCTTCATGGCCCAAGGAAAATGTCAGATTCTGAGACATACTCTCCGGAGTCAGACAAACCTGCAATAATCGTATAGTTCTTGTCATCTCAAATGCCCATTCACCATTTAATACCAATCATGCCTTTCTCCTCCGCTAAAAATCTAAATTCTACAGGAGTGGAGAGTGATCTGTAGACCACTGTAGTCCTAACTTGTAGGGAAATGGCCAGCACGCATTAGGCTGATAGATTTGATGAATAGACCATATAGGTGATAAGAAAAAGAAAGGCCCTACTGCTCCTTAGTGAGCAGAGAACAGTCGAGAGACAAAAAGGATGGTCCTGCCATGGACTTCAGAGCATACAACAGTGAGAGAGTAGCCACTGGTGTCAGCTTCCAGGCCCCCAGAGATGAGGCCGGAGATGCTAATTTGAACATCACCCAAATCCAGAATAAATCAGGTTATGTGAGCAATTGAAGAGAAAAGCCCATGAGCTATGAAGAAAGCCCAGGAAGGAACCTGCAGACAGCCATGAGGAGGACTCCAAAGGAAAGCAAGCTGTCACAGCAACTCGGTGAGTTCAACTTCATAAGGGAAAAGACTGAGCAAAATACAGAAATTTCAAAAATAAAAAGTAAAAACTCATTGGCTTGCCAGTCAGGATCTCAATAAATAAGATGGAAATAGTTATCTGAAATTGGACCCAGAATTTTGGGTGCTCCAAAAATTCTAATGCAGGGCAAGGAAGTAAGAGAAACCATGAAGGTAAACTTTCACAAAGCTCGGCTGAAAGGCAGGAAGTGAGCGCACAGCTAAAGGCGAGTGTGGGCTGACAGCACAGTTTGAGTTTGGTCCTGTTTGTGTTGGGAAGTTGGAGCCTTCTTGTAAATATTTTAAATGCAAATTAGCTGTCCTGCATGGCTGTACAAATCCGTAATCCCTGGCCTTTCAGAAAGTACAATTTGTTCTGAGACACTCAGCAAATCCCTGTCTTACAAAACAATAATAAAACTACATTTTTTGTTGTTTTATTAGAGACAGGTTCTCACTGTGTAGCCCTGGGCTGTCCTGAAACTCACTATGTAGGCCAGGCTCAAACTCACATAGATCTGCCTGTCTCTGCCTCCTGAGTACTGGATTAAATGCATGCACCATGAATCCCAAAATCATTAAAAATAGTAATAAAAAATAAATGGCGCAAGGATAATTTTCACAGAGTAACTGAAGGGAGCACATGCCTTTAATCCAAGCATTCCAGAGGCAGAGGCAAGTAAATCTCTGTGATTTCAAGGCCATCCTAGTCTACATAGGGAGAACCACATTACAGAAAGATTAATTAATTAATTAACTAATTAATTAATATAAAAAGAAAGTATGTACTTGAGTGACTCAGAGTTGGGCGTTGACAGAGTACCTGACAGTTGACATGCTACCTCTGTCTTCCTGGTATAAGATGAAGGACCCTTTGAAAAAGATATCATTTAAAGATCTATATTCCCGTGGTCCTGGGCTCCTAGCTAAGAAGACATTGGCATTCTTCCTTGAAGGCAAGAGAGACTCTGCATCAGAATTCCAGCCAAGCCAATGTGGGTGATGATGACACATTCACTACAAGACTTGATGTTGAGAAGGTGGAAATGCTTCTTCCCTTCACTTTCCACTAGCTGGATGAGGCTGAAAACAAAGCTGGAAGGAAGGACTGCATTGTAGACAGAAGGATCCGTGGAGTCTGCACCAAGGGAAAAAAAGCCATATATGGCGACGGCGACCCAGACTACACAGGAGAAAGAAGAGAACTTGTCCTTGAGCCTGGGTCTATTTTCAGATCTCTCTATAATAACAGTTTAGTCTGCTCTAACCACTAACAATTATGAAATGCATTGGGTTGAAAGGAAGATGATGCTGAAAGGGAAAACTATAGCAAGAAATGAATTCATCGTAGGCAAGAGAACGATAAACTCCAGTCCAGCACTACCATAGAGCGAGACTGTCTTAAGACAATAAAGAAATGGAGAAGGGCTCTGTGGTGCAAAAGTCAAGAGAGAAGCGGGTTCCTGGTTAAAGCAGGCAAACAAGTATCTACGTGCCCATGATTTACACGACTGCGCTCACTGTCGGGAGCCCAGATGTAAGAGTGGAAAATGGGTTTATACTAAGGAGTGGGTTGTTTACACATCTATCAAACCTAAGACGTCTGTAACAATGTCATGGGTTCCTAAAGTAAAATTCAAAGAAAACTATGGAGTCACCAGGTGGAGAGACGGGGTTGGGGAAGCTGGCATTATGCATGCCTGTAATCTCAGCACTCAAGAGACTGAGAGAACAGAGCCAAGAGTTCAAGTCTAGCTTGGGCCACAAACAGATGAAAATGAAGACCAACCTGGACCACATTTCTATCTCAAAACTCAAACAAACAAACAAAAAAGGTGGGAGAAAGAGGTATTAGCAGAAGAAATAGAATTCTCTTCATATCTTTCTTCACAGAGATTTCCAGAAGTCTCTATCAAACCAAAAAGAAGCTGTGTGGCTTTGAATGAGTAGCTGAATTTCTCTGATCTCCTGATCCTTTATACAACAGGATTCACTGCTGATCGGTGAAACAAGGGATGGAGTGCCTAGAAACCAGCAGTTGCCCAATAGAAACCTCTCTAATGGGGGCTGAGGGTTGAGGAAGGGTTTCAAGGTGGTGGGTGAAAAGATGTTTAAGATGAACCCTAAGAACACAGGCCTCCAGAGAGGTGTAGGGCATACAGCTTCCTCCAGCGGGAAAAGGCATATCCAAAAAAGGTAGAGAAAGAATCTCTGACTCTCTGACGTAAGAAGAAATGTCAGGCTAGAGTCTGGAGGTAAACAGAACCATGGGCAAAACTAGCAGCTTCCACATGGACAGGACAAGAGTAATAAGCACTCTATGTTTTCTGTGGGCTTCAAATCCCTGAAGTCTAGCTGCCTCACTGTAGAGAGTGGGGAACTGTTGAAACCCCACTTCCGTAACCCCAGGCTTGTTCCTGAGTAAAAGCTTTTCCTTGGTCAACTTTGACCTCATCTCCTCTGTCAGCTTTGACCTCTTCTCCTGGGTCATCTTCGACCTCACCTACATAAGTAGTCACTGAGTTTCTGTTCCCTTAGAATCCAAGGAACTTGGAGGCTGGAAAGAAGGCTCAGCACTTAACAGTGCTTGCTCTCGTGTTATTTAAGGTTCATTATAAACATAAAACTTATGTGTGTCTTTTATCTGGGAACTAAATGGTTAAAGGCGGGGTGGAAACCCCAGGCCAGGATTAAATAATTTCTATCACACACACACACACACACACACACACACACACACACCATACATGCATGCATGCATGCATACATACATACATACATACATACATACATACATACACAAAAATAAAATTTTAAATTAACTTTAAATGAAAGAAATAAAGCAATACTTCACTAGGAGGGGGAAGGAGAAAAGCTTTATGAAATTGGAAGCTAGTGTCGAGAATCTTCAAAGGTAAAGCAGAAGGGAGAGTGCTGACTGGCAGGAGACAGCTGTAGAAATGAGGTAGGTTTAAAGAATGCTACTTACTCCAACCTAGACGGAACCTAGTGAGAGAGGGAGAATCCAGAATCCAACCTGGAGGTGTCCTGAACTCCAAGACAAATACTTAGACTTGATGCCACAGTACAGGAGAATGCCAGGAAGGGCGGAGCAAACAGGGACATGATCAAAGGCACTTCTGGCTTTATTACAATGCGACATAACATCCTTTATTTATTCAGTTTAGATGAAAGGAAAAGGACCATTGAAAACCCAGGACTCTAAAACCATTGTTTTTGTCACTTTGAAATACATTAAACTTATTGGGTTATACATATAATATATAATAGCATAAAATCTTAACCAAATATTTCCGAAGCTCTTTACATTGAACACGGCTTTCCCTCCTCAAGGGTACAGAAGCAGCTAAAAACACCCACATTGCCCTAGCAACCAACTGCACGCATGCCCAAGGGAATAATTCCAGGTGTAAATCACAGGTCTGTCTCTACTGTCACTCTGGTCTGACAGCACCAGCTTCCATAAATCTTATGTAACTGGCTCTCTGTTACAGTTCTGAGGTCTCCTTTCCCAACCAATTTAAACCAGTTATAAAACTACATACGTGGGTAGTCAAAGATAAGGATCCCCCAAAAGAATCACCATCTAAAGTCATTGCCCAGAACGGACCCAGACTATTAGAGTATCTCAGTGTTGAGAAATACATTAGTATTCAAGTTTGCCTGAATAACTAAAAGGTGTTCCAAATAATGTAAAACTGTGTCACTACAGATGAACAAGAAAACTGTCCCTCTACTCAAAGCACTGCTGACACCAAATGTGTAGGGTTTTTACACCACTCTTCCAGTCCCGTGAGATTACCAAGTAAAGAGTCATGTAATTTTCTGTTGTGTCTTGGTTTTGGTTTTTTTTTTTTTTTTTTTTTGGTTGGTTGGTTGGCTAGTTGGTTTTAGTTTTTCAAAACAGGGTTTCTGTGTAGCCCTGGCTATCCTGGAACTCACTTTATAAATAGACCAGGCTGACCTTGAATTCAGAGATCCACCTGCCTCTGCCTCCTGAGTGCTGGGATTAAAACTGTGTAAAATCACTGCCCAGTTTTTGTTTGTTTGTTTTGTTTTGTTTTGTTTTGTTTTTTAAGAATCTTGTATTTAACTCAAATCAGGAGTAACTGCCTGAATAGCATTGGTTAAGAGTTCGGTTTCACAAACTAACCCACCACACACACAAATGCCTTCAGACAGTGGGCACACAATTGGCTTCCCAAGTTACCTACCCTTCCTCCAACTGTCTACCAACCTAGAATCCCCAACCCTTTTCAAGTTTAGTAACAGGCTATGATAACTCTCTAATTCTGGAAAATACCTTTAAGCCTATTGTAAAGATAGTACAAAGAATTAAAACAAGCTAGGCGTGGTGTTGCAGGCCTTTGCTTCCAGCAGAGGCACGCAGATCTTTGTAAATTCCAGGCTTCCAAGTCAGCCTTATCTACAGAAGACCCAGGCCACCCAAAGATACAGTAGTGAGACTCGTCTCAAATAAATGAAATAGAGAGAAGATAACGTAAATAATATAGATAAACATGAAATAAAGAAGTGCATGGTTCACCAAGGAAACAGGGCCAATGAGTTTCCTTCTCTCCTCCCACCCTTCAAATATTCTGAAAGTGAGGTTTTCCAAAGCCATGACTTTTATGAGAGCTCCACTACGGAAGCAGGGTCATCAGACCACCACCTCCGTGATTATCTCTAACCTCTCTCTCTTCCCAGAAGTCAAAGGTTAAGCGGAAGTTTCAACTCTGATCTCAGCAGCAAAGCCTCAGGCACCAAGCCCCCATCCCTGGGGCACCCAGCTCCCATCCCTGAAGCTATCTACTGACTCATTAGTAATCTCAAGAATGTACAAAAGTGTGCTCAACCCAGAAATCCCAATAATCATAGACCTTCCAGGATCAAAACAGGGAGACTAGGCACTTATGTTTTGTTAAGACGAGTGGTCTGAGTGCCGGCATTAGATGTGTTTTTCACTGCACCCAGTTCCTGTATTTCAAAATATAACAATAAATGGTTAATTAAGAAGAACTAAAATTCACTAGCTAATCCTTCTCTTCAGTTTTAATGAGCTAACCAAGGCTTTACCAATAAGAACCACAAACCACACTTTGCTGCACAAAGCATGTCTGATGTTGGAAGAATCAAAACAAAATTCTTAACAGAAAAAGGGGAATTAAGTATATAAACATGGCTAGGTCTGATGAATCTCTGAGTTCTAGCCCAACCTAGTCTACATCGCTAGTTTCAGGCCATCCAGGGCTATATATTGAGCTCTTGTCTCAAGCCCTGGAATTAACAGCAAGAATCACTACACCCCGCTACGTCAGCAGTTCTTGCTTTCACTCTCTTTGGAGACTGAGGTATATCTCTGGTTTTAGATTATATAAAAAAAAAAGGTATATCCTAAAGTTGTTAGACATCTCCTGGCTTACAACCACCTTGGCACTTTTCTTTCTCCACAGAAGCCGAATGTAATCACCCATCAACCATACATCTATTTTATCCATCATGTCAACAATTCAAAAACAAGGTACAATAAACACAATGAAATCCTTTATAACTCAGTACAATAACAGTTCCTCTTCCTCTAACACTACATGTGTACTTTCTTCTCTCAAAGTAATAAAATACAGTGGAATTATCCAAATGCTTTCATGGGCATTTAAAACCTACTTTAAAACAAGGCATGATAACACATGTTTATAATCCTGGTATTTGAAAGGCTGAGGCAAAAGGTATTTGAAAAGGACCCAGGCATGACTTCAAGTCTAACCTGGGTCCAAAGTTTGGACCAATATGGACTCCAAAATGTTTTTGTCTTTAGTCTGTTTTAAGCCTGTTGTCAGTGGTAGTCTCTTCAACATCAACTTGTCCCATCAACAAGTTCAGCCATCAACAGTCATCTATAGGGTCAGAAATTACCTCTGAGAAATTTCTCATTAGGTGATCTCTCATTCTGAGAAACAACACGAAATGTACACAAACTAAGATGGCTTCTACCTCATTAGGCAACTTGGACCATAGTTACATATGTAGTCGATTAAACTGATGTCATGTAGCACCTGAATGCATGTTTTATTTCACTAAACAAACACGCCATACATTAATCTAAGCTAACAGTAATTTTCTTTTATCTACTACTTATTACTACGTAATGGTGCACACTACTGCATAAAACTTTTAAGAAGCCAAATATAACATCTGTGCCATTTCTAGTGCTTTCTGAAGTATTGCTTCTGCAATTGGGCTAGCCTTTGGAGCCCAGGCATTGAGCAGAACGAATCAAGTTTCAGAAAACTTCACCATGTTCCAAAAATAAAGAAAAGAAATTAGATGATGATCTGGAAATTGTTCCCTCTTCTAATAAACCACAGCTGCCATTTGCCCTCCCGTTGCGTGACACATGAAAACTAAATTACCTGGCTAACTGTATGCTTTTCCCCAAAATTTGCTTTCTCAATACAAAAGAAAATTAGGAGAAAGGACACTAACATTTTAGAGTTTCTTGCCTCTGGGGCATTTTACTACTGACCGTAAATATGCTATATACATATCATTACCCATATTTAGTCTATGAGACTTAGTAACTTTGAACAGTTGCCCAAGGCCAAAGCCTTCTGTTTCTTGAACTCCGATACATTGTTCCAGTTTAGTCACTGCTTGAGAAAGCATTTGTGGGAGCCTATTACAAAGAAGCCACCACTCCAGGTGCTAGAGATCTGAAAGTGTGTAAGACACACCAAACCCCAGTCAAAATGTACATCCTGGCTACGGACAGGACATAAAGGACCACACAGAGTAATTTAAGAATTACATCAGTATGTCAACATGATTTATCCATAATGGCCATCAAATCTTTTTTTGATTGTCTATAGGTGGCATTAGTTACAAGATTGTCTATAAGTGGCATTAGTTACAAGACTCAGCAGTGAGGTGTGACACCCACTAAGAACTGCTAACTCTGTGTCCTTCTCATTAACAGTGAAGCATGCACCTGCCTTTCCATGCTGCCTAGAATGACTTACTTATAAGGTGACAACATGACTTAGGCTCTCAGAAAGCAGAGTTCTAACAATTTTGTCTCTCATCCCAAATTCTCTTTACCCTTATTCACTGAGGTGAAGGGTTAGAATGCTAAAATAAAGGAAGTGTGGTCGTTTGACAAATGTCCCTATGAGAAACGGGGAGGTTTCAACACACTCATCATTAAGGCCCCAGGGACAGCACATGCGATCCATTGGGCAATGGCATCCAGGCCTCATATGCTGACCAATAGATCCCAAGAAGTCCCTGGTCCCAGAGTGAACATCACCAGCACTTCCAACCTTCAAAGAACAGAAACTCCAACATTCTCAAACTTTGGAATACATGCAAAATACAAAGTTTTGTTTTAAGCAAACAGGACATTCATTTACCAACTTCCTTCTCTCACCTACTTGTACAAATTGACAAACGTAGCTTTTGGCTGATTCTGTAGCAACCTCCTGGGGTATTTATTTGTTGTGACCCTCAGATGGTCCTGTAACTGAGATTTTGTGAGAACTTGAGTTGCTTGAGGAACGCTGTTTCAGGAGTACATTATCTTCCCTACGGGATGAAGGACAGTCTAGGGACCATCACCTGCTAAAAGTCTTACTAAAGCTGCAGCACTCAGCAAACTTTCTTTGGCAAGACACAGTTGCTTTGTAGAGAGTGGAGGCTGCTGCCGGTGTAGGCTTAGTATTTCCTCCTGGGCCAGTCACACCCTGACAACTGAGTTTCTCAAAGAAAGCCTCCTCCCCCTTGCAGAAGGGTCTTCCCCCTGCCTCACCTCAGAAGGAAACAGCAAGCCTCCTCACTAGACAAGCCACATTCACAAGTTGAAAGTTTGCAGGAAGTTTCATTGATGTGGGAACGCCCTGCCTCCAGCTAGGTAGGTAAAGTGTATCACAAATGTATTCCAGCCTAGCCTAACCCTGAATGAGAACTGTGCTCCTCCTCCGTTGGTGGGGACGAATTCTCAGTCTCACCCCAGTTTCCCGCCACCACCACCTCCACCTCCACCTCCACCTCCGCCACACCGCAGCCCCACAGAGTCACACAAGTCAGAGAGGGACCACTTCCTCCTAGAAGCCGAGGCAGAGGATCAGGTTTCCAGGACCCACACACCTGAGATCGGTCGTCACGCGCGAGGGGTAGGCGAGCAGAGGAGGCAGGATCCTCCAACCAGAACGGAGTCGGCCTCGCCGAGAACCAGAGTGGCCCTGAGCTCGCCGCGAGCGCGCCGGGATGTCACCGGGTCAGGCGGGGCCACGGTAATCCGACCCGCCCGCCGATGCCCCTCCCGGCCACTTCCTCCTCCCCTCGTGCGCCTCCGCCTCCCCGGGGGATGATCCCGCGACTCAACCACCAACTGCGCGGTGACATCGCGGCCGGGGCTCCTTAGCACGGCCGGAAAACGCGGAAGTGCAGTCGGTGGGGAAGGGCGGCTGCAGACCCCGAGCTCTGGGCCTCGCGGGGACGTGAGCTGCCATGCCCGGAGTTATCGATCCTGCCCTGCGCCCCGGAGGAGCGCGACTCCATACCCTGCCACTCCTCGCCAGCTGGAGGAAAGATGAGAGGGCTGAGCTAGGCCGGGGAAGCCGCCGGGGTGTCGGGTTTCTGTCCCTCCCCACACGGGCCACTCCTGCCATCTGCCCGGGAGGAGGACGTCCCCCCCCCCCGGGTTGCCTTACCTGATCACGCGTCGCGCGCCCTCAGACCCGGCGTCCCCTCCTCCGGGCCTCCCAGTCGCCAGGCTTCCCTGGGCCTAGAAAGGCGTCTAGGAGTCGGGGGACCCTAGGGACTCGGCCTGCAGCTCTCGGCCCGAATACCCCAGCGTGTTCTGCGTGCGCTCTAGGCCTCTGGAACCCGGGCCTGAATATTAGCACGGGGACCCGCGGAGAAGACCGAACCCAATCAGCGAGGGTGGGATGCTGAGCGCTGGCCCAGAGGGCCCGGCCTCGTACAGGTGGGGGGAGGCGGAGAGCCCTGGCTGCGGAGCCACAGGCTTCCCACTTGCACCCCCTCCCAGCCCGACCCTGCCCACTGAGCATGCCCAGCTCACTTGTTGCAACTACAAGGGTTAGGCAAACCCAAGGGTACCCAAGGAGGGCTCAGGTTGTGTTCAGAGAGACCCCACTTTAAATTCTGAGATCATGGAGTTGAAAAGTATGCAGGGACTGATCCGAAAAGCTCCTTGTGCCAAATTAGTTTGAAGGAAATTGTAACAGTGTTTAGTAAGTCACGTATTTAGTATTCTTAAACGCTGTAGAATTCCTGCAGTTAACTCACAAAAACGTATGGGGTCACAAACTCATAGTAACTTCTGGGAGCCAAACACTCTGGAAAGACAAAACAACTTGGTCCTAGCCTTGGACATGTTGAATTTATGAACTAAGCTTCTGTCGTTCTAACACTGAATGGGTTTGGAATGAGCCTGGAAATCCTTAGCGTTTAAAAGTTACCTTTCACAGTTCAACTATGGTGCCTGGTATAACATCATCTGAGAACTTGACAAAAATACAAATTATCTGAGCTAGAGAGTACCTGAGTCACAAACAACCTCCTGAGTCTGAGCTTTAGACCTAACCAAGCATTCCAGAGATTCAGATTCACACATCCATCGGTTGAGAGTCGATGTTCAATAGCTCGGTCCTAAATGATTCTAGTTTGAGAACCCTAGTAGTAAGCCATTGACTTTCGGGTTTCCTGTTTTTCAGATCCCAAATATTTACTTAGAAGTTTAATGTGGTTCTCAGCAAAGAAGTAGGTCGAAATCAGGTGCCCATGCTGGCTTCCCATTAATTCACCTAAAAGACCTCAGTTCCTGGAAATGGAAACCATTCCATCATTCACTTTTGCGTTCTGGTGCCTATAAAAGATGTTCAAATGTTTGTTGATTTTAAATGGTTGCTTAAGTGAGCAGTGTGTTTCAGGCCCAACCACGTCAAGTCTTTCTTCACTAACTACTCCATCCACGAAGGATTCAGATCTCAAAAGAACCCCACGATCACCCCTCAGACCTGGGCATAACTTCGACGAGAGAGGAGATAGAGAAAAATCAGAAGCACTGGGTAGCATTGCAGCTGACAAAGATGGACCCCAAAACAAAACAAAACAAAAAAAAAATCGATCAGAACAGGAAGCATCCAATAGGATTCACGAAGAACTCAAAAGGAAAAAGATGTGGGTGGGTGGGGGCAGGGTAAAGAGCCAGACAGCATCCCCTAACAATCCACACGTTTTCTTTTGAGTCCTCTTTCTCAAAACCATTGTATTTTGGCATGGTTCGTTGTGCATCACATTTCATCTCCACCAGTGCTTTGAATAAAAGGAACAAAAGCAGAGAGGAAAATGTTCTATGGCAGATATAGTCATGAATCAAAAGTACTGCTTGCTTCTAACTACTCAGATCACAACTAACTCAGGATCTGTTTTTTTAAAAAAAACAAAGCAGCACATCTTTTATCCCAGCTGACTGGAGACAGAGGATGGCCATGGGTTCGCCATTAGTGTGACCCACATAGCAAGTTCCAGAACAGCCAGAGCTACAGTAAGCCTATTTGAAAAAGAAAAAGGAGTGGGGGAGGTGGCTGTCATTTAAGTGAACAACAATTTCAAAATGTACAGGTTTAAGATAACTACTTTAAAATATCACAGGAACTTATAAGATCTAAAAGTATTCTTTTTGTTTTTAGAGACGGGATCTCTCTAAACTTACTCTGTAGACTTAGATTAACTCTGTAGATTAACTCTGTAGACCAGGCTGGCCTCGAACTCACAGAGATCTTACTGGCCTCTGCCTCTGGAATGCTGAGAGGAAAGTCATGTGCCACCACCACAAGAGGCTCCATCAATATTTTCTAAGGAGCAGAACATACAAACAGATTCCCCTCTCAGTCTAATATGCAAAGATTTAAGCTTTTTAAAGACTGCTGTTTGTGGGTACCTGATTTGACATTTGTTCAACCTTCTTATCTCTGTCCTGGTGTCTTGCTTTTATTATGATAAAAACTCCACTGAAAGAATTTGTTTGAGGACTGGAATATCTTAACAGAAACACAGTTTTCCAAAAGCTTAGGCAAGTTCTTATCATAACAAAAATAACTGGGCGGGGAGTGAGAGGATACTCATTAGTTTAGCTTAGAAATTGCTCGTTGAAACCTACAAACAACATTTTCATAAAAACACACACACACACACACACACACACACACACAAAAAAAACTAGAGGGTCTGGAAATATGCCTCATGAAGAATACTGGCTACATTTCCATAGGATAATGGTTCAATTCCCAGCATCCACATGGTAGCTTACAGCCCTCTGTAACCCCAACTCCAAGGAATTCAACATCCCTGGCCTCTGAGAGCCTACAACTACGCACATCCATGATGGCGCGCACGCGCGCACACACACCACACACACACACACACACACACACACACACACAAACTATACTTAGGTAGTACTACTAATAAAAACACTTTTTGCTACTGTTGTTCTTCAGTTGTGGAATTCAAACAAAACAAAGCAAGTTCTGGAATGAGGCACAACAGGGTTTGAGAAGGAAGCACTGATGGCTGTTGAATTTGAAAACATTCAGCAGTTTCTGCAGCAGAGGCAATCTTAGACCAATACCTTTCGAAGGTGAAGTTCAAAGTGCTTTGCCTTATCATCATAAGCATGACAAAGCCTTTAGAAAGCTGCTGTGTTTCCTGCCTTACACAGTGTTCCAGAGTCAAACAACTTTTGTGCCACCTAACATTTTTTACACTCCTAAGAGTCACAAGCCTGTAATTCCAGCTATCTGGAAGACTGAAGAAGGAGGAGCACAAGTTCAAGGCCTGCCTGAACCACAAAGGGAGTGAAAGGCCAGGCCGGATGGCTTAGCCAAACTCTGTCACAATGTTTTCACAACAACCAGCCAGCACTATAGCTCGGCAGCGGCGGCAGCAGCAGCAGCAGTGCATCTGCCCACATGCTTAGCACACTGGGAACCCTGTGTTTGGTTCCCAGCACTGTTCAGAAGGAAGAAAGGGGAGGAGAGAGGTTGACTCAAAACTGTCACAGATTTTCACCCTCGTATGTCTGTTCAACTCTGAAAGGCTTTCATGTATGCACATGAATCTTACCAAAGTCAAGTTCCCCTAACAATTTTTTTTCTGAGTTTATATCATATATTATCAGTCAAGGTATGCCATTAGCTAAACATACCTGTGGAACAAAATAAATGAGAACACTTTTTGTCATTCCAAATCAGGGATGCACAACTTCTACTATGGTTTTAAAGCCAGTTTCTAAGATGGGGGAATGCTTTTCCAAACAGGGGAGGGAGTGAATTGCTGCTATTGATGAACCAAGTCTGACTCTGTTCTACCACACAGTATACTAATCACAAAACAATACTTTCTACAAAGCAGAAAAAGTTTAGTTCCAAGGTGGCCAAGTGTGGGAGGGGGGATCCAGGTCTCAAACCTAATACATTGAGGACATAAGGTTTAGAAAAATGTATGGGGTGAAAAATCAAAGTGTTATGAGGGGAGGGGAATGGTTTGCAGAGCTTAAGTGACCAGGTCCATGCTTGTGTAATTGAATATGATGAACACTGTACAGACAGTGGCGATATTAACACTATCTGAGGATTTTGGAGCTCTTAGAAAAAGATCTAACCCATCAGCACCAGGCACAGTAGTGGATGCCTGTCATCTCTGGGGCCAGGAAGCCAAAGCAGGAAGAGTTCAAATTTGAGAGAAATGTGTGCTCTCAAAGTAAGACATAAGACCTTGTCAAAAAAAAAAAAAGTGGGGAGGGGTCTTTGTAATGAATAGTCTTAATTTTCAACATGACAGTATTTACAATCACCAAGGCCAACTTCTGGGCATGTCTGTGAAGATGTTTATAAGGTTGTGGTGTTTTGAATGAAAATGACCCTCATAGGCTCTTAGGAGGTATGGCCTTATTGGAGGAATTACAACACTGGGGTGGACTTTGAGGTTTCAGAAATTCAAGCCAGGTCTAGTGTCATTCTCTCTTTTTGCTGCATTCCAATCCAGATGTAGAACTCTTGGCTCCTTTTCCAGCACCATGTCTGCCTGCGTGCCACCATGCCTCCTGTCATAATGACAATGGATTATATCTCTGAACTGTAAACTGTAAACAAAATTAAATGTTTGCCTTTATAAGCATTGCTGTGGTCATGGTGTCTCTTGACAGCGATAGAAACTCTAATTAAGACAGAGGTTTAGAGCCCGCCGGTGGTGGTGGTGCATGCCTTTAATCCCAGCACTTGGGAGGCAGAGGCAGGTAGATTTCTGAGTTCGAGACCAGCCTGGTCTACAGAGTGAGCTCCAGGACAGCCAGGCTACACAGAGAAACCCTGTCTCGAAAAAACAACCAAAAAAAAAAAAAAAAAAAAGACAACCACTGTCATCACAGCTCAATGTGTTTTCTGCAGTCACATTAGTATAGGGCAGCTGTGCAACTCCCAGAAACAGTGTTTTTCTTTCTTTCTTTTTTTTTTTCTTTTAGGTTTTGTTTGGTTGTTTGTTTGTTTGTTTGTTTGTTTTCCTGAGACAAGGTTTCTCTGTGTAACTCTGGCTGTCCTGGAACTCATTCTGTAAACCAGACTGGCCTCCAACTCAGAAATCTACCTGCCTCTGCCTCTCAAGTGCTGGGATTAAAAGCGTGCTCAACCACTGCCTGCCTGGCTTCTTGTTTCTTCGTATTTTCTGGCTAGTTCTGTCTTCATCTGTGTCTAAGTTGTTCTCTCTATTACCTGTCTCCGTATAACTGTCCTGGTAAAACTGCTATACACATATACAGCCTATACCTCTATACCTCTCTCTCTCTCTCTCTCTCTCTCTCTCTCTGCTCTTATGTAGCCTCTCATCCTCTGCTGTTCTCCTGTGAGTTGGATATATCCTATCTCTGACTCATCTGTCAAATATTTCTTCGATTTGTCAAGTCTGCCCCTCAATTAGATGTCACTTTCCAACATAGCTGCTTCCTTCCACAAATTAATTTTACCTTAAAGGTATCAAGGTATCAAGGTATCAAGGGTGTGTCTGCATTCCAGCCAGAGAGATTAAAGGTGTGTTGTGTGTCTACATTCCAGCCGGATCACATGTACCTAGGTTTTTGATCCCTTGCCAGAGCCGCCATGTTGCTGGATTAAAATTCCTCTACATTTCCTCAGTCAGGTTCTCAGGATGTAGCCTTGATTGGCCTGGAACTCTTTGTAGACCAAGATGGCTTTGAGTTCACAGAAATATATACACCTGTGCCTCCCCAATACTGGGATAAAGGTGGGTACCATTTGAAAACCCAGCAAATAATCCTTACATCTTAGGTTAACTTCGCGGATTCTTTTTGTTTAGTTGGGCATGATTGTAATTAATGAGTAAACTATCACAATATGCCAACACAACCCAATGAACTAATAGCCAAGACAAAATTGAATGTGATAACATATGTAAAACATCAGAAAAGCCACTGAATGTGGGTTTTGAGGACTCAGGATTCCCAGTACTAACCTACAGACATTCTGATTCTCCCCCCCCACCCCCCACCCCCGCCCCCGTGGTGTGTGCATGCATGGGTGTGAGCTTGGTGTGAATGGTGGGATGTGTACATCATAGAACTGTGTGATCTCAGAGGACAACTTTGTAGAGCAGTTTGTTCTTCACCTTTACATGGACCCTGGGCAACCAATTCTGGTGTCCAAGCTGTGAAGCAACGACCTCTCTGACCTGACCTATTTTCCTAGCCCTCATTCTGATTCTTGGTTGAGCATCCTGTCGAAGAGCCTCTGTCATGAGGCTCTTTCTGTACATTCACACCACACTTCCACGCATCACTTAGTGTATTTTACCTCATATATACTTACAGTCTCGCCTATTGTGTGTAGTAATTGACAATGCCAAGAAGCTAACGAAAAACTAAATAAAAACAAGTTTACTTCTCACAAACGCAAAAGTGACAGAGCATTGTTGGAAGGCTAACAGTACTATGCAGGGAAATGTTAACTCCTTCAGCAGGATGAGGACAATCTCTTGGAGACCCTAAGATTCAAAGAGTTCAGTTACTAGGTCCCCACCTACCTGTTACATGGGTTCTTAACAGTGGAGTTATAGGCAACTAAAATATCCAACAGAAGATCTCCCCATGTCAATGCCTCGCAGAGTTAGGATCAGGAAGGAAATGAAAATATATGATCTTTGAAAAGATGAAATAAAATACTAAATATATTTTAAGACGGGTACTTGCAGTTTTATGCCCACTTTATAGGAATCTGGGAAAGTGTGCTTAAAATAAAAGTTTAAAGCATCAATATAACATGGTACCAAGAAACTTGCTTCGATTTGGAGGTCTTGGTGGGTGAGGAGGGGAAGAAACTGTGTTCTTTCCTGGACAGGCACAAGCTCTGTTCCTACGCCTCAGAGAAGCTCTGAAAACAAGCCTTTTCAAATGCTGATGAGCCAACCTGGGTCTGTTTTCTCTGGAACACAGCCTTCAACTTTAATAGCTCCAGGAAGCTGGTGAGTAAGCAGAAATGCCCCAGGAAATTCATGCAGGGAGTGCAGCATTCACTGAAATGGAGAACTGGGTTCAGAGAAAAGTCAGTTGCCACCCCTTGACCAGTAACTGAGCCTAGGGCAAGCTGCCCTGGGAACTGGAGATTCCTGCAGTTCTGCACTGGAAGGCCTTAAGTCACGGAGAGATCATTTAAAACTCAGTAGTAAAAGGCTTAACGTAAACCTGATCACTCCACTGTAAAAATGAAGAGTGCCTGGATTCTGCACACTCAGCGCTAGACTGGACTCATAGCAGAAGTAAGACCAGTTCCAAGAACTACACATGAAAAATGTGATTGATTGATTGATCTGGATAGCAAATATAGATTAGAAACAAGCAAGAAGGAAGAAGATCTCTGCTAGGCAAGCTGGATCTACATAGTGCCATAGTTCCAGGGCAATGTAGTGAGAGACGATCCCAATACACCACAGAGAGAGAGAGAGAGGAGAGAGAGAGAGAGAGAGAGAGAGAGAGAGAGAGAGAGAGGGTGGCGGGATTGTTGAGTTTAGGAGCTTTGAAACAGGCAGGTTTTGACCTAATTTCAACCAAGCCAAGATGTAAGAATTTTGCACACAGGGAGGACATATCCTAGCAGGTGCTGTGTCCTCAGCAGACACATTAGCTTCCAAACCTCTCCCTCACTCCCCCTCTATCAGCAAAATCATCATCATCAGAGGCTGATGTGTGGAAGGCAGAGAGGTAGAGCACCTTGCTTCTGTTTCTGCTATCTGGGAACTACAAATTGAAGCCTCTCTCTCTCTCTCTTTCTGTCTCTCCCTCTCCCTTTCTTTCTTTCTTCCTTCCTTTCTTTTTTTCTTTACCCCTTTTCCCTGTTCTTCTCTTTCTTTCTTCCTTTCTTCCTTTCTTTCTTTTTTTTTTTTTTTTTTGAGACAGAGTTTCTCCATGCAGCCCTGAATATCTTACAATTGGCTCTCCAGACCAGTCCTACCTAGGCTATCCTTAAACTCACAGCCACCCTCCAAGATGGCTTTTTGGGTGCTGAAACTACACGCAGTGCTGCCATGTCTGGTTGTTCCTGCTCTGTGTCCTGTGAAAAGCATCATCTCCAGACTAGTGAGAGGTAAATGCAAAGTCTTAGCTGAGAGTGGTGGCATACATGCCTATAATCCCAACACCCAGGCGAATTTGGTGAGTTCACGGTCAGTCTGGCTAGAAGGTAAAACTCCTCAATAAATGAATACATAAATGTTTTAAGAGCTCCTGTGAAGTATAGAGAATATATGACCTCTCAGACTAAGTCTGTGCACTAGTCTCTGGAACCTGTAGATCCGTCTCTGTAGGGAAAAGAATTTTGCAAACATGGTTACGTACTTGAGAGAGAGAAATTTTGTCACCTGTGTCAGCTCTAAATATAATCACGTGCATTCTCCTTAACTCTGCCGTGTTTATATCTTGTGTTTGTGTGTGTGCCTCAGTGTGCTGCACTCTCATGCCACCGGAGTAGATGCTTGCCTTCTACCTTCATGTGGGTCTCAGGGACTGAATTAGGTCATCAGCATTAGGGCGACTTCTCGTCTCAGCAGTCTTCATGTGATTTCTGTTTGTTTGTTTATTTGCTTGTTTGCTTGCTTATTTTTGTCTTGCTTGTTTTCTTTTCCTCCATTTGTTTTTTTTTTGTTTTTTTTTTTTTTTTTGGTTTTTTCGAGACAGGGTTTCTCTGTGTAGCCCTGGCTGTCCTGGAACTCACTCAGTAGACCAGGCTGGCGTCGAACTCAGAAATCCGCCTGCCTCTGCCTCCCAAGTGCTGGGATTAAAGGCGTGTGCTACCACCGCCCGGCCTCCATTTGGTTTTATTTTTATTTCATTTTATTTTTTTTTGAGAAAAGGTCTCACTATGTAGTCTATCACTGGTCTGGAACTCACTCTCAACCTGCCTCTGCCTCCCTACTGCAGGAATTAAAGGTGCGTACCACCTTGCTTGGCTACATACTTTCTTCAAAGAGGAAGGTAATGAGGCTATACACAGCCTGGGAGTAGGAGAGTGTGTACGCATAAAGATGAAAACAGCATGGACACAAGCCAAGAAATGACATCAGACAAACAAACAAAAAGAAACCCAAAATATGCCTCCCCATGTCCCTCCTGAGGCAGTGCAGCCCTGACAACCTTCTGATTTTCAGGCCATTGTTACTACTTTTGGACTTCTGGCCTTCAGAACTGTAATAAATTTCTATTGTTTAAGCCTTCAACTTTGTGGCTATTGATTACAGCTCCCACAGGAAACTAGTGCCACCTCCGCTGCTAATTTGCTCTTGGCACCAGTCTTTCTAGAGCTAAAGCTTCAGAACATCCTTGATATATGTAGGGTGTTTTTCATTCAGGATGCAAAGCAGCTTACAACCATGTAAATGGTCTGAATGCTCTACTCAGTGAAACATCCAAGCAACGCTAAAGTTTTGTAAGATTTATGACCCCTGATGCTCTCTATTTTAGGTTGTTGATCCTTCTAATAAGTGAAAAAATACTGAGACAAGGTCTTGAACATTACCGTGTAATTTAAATGTTTCTAGTTTGTTATATAATGCTTTGCTGAAGGAGTTTTCTAGTAATTCCTAAAATTTAGACAGAAGAAAAACTGTCTACATGTAAGATACATACATACCTACACACATATGTTTACAGAGATTTATTTGAGTGGCTGGACGGACAGTCCAATGAAGGCCATTCTGGATATTGAGAGACTCCAGGAACAGCTCAATCTAAGACTTAAAGCCTTAGAATAAGGGAACCAACAATGAACCATCAATCTGAAGCACAAGGTTCTGATGCTCCTTTGAGAGTCACATTAGCATGATCTGGGAGTCCATGTTGAAGGATTGACAAAGCTGGAGTCTGGTGTACACTGGTGTACACTCACAGTAACAGCAGCCATAGGTGCCCAGACTCATGAAGAACAAAGGTTGTTATGCTCCAACTGAATCCCTTTTATTCCTGTTTAGTCCAAGAGGGCCACCAGGCCATATTCAGAGTCTTTCCCACCTCGGTTGCTCTCTCATGTGTCTGCAGTCTTAGGAAACAGTCTCAGAAGCTCAACCAGAAGTGGGTTATACTGTTCCTTCAGGCACCCATACATCCAAATCTAGCTGACAACCAAGGCTAACAAACACACAGCATCACCCAAATCCTCCATCAGACAGGGCTTATTTTCCCAGCTGCTAGACACATCTTCAGGTAATGAATAGCCTTGGGTAGCCAACTTCTTCAGAATCTGCCTAGGTCAGGGAGCTATCACACTCCTTTCTTAGGCTGGTCATTATCCTGTGACTGAATGAAGCGAGAGGTTTGAGGCCTGGTTAGATCTTTGGAAGATAACTCCTACTAAGAGGGAGTTGGCCCTCTCCACTTCCTCAAGGCTTGCTTGAGGCTATGTTGGGATTCTACCTCTAATTCTGCTTCCTTCCTTTGCTCATCTTCTGTCCTCTTCCCTGAACTCTCATTAGAGTCGTGGCCTGTTTTGAAACTCACTTCTAAAACACCCAGTCTGCTTCTGGGTTCTCCATAAATGTAAAGTCAGTTAACAAAAGCCCTGAGTTCTGAAGAATTTTAAACAAATTCTTCCTCCTTGTTCTGATTTCCCCAGTGGAATAATAAAATAAGAACCCAGCCCCTAGAGCCATGCTGTCTGCTCTACACTGATAGGGAGAAAAGCTTTCCTAAGCCAGTATGGTTTCCGGACTTGAGTGTCTGAAATACTCCTCACTTACTACGTCCTCTCAGGCATTTCTAGCTTTAATCATTCAGTGGGTAGTCACTGAGCATATGTATGTACCAGGCACACAGGGTTATATGCTCTCATCCCACACCTAACTACATGTGATACACCTGTAGGGCAAGGGTCAAATGTCTAGCAAGTCAAGGTAATAAGAGTTTGTTAAGCAAGTGTAAAGAAAATGAGTAGGTGTGGAGACGGAGGAGACCTGGAGAAAGCCTCCCATACCCAACTGGGCACAATATTAGCCTGCAATCAAACTTGGTGTGATCAGCCAAGGTAAGTGGGTATTACATGCCACCCTAGGAGATGTGAAGTTCTGCGAATCACCTCTGAATTATTTTTGCTTAGCGCAGTTAGGCAGAGGCAGGAGCATCAGGAATTCAAGGCCACCCTTGGCTACATAGAAAGTGAAGCCAGGCATAGCTATATGATATTCTGTTCCATGAAAACAAACATATGGGAGCTTTGGGCTGGAAGGTCATGGACAAGATGGTACCCCCATACTCTGCTCTCTCGGGCATGGCATACAGTGGTGCCAATCTCTACAGTTACTTACAATCCTGGACAGATGAGGACAGGAGAGTAGCAGTGGAGGAAAAGAAGAGACCAGTTGAGCAGAAGCTCAAGAACACAGCATTCTCAAGTGAGGCATCAGTGAGCTTGCTTTTCTCTAGTCCTTGAGGATGAACAAAGTTTTGTTGTGTGAAAGAGAGAGAGAGAGAGAGAGAGAGAGAGAGAACAAACAAATGAACTATTTTTGCTCTAATATTTAACATGAGTTAGTTAAGCCTTTGGATTTAAATCCATGAGACAACTGACCCCTTCCCATTGACAAGTATCACAGAAGGAGATAAAATGGAGGATAGAGGAGGGGCTGGTGTAGAGTAAAAGAAATTTATGTGACATGACAAATGGTATATTTTACTCAAGCCCTGTATAGGAATTTTAATCTAGCAATATGGTTGCTCTGGCAAGAGATCACATCCGAAGACCTTCTAGGTCTGTGTAATCTAACTGGAATGCAGACAAACCTCAGAATACAGATATAATCTGACTGGAATACAGACACGCCCTTAATACACACTTTTAATCCCAAACAATGTAGGTAAGGTTGTTTATAGACTGCAGCAGCCATGTTTGAAAGTGACATCTAATTGAGGGGCAGACAAAGTGAGGAATCAAAGAAAGATTTGACAGAATGAGTCAGAGATAGAATATTCCCAACAGGAGAACAGCAAAGAGATAACTAATTCAGCACAGAGAGGGGGATGAGTCAGTTCCTGTGCAGTCATTTCAGTTGAATGCAACTGAGTTTGGTTGAGTTCATATGTGAATTCCATTCAGTTTCTGCAGTGCAGGTCAGCAGAGGCAGTGGAATGCAGAGAATAAGAAGAAGCCAGAAGTTTAGAGCAAATTGCCAGACTTAAACTGAGGCCAAGCAGAGAAATTCAGTGAGAAACTGAGAAAAATCAATCAGTTTGAAGAAGAATTTAAGCCTGGACAGCTGGATTGAACCAGCCAACCAGAATTCAGAAAGTACCATAAAGCCTGAGTTTATTCAGTAAGCATCTGAGAAGACAATTACATTTGGCAAATAAAAATTACTTTTACAAAACACAGTTTGGAAAAGATATTTAGGAGATATGTTAGGAGACTGCTTTGGTTTGGAAGTTGTTTTCCCTCACAAAGGTCTGTAAGAACTTGATCATCAGGGCTGTAGGAAGGGGAAGAAATGGGATCTTAGAGAATTCGGGCCTTGTATGAGTGCCTTAAATTCGTGGGGGACATACCCTCTGGTCTTAGTGTTTTTCGGGGAACCCTGGCCTGCTCTGAAGGAAGATTATACGAAAGACTAATCTAACCTTCCTAGCCTCTCTGGCTTTCTGTTTCCAGATGCAATGACCCTTTCCTTCACTTTCAGTTCCACATTTAGATCTGAAAGAGGTAACATAGTTAATGAGAGACCCTCACCAAAGTCTGTAACATGAGTTTGAACTTGAAATATCCAAGCAAATCTCTTTATAAAGTTAGCCTGCCTCGGTTGCTTTATGATAATAATGGGAAAATGGACCAATATAGGAAATTTGAATATGGGCTGAATAAAGCACTACGTAGAGGACTACAATTAATCTTTTATCACATATATAATCGCATTGACAGCTGTGCACATAAGTGCAAGTACCTAAGACAGGCAGAAAAGACATCCCGTTCCCTGGAGCTGGAGTTACAAGAGGTTCTAAACTAACAACTGTGAGTACTGGAAACAGAAGTTCACAGGAAATCAAATCCATAGGAAATCAAGACCCCTGGAAGAGCAGCAAGTGCTCTTAACTGCTAAGCCATCTTTCCTGACCCTAAAATTTGAATTGTTTAGTATAACAATATGACTATTATATAACAAATAATCTTTGGTTTCCTCCCCCCCACCCCTTAGATAATATTACCAAGCAAATCTGAATGGAAAAAAAAAAAGGCCAACAGTAATACCTCTGTGCTGGCCAAATCTATGCACTCATCAGGTGCTAAAGCTGTTCCTTTTGTTTGCTTGGTTTTTTATGAGACAAGGTCTCTCTATGTAGCCTAGCCCTAGCTGTCTTGAAACCAGCTATACAGACCAGACTGGCCTCCAATTCACAGTGGTCTGCTTTCCTCTGCCTCCCAGTTGCTAGGATTAAAGGTATTTGCCACTGCACTTAGAGCTATTCCCTGAACTTGTAATTTGGAAGCTTTGGTTTTAGGTCTTTCGAACCATGACCTGTTTTTTTTCTCTGTTCTTGATTTGTTCTTTCTCAAAGTGATTTCCAGCTAATTCACATTACTTCCCCACCCCCACCCCACCCCCACTTCTTGTGCCGTTGAACTGTTGGCTAATGTGAGAATTAATCAAGCTATGGATTTGCCTGAGTACCAGGTGATTTAGCAAACTGAGAACTGTTTAATAATTACCCTAGGGTACTAAACGTTATCCTAACCATCTAAAATAGTTATTAAACCTTACCACTTAAGATTATTAAACGGCAACATCTGTCTTCAGGAAGTATTTCCAGCACCCGCAATATTTGCAGAGCATTTACAACTGCTTTTAGTTCTATCTCACGTCCTGTGATAGGTTTATAGTATTTCCTACTTAACCGCCAGTGTGGACTCCAGAAGATAACTCAGTCTTCTGTGTGAGGAGGTATCCAACCAAAGCCAGCTTCCCGGGTGACAGGCTGCTGCTTTCCCCACTGAGCCAGGCCTCTCCAGCCCTCATATGCTTTATTAGCTAATTACCAGGCTGCATATTCAACCCAGGCTCCAACTATATTAAGGGCTATTTACTAGCTAAAATCAATACCCTTTCGATTAGCCACCTGGCGTGGCTTTTGGTAACTAAGCATTATTTGGGCTCCAGTGCTTTCACTCCATTGAGGAGAGGGTAAAGTGCTTTGTTTTGATTTTTCACACTTAGTGGCTACTGCTCTTAGCAGTAGGTGATAAAGGGCAATGGAGACAGGCTCAACCATGGCAGAGCCCAGGAACAAACACATGCTATGTTCACTGCTTGAGAAGACAGACAAAGGAGAAAGCAAAGACAAACCAACTTTCTACTTTAAGATTCGTGCACTCCACCGGGCAGTGGTGGCGCAAGCCTTTAATCCCAGTACTTGGGAGGCAGAGACGGCCGGATTTCTGAGTTCGAGGCCAGTCTAGTTCCAGGACAGCCAGGGGTACAAAGAGAAACCCTGTCTCGAAAGAAACAAAAAGCAACAACAACAACAACAAAAAAAACCCAAACAAACAAACAAAAAATTCATGCATTCCATTGCTCTCTTTGGGCATTTGTCTGGGGTTCTACATGGTGTACCTATCCTCAAATCAAGGATGAAATAAAGCAGATGAGCACACACTCAACAGCTGCTAAGGAAAGGCAGGAAAGGCAGAGAGTGAGTGTAGCTACAGGATTGGGAGATGGCCAATGAAGTCCCTTCATTCTTTCTGAAAGGCAAGAGCCACAGATGCCCATTTATCAGTAGAGGCTGTAATAGAAAGTCAACCATAAAGACTGTTTCGGTAGAGTTAGATCAGCTCTTACCACCAAGCTACATCCTAGCTCCAATAGCACCTTACTGATGTAATTTATTAAAGAAATAACTCATGTTCATTTTGGAAACATGAAATCAGGCTAAAACCAAAGGAACAAATGAGCCAAATAGCTCAGTTTAAAAATCTCCTATAACCCCATTGGATCACAACTGATCAGTCTTAATGATTCACACATTTTTTTTTCTACTTAAAAAAATTACTGGGCTAACAACTGTACCATTGGTACAACTGTCTAAATGGCATGAGGCCCTTGTTTTGATTCCTAGCTCTACTAGAAAACCAGAAATGATAACTTACAGAGTGGTGGAAGTATTTTTGATGCTGGCCTTGTTTATACCAAGCATATACTATCGCTCTAAACTATATTCTTAGTCCACAAGCAACTAAAAAAGAAGGTTCTCAGCCTCATGTTACAGACTACACCTTTACTCCCAGCACTTGGAAGGTAAAGGTAGGTGGGTCTCTGTGAGGTCGAGGCTAGCCTGGTCTAGGTCTAAAGAGTTTTAGGCAGCTAGAGATACATGGTGAGACCTTGTCTTGAAGGAAGGAAGGAAGGAAGGAAGGAAGGAAGGAAGGAAGGAAGGAAGGAAGGAGAAAGGAAGGAAGGAAGGAAGGAAGGAAGGAAGGAAGGAAGGAAGGAAGGAAGGAAAAAAGAAAAAAATTTAAAAATAAATGTATACTTTATGAGGAGAGACATAGGTTGTGAATCAGATAATTCTAAGCCAGATCTTGTCACAGTATGTCTATGACCTTAGATAATCTGTTTAATCTCTCAGAGCAATAGTTTTTTTCATCTATAATACACAGATAATAATGATACTTCAGAAAACTATATGACAAATTAGATGAAATATACAATCCTGCAGGCATATAAAACACTCAACATATCCATTCATCCAACACATTTTTGTTACATCTTTTTAAAAAATATACCATTGCTCTTATTTGGTTTTGTTTTATTTTAAACATTTAATTAACTTTCCTTTTGTTAGTTTATGTATTTGGTATTGTGCCTGCATTTAAGTCTATGTGAAGGTGTTAGATCCCTTGGAACTTGAGTTACAGACAGTTGTAAGCTGCCATGTGGGCACATGAAAATTGAACCAGGTCCTCCGGAAGAGCTGTCAGTGCTCTTAACCACTGAGCCATCTCTCCAGCCCCATTTTGTTTTGTTGTTTAGGCAGGGTTTTATGTAACCCTGGCTGGCCTCAAATTTGCTATGTAGCCAACATTGACCTTGAATTCCTCATTCTCCTGCTCCATATCTCCCAAGAACTAAGATTATAGCCATGTGGCACTGCATACAGCTTAACTATTTATTAATACCTATTGTTTGGGATATGGTTCAGTAGAAGAGTATTTGCCTTGTATACTCAAGTCCCTGAGTTCAATTTCCTGTACCAGAAAAAAAAAATCCTATGCCAGAAATATAGAATACAGGCATCTGCCACCAAAAAAGGCTCTTAGTCTTTTCTTTTAAGTCTACTCAATCCTCTTACTACTTCCAGGAAACATATAGAATTCCAATTATCCAAGGATAAGATTATTTTAAATGTAATATGTGCAAAAATAACTTGGAATAATTATATTAAAATACTGATAAGCTAGGCCTAGGGGCACATAGGTACCTATAATCCCAGCTACCTGAAAGGCTGAGACAGGAGAACTCTAAATCCAAGACTTACCTGTGCTAAGGAGAGAGTTCACAACCTTTAGTTCAAGTCCTAAGTAAAGATTTCTCCAAATAAATGATTCCATGTATGTTTTGACTCAAGCACAGCCTAAGTGTAAGGACTCAATTTCTGACTAAATAACTCAGATGAAAGCAGCCTTCAGATCACGCCTATAGAAAAAGTTGCTTTACATACTGGCTTCCTAAAGGGTGGACAGTATTTAAATTGCCAGCACCCATATGAAGGCTTTCAATCATCTATAACTCCAACCCTAGGGGATCCAACTTCCTCTTCTAGCCTCTGGGTAGTGCATGCACACAGTAAACACACATATATGCAGATAACCATACAAGATTTTTTTTTTCAATGAAGATTTCCTACATCAATTCAGTAGCATACAGGGTGGGAAGTCACAAAAAGATAAGCCTGCGGCAGTTAAGACTCCATCACTAGCATTCCTGGAGTGAAGAAAACTACCTCTAAATGACCTATCATTAGGTCTCTAGGTGTCCTCATCAGCTGATGTAGCAACCTGTCTTTTTTTTCTCAGAGATAATAACTTTATGGAAGGTTGCAGTTAAAAAGAGTTAAGAAACTTGATGCACGATCAGTAAGGCTAAATGCATAAAAACAGTTTTGGTTTCAGATCTCATAGCAGTTCTTATCAACTGCTTAAACTGTGAAATTATGCAGCAGATGACAATGCAAATAGGGGAAACCAAAGGATGCTGTGCTCCATTTCTGTCTCATGAAACTTTTGTTGAGCATTACTGGCTCATATGTTTAGAGGTACGTGGTGGGTAGATGCTTACTCCGCTGAGTGACAGGACAGGTTTCACTGGAGTGTGCTCTTCAAGACATAGTCTAGAGATAAACACCTCAAAACCAAACCTGAATGTTTACTAGGATGGTTTGCTAATCAGTTCGATAATTGCTTTTGATAGATATATTATGATTTGAAAGAAATCCTATGGCAGGAAATATGGTTGAGTCAAGTAGTTGCTTTATTTACTTATTTGTTGCTTTTTTTGCTATACTCTTAGTCCATAACTTAGGCTGGTTTATAGATAGATGGCTATGTTGCCCCAGGGTAGCCTTGAATTTGAGGTACCCCCATGGTAAGAATACAGACACACATCACTTTGTTCAGCTTTCAGTACATTTCTGGAGTTTTCTGTATTACAAATATATATGCTGAGTGATGGTGTCACATACCTTTAATCTCAGCACTCAGGAGGCAGAGGTAAGTGAATCTCTTAGTACAAAGACAGCTTGGTCTATACAGCCAGTTGCGAATTCCAGGACAGCCAGAACTATACCAAGAAATCCTGTCTGAAAAAAAGAGGCAAAACAAAATACAAAACAAAACAATAAATATGTTTGAAGAAAGCTTTCAAAAGCTGACTGAAATATAGAGCTGTCCCTTGAAGGATCACTGTAGCCGCTCACAGCCACAAGTCAACTGGGTTCACCTGAAAAGGGGGCTGGAGTGAAAGGTGTTGGAGGTCGAGAAGAAATGAAGCCAAGACAAAGTTCTCTGATCAAGGCTCAAAGCTTTAATGTTCAGCTCTCAATTTAAAGGGGAAGGCCCAACCCACAACCCCTCCTGGTTTCAGCCAGAGATGGGTGGGATAATCCATAATCCTTTGTAAATCATGGCCAGAGATGTCTCAAGGCAAGCCCAGGGGCAGTTCTGCTTCTGTGTTCTGTGCAGCCAAGGTGGGTAACTCCACCTAGATCCTTATGACTTGGTCCATTGTGGTAAACAAGGTCTCTCAGGCCTGCTCAAGGCTGGGGGAAGGGCACAGATCACTTTAGGCCAGAAGACCAAAGAGGACTACATAATAAGATTATTGCCAGTCTCTTTCCTCCTGAGATGAGTCCTTCCCCTTAAAAGTTAAAACCAATAACAAGACTAACAAGACTAAGAAACAATTGAACAGTTAAAGAGTTTTTTTTTTTTTTTTTTTTTTTTTTTTTTTTAATTCCTGGCCAAGAGTAGAAGTAATCAGGGGGTAGTATTATACACTTGGAAGTATAGTGGAAGTATACTTCACATGAGTGGAGGGCAGAGGTTATGGCCAGCCTGGGCTACATAGCCAGACCCTGTCTGTTAAAAAAAAAAAAAAGAAAGAAAGGAAGAAAGAAAGAAGGAAAGAAAGAAAGGAAGAAAGAAAAGAGAAGGAAGGAAGGAAGGAATTGGAAAAGCAAGAAAAGATGTAACAATCTAAGCAGATGACAGGATAGCAATCTCCCTTTCTTGTAAATTTAACCAGGACTCTCTCTCTAAAATCTTGCTCTAGTTGCTGATAAGAAACATAATGATGAAAGTGACACAGGCTAGGCATGGTGGCTACACACCTGTTTGTCCAATATTCAACAAACTGAAGCAGGAGGATCATGTGTTCAAGGCCAACATGGGCTGCATAAACATACATTGTAAATGTGATGGTTTGTATATGCTTGGTCCAGGGAGTGGCACTATTACAAGGTGTAGTCCTGTTGGAGTAGGTGTGGCTTTGTTAGAGTAGGTGTGTCACTGTGGACGTGGGCTTTAAGACCCTCATCCTAGTTGCCTGGAAGCCAGTTTTCCACTATCTGCCTTCAGATGAAGATGTAGAACTCTCAGCTCCTCCTGCACCTTGCCTGCATAGACAGTGCCATGCTCTGCCTTGATGATAATAGACTGAACCTCTAAAACTGTAAGCCAGCCCCAGTTAAATGTTGTCCTTATAAACGTTGGAGTTGCCTTGGTCATGGTGTCTGTTCACAGCAGTAAAATTCTAAGACAATAAATAAATAATACATAAACAAAAAGGAAGACAAAAGGAAGTAGTAAAAAGAGAAGACATCAGAAGGGAAGACATCTAGGTGACACTGGTCAGTAAGGCTTCACACCACACAGAAGGTGGTGAACTTGAAGCCGACTAAAAACCCACAGACTGCTGTCCTGTGACAAAGCATCCTGTGGAAGCCTAGTGATGTCTGTAGACATGAAAAGATAAAGAGAGACACTGTCAAGAGGCAGCAGGGAGGGAAACGATAGTGCTTAGAGAGTCGGGAGGTTTATAGAATAGGTGAAGGTGCAGTTACTTACACTGGGTCTATGTCTATGGTTGGATAGTTAAGCAATCATCTCACTATGTGGGAACTGTTTCCCCTGATGCTAGCTGTTTTTCTGGTACGCTGGGTCATTAGGAGTTAGTTAGCCATCAAACGTCTGTATAAAACATCAGAAGTCATTAGCAGCTGATAGCCAAAAAATGGCCTGGTTGTTAAAATGTAGACATTTCTTTTAGTTTTTGTTGTTGCTGTTGTTTGTTACTTTGTATCTTTTTTATCAAAAATAGATTGTTTTATTCACGTATTATATGTATTTTTCTTTTCCATCATCTCCTATCCTATCCTCTCCACCTCCCCTCCCACTCAAATCTATACCCTTTCTTTCTCTGTCTCATTAGAAAACATACAGGCATCTAAAAACATAAGATAATATATAGACAAGCAAACCAGAATAGGACAAAACAAACAAGCATAAAAATAAGAGACAAAGTAAAAGCACAAGGAACACATATAGACATAGTGGCACACATGCTTGCACACAGAAATCCCACAAAGACACAAAATCAGAAACTACTTGTAAAGTTAAAAAAAACAACAACAACAACTCTAAAACCGCCATTGAGTTTGATTTGTGTTGGCCATTTGTGGCTAAACATGAGGACTGCTCTTAACAGTAGTTTGAATACCTGGTGAGATGTCATTAAAGAAAACTAATTTTTCTTGTGCAAGTGGTTATCAGTTGAAGATAACTTCTGGGTTAGGGATGGGGCATGTGTCCACTTTCCCTTTCAGCTCTAGGACACCATTTGTGCAGACCCTTGCAGGCCCTGTGCACACTGCCTCAGTCGCTGTGACTTCATATGTCTGTCAGTCCTGCTGTGTTTAAAAGGGCCCTCTTCCTATGATGTCTTACATCTCCTCTGGCTCTTATAAGTCTTTCTGCCTCCTCTTCTGCAGAGTTTCCTTAACCCTGGTGGGAAGGATTTAATGGAGACTGGTAGTTTGAGTAAGAATGGCTCTGATAGGTTAATCACCAGTGGAACTCTTTGAAGGGATTAAAAGGGTTAGGAAGTGTGAATTATTGGAGAAAATGTATAACTAGGCATAGGCTTTGAGTTTTCAAAAGCCCATGCCAGGCTCCCTCTGTTTGTCTATTTGCCTGTCTATTTTTCAATATCTCTCTTTCTGCCTGTGGATCAAGATGTAGCCTTCATCTACTCTTCCGGAGCCATGGTTCCTGCCATGATGATGATGGACTAAACCTCTGAAGCTGTAAGCAAGCCCCAAATTAAAACTCTTTCTTTTATAAGAGTTGCCTTGGTCACATGTCTCTTCCCAGAAACAGAACAGTGACGAAAACAGAGTATATTAAAACAGATTGAGTGTTCCAAGGTCTCTCACTCTCTACACATTGTCTTGTTGTGGGTCTCTGTGTTTGTTTCCATCCGCTTTAGGAGGAAGCTCCGCTGGGGGTGGCTGAGCAATGGCTGATCTATGTGAATGTCAGAGTGCCCAGAGTGCCCGACACTCACTTCATTGTATGCTCTCCCATCAGAACATTAGTATGTGTTTCCCCCTAGACCCATAACCTGTCTAGTCTCAAGTTTCTGGAAACTTAGGCAGCATCAGGACTGGTGCTTTCAGTTTTTTGTCTCCATATAAGAGGCTGGGTGCTTTTCTTCTTGAAACTAGGAAGAAGTGTTTCTATAACCGGAGTCCTAGGCCAGAGACCAGATTGAGGATTCCCACAAATCAGGTCCAACCACTTATTCTAAAGAAAGCAAAGTAATGATGAAGAGGCAGGAAGGGATTTTGATCAGGGGTGATCAGAAGGAAGGTGGAAGGAGGAACAGAAGATGGTAAAAACGAAGCATTTCAGACCATGTTTTGAGCACTGGCATGAGCTTGAGTTTAAGTAGAGAAAGAGTGGCGTAAGATACGCATTGCTTAAGCAGTCTTGGTCAAACATAGTCTGGTTGAGCATTATCTCAGTTCTGAGTCTTCAAGACAGACCAAAATGTCCATATAGCAAGAGGACAATGCACTTCCCATGAGGTTTGTGTTCATGCTTAGGAGCTGAACTCATCATGGGAAGATCTCTCTCTAAAGCTCTGCTGTTCTGGAATCCAAGAATCTGCAGGTTTAAGACAATGAGAGACACGTAAGCTGTTTGGGGAAGTCTCTAATAGGACTTTGGAAAGCTGGCTACAATCACTCATCTTTTGTGCCCTGAATCTTGAAAGGGTATCCCCTATTTATAGACAAACACTTCTTGAGTGACTAGCACACAGGAATCAAGTGGAAGTCTGGCCCCAAGATGTTTGTCTTAAAGTTATTATTATATTTAGTATGTCTGTGTGCATGTACATGGCCATGCATACAGACATATATACATGCCACAATATGCAAGGAGAGGTCAGTGGGCAACTTGTGGGAATTGGCTCTCTTCTACTGTATAGGTGCTGGAGATTGAACTCAGGCTGTCAGCCTTGTCAGTAAGTGCCTTTAATTACTGAGCCATTTCATCAGCCCCTGATCAAAGCTTTAAGACAACTTGGGCAGGTACAAAACGAAGTCAGGGAGAACAACTTTCATCTAGATCCCTGTTACACTGCTTGGTATGACCAAGTTTCATCAGCTTTTTCTTAGCCCACTTGATTGGTCTGAAAAATAAGAATCTGTAGAAATAAAAGAGACAAGTGGAGGTGTTACTGTTCTCTGAGACCCAGTTCAGCCTGTTCAGGAGTGTGAAGACCAATGATACAAGCAGAAAACGTGGAGATGAGATTCTATGAAAAAGATGCATCTACATAAACGATTCTGAAGGCACCATGCATTAGGGAACATTCCTCTAACACCAGTGCTCCCAGTGGCTGTTATCCGAGTATTAGTTTCAGAGTGAGAACACACTCCAAGGGGAAAACATCCTGCAGAATGTTCGATCTTGGGCATCATGAACGCTGGTAAAATGAAGCCTGTAAGTTGAGAAACAAAATTATCTTCTACTGTATTAGTCTATTTAGTAATAATTTTTCCAAATTCTATATTCAACTTTATTCCTATGATTATTAAAGGAAACTCTCCAAATTTCCAATGAATTCCAATGCCTCCACCCTAAAACCAAGAATGTTATAGAATAGCATCTCTAACCTATACAAAAGATATCTACACTTTATTTTTTCACCAATACATTTGTTGAATGACATTCTTGTTTTCTGACTATAAAGGTCCACATAACTTTTTCATGGCAGAACATATTATTCGAGCTAAGTAAAACCTGCTGGCAGTTATCTTTTTATCAAAATCTATCATTGTACATGCACATGCACGCACACATACACAGAGTTACACACACACACACACACACACAAACACACACATGCATATATACACACACACATACAAGAGAAGGAAAAAGAGAGATGGAGAGAGACAGAAAGACATTATTAAATAATAAAGTAAATTTAGCCAGGTATAGAGGCTTACTTCTTTAAGCCTTCACTTAAGAAGGCAGGAACAGGCAGATATATGTGTGAAGGAGGTCAGTCTAGCTGACCTTGGGGTCTTGGAGATTCTCTTGCCCCTGCTTTCTGAATGCTGAGATTAACAGAATGAGCTACCAGACATTGTGAAACATGATATTGTAAATTGCCCAAAACATTAAAGTGTTAGTCTGATGTGGAGAGAAGAGCTCTGTACGTGAAAGAAGACTTCTTAGTCTAGAATGTGAACTTTCAGCAGGGGTGGCTGGGGACCCAACAGACATGAGAGAAGCTCTAAGGAACCAAAGTGCCTCTTGAGCTGAGTTTTTATTAGGAGCAATCACATGCAGAAACATCATACAATCACTAATCCATGTTCACGAGAAATAGAACATTTTGCTTAATAGATCACCATGAAGAACAACGATGAGGAAGTACGGATAGAAAAATGTATAGGAACAAGTTTTACATCCTAAGAAGTAGCACATTCCTGCCTCCCTGGGGTGGAAATGTCTATTGTATAGATCATTTCTTTTGGTCCTAAGGATCAAACCAAGGGTCAGAGTTCTTAGACGCAGAATTTCTTTCTTTCTTAAACAAGACTGTTGGCAATGCTAATCCAACTAGACTTACCAATCTTCTGTTCCAGAGACCACCTGGGCAAACGGACACAACTGCTGTGGATGTAGGAGGAGTAACCATCCCGTAATGAGATAATGCGCGGATACTCCCAGGAGCCTCGCCACAATCGCTTACAGATCGGTACTTGCAGATCTGGCCACTTGCTTGAGTTCTCAGAAGGTGTAGTTTTTCTTCTCCTCTTCTGGCTCCTCTTTGGATATCAGCCAAAACTCTAAGCATGTCTTCTCTAACACTTCAGATACGGTTACCACCCCTAAAGAGCCTCCACACCCACTAGGCATCTCAAAGAGACTTTGGTTGCAGAGCCCATTTATTAGATTAGATCCAGACTCAAGGGGCGTGGTTTGTTTGTTTGTTTGTTTTTTCCTTCTCCATCTTCCTTCTTTCCACCAGGTGCCTGCTTGCCAGCAGGAAGACTAAGAAACCAAGAAAAGGGTGCTAACTCCCCAGTGACGTGACTGATGGTGCACCAGGACACCCAAGGTCATATTTCAGTTTAGTTACATAGCAGTTCATAGCTAGCACCTGGAATCATGGTAGGTAATAAAAATAATCATCTTTCCCCTCTCTCCTTTTAAAGATCAGGCCCATGCTGGCCTAAAACTGACAAACTGAATGAACCTGACCTCGAACACCTGACTCAAAAGTGCCTCAAATACACATATCCACCACCATGCATGGCTTCAAAAAATCTTTTGTAAAATAGATGAATAAGTGAAGGTAAGCAGAAAATTATTGCCACTTGTGTAAATAGGAACAAAGTCAATTTGGCCTACTATGTCCAGAATACCAATATAAACTTTAAAATAAAATGATATAAGCTATTTGAAGACTGAAATATTCACATTTAGTCTTTCTCTTTGTTTTCTCCCTTCTTCCCATCTCTCCTCCTTCCTCTCTTTCTTAATGTATATGTCACCAAATATTGAGACCCAAGCCTCACACACTGCAGGCAAGTTCTCTTCTACTGTGCCATGTTCTCTGCCCTTTTAATTTTTGTTTTTTGAGACAGGATTTCTCTGGATAGCCCTGGCTGTCCTGAAACTCATTCTGTAGACCAGGGTGGCCTCAAACTCAGAAATCTGCCTGCTTCAAAACAGAGTCCCGTGAACATGCTCAGATACCCTTGAACTCAGTCTGTAGTTCAGGGAATGAACCTGAGATCTTCCAACCTCAGACTTCTAAGTAGCTGGTATTTGAGGCCTGTGTTCCCAGGCCCAGCTCGATTTAACTCTTGTTATTAACCTCTTCTTCGTCTTACTGTTGTTGTATTTTTGAGACAGTTTATTATGAAGCCCAGACTATTCTTGAATATCTGCCCACACTTCTTGAATGCTCGGATTAGAACCATGAATCACCACATCTGGTTCCCGTTTAGTTCTAAACCCTGAACAAATGTTTCTGACACTCACTTAAGTAGAATTCTTCATTTTCCAGGGTTAATGCAAAGGATTTGTTATTTCAGCTCACATACAATGAGGTCAGTGGGTGAAAATCTAAGATTTGACATGGGGAAGAAAAGAAGCAAATCTGAGATCCATGGCACCTCTGCCAAAAGCAGGCTGCCCTGTCGATGTGACAACTTCTCTTAGCCTGCATTGCTCTGGGATGGGGACCGCACAGCACTGGTCTTGGTTACAGAATGTGTACAGACTCAATGTTCCTTAATCATCACTATTATAACCACTCTGTCCTCTTTCATATGGATCTGAAAGAAAAAAAGAGAGAGAGAGAGAGAATCTATCCACACAACTCTGTCTCCGCCATTATCCTATTTTATGTGCATTTGCAAAAACAAACAAACAAAAAACAAAAACCTTGAATCTATTTATTGTGTGTGTGTAAATGTGTGTGGTTGTGTACCTCAGGGCACTTGTACAGTTCAGAGAAGAACTTTCTTTTTTTAAATTTACTGGATATTATATTTACATTTCAGATTTTATCCCTTTACCCCATTCCCCCTATCACTCAGGAACCTCCTATCCTATCACCCCCCTCCTGCTTCTATGAGGGTGTGCCCCCACCAACCTCCCACTCCCACCTCCCCACCCTTGAATCCCCCACCCCCAATTCAGTGTTCAGCCTTCATGGGACCAAGGATCTCCTCTCCCACCTATTCCCGACAAGGCCATCCTCCCCTACATGTACAGATGGAGTCATGGGTCCCTCCCTATGTGCTCCCAAGCTGGTGGTTTAGACCCTGGGAGCTCTGGTTGGTTGGTATTGTTGCTCTCCTCATGGGGCCACCAACCCTTTCAGCTCCTTCAGTCTTCTCTCTCACTCAGAGAAGAACCTTCAGGAGTCAGTTCTCTCCCACGCTGAATGTCAGGGACCAAATTCAGGATATCAAGCACTTTTTATCAGGAAGCAGTTTTTAGCTGGTTCCTGTATTTTGTTTTGTTTGGAGACAGGGTCTCACTGTGTAATCCAGGCTGGCCTAGAACTCACTATGTAACCCAAGTTGGCTTTATACATTTCATTCGCTAATCCTTCTGTTTCAGTCTCCAGAGAGTTGGCATTAGAGACACAAGCCACCATGGCTGGTGTGCTCCTTGCTCTCAACTCATTGCTTCTTTGGTGCCCCCTTCATTCCATATTCAACTCCTAGCCAGACAACACCTGTAAGACAAAACCAACCCATTCCCTAGCACAAAAACTTCCGATAGTTTCCCAGGACATTTAGAGCAAAACCTGAAGACCTTCCCATGGCCTACCTTCCCATTTCCCACCATTGTGACCTCCCTTTCTTCGCTGTCTCATCCTAACTTGGACCCCTCAGGGCTGGTAACTTTGTATTTTATTGTCTCTACATAGAATCCATATTTATGCTAGTTGGCAGCTTTCATTAAAACCTTATTTCCTCAGCCAAGACTCTCCTTATTACCTAATGTACAATCCGACTCTCTCACTTCATTGCCTAATGTCCATCTCAGGTTTTAACTAGCTAGTTAATTAGGTTATTGGATTTATTTTGTCTTTACCAAATCTGTGTGAATATCTTGACACACACACACACACACACACACACACACACACACACACACATATATATATATATATATATATATATATATATATATATATATATATAATGTATGTGCCTGTTGAACCTTGGAGATGAATGGTTTTGAACCACCATATGGGTTTTGGAAATGGAACCTGGGTTCTCTGAAGAGCAGCCACTGAGTCATTTCTCCAGTTCATCAGGTTTATTTTAAATACATGCTTTTCACCATTTAACATTTTGTAAATGTGGCTATGTTATATTTACTGTCCAGCTCCAATACTAGAATGTTAGTGCTATGAGGACATTTCTGTCTTCTTGGATGTCTCATCAGTCACTAGAGAGTGAAACACAAAATTCTCCTACAAAGTATTTAGTGGATATCAGCAGTAATCAGTGAAAACCGAAGTTTGTTTTAGACTCCCTCTGTGTTCTACTGGTCCACAGCTATAGTCATTTTATTATCTGGAAGACAGAAGAAATGGCAGCACATTAACTTACAACTTCTGCATCTGGCTGGATGGTATGTAACATCTTCATAGACTTATTTAACAACATGTGTTAAAGGCTTATTTGTCTCTTCTAGTCAGTCTGTCAATATTTAGAACATATAGGGAGCCACTGATGGTGTCTCACATTTTAAAGTGCAAATGGCATTAATATAATCATTTAAAATACAACTACTCATAAAGCAAGGTTAGTACTAAATAACCTTTGACAATTCTTAGAACTCATTTTGAATGTGAGAGGTTGCCTTCTTTTTTTTTTTTTTTTTTTATGACATTCTGTGCTGATAAGACTCTGGTAAAACTATGAAGCATCTCAGGCTTGGAAAGCGAGAAAGTGACTGGGGATCATTTGGTTCATGCCTTTTCCATAAAACATGTGAATATAAAAGCTCTTCGGGTTCCATATATTTCTTAGGATAGAAATACATTTAGATGTATCTGTGAGGATCATTATGAATACTTTCGGATAATAGACTATCCTTTACATTTTAATGTGAATGTTTGACCTCACATCCATTTTTTTTCTCCTTGGGCTTCACCATCAATTATCACAGAATGGTTAGGCCTAACTTCCAGTTCCTAACAAATTTGAAGAGTAAAGAAGTCAGGTTGGTGGTAGTCACGTGCATGCTACTTATGCTTAACGATGATAGTCAGTTTTAAAATATCAAGTCTGAAATCAAGTTCATTTGGAATAGTCACATGAGAATACATTGATGACATGCTCACTGTATTTGTATTATTGACTTGAAATGACTTTAAGACCTTATTCTTTACTATTAGGGAAATTTAATGAATTATGGTACAACATGCCTTTGATTCTGTTGATGGGGATAAAGTGTGTGTGTGTGTGTGTGTGTGTGTGTGTGTGTGTGTGTGTGTATGTGTGTGTGTTTCTATGATGGAAGAATTGCCACCAGTTCAAAGCTAACTTTGTATATAGTGTATATAGTGAGTTCTGCCTCAAAAACTAAAAACAAAACAATAAAACCAACTCAAAACAAAAATCTCCAGAATATTTATTCATCAATTAATTAAGAAAAATCTATCTTTGTCCCCAAGTACACTTACAGTGCCTCTTCAAAATTCAGTATTAAAATGATTCATGCAAAAGTAAGTGAATTTTGGAGTAAACTGAGTCAAATTGCATCCTCTCTGCTAGTTCAATCATTGTATTGTGCATTTTTCATCTTTCTGTATTACATTTAGTTCTACAGACGTTAAAGAATCTGGAACTTAAAAAGCCTTTGTGTTAAGCGTCTTTGAGACATCACCTCCATCTTTCAGTCTCAGATCCTTCATGTGGAAAATGTAGTCTATCACACTAACAGCATTTATTTTATTACTTATCTAAGTGGCAGAGTGTATTTCTGTTCACCACACTTGTGCAGGTACCCACGGAGGCCAACAAAGGAGAGTGGATCTGTAAAGCAAAGATACAGGTCATACAGTTGCCCCATGTGGGTTCAGGAGACAGAACCCCTGTCTTCTAGAGAAGCAGTCAGTTTCTACAGCTTCTCTAGCCCTCATACCAAGTTTTTACAAAGCAAAATGCTTGTAAAAGTGCCCTGTGATCACACAAACATCCTGAAGGTGCAACATAGATATTGCTTCTGCTACCACCCTTCTAAAATAACCCCTATGCTGGATAGTTTTATGTCAACTTGACTCACACTACAGTAATTTGAAAAGAGAGACATTTTAGAAAATATATGATTTATTGATTTTATGTATATGAGTACACTGTAGCTGTCTTCAAACACACCAGAAAGTGTATCAGATCCCGTTACAGCTGGTTGTGAGTCACTATGTGGTTGCTTGGGAATTGAACTCAGGACAGTCAGTGCTCTTAACCACTGAGCCATCCTCCAGCCTGAGGAAAAAAAATCTCTTAATTGAGAAAATGCCCTACCACATTGGCTTCTGGACAAGCCTGTGGTACATTTTCATCACTGATGATGGATGGGAAAGGACAGAGTTCACTCCGGCTGGTGCCACTCCTGAGCTGGTGGACTTGAGTGCTATAAGAAAGCAGGCTGAGCAAGTCGAGAGGAGCAAGCCCATAAATAACACTTCTTCATGGCCTTTACTTCAGTTCTTGCCTCTAGATTCTTCCTGACTTCCATCCATGGAAGATTATGTGAAAGTGTAAGTGAGATAAATTCTTTCCTTGCTAAGTTGCTTTTGGTCATGGTGTTTTATCACAGTAATTGAAACCCTAACAATGACACCCCAAAAAAGGATACATGGAAGTTATGAGTAGGAAGGAACCAGTTTTGTGGCTACCACGTCATTTCTTTTCTTAGTATTGCACTTGTGCTCATAACATATTGACCTTATGCTTGTTATAAGCAGACAGCCCTGCATTACCTCTCCAGTGCTGTTTTAACAGCTAGCATCTGCTGCTCTGAGCTTATTAGGTACCAGATACGGTGGGAGCGCTTTATATGCATCAGCTCATTTCCTTCTCACAACCTGTGAAGGCAACACAATTATATGTCATTATGCCAAGGAAGACACTGAGACAGGGACGCTAACTACCTTGCTCAAGGTTATAGAACCAGTCAGAGATGAAGACAGGATTATTTCAAGTTAGGCAATCCAACGGAACTGTTATGTGTTTATTTTCTTATTTTGTAGATAGGGCCTCTCCCACTCTGCTCCAGCCTGACCCAGAACTCACCCTTCAACACACGCTGGCCTTTAACCCAATTCTGCCTTAGCCTTTCTGGTGTTGGGGTTAGAGATGCAAATCACCACACCTAGCTAAGTCCTGTGCTTTCGCCATTATACCATGTTACTTCGATTGTGTGGCACTTTTGAAGTCTGATGGAGAATGCCTACGTTTGCTATTCACAACAGCTAGGGTAAGCCTCATGAGGTTTTCAGATTTCTCAACTAATTTAGGGAAGCACTTCCATCCAGAAAGGTCAACCGAGTCTGAGAGAACTTGATGACTGAGGATATCTGTGCTATTCCTAAAGGCCAGAAAGAGTTCTACACGGAGAAATCACTCAAACACTTGATAAGACATATATATTTCCTAATAATTTTTAACACTTATTTATTCTGTGTGTGATCAGAGGCCAACTTGAACAAATCAGTTCTTCCCTTCTACCATATGGTTTGAAAAACTGAACTCAGGTCACCATGTCTGCAGCAAAATAGCTGAGCCCCTGGGCTACCTTGATGGTCACCTGTTTTGTTTTTAAATAGACACCATGCTAGCCTTAAACTCGAGCCCAGACTTGCTTAACTTGTGATTCTCTTGTCTCAGCCTCCTGAGTACTGGGATTACAGGTATGTACTACTATGCCGGCTTCTATTTTTATATCTTGTAGTCCTATAATAGAGAATCTTAGAGTGGAAATACGGCAGTGATATTTAGAAATTCCACAGCCTACTGAAGAACTTTAGGGTTTTTATTTTTGTTTATTTGTTCTTTGTGGCAGCATCTTACTATGTAGCTTTGGATAGCCTGGAACTTACTATGTTTAAATAGTAAATAATTTATAGAACACAGACTAGTTTCCAGGAATATTCGCTTTGGATCGTAATTTCAACCCTCTGCTGACTGTGTGAGGTTTAAAGAAAGCACGTCTTCTCTTTTGTGTTAATCAGAAGGTTCTGGTTTATAGTACTTGTATTTTATCGTTGTTAGTTGTTAATTGTTAGCTCTAGTTGAACAAAGTCTAGTTTCTTATAAATACTATATGTAGTTTTACTTATTGTAACCATTTTTAAAACTACATAGTAGTTTTAGAAGTGGAAAAGACCACATTAAATTGGAAATAGTTTGTCTACTGAACATTGAAGTAATTGACTAAATGATTTTTTTTTACCAGTACCATCATTTTTTTTGTGGTATGATTATTGTATATTTTTGAAATATAGAAAAGAGGAAGAGGTCTCTAAATAACTAATAGTAGTATTTATCTTTTAAAAAACACATAATCAAGAGAAGGCAGAGAGGGATGTTATGAGAAAGAGTACAGCCAAATGGCACAGAACTGCCGTGCAAACCTTGCAGTGGACAAGTGACAGTCAAACACACAGGCAAATGTCTAAATGTAAATGACCTTTTATTTCCTCACTTGAAAGGATTGAATGAGAGCTGTAACCAAGTTTTACAATACCCAGCTTGGGCTGAGCCCAGAGCATTTTTAACTATCCCTAGGCTTAAGTCTGGAAGCTTCTAGGTTCCATACAGTTTAATCTGCAAGCCTGCACCATGAAGGTTTCAGCTTCCAGCCTCTGTCTGCTAACCTAGGCCCAGTATGTCTCAGCCTCGGAAACTTACTGCTGAATAAATTCACCCTTTCTAGCTCTTTCTGAACTCTGGGTGGTTCATTCAACTCAGCTGCTCTGGCTTAAAGTCCTCTCTAAGCTAACTGATTCGTATTAGCTTCTCTTGGCTTCTGACTGAATTGCTCTGCTTGGAAAGACTGCCTCTGAACTCCATGAACTGAACTGCTCCAAAGTCTCTGCTCTGAACTGAGCTGAACTGCACCAAACTCAACTATTCCAATCTGAACTGAATGGAACTGAACTCACTCTCCTTCCTTGCTCCTTACCTATCCTCTCTTTTCCTGTCTGTTCTGGTGAGAATAGGATACAAAGAAGTTAAGCATATCCTATCTCTGCCTCAGTCTGTCAGATCTTTCTCTGATTTGTCACTTTGCCCCTTAATTAGACATCGTTGTATGGGATTAAAGGTATATTCTAAAGGAATGTCTGTATTTCAGCCTTATCATATCTTTGTCTGTGATCCCTTGCTAGAGCATGTTGTTAACTCAAGCAAAATTAAGCCTGGAAGTTTCTTAAGTCAGGGTATCTTATTCACTTTTCACATCTATACTTCTAAGATCACTCATGCTTTGTGTGAAAAAGAATCAAGGTATTTACAAACAACTCAACAGATGGATTAACCCATTGTATTGTACATACACACTCAGAGAAATCTGAATGGGAAATTGCTGAAGAAGTATCAATTGTATGAAATATTACCTTGCCCTCATGCAATAGGCAAATAGCACTCAATCTGGGGTTTTAGGAGCTCAGTTGAACTGAGACTAGGAAGTATTAGGTTAAAGGTGATAAATATACCAGATGAAGAGAAAGTAGGATGCACAGAAGAAGTTGAAAAGCAGAAGAATGCAGGTCAAGACCAAGTTCTAGGTCCATAGGGAAGAAGAGACAAAAGAATATACACAAAAAGCATTCCAGTCTAGGCGCAGAGACCTAGGAGGTGCCAGCATCAGTAAGCAGGCTCCTATTGTGCTGCTTCTGGTGTCGATAAAACACATCCTTCTGATTTATTATATTATCAGTAACAAGGTATGGAGTCTTTCTAGCACACCTCTCCAAAAATCACACATTGAAATTCTAACCCTTGATGTCATAGCATTAGAAGGTGAGGCCTTGTTTGAGAACTTGGCTACCAGCTGATGGTAGGTTCTTTCTGGGAAGGCTTAGGACCTTTTGGATGTGGAGTCTAGATGGCAGATGTAGGTCTACTATTATGGACCTGGAGGATTGTAGACATTCTCTGTTTCCAGCCCAGTTCTCTCTGGTTCTTGACTGTTAAAATGACATCATGATATACTTGGCCATACCATACTCTTCCTGCCACAGTGTGGGTTCTGTTTCTTCCCCACCAGGATGGACTGTGTCTTCTGAACCAAGACTCAGAATGGATGCTTCCTCTCTTAATTTGCTTCTGGTCAAATACTTGACCCTAGTGATGAGGAAAGTAACTAACAGACAAGGTAACTGGTCACACAGGATGAAACCCTGATGAATGGAAAGTAGTGCTTTTCACAGAAGGATCCCAGTCCCTCCCCCACTCTTTCTGCCATGATGCAAGAACTCATCAATGTGTGAATGAGCAGAGGATTGGTGTAAGAACCTGACTATGGTGGCTCCAGGCTTGGACCTCCTTACTCCAGAACTGTGAGGAATAAATTCAAGTTCATTAGTCATATAGTCCATTGACAGGTTGTGGTGGCAGCATGGACAGATCAACTCAGTATTGTTTTCGGTAACTATTCTCTAGTGTTGAATGAATGAACATGTTTGGAGGAGAATTCTCCTCTTGAGAGGGAGCCTGTACTTAACTTGTTTCACATGTTACTCATATATTATATATTTTAAATTTAACCTCACAACATCCAAGCAATGTAAACAATGTAAAATGTCATTAAGGTGCATTATAGAGAGAACACACACACACACACACACACACACACACACATATATATATATATATATATATATATATATATATATATATATCAGATAACAGAGGGTTGGTTAACCCTCATTATCAGTAATATTATAATATGACAAAGAGCCGGGTGGTGGTGGTGCACGCCTTTAATCCCAGCACTTGGGAGGCAGAGGCAGGCGGATTTCTGAGTTCGAGGCCAGCCTGGTCTACCAAGTGAGTTCCAGGACAGCCTGGGCTATACAGAGAAACCCTGTCTCGAAAAACCAAAATAAATAAATAAATAAATAAATAAATAAATAAAATGACAAAGAAGCTAAAGATACTTACTGTGGAATAGAGGGGCAGCCATCCAAGGACAGCTATGCCCTTAGGCTGTCAAGTTTCTATGGTGAAAATATATATCTATCATGAAGGTGGAAATATTAGATATTTTATGAACATATGCCATGTAATTTTCATTGATATCCCCATGCTTGAAATCCAGTTTTTCTATCAGATTCTGGCCTGACTTCCTTACCGTTTGACCGTTAGAAGGAAAATGCAGCACAGACACAATAATGATATTCCAGGGGGATGTTGCATAACAATCTGGAACCCAATGGTTGTGGGGTTTGTTCCATATATGTAGACTCAGAGATATAGCTTTTTGTTTCAGCTTTTTGTTGTAGTATTCTGTGTTAGGCAAGGGTTGTACCACTGAGACATCTCCCAGTCTGAGGTGGCTTTCTTCTCCTAGATCACTAAATGGAGTTTCTGAACTCATGAAATAGAGGACCAGAGCTTCCATCCTTTATTTCGTGTAGACACAACACGAGCAGCCAGTTCACAGGCCTTTCACCTCTTCCTGTTCACAAAGGCCTGTATCCTGTATCCTCAGATACCAAGTAAAATCACACACACATACACACACACACACACACACACACACACAGAGAGAGAGAGAGAGAGAGAGAGAGAGAGAGAGAGAGAGAGAGAGAGAGAGAGAGAGAGAAAGAGTGTTGAGGACTAGTCCAGGAGCTGTGGAAGTTACCAAGGAAAGTGCTTGAAGGTAAGTATTTTTGAAATCAATTCAGTGGCTTTGACACTGAGGTATTTCTATATTCCGATGAATCTTCCTCTCAGCGATGGAGAGCAAACCCAAGGCCTTTGACATGTGCAGCAAGCAGGCATGCATACAGCCACCGAACTGTGTCCCCAGCCCCTGGTTTTGCTTGCTTGTTTGCTGTTGTTTTTCAGTCTCACTATAAAGCCCAGCCTCAGACTCACGGGCTCCTTCTTTTGTTCCCAAGTGCTGCAGATAACCGATTTGTCTATATTAGTCCAAAGATAATACACATAGAACTTAAAACCTGTCTGGATAATAGGAAATGTCCAATTTAAGATTTTTTAAAAAGTAACCTAGTAAGGTGGACTGTTCCTCTACTTAATAGAAGAAAAATCAACGCTGAAAGTCCCAGCCCCTGCTACCTGCCTCCCACCCCCACCCCCCTCACCACCCCACTCCCCGCCGTGAGCTGTGAAGGGGGATCTGTTTTTGTGTTTTTCTTTTTCCCTTTGTGATTTTTCTATCAAAAGATTGATTGTTATTTGTTATTGCATATTGATGATTATCGATAGGCAACTTTATATATTCAGTTGATAATGTTGGTCAGATAGACGTTACATCAATATTGCATAAGAAATTATGAGAGGCTGCCTAACAAGAAAACATCTAGATAAGCTTTCCGGCGGCGGTTGAGTGTTTGTGTGCAGCAGTAGCCCAGCGCTGTGGAGGCAGGAGAATCTCGAGTGTGAGGTCAGCAGGGAGTGGCTGGGTAGGAGGAAGACCTTGTCTTAAGAGACAACAGTTTCTTTGATCACAAGAACAAGTGCTAGGAAGATCAGACGACAGCAACAAAGTACAAACAGTAAATAGCTAAGAGCTAAATTTTAACAGGAACTAAAACTATTGCTGAAGCTTAGGAAAAGGAAATAGCAACACAATTTGCTAATATATTGTTAATATATTGCTAGTAAAAGCTCCAGAAAAATCAGTAAAGAAGTGAGAATCACTGTACAATAAAGTGCCCACCAATAGAGGCTTGTGTTATATATGCGTTATTTTACTCATAAGCTATGACAAAACACCCAAAGGAAGAAACCTAAGAAAGGTTTCTAGTTTCACAGTTTGTGGCGCAGCGTGTGATGGGGCAGGCTGGAATGCTGGCCGGACTCCTTACACCTGCGCAGTCAGCACCGCAGCTCAGCCTGCCTTCTCCCTTTGCCCTGTTTATTCAGTCTGGTATCCTGGCGCCCGCTCCCCGCCCCACCTCGCAGGGTGCCACTGTCGCTCAGGGTTTGTCTTTCATGCTCAGTTAAACCTCTCTGCGAAGATCCTCACAGACACTCCCAGAGGTACATCTTCTGGGGGATTCTAAAGCCAGTCAAGCTGACACTAAAGATTAATTATCACAATGCATTTGCTTTTGAAAAATTTTTCGTTCTTTTTCTTCTTTTGGGGCAACTCATTCGTTGCACACAGAGGTAACCTAACGACACTCCTGTTCATGATAAGTTGTCATGAGGCCACACTCTTATTTTGCGTGTGAGTGTGTGCGTATAATTTTACTGTTTATTTATTTATTTATTTAGATAAGATCTCACTATATAAGCCCTAGATAGCTTGGAACTCACTGTGTAGGTTGGCAATCCTCAAACTCCTAGAGATCTTCATGACTCTATTTCCTGAGTGCTGGGATTAAAGGTAATAATCCCCAATTATTTATTATTTTTCTTCTTATCTTTATAATATCTCCTTGTCTTCCCAGAAGCTCTCTTTGTGTGTAATAGTGCACACACATCCTATTGTTTGTATCTGATCTGGAAAAACATGTACTATTTTATGGAATTGATTTTGTTTTTGTTTTTTGTTTTTTGTTTTTTTTTTTTTTTTTTGGTTTTTCGAGACAGGGTTTCTCTGTGTAGTCCTGGCTGTCCTGGAATTCACTCTGTAGACCAGGCTGGCCTTGAATTCAGAAATCTGCCTGCCTCTGCCTCCCAAGTACTGGGATTAAAGGCGTGGGCCACCACTGCCCGTCTGGAATTGATTTTAAGATGTCAACTGTAGTGTTCTATGCATCTTATAGAACATCTGATTCACTGGGTAAAGGTTTTTGAAAACCCTCTTGTTGCTCTAAGATATAGACAAATAATTGTAGACAAAGCCATTGTGAACACCACAATGATTCACGTTCTCACTCTCCCATGGGATGCTGAGGTGGTTTCCATAAGTAAACTACAGTTAACAGCCTTGTGGGTAGCCCTGGGGGTGTGAGAGATGGAACCAAGGATGGATGGTTACAATAGGAAAGAGAAGCTAGTGCTTGGGCAGTCTGAAGAGGATTGGCTCACCTAATTTGCATGGTCCTTAGCAAGATGAAAACACAAAGAGATCTGATTAAATATTAAGAACTGCAAAGTGCTAACAGAAGAGGATTAAATACATTCAACCTCATATGCTACACATTCATACCCACCTCCCTTGAATCTAGCAAAATTTAAGAAAATGGTTGAAATTATAAACCACTGGAGTTGAGAAATGGACGATTTAATGTGTGGGTTGGTTTTGTCAACTGGAGACCAACCAGAGTCATCTGGGAGGAAGAAGCCTCAATTTAGGTGCTACCTTCGTTATGGTAGCCTATAGGCACATTGGTCTAGCATTTTCTTGAATGTTGGTTGGTGCAGGAAAACTCAGCTCACTATGAGTGAAGCCATCCTTGGATCCTGTGAAGTATAAAAAAAGTAGATAAATGTGAGCCTAAAGCAAGCCAGGAAGCAGCCCTCCTCCCTGGGCTCCATTTCGGTTCCTGTCTCTAGGTTTTTGTCTGGAGGTCTACTCTGAATTCCCTTCATGATGGGCTGTAAACCGTAAGCCTAAATAAACCCTCTCCTCCCCAAGCTGCTTTCGGGCATGATGTATATTACAGTGATCGAATACAAGGCAGAACAATTAATATAATGAAAAGTTATAAATGTGAAAAGAGTAGATTTCTGAGTTGTAATTCTACGTTTTGTATTCAGATTACTCCTGGCATGGTGGTATATGTCCTTAATCTCAGTACCCAGGAGGCAGAAGCAAGCAGATCTCTGCAAGTTCAAGGCCAGAAGGGAGCTGCAGTGATATTCTGTTTTAAAGACAAACACTTGGGCTGGAGAGATGGCTCAGTGGTCAAGAGCACTTACTGTTCTTCCAGAGGTCCTGAATTTAATTCCCAGCAACCACATGGTGGCTCACAACCATCTGTAATGGGATTTGATATTCATATGAATAAAATAAACAAATCTTAAAGGAAAAAAAAATAACAAATGAACATTCAACTTTCCCCCTCAGCAATTTTACTTGAAGGAATGTGTTATAATCACCCAAAATGGCTCTAGTTCAAAGTGTTGCCTGTAGCATTATTCTTACCATACAGAGTGAACATCCTCTGCCAAGGACTAGGCAGAAGGAATGACCAGCCTGTACGAAAAGCACCTTTCGCCATCTCTACACATCTTATTTTGGCTGCATTCTTCACCCCCATACCTTGATTCTAATTGTTAGAAAACTTGACCTTAGGATACTATAGTACTTACAACAGAGTAATGGAAAAATTAACGCCTTAATTCCTAAAGATACTTAAAGAATGAACACAGAACTCCCTCTATAAGAACACAAAGTCTCACAAAGACGTGTAGCTGTCTATGTTAAGGAAAGTTTTTCTAAGACAATTTTTTTCGTAGAAAAAAAAGCAGAGCTCGTGATTACAGTCATGTATATGTATTTTTTGTTTGTTTGTTTTTGTATTTTCAAGACAGGATTTCTCTGTGTAGTTCTGGCTGTCCTGGAACTCACTCTGTAGACCAGGCTGGCCTCGAACTCAGAAATCCGCCTGCGTCTGCCTCCCAAGTGCTGGAATTAAAGGCATGTGCCACCACTGCCCAGCTAGTCATGTATATTATGTCATGTATCATGAATCATTTTCTGCTTTAAAGTAAATAAAATACTTGTATCTCTCGAGATGAGGTGGGACAAAGACCACCCTTCAATGACTATGCTCTCAGATCGGTTGAATTTTGAAGCACAGGCATAAATTACTTAATGCACAGATGTGCGTGTATATAACGTTAGATACATGATTTGGGAAAAAAAAGAATCAGAAGCGTGATGTGTTGATGTGTTCACACACACGCCACCATTCCATACCCTCTGTAGTGCTTGGAAACGAATTCAATTTTAGAATCAATAACAAAGGAACAATGGGGAAGAGAGAGGGGAATAGGTGAGGGAGAGAGAAAAGTCAACTAGCAGCTGCCCGTAGCATAACAAAGGCTATGCGTGTTTTCAGCCTAGAGACCAAAGTGATAATTGTCTGTACTGAGTAGGAGAGACTGACATGAGGAGGAAGAGCAGGGTTCAGATTCCTTTTAAGACAGAAGCTCAGAGTTGTTGACCAGTCAGACATGCCTGAGAACTGGAAAATGCAAGCAGATGACTCTGCAATGACTGCCTTCCAGGAACTGTCTCCACATCCTCTGCATCTGCATGTGAGAATTATACCTGGGTTCTTCATTTCCATGCCCTGATTTTCATCCTTAGGAAAGTGGGCCTTAGGGTACTACTTGTGATTCTAAAATGGAATAAGTAATGATTTAATTCCCAGCCAGTAAAGGGCAATCCAAATGACAGGCTCCTCCATTTCCCCAGGGCTAGTTTTTAACCTGGGACAGAAATAAGCCGCGTGTATTAAATCAATACAATCACTCATGGCTTAAAAAAAAAAAAAAAAAAAAAAAGGCATTGCTTTGCTGAGTGTATTATACCAACTACTTCTATTTTTTAATGCCCTTCCTTCCTTCCTTCCTTCCTTCCTTCCTTCCTTCAGATGGTATAAGCTTAACTGCATCTCAGTGGCAAACCAACTCCATCTTTGGCCTTGGTACTTTGAGCAAGCACCAAAAGATGTTTCTGCTGCAACATAAGCTCAGGTCTGGTCCACACAGTGGTCAGGATTGTCAAAGACATTCTGTAACATCTGTAACATTTCATGTCACTCCTGTGCTTTCTCTTCCTGTCTTTCAGTCTCAGTGGGGAACAGTCTCTGTGGATCAGAGAGCAGACCAGACTAGAGCAAGTGTGAGTGTGTGCCCACCCTTAGGCACAGTCGGACAGCCTGGTGATATTTGCATGCTTGATCACACAGATAGCCAAATCACTGCCTACTGCAGCATTTCTTCTGGCTCTCTGAGGATCCCACTCCCCTCATCTCCTCGGGGGCACTTTCTCAATTTCCTACCCATTAGCTCCTGAATCACCCCTTTCCTCTTCAACCACTCCTATAGTCACAGACCCCTGCTAGTAATTTTGTTCTTTTTTTCTTTTTGCTCTGAGTTTTGAGTCAATCCCCCTGCTTCATCCATTCAACTGCTGGGATTACAGGTATGAATCATAATCCCCACTTTCTTATTTTTCATAAAATGAAACAAAAACGACCTTCAATTATGACAGTTTCACATGTGCATAATGTACTTTGCACACACACACACACACAGACACACACACAGACACACACACAGACACACACACAGACACACACACAGACACACACACAGACACACACACACACACAATTTCCACCCTTCCCCTTGCTGGTTTACCTGCCCTAATATTTCTCCATTTACTTTCTGGTTAGATGCCACACCATCACACCACACACATCCATCTGTACACACACACACATTGTCAATCTGGATTGCACATATAAAGAAAATGTGATATTCTCCAAGTGTTCTCTCTCTCCCTTTCCTCTCTTAAATTTCTGGTTTACAAGATAATAAGCAAATGCTAATAAGTGAGTGGCTCAAAATAAGCCACCAAATTGAGGTGCAGGGCAAGGAAATGATGACTTTCCTCACTGGCTCTGAACAGCTCTGGAAAACCAGGTCCTTTCAACAGTGATGTTTTAAACCCCATTTCTGCCCCATTTCTCTCGTAGCAAAAACGAAACTATGTTCGAAGTAAAATGGTTTGACCTAGTTCACTAGCAGGTTACTAGGGACTGGAGTTTAGATTTTACAGTTCTCTAATATTTTCTTTTTTTTTTTTTTTTTTTCTTGGATATTTTATTTATTTACATTTCAAATATTATCCCCTTTCCCCGTTTCCCTTCTGCAAACCCCCTATCCTCTCCCCCTTCCCCTGCTTCTATGAGGGTGCTCACCCACTCACCCACTCACCCACTCACCCACTCCCACCTCACCACCCTGGCATTTCCCTACACTGGGGCAGTGAGTCTGCACTCACAAAGGGCATTTCCTCCAGGGCGTTTCCTCCCATTGATGCCAGATAAGGCCATCCTCTGCTACATATGCAGCTGGAGCCATGCAAACCCCTTCAGCTCCTTCAGTCCTTTCCCTAACTCCTCCATTGGGACCCCCGTGCTCAGTCCAATAGTGGGCTATTATTTGTGTTCTTTTTGGTTTTTAGAGACAGAGTTTCTCTGTGCAGCCCTGGCTGTCCTGGAACTCACTCTGTAGACCAGGCAGGCCTCGAACTCAGAAATCCGCCTGCCTCTGCCTCCCAAGTGCTGGGATTAAAGGCGTCCACCACCACCACCACCACCACCCGGCCTATTATTTGTGTTCTATAATTAATTTACCTTCAAATTCTGCTGTTCACCCTCATACTCAAACTTCCTTAGACACTCTATCAATCTATAAACCCTCACATTATTTCAGTGGTTGTTTATGTTTCTCTATCTGCACTCAACTATTCTTAATGTATAACAGCCTGAGTTACAGAGCCGTATTTCAGGTGGATAGCTTGGACAGTTGGCTAAGCTCTCAAACATCGGACGAAATAGTGGCCAGGTTCCAGTCTTCTCCCTAGAAGTCCCAACTTCATCATTTGTTAAGTTGGAGTAATTTACTTCACTGGGATGAAGTCCACCTGGAACTTCCTCACCAAGCCTCTGTAACTGCTAGTACACAATGTAAGCGTAGCTTGTATTTTACTCTATTTTTCCTGGAATCTTTCCGAACTAGTCATAGGTCCTTCAAAACTGTCAGAATTTTCCTTCCAAAAGTAAAGAGGCCAGTAATGTTCAAATCTGCAGTCTTCTATGAATTTCAAACACATCTTTGCATTGAAGAATATTTCCATGAACTCATTTCTTTCTGTTATTTTATCCTTACAGACCCTGGTTTGGATTTTGGCAGTGCCTCTTTCCATGGAAACCAGGTGAAGGTTCAGACTCATCCTACGAGTTGAAAGAGAACCTGAGACTGTCATTTCACACATGAAGCAGAAACCGTCTATAGGATTCAGATCACTTAGCCAGAGTAAGTAATGCCTCCCAGTTCTTTGCGGGTCAGTATGACAGTTCAGTTTTCTCCTAATAACTTAAGTCGTGTTAAAGATTTTAATTCCTGATTCTGAATTCTATTCTCAATCCCTAAAAAAATTTCCATTTGTCTGACTATTTAAAATAATTGATAAAATTGATACACACACACACACCACACACACACTATGTGTGGATATATATATATATATATATATATATATATATATATATATATATATATATATGTGTGTGTGTATGTGTGAATGATCAAAGTATCTGAATATAGGCTGATGATTATGGAATCGTATACAGAGTAAATCTACATACTTTGTATCCTTTGCCAAGAACAAAACCAACCATACACAAACAAACAAACAAAAAGAACCCAAAACCCTCATAAAGTTTAACAAAAGTTATAGTAAGAATTTTAAAATGTTAATATTTTGCCAATATTTAATAATCGTTGATTTAAGAATTCTGTGCCAAAACCCATAAAAATAAAAACAAAGAAAAATTTTTAGAAAAAAGAAAAGAAAAAAGAATTCTGTGCCATGCTCAATGACAAATGTAGAAACTTTTTCTGCCCTGAGATTCTGTGATAGGTGAAACTATCTTCAAATATAATGTATGTAAGTGAGATTAAAAACTTAAGGAGAATAACAAAAGAATTCTGTTCCTTTTTCAAAATTTTTTGAACATATAAACACATAATCGACAAATGAATGGCTCATATGGAACTATATCCTAGTATAGTATAAGGAACAGCTTTAGCTTGCAGTTGCATTGGTGGTTCAGTGGTAGAATTCTCGCCTGCCACGCGGGAGGCCCGGGTTCGATTCCCGGCCAATGCAGTTAGCTACTTTTTTATTTTTGTTTGGTTCAAACCTTGTTTTTCTAAAATATTAGCATTAACGAGGAAAGAAACTACGAATTTTTCTTCCTGCATTTTCGTTTCACTTATTTCTCCAGCGATCACTAGAGCCAGTTTTCCACACTTTGCAGATCTTTCGTGACCTTTTTGGTTTTGTTTTTCGGTGTTCTAGTGGTGAGCAAAATGTACAAACAAGTAATGAAAATTTTTCTATTGAGAAAGGATAAAAACTTATGGCTATTTGGAGATGCCGGGGATTGAACCCGGGACCTCACACATGCGAAGCGCGCGCTCTACCACTGAGCTACATCCCCCAGCCAGAAACAGCTAGCTTCATATGCCTACTTATACAATGCACTGAACGCCACTCTAAACCAAGAATTCTGTCTGACTTTAGTAGATTCCACGATGCATTTTCTTTTTTGTACTTCCTTCTTAGGCTCTGCTCCTGATGCATATGATCCGGTGCAGGGAGCCGGCAGCTAAACTCAGCGGCCAGCCCAGTCGCAACGAGGCGGTCAGCAGCATATTCCAGTTGGAGCCGGGAGCCTTGAACCGCCAGAGGGGCGGGACCGTCCCCCGCCCAGCTCCTTGAGCCTACTGCGCAGGCGCCGGAGGTCCTTGGTTTTTAGCATAGGTGCTGAGCTTTTTCCTCCAGCTAGGTTACAGTTTCGGACCTCTACCAGGTTAAGTCTGCAGGTCTACTGGGCCAGAGGAAAGGAACTCCCGACACTATTCAGGTGACACAAGAGATCTGTTGCGGCACATGCTTGTCTCTACATTTAAAACTTTTGTGGATTTATGTGGGTATCCTGCACTTTTGGAAACCCCCTATGTCTAAGGAAAACCACGTAAAATCTGTGGTTTACCTAGTGACTTTAACATTTCTGATCGGCCGTTAGAGAACCAAATTCCTGTAGGTTTTTTTAAAATTAATTAATTAATTAATTAATTAAATTAAGATGGAGGTTACAGCCAACTCTTGCAGCAGAAAATGATTTTGCTGTTTGCTCCTCCTTTGCATGATTCTCAACCTGAAGCAAAATGATGCCGCCCACTTCTTGGTGGCTTTAGTCTTGTATAAATGTTAAGATAGGGTGGAGAACCTGCTCTGGACTGCTTTTCATTCCTTTGCTATTTACACCTTGACTGATACGTGTATAACTAGTTGATAGATACACTTCTAACTCTTTTAATGTCCTCGACCTTCCCTGACCTTGACCGCGCCTCAGCCCTAAAGTTCCAGTGGCTTGGATGCAAGCTAGATGATTCGATGGGCTATGAGGGAAATGACGTGTGCCTTCTCTTCCAGGTGCATTTACAACTGATTCCGTCCCCTGTGAAACTCAGTGGTTGCAGGTATATGGTGTGGGCAGAGCTGCATCGGGTCGTTTCCATTTGACCTATTAAACTGAGGCCAGAAAGCTACAGCAGAGTGAAGGCCTGAAGTTTCCTCGCCCTTGGCTTGTGCCCAGTTCAACCCTCCAAAAGGCGGAGCGGAAAGCAGAAAGAAAGAAAAAAAAACCGTCAAAAGTTACTGGGTAAACCACAAGCTTCATAATCACATTCTACACTAAGAATAAGCAAATGACTGTGTTTGCTTACAATGATTTAAACAAATGATAACTCTGATTTTGTTAAGTAGAACAAGTCACACTTGAATCGAATTCAGCTATAATAAGGAATGTTTCAAAAGGAGTTGGGGAAACCAGTGGAGGGTTATCAAGGAGGTTTGCTCTATATCCAAAAATATCCTTGCATTCCTTCCCAAGACACTAGAACACACATTTCTTTCTTTCTTCTTTTTTCTTTTATTATTTCATATACTACATCTAGACCACAGCTTCCCCTCTCTTCTCTTCCCCCAGCCTCTCTTCTCCAACTCTCCTCTCCCCCATCCAAGTCGCTATTACCCTACCTGCCCCACTCCTGTTAGTCTTTCCACAGAAAAGAGCAGGCTTCTCAGGGACATCGACCAAACATAGCATATCAAGCTATAAGACCAGGCACATATCATCACATCAAGACAGGAAAAGTCGACCCACAGGAAGAAATGGGTCCCACAAGTAGACCTCACTGTTAGCATTCCCACCAGAAAGGAAAAAGGAACATTTTTTTGGGGGGGGGGGTGGTTTCTGTGTGGTCCTGGCTGTCCTGGAACAGGCTGTCCTGGAACTCAGAAATCTGCCTGCCTCTCCCTCCCAAGTGCTGGGATCAAAGGCATGCGCCACCACGGCCCAGCAAAAGGAGCATTTCTTAAACGGATTCTGAATCAGAAATTGGAGACAGAATCAGATCGCTACCCCAGGGTTTTCACTAGGGAAACTGGGAAGGATGCACGTTTTTCTGGCAACTTGCTCTGGTATTCTTAGGATTCCTTTCCTCAATCTTCGGTCAATTTAGCTCCTACGGGAAGACTTCCCTTATTTCTCAATCAATTCTGGTTTGTTTGTTTGTTTGTTTGTTTGCTGTTTGTTTGTTTTGGCTTCTAAGGCAGAAGCTTAATAATTAGCCTAGGCTTGTCTTGAACTTGGACAATTTTACCTCCTGAGTATGTGGATAATAGAATACGCACACACTACATTCAAGCCAGGCTCTCAGTAATCCTGAAGATTTCAGCACTAAGACCAAGGAAGCCTCATCTTAAATGCTCCTTCTCCAAGACCACAGACCCAAAGCCCCTAGAAATTCACCTGATAAAGCAAATGAACCCTGGCTCTAAAACCAACAGAGGCTGTGAACTGATGTCACTGGCCTGGCTTAGCCCAGGTGGATAGCTTGAACTTACTGCACCATTTTACCACTGTAATTGATGGAGAGATAAAAAGGGAGGTATATTTCAGAAAACGCCTTGGATCACATTGGATCAAATAAAACTGCCCCAGTAGCCTCAAAGGTTTAAAAAAACTGATCAAATATTACTAATTGTATAGAATTAAAAAAGCCAAAGCAAACTAACTAACCAACCAACCAAACAAACAAAGAACCAAATAACTAAACAACCAACCAACCAATCAACCAATCAACCAATCAACCAACCAAACCACAACAGCAAAACCAAACTGAGATGCATTCCAAATCCTCTTTTCACTTTATTTTTAAGGACAAGGTCTCACTAAGTTGCCCAGGATAGCTATGAACTCTGTAACTCAGACAGACCTTGAAATTTCAATTCCCCTGCCTCAGTCTGCCAGATAGCTGAATCTCTGTGCCACTAGAAGCAGCTCAAACCTCCTTTTGAAGGAAGAGGTATTTGTCTCTGGTACTGTGTTCACTTCTCTTGCCTCTCAGTTCTTGGCTCTCATGATCTGGTAGGCACTGTGCATCCCTCCCTCAGAACCAGCTACAAGTTACTGTGTCCATTTTCAGTCCAGGAAGTGGTTCTCCCTTCTCATTCCTGACTGTGCCTTGGAATCTGGAATCACTGGGACAGCTTTTGAAACAAAACAAAACAACAAAACACTAGTTGTTTGATTTTGCTCAAACCTGGACCAACCGAGTTAGATTCCTTAAGGAAGAATCCAGCAGCAGTTTCTTTTAAACCATGTGTGTTCACATATACACATGCCGTTATCTGATAACAAGTCCACATATAATGTGATGATGTATATATACACATCTTATAATGACTGTGGTTTCATTAACATATCCATCAAAGCCTATGTCATACTGTAAACCCCAGGACTTATTCATTTTATAACTGAAAACTGGTACCCAGTGTCCAAGTCTCTCCATTTTCCTCACAGTAGTATTTTAAGATTTCTTTCAGATGATTTTCATGTCAACCAGCAAAGCTTAACACAAAGTGGGTGACTCTCAACCTTGACTGCATATTCATATCACTTGAAGGCTGTAAAACTAGACACATATTGGATCTCATCCACAAATGCTCTCATTTAATAGGCATACGGTGGCCTGGGCATAGATGCTTGAAAGGCTTCCAGGTAAGCCTAACATGAGTCGAGGTGGAGCATCACTGCATTCAAGTCCGTACTTTCTCAAGTTCTTCACTTTGTGTGTGAACATCCAAGGCTGCCATAATTCTGGAAGTGGAAGGCTCATTGCCCAGAGCTCCCCCACACTCAGGAATCAGTGTTGCCGGAGGATGGAGCTGACTCATTCCAATTTCTCTTCCTTATTTTCCTTAATGCAAAACCAAACTGGTGGAGGCAGGTGTTTTAGTGCTAAAAATGAACATACCTTTTCCTCATCTTCTGCGCTCTCTACGCCACATTCTTATGAATGGACTCCTTAAGTGGATAACCCCGATGATTCACACGGTGAACTTGAGACTAGGTGATGGGTGGAGGGAGTGCTGTTGGCACCCAGGATGCTCGGTGCTTGTAGCTTCCTTGGGTAAAATCCTGATCGCTTTACTCAAGCAGTTTTTCCAATACACTATTTTTGTTCCTCTGGATCATAAGTGTTAGTAATTCCTCATCACCACAGCTAATTATCATTAATAACAATCCGAGGGCCAAGAAAGCTGCTGATTTCATTTATTACAGAGGACCTTTAATAAATAAACATTATTCTTTTCAGTCCGTATCCTGAAGTGAAAAACTATAGTGATCAAAATTTACATGCAGAGTCAGAAATAGTCATCTAACAGTACGTAGGATATTATATGGAAAGGTGCAGATTTTACCACTTAGATTCTAGTTACGAATAGCGTGAAACAGAAGGAGGAATGTATTTAAGAGGAGAGAGACATTACAAAATTATCACACATCTGGAAAGTATCAGTGGACAGTCATTTTTAAGGAGGGTTATTTTAAGATTGGAAGGACTGAAATAATAATGATCTTAGTGTGCTATGAAAGAGTTTTCTGGATTTAAATGGTCTGTTAAATGACAGGAGTTTCTGTAGTCTCCATTTCCCATTATTAGAAATGGAGTTCATGGTTTCTTACGGTTGTCTCTGATGAATTGTCTCTGATTGCTGTCTGGTCTATCCCCCAGGGTAAGGTATTATGTTTTATCTGAATGACTTTCTCATATCAGAGAGGCAAGATCTTTAGGTCAAGGTGCCTGGGCAAGCTTGATGACCTGAGTTTATTTCTGGAGCCACATGGTAAAAACCTGATTCAGAAAAGTTGTTCCCTGATCTCTACAGTGTGTCATGGCACATGCCAAGTGTATACATGTATACATGCAAGCACACACATCCATGCACACCAAACAAATAAACAAATAAATAAACAAATGTAAGTAAAATTAAAAACAAGCAACAAACCGGGCGGTGGTGGCGCATGCCTTTAATCCCAGCACTTGGGAGGCAGAGGCAGGTGGATTTCTGAGATCAAAGCCAGCCTAGTCTACAGAGTGAGTTCCAGGACAGCATGGGCCACACAGAGAAACCCTGTCTCCTTCCAAAAAAAAAAAAAAAAAAAAAAAAGCAACAAAACCCATTCCAACTGTAACGTACTGAACAATTAGAAAGGCAACCAACAGAAAGCAGAGACCACTGGGGGCTTTAAAGAAAAATATTTTTTATTATGTGTATGAATGTTTTGTCTACATGTATGTAGGGGATGTGTGTAAGTTCAACACATGTGTGCTTGGTGTTCATGGAGGTCAGAAAAAGAGAACCTTGGATCCTCTGGAACCAAAGTTACAGGTGATCGTGCGCTGCCATGTTCTCTAGGAGAGCAGCCAGTGCTCTTTTCCACTGAGCCATCTCTCCAGTCCCAACTGAAAACTTCTTAGCATCCAGTAGAGTCCATTTTGAGGAAAAAATATTGACATAGAGAACTCCTGCAGTTCATAATGGTGACAGTTAGCAGCCTACACATACATTTTTATAATGAATATATATGGAAATTATGATATTGTTAATATTTGCATTAAATAGAATATATTATTAAAATATTATCTAATAATAGGTCTGTTGTGTTGATAGCACAATATAATATATTAGTGCTATTAAATATATATTGTATATGTATTCAGAAAATTTAAAACTCTACATGTGTGGTTCACATTGTATTTCTGCTGAATGGCACAGGTTTGGAGCTTCACAGGAAATGGAAAAAAGCCTAGGAATAAAGATCTAGAAAGTTGATTTGCAGAATTCACATATCCGTAGGGTCCGTAGGGGAGAAGCAAGAGGAAGGAATTAAAGGACTCTCAAGGTTCTCACTTGAGCATCTCCACAAAAGTAGAGGATACTCCAGAAACCTTGGGTAAGAAATTACTAGTTCTTCCTTCAGATGAGAGAAGATTCAGTATGTTTGAATGGAAGTAGAAAGTATCAGACAAAGGCGGCTCTGAACAGGTATAAAACACTCCTCGGTGAGAGGGAAGATGTATGTCTTTATCATAGCATAGGAAAAGCAGCAGGATAGGTTCTGGGCAAAGTTTGTTAAAGACAATGGAATGTAGGTGTGTGAAAAAGCTTTTATTTAGAGTAAGAGGGAGGTCGGAAAAGGAGAGACAGACAGACAGACAGACACACACACACACACACAGAGGGAGAGAGAGAAAGAGAGAGAGAGAGAGAGAGAGAGAGAGAGAGAGAGAGAGAGAAGACAGAGAGAGAAAATGGGAGAAGGGTTATTGATGAGGGTAGTTGATTTATAACATTTTAGCCATCCAATAAATATTAGTTTCTCTTAACAGCTTACATAAAAATCAATAACTGATTCTATTTTGTAATTTCATATTAGAATCATATTCTATTCCTCTCTCTGAAAATACATAGAGATAGGTCTGTCTTTCTCTACATACATACACGCATACACACACACACACACACACACACACACACACACACACACACACACACTTCCCCACTAGCATATATGAATCTAGTTTTTAGATTAAAAAAAATTCCTGAATATTTAAGGGAAATTTATCAAATGGTGCATGTTCTCTGGTCCTTGCAGCTATAGAAAAGATGGTCTTGCAGCTAGCTCTAACCAAAGAACTTCAGATGTGTGCCCAGACAACAGCTCTAAAGGTTAAAGGCTGGCCATGCCCATGTGGAAGCACCCTGTTTAGCAACAGGTTTTGGTAGTGCTGACTACTGAATGAGGAGCCAAACCACCTGGCTTTCTTTCTTTCTTTCTTTCTTTCTTTCTTTCTTTCTTTCTTTCTTTCTTTCTTTCTTCTCTCTCTCTCTCTTTCTTTTTTTTCTTTCTTTTTTTTTTTTTTTTCCGAGACAGGGTTTCTCTGTTCTCTGTGTAGCCCTGGCTGTCCTGGAACTCACTCTGTAGACCAGGCTGGCCTCGAACTCAGAAATTCATCTGCCTCTGCCTCCCCAGTGCTGGGATTAAAGGTGGCCCCGGGTACCACCTGGTTTTCAATCAGATGGCTGAGGCTATCATGTAGGCTTTGGGAGGCAGGACATTTACCTTTGCTGAATCTCCACTTTCCCCTCTGTGGTTTTTACATCTCTTCAAATGTTGCAGGTTTTTGTGAGGATTCAGAAAGAAATTGCACAGGAAAGTCTTCTGCAGGTGTGAAAGGCGCATATAACAGTTAAAGTGTGTGTGTGTTTCAGGGGGTCTTGCCTTCCCTCTAGTGAAGACTTTTTTGTTGTTGTTACTATTGTTTTTGACATAAGGTTTTATACTGTAGTCCAAAATGGCAGAATGGCTTTTAACTAGCCATCCTTACCCTTTAGAATGCTGGGATTACAAGTATAAGCCACGATACCCGGCTTAGTGAAGATTTTTTTTTTTAAATCATGGCTGGTATTGTATTGATAAAATTCTTATTCATTACTAGGATTAAGAATTAGAGCCGGGCAGTGGTGGTGCACGCCTTTAATCCCAGTACTTGGGAGGCAGAGGCAGGCAGATTTCTGAATTCAAGGCCAGCCTGATCTACAGAGTGAATTCAGGACAGCCAGGGCTACACAGAGGAAATCCTGTCGAGAAACAACAACAATAACAACAACACCACCAACAACAACACAAAACAAAACAAAAAACCCAAGAATTAGATTTAGTATAGAATTATAATTTTAAAACATTTATTAGTTTTGTATGTATGGGTATTTTGTATGCATGCCCAGCGCATGCAGAAGCCAGAAGGTTTTGAATCCCCTACAACTGGAATTATTGTGAGCCATCACATTGTCATTGATAATGAAATGAGAGTCATTATGCTAGAACCGTCAGTGCTTTTAACCACTGAGACATTTCTAAAGCTTCTAGAATTATGATTTTGATATATCGCCATTTACCTATTGGCTCTTACGAATTCTGCAGGATGTAAGATTCTCTTTTTTGCAGTGCTGACGATTAAATCCCCAATCTGTACTTGGTAGGCAAGAGTCCACTACTAAGCTGTAGCTTCAAATCCATCTTTTCTTTATGTTCTGAAAAGCAGGAGTCATCGACAGGCATGGTGGAACTTGTTTTTAATCCCAGCATTTACGAGGCAGAAATAAGTGGGTTTGAGGCCAGCAGCCTGGTCTACAAAGTGAGTTCTAGGACAGCCCAGAGTACATAGAGAGACTCTGTCTTGAAAAACTAAAAGAAAAAGAAAAAGAAAAAAAAAGACAAAATGAACAAAATGAACAAAGAAAACCATCAAAACAATAACAACAACAACAACAAAAACCAGAGATCATCTCATCAGCATCTGGGTGACCACTTAGTGCAGTTCCCTGTAACCAACACCTCCATGGTACCCAGCACCTCCTCTAGATTCTTTCTCAAGACCGTATAGCTTTCCATGTGTAGTGACATATGTGTATAATGCCAACTCTTGTAAAATAGGAGGATCAGGAGTTCACAGTCAGCCTGGGCTACGTAAGACTGTCTCAAAAAGAATGTGTGTGGGTATGAGTGTGGGGACGTCGTAGAGTACTTGCCTACTGTACAAAGCCCTGTGTTCAGTACCCAGGACCAGCACAATAAATAGGTAGATATTATTTTTATAAACAGATCTACATGCCATACAATTCACCCACTTGACAAATACACATCAGCAGTTTTGAATATATTTACAAAGTCATGAAACTCTCATCTTTATCTTTGGGTCTATGGAGCTAAGCCTAGGTCTTATGGAGACTGAGAACACTGGTGGTCTGTGTTCAACGTGTAAAGAATTCATTGTTTGACCCAAGAATGAAGATAAAAGAGACAAATCATTGCACGCTTCCTGCTTCTCTTCTGCTTTTCTAGCACTGGCAGCTGCCTTCTCCACCAATGTCCTCTGCCTTAGAACAAGACTAGGCTACTACAGAGAGAACACAGATGTCAGAGTATGGAGCTGCAAGCTAGACAAGCCTTGGCCTTGACTTTCTAGTCTATGAATCAGAAGACGCTTGGAGGGTGGGGCGGGGGTGGGGGGACGGGAGAATGAATCATGAGGCTAGTTGGAAGATCCCTCCACTGCTGCATAGGCTGTTTCTAATTCAAAGATCTTTCTCTCCCTTAAGGATGCAGATCAATGCAGCTTCCTAATGTCCTTGGACAGACCTGATTGACATTTCAGTTTGTCAGCTTCCAGAACTCTACTGTTGACTCCGTTCTGTCTCTGTTTAATTAGAAGGGAAAGGCTGTTAAACAGAAACAGTTCATTGTGCCCATAAAGGTAAGTGTGACAGGACAATGGAAGCTTTGCAGAATCACAACTGTTTAGGCTGGTGGCTCAGATACTTTGAAAAAAAAAATCCATTTCTTACTCTACAGGGAGAGAAAAATGTTCTACAGAGAGCATTACTAGGGAAGCTAGGCGATGCTCTTTTACAGTCTTTTCGCTGAGAGGGTTTCTGACTTTG
>JANHMN010000002.1:127939655-127953521 GCA_030674055.1 Rhabdomys pumilio | reverse complement strand
ACACACACACACACACACACACACACACACACACACACACACACACACACACACAGATAGTACAGGAGAACAATGACATTTCTTTCTTTGGCAGCCCATGGTTTCCCAGCTTTGCTAGTGTTTTCTTCTTCAGAACGGTTCAGAGAGCTGGGCTGAACATCATTTATGACTTAACTGTCATCAATAATTTCGTGAGGATGTATTCTTATTTATTTGAGGGGCTACAAATAGGCTACATTCTAAAAATCATTCTACCAGTTTCTGTGGGATTGCTCACCTCACAGTGATGACAGTGTGGCCCAGGCCACTGAAATGTTTTGGAGAATTGTCACTTTCTGTGATCCCTCCCTTCTTCTAAGCAACTAACTCACTGTTAGTTTCTAGAGCTCAGTGGTTGCCTACTTTCCCCTCTCTCCTTCCTCCAGTTATGTCTCTTTCCCTTCCTCTCTCCCTCGTTTGTACTTTGGCGGCCTGCCTCTGACTTGCCTGGCATTCATTCTTCACTCTGTTAACCTTCTCAAGGTGAGCATATCTGATTACATTGTTTGTCATTACCAAACAAGGTTCACTCTGGTTGGGCAGGTGTTGGCTCAGGTGCTGGAGCCTTGGCTTGGATGCTGGTCTTTTGCCTTGGGTGCTGGTCCCCAGGCTTAGTTACCATGTATCAATTTGGCAGAGCTAGTTTCACTGCAGACTCAGGAAAAGTGTATCTGGAAAGTCTTCTGAGATCCCGTAGTCCATTGAATAGGATACAACTTACAGAAGAGCTAAGGACAAAAATCTCTGGACAAGAGATGGGAGGGGGTCTAATCAGCACAGTCTGCCCAAGCCTTTCCGTCTTCTTGTAGAGTTGATGGCTTGAATTGCCTCGATTTTTTTCTTCCTGCCTTTCTTCTCATCTTCCCTCCTTCCTTCTTTTCCCCTCTTCCTCACACTCTTCTCACCTATTTATGCAATGAAAGTTCAGGAAGATATTCATTTGTTCCTTTAGTAACAGCCTTAGGGAAAATAAAAAGCCAGAAACACTGGAACATGACTCTCACTTGTACACTGCCCTAGTGGCATGGCTGCTGTCCTTCCTGTAGTCTTTCTTACTGTTCTGCCGGTGAAGGATGCCGAGCTGTAACTGTTTATAGTTCTCTGGTTGCTCCATACATTTGCAGATACCCTTTCTACTTTGTTTAACTTTCAAAGATATATTAATTGGCCACCTTTAACTTCAACTAAGACTCAATGTGAAACCTTTTTTCATGAAACCTCTTGAATGTGTTTGGTAACCCACTGTGGTGTAGTCTACATCTTACCCATTCAACTCCCCCTCCCCTCCTTTCCCTCATTTACTTCTTCTCTCTTTTTAAGATAGGGTTTTATTATCCATCACAGATGGGCCTAAAACCAACTCTGTGTCTCGTGCTGGGATTGAACTATATATTTCAAGCTGGGTGATTGTGATGGTTTGTATATGTTTGGTCAAGGGAGTGGCACTATTAGGAAGTGTAGCCTTGTTGAAGTAGGTGTGTCACTGTAGGCGTGGCCCTTAATACCCCTTTTCTAGCTGCCTGGAGGTCAGTATTCTGCTAGCAGCCTTCAGATGAAGGTGTAGAACTCTCAGCTCCTCCTGCATCATGCCTTCCTGAATGCTGCCCTGGTCTCACCTTGGTGATGATGATGGAATGAACCTTTAAACCTGTAAGCCAGCCCCAATTAAATGTTGTTCTTGTAAGAATTGCCTTGGTCATGGTGGCTGTTCACAGCAGTAAACCCTAAGACAGTGATTCTCTTAGCCTTCCCCCAATAAGCACTGGGATGATGGGCTTGCCCTACCATAGTGGGTTCAGCATTATCCCCTTTGTAACCTTCCAAATGAATGTTCAATTTCCTTAGAAATTGGACAAGAAAAATCATCTCTGGCTCTTGGAAAAACCAATTTTAGCAATTGACCTAGGAAGTCTCATGGGCAGATTTATTGCCCATAGGACACAAATGGAAGTCTGATGGAAAGTAGCAAGGGACATTTTATTTCTCTCAATCAGAGGATAGCACACAAAGAGAAACTTTCTAGTTCAGGACAATTCCTGGTTCCTGGACCTGGAGTGTTTCTTTCTTGCAGGAACAAGTGATGCGGAACACTACAGGGTTGGAGGTGTCCTTTGGCTGATAGGAAAGCCTGTTGGGTTGCACATATGTTGGCAGTGTTGCCACTGATTCTCTGCCCGAGTCTCAGTTCACGAAAGCCACTGTTAGCTGCTTACAATGGCACCATTCCTAACCATTACCTCTTCTCTGTGAACAAATGCAGCCACTTCAGAGCTCTTGTCATCTGCTTGGGATCAGTGCTGCCAGTGAGCAGAAACATCTTTACTCTTAAGCACTGCCATACTATTGGTAACAGGAAAGCATCTATAATTGAATATATTTGGACACAAACTTACTATACCAATAAAAATAAGGCAGCTACACTGGCACAAAGATGGTATGCTACCATCGAGTGGTAGAGATTAGAAGAAACCCATACTGACCAGGCAAATTGTCTTCACAGCATGCCAGCACACTTAGAAGAGAAGAAGAAGAAGGAAAAAAAAACTTCTTTCAGCTCAGTAGAAATAAAAATAATTTATGGTCTAATGATCTTCATAGTCTCCCAATAAGACAACCAAACCACACATTATGAGAGCCAAAAATCACCCATCATCAGCTATATATGTTTTTTGGTCTACATTATTTCTGTCCCAGACACTGGAAGCCTGGACTTATCCCAGAGAAGAGAACTGTCATCCTGTCACGTGACTGCAATTGGCAAGTCTTACCAAGAAAGTTTGGCAGATCCTAAGAACAGGACTAACATATGTTTTATATATGTGTGGGTAGGTGTATATATAGCCATCCATCTACATACATATATGTATACTTATTTATTTATAAGCCTTAGTTAAAGTTAGAAAAATTAATTTTGCATATGGATAAGTCCCACAAATTAGCACTGGTTTAAAAGAAGCCTAAAAGATATCATTTTTAATTCTTTAAAAGTAAAAAATGCCAATGCAAAATTTAAAAGTAGAGTGTCATGCTAATAACTTTTTATCTTTAGATTATTGCTCATTTTTAGCAATGATTCATTCACTCATGCAACAAGCGTTTGACAAATACCAACTATAAAGAGGAACCATTCACAAAGACCTTTGCCCTGGAAAACCCTATGATCTGCAGGTAATAGAAACCCCTCATTCACATCATGACAGAGGATCTTCACGTATTCTGAGAATAAAGAAGGGAGAAGACACATGGCCATGGCTTTCACAGAGCTTGTGCAATACTGAAGGGGGAATGAAAAACAGTAGACAAGCATCAGCATGTGTTCATGAAGCAGAGTGATAAAGCCAGTGTATAAAATTTCAGTCAAGTGACATATTAAAATTCCTGCTGGCTATATTTATGTGGACAGAGAAGACTCTTCTTTGAAGACACTTAAGCTATGCCCCAGGAGATCATAGGAAGAGTACTATCAGGTGGAATCAAGTGTCTTTTTGCTGCTATAGTTGCTATCATTAACAGTTATGCTTATGGGTTGTGTGGCAGTATATGCCTCTTGGTCAACACTTGGAAAATGGAAGGCAGGAAGATTTTGAGTTCAAGGCCAGCCTAAGTTATATAAAAGCTAAGTCCCAAAATAGAAAAGGAAATTAATAACAGATTAATACTTTAATCATCGATATATGTGTGACTCTGTGTGGGAGCATGTGTGCACTTCTGGGAGGACTCACAAGTGGTTCACGATGCTGGGTATGACTTAGGACAGAGGTGATGCTTCAGGAGTAAGAGAGAAGAAAAATGAGAAGTCAACCCCTTGAAGAGGAAGGTGTGAATGGAACCCAGTGTTTATTGGCAATGGCAGAGGTACCCTTTAATATAAAGCAGGCAGAGAATGATATAGATAGAGTAAGGAAAGTGGGGGTTTTTAAAGTTAAAAAGGATGGGTGGGTGGTGGTGGTGCATGCCTTTAATCCCAGCACTTGAGAGGCAGAGGCAGGCGGATTTCTGAGTTTGAGGCCAGCCTGGTCTACTGAATGAATTCCAGGACAGCCAGGGCTACACAGAGAAACCCTGTCTCAAAAAACCAAAAAAAAAAAAAAAAAAAAGTTAAAAGGAAATTCTTGTTTAACTCATTTTCTCCATATTTTTGCAATAAAGTTATATACTGAGAGTATGAGAGTCAGTAAAGCATGATGTGAGGTGATCATTATGGAGAGTTGGAAGTGCAATGGGAAGGACCGCTGCTCTTGAGGACTCCCTCGAGATTTTAAGGCTGGATTTAAGATGCTATTAGTAACTGTGACCTTTACACCCCCATCAGTGTTAGCTTATATTGAGATCTGTCCGTTTAACCAGGTGAAGGAGGTGGCAAAAGTCAGACTGAGGGATATTATGAAAGATAGGCTTAAATATCAAAGAAAGATTCACTGCTTAGAAGAGAAGGAAAGAAGGATCCATGGAATATAAACAAATAATAATACAACCATAAACTCAACAGTTCAGAAAGTTTACATTTTAAAATTAAAATTTACTATTATTATTACTCTTGTATTGTGTCTGTGATCTGTAGGTGGAGGAGCACACGTGCATGCTACATGCAAGTATGGTGGTCAGAGGACAACTTCCAGTGGTTTCTCCCTTGCCACCCTTGTTTTGAGGCAAGGTCTCTCTTACATCTATTGCTAGCTGGCCAGTGATCTTCCAGGAGATTCCGCTGTCTTCATCTCCTCCTTGTGGGGTTGCTGGGGTTATTGACATATTCCATCACATCCTGCTTTTAATTTTTATTTATTCTTTTAAAATTTCACACGTGCCTCGTACTGTGTTTCCTAGTTACTCACTCATTTCCTTCCACCTCCCTCAGGACTCCATCACATCACCCTTCCAAATTCACGTTCTCTGCTTAGAATTTTTAAGCTACTTGTTTATTATTTTAACCTAATGCATTCATTTATTTAGTCCATTTGGCTTTTTATGTGAGTTCTGGGATCAAACACAATCTGTCAGGACTGTGTACTAAGTGCTTTTACCCACAAAACCGTCTCCTAGATCCCATTTTAGAAAGTTTTAATGAAGTAAAGATGTTAATTGGGCATTGGGGTAGGGGACACTAGTCAGAGAATTGTATGCTTCAACTTGAGATTGTAGGAGATGATCACAAGGTCTCATGGAAAATGAGGAGATCTGGAACTTGAGAGTCAATGGTGTTCTATGTGTTATCCACGTGAGCACTGAACTAAGCAAGGAAGCCAGCGAGAAGAGCAGGACAGTGAAGAGACAGTGATGCGGGGGCTAAAATTATCACAGAATGAGTAACTGAGTTCTCCAGATGCAAAGGAAGCAGCAAGCTCTGATGACATAAACCTCCACAGAGCTGGTTTGGAACGATGAAAACAATAGGCTTAGATGCCCACCCCCCCACACCCCAAAAAACATGGTGGGCTGCTGCAGTTACACCGTGTGCAGAAGCGTAATATCTTTACCTGCCTCTGACTGTGACAGGGACAATTTCAACAGACCCAGCTAGATTCCACTGAGAGTAAGAAAGCAAAGGGGCCTTTCAGAGATGCTGGTTTGCTGGTGGCTGGCTTTAACTACAGGTTGCAGAAGTGAAAGTACAGGTCAGATAGAGGAAGGATGAATAACCAGGTGAAGGGTCAGAAAAATTTCTAGAGTGGTCCAGAGAGTACGGATTTTATGTCAGCATCCCTGATGCTTTCACTTGGAAGTGTTCATCCCTACCTTTTAGTATGAAAGCAATGTGCAAAGGCATGGATATGGTATATGCTCCATTGAAGTTTTATTTTCCAAGACAGGTACTGGTCATTGTGAATCTGATGCTGGATGAGACAAACAGTAAAGATTTGGGTCAAAATGTGAGTGCTTGGGGCCCAGGGCTCAGTTGGATGCCTCTGTTTACCTAGCAACACAAAAGAGCTGTAAAACCCAGACATGGTGTCTCTGTAACCCTGGAACAGTCCCTGGAACAGTAGAGACAGTCAGATCTCTGGAGCTCACTGGCCAGCCAGTCTAGACAATTAGTGGGGCTCTTAAGTTCAGTGAAAGACTCCATGTCAAAAAGTAAGTTGGAAAAACACAGAAGATACTGGGTACATACCTCTGTGGCTTGTGCACACACATGCACATGTGTACACACCTATGCCTATGTTCCCCTGCCCACACCTCACAGGAGAAGTTTGACTCTTTCCTCAAGAGGAAAGACAGTTTAAGATGGAAAGTAAATAATTCCCAAGTGTGCTGCCCAGTTGTAGTATCCCAGAAAAAGAGAAGGCCCTGGCATGTACCTGATGATGGGGGAAAAAAGCAGCAGATTGGGTGATGGTATCTGATGTACAGGATGAGAGACCCAGATTCACAAGTTTGGGTAAACCTGTGCCAGACTACTCAGCATTGTGACTGAGCAGACCCCACTTGTTGCTGAAGGGCAGGTAGAAACATTTTGGATTTTAAAAGAGGATGCAAGCATTGGTAAATATGGGAACAGGCAAGAATTTCTCTGAGATCCTATGTTCCCAAACTATCACAATGTGGGCTAAATCAAGTTTCTCAATGTATAATAAAATATAAATAATTCTATAGCTTCAAGCCAATCAAGCTGTTACATATTAAACTGTGCCACTACCTGCATGGTATTGGGATTGACCTACTGGGGTGACAAGAAATGAAAAAGGACAACGTATACAGAAAAGCTGTGACTAAGTGGGCAGGGGATAAGCTCTGATGGAGGTGCTCCAGCAGCCCAAAGACTCAAGGTGTCTTTTAGGTCAGGCTGAATGAGGAGGCAGGTTAGCTAATCTCTGTAAGGGGATCTGTAGGGAAGCAGTTTCAGGCTGCAGTCATCCTAGAGGAGGAAGCTGTGGTTGGGACTTTACGCACACAATGCCAACATCCATCAAGATCTGTACTTGACCAGGGGAAAGCCCTGCTATTTTCGTAGGCATTGGGTCTTTGACACGGGTATGTGTAAATGAAATATTTATTTTAGGTAGCCATTATAAAAGACCCCCCAAACCTGGTATTTTATTTATATGCTATAAGCCTTCATTGGGCAGGTTCTATGCTATTCTCATCTATATCCAAACCATATCTCCCCTGTTACTTGCTGTTGCTGTAGCACCTGAGCTGTTTCTACTTCATCAGCCTATCCTCAGGATGTACTTCTGGCCCTGTGCTCATGATCTGATCCATCCAGCCTCATGACTTCCTCCTTCTCTCTTTGTCTTCTCTCTCCTCCTTCTTCTCCTTGTTTTTTCTCTCTCTCCCTTTCCCTCCTCCTTCTCCTCTTCATCCCTCTCTCCCTCTCCCCTCTCTCCCCCTCCTTCCCTCCATCTTCCTCCTTCCCTTCTTCCCCTTTCTCTTCCTATCCTCCCCCTCCCTCCCTCCCTCCCTCCCTCCCTCTCTCCCTCCCTCCCTCCCTCCTTCCCTTCCTCCTTGTCTTCCTACACTCCATCCCTATCCCTCTCTCCTCTCCATCATCCCTCTTCCCTCCCTTCCTCTACATCTCTCTCTCCCCTTTCATCTCCCTCCCTCTTTCCCTCCTCTCCCTCCTTCCCCCTCCCAGTCCCCACCTTCTTGCCCCAGCATGGGGTACCAAACCCCATCCAGGTTACCTCTATTTTTCCCAGTAATTTAATCAGTCAGAGAAGATCGGAGACATTATTTGGTATACTTAAGAATGTACTTATTTAGACTGCAACCAGATCTTGGGGACCAGTATTTAGCATTTGAATACAGAGTACCACCGGACCCACCCTAAAAGACTGTGCTTACGTTAAGTCTCTGTACCGAATGTGAATGTCTTACTCTGTTGGCTGTTGATGTTTTGGGGTTTAAAATTATATGATAGAAAAATAAAAGATACAATGTTGGTGTTAAAAAAAAAAAGAATGCTGATTCCCACAGGAGTAACCGTGCTCTCCATAAAGTTGTCTATTTGAGCAACACATGTTTTGTGTCAGACACTCTCGGAGCCACTCACAAGCTACTCATTGTGACAGGACAGTGAAGTTGATCTGCAGAGTCAACTCTGAAAGATCTCTGAGTTGAAGCCACTGCTGCTGTTAAATACTGTGTCTGTACACAGATGAGTGGGTGCCCATTTTAAACAACTCTTCAATACCTTTTCATCTACATTCTTTTTTTGAGACAGGATCTTGTTATACGGTCCTAGTTAGCCTCAAAGTCACAGCAATCCTCCTGTTCCAGCCTCCCGGGTGTTGGGATTTCAGGCACAAGTCATTATGCCCACCTCATGTCATTTTCTGTTTTCTGCTCCACATCACTGATTGTACCCCACAGAATTGGAACAAACATTATTCAGTGCTGTTGTTATTTTACTTACGTTATTTTAAAAATTCTCCAAGTGCTTCAACTATTTCATGATAATAAACCAGGCTGTACTTTACAGAGTGATCTTAACTCTTTCAGACCTCTAGAGTGTAATTTGCTATGTTTTCTGAGCAATCTGGAGGTATTAACATGATCCTAGATGGTAAATTAGGTCCTGGGATACTAATTTATTGCTCATAACTTATGAGATCCCTGTTGTACTACTGACAAAATAGACAGGAATGTCTTTTAAGAGAATGTTTCATTTGCTCTTAACTAAAGGAAACAAAAACCTGTAGTTTAATCTAATTAAAGCACATTAATGTATGGTTTGGTTTAACTTCTGTTGCTGTGATAAAATACTCTGACAAAACCAGGCATGGTGGTACATGCCTTTAATTCCAGTACTTCTGAGGCAGAAAGAAGGTGGTTCTCTGTTAGTTCAAGGCTAGCCTGGTCCATATAGCCAGTTACAGGGCACCCAAAGCTGCATAGTGACATGCTGTCAAACAAACAAACAAATAAACCAATAGCAACACTGACAAAAATGAACTTGGGGAAAGAAAGGTTGACTTTAACTTACAACTTTACACTTTACCAGTACAGAGTCCAAGCCTAGCCTTTTCCTTTATGCAAGCTATTCTTATCTTACAGGGAAAACATAGTGCCATGAGAGTCGTTTTACAATGGATGGATTAAAATGTGACATTTATTTAGCAACTATTATGAACAGAGTTTTGTGCATTGCACAGTTGGGGACAATAAATCAAACAAGGCTTCTTGCTCTGGTTTTCTTAGGTTTGTACTTCCCTTGCATAGGATGCAAAGATTCATGTATGTGTAAATACATAGGACAGATAAAAATCAACAGTCTCAAAAGAGTGCTTGGAATAAGTGATTATCAATTAAATAAATAATAGCACTTTATGGTGACCAAACTCTGCATCATTCAACCTTATAATAACAATTTTACACGCACTGACCAAATAACCTATCACAATAGCCCAGTGAGGTGGGTAACATTCTCTCCTAGATAAGTAAATCCCACTAACAACTAGTAAGTGGCAGAGTTGAATTTTAGAACTAGGTCTGCCTCCCTGCAAAGCCCTTGATCTTAATCTCTCTCTCATTATGCTTCAGAAACACACATTTTAAGCTGGGTAGAATCGATAAGTAAAAGCCAGTTATTGTAGGATATGGATTTTTGCCACTCTTGACAGACAGAAGATGTGACATTTCAACTGCTGGCAATAGGTCTTCAAGAGTTCTTCTTAAAAATGCAAATCTGTACTCCCAGGAGGATAACATATTTAAAAAAAATAAACATTTCAGGCTCTTAACTTGCGTGTCCTTGTGAAACCTTAAGGAATAGATTGAGTGACAGGTAAGCATTGAAATAGGTAAGGAATAGCAGGTGTGGGAGAAGGGAGAGGCAGTCCTGACTGGAAGGCTGGGAGAGACTTTTGCTTTGAGGAAACAGGCATCACGAAAAAATGGGGCGCCCACAGTGGACACTTCTACATGGGCATAGGATAAAGAAACATTTCATGCAAAACTCGAAACTCTATACTTTTGTATAAGGTCAGTATTATTGTTCTAAAAAAAAATTCAGTCATGTGTCATTAGCAACTGAGCAAATTAAAAAGTACAAATTATTAAAAATTGTAATTTTTAATTACAGTTTAATTGTAAATTTTATTTGGCCCAGGCAGTGGCTGAGGTGTCAGTTCCATTGTCTAAGAATTCCAAATCAAAGAACGTTTTTCTTTCCTTTTACATCTTTTGCTCCACTATTCTTTCTGTAATGACATATTTTACCCATGATCAGAAGTAACATGATTCTAAATTAGTGTTATACCCAGAACAGGGATGCTAATATAATCAATTGCTAATTAGTTCTGTTGCTCCTTTCCATCGCAATTACGCTCCTGTGTTAGCATAATACTTGTCGATATATGACTCACAAAATTTAGCTGTGATTTTACTTAAATACTTAGTTTCCATCGTCATAATGCTAATAATTACAAAGACGATGATTATAATAATAATAAGCTCGAGCGGTTTAAGGATTAAAGATGGGAGTCTAAAAATGATATCTTCAAGATCTGCGTTTATCCTACATCAATAATTTTGCAACAAATCTGCCCAATTTACAAATCAAAAATAGATTCTTCTGTCAGCAAAGTATCAGTCTTGTATCTGAAAATCAAGCACAGCTTGTTCGTCGTCAGAAACCACAGAGGCTCTGAAATCAGAACTTAGCTGCCAATTTTGTTGATGATGCATAAGACGAAACCGGGTACAGCTGGCTCTTCTCTCCTGCGCTAGCTTCGCGGCACTGACATTCGTGAAAAATCTGTTTGTTTTTTGTTTCAGGAAATTAAATAGCTATGAGTAAAATGAAACAGAGGGAACAGCTATATCTGGGTAATAACCAGGTGCCATTTTTATTTTTAAATTATTATTTTTTTTTCTGTAGAGTCACTTGATTTACTGAGACACTACTTTGACCTGACCTGTTGCCACGAATGACCTCACAGAATGCAGGGGAAGTTCCTGCTGTAGATAAGCGGAGCCATTTTTGAGAAGTAGAGAAAAAGCAACTTAAATAACTTGTAACTTAGCCTCCATCATGAATAAGTACATACCGTGTCCTCAATGACTACTCCTTCCAACGGGGTGTCATATTTCACATGTGTAAACATAGCTTCATTTGCTGCCGTGCAAACTGCCTTTTCAGAATGAGGACTTCATGTCTTAGCACCTCAGCTTAAAGCCTCCGTTTTACAGAAATAAGTCTGTTCCTAAATATTACCCTAAAATGAAGAAACAGGAGCGTTTTAAACACTGCAACATTAAGTTAATGACAGAAAGCTACATTTTAAGTCTTTAAATTTGCTGGAAGCTTCATCAGTCTGAAATATTCGTTTCCTTTTTTTCTGGCAAGCCTTAAATAGGCTCTGCCTGGTCCAGGGTTAAGGAGGGGATTGAATACATGCAGTAACTGTCAGCACTCTGGATCTTTTTAAAGTGATCATAAAGACTCCTTCTTCTTCTTCTTCTTCTTCTTCTTCTTCTTCTTCTTCTTCTTCTTCTTCTTCTTCTTCTTCTTCTATTATTATTATTATTATTATTATTATTATTATTATTATTATTATTTGTATGTTGTACTGGTGTATGAATGGGATGAAGTTGGCCATGCTTGCCTGTGTGCAGGTCAGAGGTCAATGGTGAGCTCTCATGTGAGTTTTTGAGACAAGGCATTCCACTAACACTGGAGCTTGCTGTGTTGGTTAGACTGTTTATCTGGAGAACCTGTCTGGCCAGAGAGCCCTTAGGATCCTCCAGGCTCTACCCGAACTATGCTGGGGTTATGGATCATGCCAGGAGGTCCAGCTTTATACATGGGTGTTGGGGAATAAGCCTAACAGGTTTTTACGCTGCCGGAAGCAAAGAAGAAGAAGCTCACTACTCATAGTCTTGGCAGGCCTGCAACTCAAACAGATTCACTTGCTTTTGCATCTTGTGTGTTGAGATTCCTACCTTGTCTGGCCTGACATACTTTTAAATACTACAAATAGAAGGATGAAATCTTTTTCATTTATTTACCAATTAATTAATTGGTAAATAAATCAAGATTAAATTTAAACTTGGCAATCAAGATTAAATCTAATGGCCTCTCAGATGCTAAGCAACTGCTCTGCCTCTGGATCACATACCTGGTCCCCATCAACTTCTTTTCTCTCATTGTTCATCATGAACAAAGAGTTGGTGCTGGTGGGAATCTCAGTGACAGAATATATGGCTGCCATGCAAGAGACCCTGATTAACCAGGCTTGGTGGCACATGCCTTCAATCCCAGCACTCAGGAGGCAGAGAGGCAAAGAGGCAAAGAGGCGGAGGCAGAGGCAGATCTCTGCAACTTTGAGGCCAGCATAGTCGAGCCTTAAGTTACCAGGACTACATAGAAAGACCCTGTCTCAAAAGACTAAAACACATAAATAAGAGGCCCTTGGTTCCATCCACAGCATAATCAAAATAAATAAGTGACAAATTTGAAGGGGTGTTCTATCATGGAAACAAGAGATAAGTAATCAAACACAATTTGAAAAAAGGATATTAGGAATAAATGAACACAAATATATTAAACACACAGACTCACACATGATATATATGCATAAGATACATAATAAGAAAAATATTATAGCCCTGAAAAAGAAAAAATAGCATAAAGCATAACAATGAACAAAAGGAATTTTGAAAATATAAAATGTAAGTGAAAACGATATGAAATGCTAATGTTTCTAGAAACATTATTTACAACTACCAAAATGTAGCAGCAACTCGTGTCCATCAATAGATTAGTGAACATGGTGTATACATGGTGGAATGTTGTTCACTTTAAAAAGGAAGAGATTTGGACAAATCTACAATATGGATGAAAATTGAAACCATTATGCCAGCTGAATTAAGCAAGTTATGAAAGTATAAACATTGTGAGATTTCATTGATTTTTAAAAATTATAAATTGTGTGTGTGTGTGTGTGTGTGTGTGTGTGTGTGTACATAGATAGGTACACAAGAATGCAGTGCCCTAGGAGGCTAGAAGCAACAGCCCTGGGGCTGGAGTCACAAACAGTTGTGACTGTTGTAGGTACTGACCTCAGGTCCTTGAATGAGCAGTATGGACTCATTGCTGAGCCAGCTCTCCAGTCCTGGATTTTATTACATGAGGTATATTCGTATCTTAAATGATTATATTGAATCCCTTCAGCAAGTACCTTGATATTTGCTTGATGATGGCATTTGCTTTCTCTTTTATGTAGACTACAATGCAGAGGAAAATAAAAATATACCTGCATAAATTAAATCTCCCCCTATGAACTTTCATGTGTGTGTGTGTGTGTGTGTGTGTGTGTGTGTGTGTGTGTGTGTGTAAAAGGATATATAACTAGTTACACATTTGCTCCTGGGGAAAAAGAAGTATAAAGTTGGACAAAAGTCATAGCTTCAAAAGATTTATTTTTTAAAAATGTATCCCTTTGTTTCTTTAGAGTTTTAAAATCACCAGACAGATGTGTATGAATTGGGCTGGTGAGATGGCTCAGTAGAGTAAGGCCACTTGCCACCAAACCTGACAACCTATGCATGGCATCTGGAATCCACATGGAGGAAGGAGAGAGAATCAACTCTTGCAAGGCGCTCTTGATCTCTACGTATATGCGAAAATAAGTGAATAAATAAATAAAACAAATATATGTTAAAGTATTACGTTTAAAAACTGTATCATATATAGTTAAGGAATTCCACTTCTATGTGTTTATTCTAAAGAAAGGCCTGTCCATAAGCAAAATAATGTAGGCTATTTTAATAATAAGGAAGATCTTGCAAACAAATGTGCACCCATCAGGTACTGGGGAAACAGATTATGTTTGTATTTTCCATGAAGTAGTATGCAACCAGAAAATTAAGAAGCTTTTCTTTCTT
>JANHMN010000002.1:127897949-127936677 GCA_030674055.1 Rhabdomys pumilio | reverse complement strand
AGAGATATTTCCCTATATATAACACAATCTGCACAAGTCTATACTAAATGGGAATAACTGGATAGATTTCTGTGCAGACGTTTGCCGCCTCCCACTCCACTCATCCTTCTGTTTCTGAGCCTTCCCAGATTCATACAGGTCTGTAAGGAACAGCATCCATTACTGTAACCTTTTCAAGTGACAGCACTTTCTTCCTACATAAGATACTGAAACCACGGGATTATTAAGGAGTGTGAATGTGAATGTGTGTGTACATGTGTGTGCTTGTACAAGGTGGGGGACTCTTATTTTCCTATACGTACTTAGCCCAGTTCTTTAAGGATCTGGGTTTATTTTCTGTTTGACCCAGTGATTTTTTTCAGGTTATTACAATCACAGATGTTGTACCTATATGGGAAATAATTAGTCATGCTTATCAAATTAAATACAGGGAATAGAAAGGAAATATTTTATTTGAAGCAAAGAAAAAAGATAAGCAAGTTTAAATAACAATTATTAAATTTTGTAATATACTATCATGTTTATAAATCATAGATAGAATGCTACTATATGATGATCTTGTGTATTTTTATTCTTCTTTTTATGATATGTATTTTAATTCAAAATGATTAGCTAGACTTTAATATCCCAGCTATAAACTAGTATTCTCTCTCTCTCTCTTCTTCAAGGCAGGATCTCACTATGTAGCTCTGTCTGTCCTGGACCTCACTATATAAACCAGGCTGGCTTCAAACTCATAAAGACCTCCCTGCCTCTGACTCCCAGTGCTAAGAGTAAAGATGTGTGCCACCACACATGGCTAAATGTGCATCTTTCTGTCTCTCTGTCCATTAATTTATTAAATTATTTATTGACACATTTAACAGATAACCATTGATGGTGGCTAAACAAGCCAATGCTTAAAACTGCAAGATGATGAAGAGAACCCTCTTCTCCACAGAATAGAGGACGGTAGCAACAGAGCTGCATGAAGAAACAAACATCCCTAAGTGGAGGTCACAACAGAGGGAGCATGAATGCTCCACTTCTGGATATGGGCGTGGGAAGCCAGAGTGGCATTGTGTGGGTAGTGGCAGGTGAATTCACAGAGGGCGTGTGCTCGAGCTAGATCTTGACAGTTAAACAACAAGGAATGTTAATTGTAGCCTGAGGATGCAGTTCATGGGATTCCAATGTCTATAGCATGGACCATTTCAGGGGACCATGGTTAACTGATGATGGTAGGATGGAGGTGATGCCACTGAAGCATCCAAGATGTCAGAGATAGAGAACAACGTTGTTGCAAATCACTTGGTCAGCTCTGACTGTTCTGTTTTCTTGTAGTGGTAGTAGAAGAGTTTCTTATCTGTGTGGTAAGAACATTCCCATCCACACTAAAATCTTAACCTAAATTTGGAACTTGCATTGGCTTTAGAGCTGGCACATGTGATCATGTGAAATCTCCCTTCCCCTGCTCAGCAGCAGTAAGCCAAATAAATAAACAATAAATGTATGTGTTGATATCGGTTAACAGATAAGTTCTGTGCATACAATGCCTGCAGTAGGTAGGGAAATAGGTTAGGTGTATGAATCAGGGATCATCATATTTAGACAACAGAAACTCACTTCAGTTGAAAGACAACAAATGGACTCTTATAACATGTCTAGTGATTCACCTGTAGCGTCAGGAACAGCTTGATCTAGCTTTAATTGATTTTATCATTCTGTCCTTCTCTGTCTCTCTTGCTTGGGTCCACTATTCCTGTGTTGGAGATATGATTTCAATTTACCCTCTTGCATGTTGAAGTGTAGCGAACAGAAACCGATCTCTTTCTGATGGTTCCTGCGTGTTTTAACTTGGTGATTCAGCTACCAAGTCTGGCCAGTTGGGAAACGGATGAGCGTCGTCTTTGGTACAAATGAATGCAGTATGTGTAGCATTTGCGTGATGTTGCTTCTCAGGACACACCTGGATGCTAGCATCATGAGATCATGAGACTCCTTTGCCGAGTCTACCCTGGGGCTCTTCTTTCATAATTACTCCTTTGAGTATCAGTTCTGAGTGAATTGTTTGTCCTTTGGGTAACCTGGATCCTTGTCAGTTTTATTCTGTACTTCTGTTTGGCTAGGTCCCTTTTTTATAGGTGCAGAGAAATCCTTCCCCAACCCCAGATTAAAGCTTTTTTTGGATAGTGGTATGTGTGTGTGTATGTGGTATGAATGTATGTGTATGTATGTGGTGTGTAAACATGTATATGTGATATGTGTATGTGACATGTATGTTACATGTGTGTAATATATGATATTAGGGAGAAAAGTGATGTGTGTATGTGCATGTATGTGTGATGTGTACATGATATGTGTTTGTGGTATTTGTGTGATGTGTGTTTATGGTGTGTGATATTTGTTATGTGTGTGATGTGTGTATGTGTGGTATGGTGTGCTACTAGAGGGATGTGTGTACATGGATGTGTGTGGTATGTATGTGTGTGTGGTGTCTGGTGTGTGGTGCATGGTGTGATGTGTATGTGTGTGTGTGTGTGTGTGTGTGTGTGTGTGTGTGTATGATGTGGTATCAGGGGGATGCAGTTGTATGGATGCGTGTGTTATGTATATGATGTGATGTCAGGGGATGTGTGTGTGTGATGTGCAGTGTCAGAGAGATGTGTGTTTGTGCATGCATGTGTGATACTGTGGGAATGTGATATGCGCATGTGTATGTGTCAGGGGAAGATACACATGTACAGATGTGTATGATTTGTTTTCCATTTTCATTAGCCATAAAAATGTGTAGGGTGGGAGTCTAGGGGTTCAGGTTTATGCCACAGCTTACTCAGGAGGATGCCTGAGGCAGGAGGACCACAAGATCAAGTCCTGCTGAACTACAGTGTTAGTTCCCAACCAGCTAGGAAACTTAATGAGACCTTGTGTCATAATAGAAAGTAAAACAAACAAACAAACAAACAAACCCTTTCTTCTAAGAATTTAGAATTTTATAAAGCAAAGTCAGAAACCCTTACAGACCCTTTCTATTCACCTTGCTCTTGCCACTCCTGTGACAACAAACAGCCTCCTATTTGTTTTTGGTTTTTTTTTTTGGAGTTGGGAAGGAGCAAAGAAGTAATAGCAGAAAATACAGTGAGAAGTAAAACACAGAGATCTTGAAGATTTGAAATACTTCTCTAGAGATACTCGATACTTCAAATTAGCAATCCAGAATTCTACTTTTTTTCTGTGTTTTAGGACCTGAGAAGGCAGAGACCATTGACAAATAAGCTGGAGAGGAGTGGGCCTTGTGGAAGATGTGTAACGTAAATTAAGCCTTGACAGGTATTATATGCCACCCTTTTCATTAGCATAAAATTTATGTCTGAGCCTTGGTTAAGGATTTTCCAGGTTCTGACTAATGTTCAGTAAAGTTACACAATATTTTGTGTTTATAATTTTTAATTACTCTCCTGGAAAATTGATTTTTAAAAGGGATGTGAGTTTTCTTTCTGCTTCTCTCAAGTCTAAGCCACTTAATTCAAACAAGCACATTTAAAATGCTACCAAACTTCAGGCAAAAGAAATTCAGGGACCAATTGACTTTGCTGTATATGATATCGCTGGTGCTTCTCCATGGCAAATGAGGGTTTGGGATCCACCCAGGAAAAATACAAACTGTTGTTATAGTCAGTGCAGAGAGAACTAAGCTCTTAAATTTCACTAGTCTGTAAAACACAGGATTGAAGAGGGAAGCCAGAAAGGATCCTTTGTGGTAAGAAACAAGATGAATTCCTAAACTAACTACTAAGGGAGTATGCTGTGATCCTGGAGCCCAGAGTCAAGGGTCACCTGTCATTTAGCTGGAGTGTGGGGGAGGGATGGAGAATACTAAGATTTTTCTCTTACTCCATTTTCTGTTCTTGGTCCTGATTGGTCGAAAGCAGCTGGAAAGCAGCACATAAGGAAGCCATGGAAATGCAGCTTTGGCTATGCAAACCAGAGGAAGACTAGAGAGATGTGCTTGGCCTAGGATTCTGAAATTACATGAAGGCTTGTTTTGAGGGAATGGGAGGCAGATATTTTTGATACATTGTTACATGAAAGCCGTTGTCCATTTGGATAAGAATGTATGTATTTAGCAAAGTGAAAAGACAAATGATGTCTATCAATATAGTAACAATGGCTATTTCCACATAGTGGCATAATTATTGATTTCACTTAAGTATCCTCCCCCTTGTTTTTTATGTATTCATTTTCTACACTAAAGATGAATTTTGAAAAGGAGGTTAGGAGATGAGGGAGTTGCTAGCCCAGAACAGCCTGTATATGCTTCCCAAAACATCATTCTGGCAAAGCCAATGTTTCTGGCTCAGCCTCACAAAGGATTTCAAATATGGTTTGATGTTGACAGCTTATTTATACCATTAACACAGTTGATTGATTGCAGCACTTCCCAACAGTGAAAATCTTGGTGGATTAACCATTACAATCTAGTCAATCTTATGAGAAAAGTCAGTTATACAACTCTGCCAATGTTTGGCACTGATGTTAGGTTTTGCAATTTTTCTGAATTTAGTCACCTTTATTTTTTTTACAATCATTGCTTGTCCATTTGTTGATTGATCAAGCAACTGATTTGGCTGTTTGAGATAGGTAGTTTAGACTGGCTTCAGAATCTCGGTGTAGCCAAGAGTGACTTTGAACGCCTAATGCTGATGCCTCTACCTCCCAAATGCTAGGATTGCAGTGTGTGCTACCACATCTGGCTAACTTGTCTTTTTAAATAAAGAAAGTTTGTACCTCTGTAATTCAGGTTGTCTATTCTCTTTCATTTGGAATACTCAAAATCCTAGTGGATTATCTAGTTAACCTTCTATTTATCCATCTGACGGTTGCTAAGATTTGCTTATACTACAATGTCAGTAATTTTTCATGTCACTCACCAAAACTGCACTGCACAGGATATGACAAATATTTGTGCTCATTGCTTTGAAATCTTAAGCTGGCAGGCACTACTCTCTAAATACAGACCAGGATTAACTGAGCAATAAAGCAAGAGTGCACAGTAGCTCCTCTTATAAATTCTTCAGCACTGCTATTGTAGAACCCACTGAAGGATTTAATTGTAGATGGCCAGAAACTTTGGAAATATTGGGAAATGTCCACATTCTAAACCAAAATGGTAGGAAAACTGTGACAAGCTTTATACTATCAAAAAAAAAAAAAAAAAAAACCCAAATATTTATAAAACATTTTCTTTTTTTTTCTTTTTTTTCTATGAATGTAAGCTTTATTATTAATGTACCAGCAATAGACATAAAACCCAACAGCCTCCTGCCCCAATAAGAAAGTTGAAAAAAACATTAACAAAAAGAGCATATGCTAGATACCCTAGGGAGTCAGAAATCCTGTGACATGCCATCTCTGCTTTGGTATGTAGAAGAGAGTGTGAGACTCTTCAAGGCTTTCAAAGCTTCGGAGAGCCCAGGTTCATTTTGAGAGGACACCTTGGGGTTCTGCCTGGTAGTCCCCCTTGGTGTCCAGTGGTAATTGTACATTCCCCATTGCTTGCAGACCATAGCTTGAGCTTCATCTCAGTCCTTTTCTGGGAGAACCCAAGCCTAATGTGTCCTTTTGTCAGCTTGAGTTTGTCAGCCAAGGCCTCTGGAGTCTGGTCCTGAGGGTCACAGTCTTTCAGGAAGTAATTTTTTTTTATTTTTTTTATTTTTTGCTCCAGGAGCTGCTCATAGGTCATCTTGCCAGTTTCCATGGCCATAGCACAAGTTGGGTGGAGTTGCCTCCATCTCCATTACTTCTGTCTTGGCTGCAGCTCCCTTGAGTTCCATTCTTTAGCTTATAAAACATCTTCTATCCCTCTGTTTCAAAGATTTCCATATTATTGTTTTTATTTTCAGGAATTTATTTGGGTGTTTCTACTGGCTCTAGAATGAAGTGGCTTTGTGTTAGTCGGCTTTACCATTTATTAGTTTAACAAACTACCTAAGCTGAATGTCTTGATAGAGGAAAATTTTCTGAGCTCAAGGTTTCAAACCGTTCAATCCCAGGGGAGATGCTGCCATTGCTTTTTTGGCTTGAGATGAAACAGAATGTCCTGGTTGGGGAACGTATATGACAGAAGAGGTTGCTTGTCTTATGGTACCCAGAGAGCAAAGACAGAGTGGAAGAGGGGTCAGGATTAACTAGTATTAAAGTAAGAATGCATAGTAATAACATTTTCATGTAGGATATAGCTCCTCAGGGCAGACATCCAAGGACCTACATCCTGTTTGCATCACCTTTCAGTAGCCCATCAAACTATGAACCAATCAGTTGTGTCAGAGCCCTCACGATAATATTTTGAAGACACCACCTATGAACACAATGTGCATCAGAGTTGAAGCCCTCAACGCCCGAACCTCTGGGGAACATTTCAGGTGCAAACCATAACATATCTCCAACCAAGAATAAATTTGGGCATGTTTAATATTTATTCGGGCTGTGCTAATTTTTCATTCTGCTAGAAACTTAAGGACAGGCCCAGTGAGATGGCTCAGAGGGTAAAGTAACTTGCTGTCAAGCCTGAGGACTGGAGTTGGTTTCCCCAGAATTCACCTGGTGGAAGGAGACTACAGATTCTTTCTAACCTCCACACTGCGGGCAGAGGAAACTCAGAACCCTGCCGTCACCCCACCTCACCCCATCCCACCATGAATGCACAAGACAAATTAATAAATGTGAAAATTAAAAAAAAAGAAGTGTAAGGACAGTGATAACGATTAGCAGAGGTCACACTAAAAGCATATAAGAAGCGATAGTGGCTCACTTTAAAACTGTGGGAGTAGCAGAGGCAAAAGAAGAATCCCACTTCTGAGCAGCGCAAGGACGTTAAAGCAGTCCTGAGGAAGAGACGAGGCGTTTGATAGGAAAGGAAGCAGATATGCTTTTGAAACTGGAAAAAAATATTGCTTAACTTTTAGTTGTGATCACACTTTGGCGGTGTCTATGTGAAGCAAATGTTTTGGCTCCAAACCTGTTTCTTTCTCTTTTATGTTTTCTTTTTTTCACCAACCTGAAGACAGGAGGAGGATGAGGCACATTCTTTCTGACTGTCTAGGTAGGTCAATGAGAACACTGCTGGGGTGTTAGCCTCTGCTGGAGAATTTATTACCTTTCCAGTGGGAAAAGTCAGTGATTGGGACAAAAGAGGAGAAAGTGGCCCTAATGTACTTTGTAATGCAGAATTAGTTCATTTCTCTTGTGAGAAAGTGGTGTTGGCAAGGGCCTGGAATAGCATCAGTTCATGCTGCTAGCATGAACACTGCTAACAGCATGCAAGTGAAACAACAGTGGCCACCATTTCTCTCTCTTAAATACTGCAACGGTATATATTCTGTTCCTTTTTTCAAGTGATGCTAATATACTTGCTTTTTGGGAAAATGTACAAATAGAAAATGGCATGTAAGAATACAATGAAGACATAATACTTAAACTTCCTGATCTTCCGACTTCAGTTCGGTGATGGGTCACTATACCACTTCGCCTTGATTTTTGACTGAGATTCATTTCTGTAGCCCTCATAATTCACTAGCCACGCCTCATCACTTCACTCTCTTGGTTAGATCTGCAAATTTTCTATGTATCAGTACCCCAGAGTATAGAGTTCATATGTCTGAGACATTTGGCTCAGATGAAGCAATGTCTTAGGGGCCAGAGAGATGGCTCAGCCAGGAAAGGCACTTGTCAGCAAGGCAGATCACAAGAATTGTCTACTCGGGATCAACATGGCAGAACAAAGACACCCAAAAGTTATCTAATAACTTCCATACCAGCGCCATGGCATGTGAGCGCATTTGCACACATACATGAACACACAATCGATATTAATACAATAATGAATACAGTCTCAATCGACTGATAATTGGTAATTCCAGCAGAGTAGCTGATCTTCGTTCCTATTTGGGAATCTTCATGAATAAGACATGCGTCAGGGAGTGTTGTGACAGAAACTCCTGAAGATGGAGATGGCAATAGGAGTCTCTGCAGAAATATTTACCTATAGAGAAAGCCCTTTTAAATGCCAGCCTTGACTGGACTTCCAACTGCCAAAGGACCACAGACTTGGAGGATCACAACAGGCCGCGCCATCATGAAGGCCCCAAAGACGTGAAGGACAGTGTGGCTGAGGTGGTGAATCCTGTGACCCAGGCCTCGCTGCTTCTTCTGGATCCTCGGGTACAGTGGCTTAAAAAGTAACACGGGCAGACATTTATGACGCCAATTTCTTTGTTTTGGGTTTTCATTGACAATTTCCTACTCTCAAAGCACACTGGACGGGTAGTGGAGGGGAAGTTGGGGCGGAGAAGCCGTTGAGGCGTTTTAAAGCAACTTAGTTGGAACTTGGCTGAGGAGTTGAGCCAGGGGTGTCTGGCTTGGCGCTCCGTGGCCAGAGAGGGTGGAGCAGCCCCTCTGTCGGGCGGGGAGCGCCGAGGGCCAGGCCTGAGGCCTGGCTGCAGGGCGCGGCGGGTCATTGTTTCCTCGGCCGCTCCTCCCGCCAGGCCGGCGTCACTGGCGGGGCGCCCGGGGCGGGCGGTGGGTTATTTATAGCGCGGGCTGCGCGCGTCACGGAGCCCGGCCGGGCTGACGGGGCCGCTGACGCGCTTGGCCGCGGGGCCGAGGGCGCGGGGTGCGCGCGGGCGGCGACAATGGGCCGGAGCGCGCGCCTCCCGGGCCTCCTCGGGCCGCTCTCCGGCCCCCGCCCTCGGCTTCGCGCCCCCTCGGGGGTGGCGGGCCTCGGCCTTGGCCCCGGGGCTCAGCTCGGCGGTCCGCGCTCCCTGCCGGGCGCCCGGACTGCAGGAGGAGCTGGAGCCGGGCTGCTCGACCACTCCGCGCCCGGGGACGCGGCGACCTGGGGCCGGGAGCGCTGGGCAGGTAACGTGTACTGGACCGGGCTGGGGGGTCCGGGAGGCCCGGGGGCGGCCCTTCCCCGACTTCTGTCCCCGCGGTGGCCCGCGCCGTGGCAGGAAGCCGAGGTGGGTGTGGAGCGCCAGAGCGGGAGAGAAACTTCGGTGTGACCAGTTCCAGCAGGCTCCTCCCGAGAGGCCGGCGCGCCACCGGCACCCTGTCGCCCTCCTCCCTAGATCTTCCCTGACCACTCCTTCCCCTTGTCTCCCTCATCCGGAGGCCTGGGACCACCACCCGCTGGCTCCCATTCTAGCTTGCCCGAGCCCCCACTGTCGCCCTGGCAGGGACTTTTAGGGACTTGCTGGCCGCAGAGGCCAGCCTTGAGCCCTGTCCTTCCGGCTGCTCCGCAGCCCCTCGCACGTGGCAGGCAAGCAGGCTGCCGAGAACTTGCTGCGCCTTCTAGGAAATTGCAATCGATTTGTAACGCACTTTCGCTAATTGAGAGTTCAGAATTAAACTTTAATAAAGCATTTGTGTCGTCTCGTCTAATTGTGAAGGCTTCCCTTCGTCCTGCCGGATAGACTCTAAGTCTCAAGTTAATGGCGCTAAACTAGAGATCCCCTCCCACCCCCCACCCGGTACAATTCCGTCAGCCGTCGTCGGCGCAGCTGGATTTCTGTAAGGTACAGATGTTGCTAATGGCAGCTTAAGCACGGATGGGCAGATAGCATACGGAATGCAACATGTTGCCATATGGTTCCTTTAGCCTTTCACCTCCAGGGATATCAATCATATATATTCTGGGAGGAACCTAATGACTCTCTGAGCAGCAAAATGAATTACCTGGTACAATTTATATCCCTTGACCTGATGCGTTATAACAACATCGCCCGATTGCTGTGGTATAAATTGAGTTACAGAGCTACATTTCAGATTCTATAATCAACTATTGGTAGTTTGAGGGACCCTATCACTTCATTCTGGCAGTAAAATCGCTTTCTGCATCTTCCACCCTCTTCCATCTCTAGATATGCAAAATTGATAAAGTTTAACAAAACTGATCTTGGAAATTGCCACTCTACCTACTAGCAGGTGAGGAGTGGAGAGGTGGAAAATACGACTTCTTTTTGGAGTTAGTTAGACTTCTTTAAGAACAACCATACTTCAAAGCCAGAAAATCCAAGGACTCCTAGGAAAAGTTGTTTCAGTGTTATGCCTAAATCTTGTTACCTATATGAAGAAAATCTTACCTAAAACCAACAAAATTCTACTTCAAATATTAAGAAAACAGTTCTAAGAAATAATAAACTTATAACCTAACTAGAACTCCACCCCTCCACCCATCCCCCCCTCCCAAACCAGTTCCTGTACCCTACTCCTTCTCTGTGTCTTAATCGAAGCCTTGGTTGTGGATATAATGTGAATATAATGACTTTTCTTTCCAGGATGTCAGTATCAACACACCGAAGTCATCGTTTAGATCCTACTGAATGGCTTAGTAATACTTCACATTAGGTTTTAAAATCTGGTGACTAATAAAATATTGTAAGTGCCTTTAAGCTTGGATTATAAACATGATTGTCTTTTTTACCATACCTTGTATTTTTTGATTCACAAATGCAGATCACAGTAAAAGACAAGCAGAAACTTAAGAGTACACATTAAAGTGTTATTCAAACTTTAATTTCACATTTACGTTTACGTATGAAGGGATATCATAAAGCTAGAAACATATAGGGTTTTTTTGCATTAAATAATATGTAAAATATTCACGTGAACGGATAGACTAGACTACCAAAGAACAGTCTAAAAATATATTTACTTTTAATTTTATACATTTCAGAAAGTGATAACATTCAAAAGTTTATATATCATGTCCTTTCAGAATCATTTTGAAAGGCCAAGATGACACTCTCAGCCCCTGGACACACACACCTTATAATGGCTGATGGTTTGGGAAGCAGTGTTTGGGTTAGTTCAGACATTCTGTAATTATATCTAACGCCTTTTGCCTATTTATATATCAAAGAATCTTATACAGAACAGCTTAGGCTGTGTCTAGCTTATGGCAGGATTCTTTGCTGAGGCTGTTTTCCATAATCTTTTACAAGCTGAGCTTTTAGTTTGTTCTGCAGCGCTGTACTCTATGAATTTAAACCCACACCAGGAGTGAACTTGTCAATAATGACTCCATCTTCATGACCTGTGAATTGACAGTGACCGTGTCCCTTAATCAGTCACACAGAGCCTGCCTTATAAAGCTGTTATTGTCACGGGCAGATACTGCAACCTTTTGTCAAGCCCTGTGATTATTAAAGTGTTCCTCCTTCAAATCCAGGCCAAAAGGCCTCCTGGGCTTCGTTTCAGAGTTCAAGCAAAATCTCAGGCAACATTATTTGCTCTCTGTCTCCAGTTGTATCCTTATGTGTACATTTCATCGATCATCTCAGGCACCGTCACAGATAAAAACTATGCATGTTTTTGTCTACTTACATGTCAACAGACCTAAGATACATATCTTAAAGCATCATTTCAACTTAAAGAGTTAGTTGATAGATGTACACTGTTTCTCTAAATAATGAATAATGTATCTGATTGCCAAGGGGGACATCAGAACTACCATTGCTCTTGTCTATTAGGATATAACTTTCTTCTTCTTCTTTTTTTTTTTTTTTTTTTTTTTTTTGATTTTTGAGTGGTCAAACTTAAACATATTTTTTCAGTGTTGCCCTGCCATGTTGTTAATTAGAGAATTTGTTTAGACAGGGAAACTTTTGAACAATATGCATGGGGTTGGCCAAGAAAATATTTCTGTGTTTCTGATGGTCATGGATATGGGACCTTAAAAAAAAAGACAAGTAGGTATATTCCCCCCCTTCCGTACTAAGTAATTTTATTTTCATTTTTTTCCCTCACAGATAAATTTATGATCTTTAAGTTATACTAAGTTTATGGTTTTCTCAAGGCAGCATGTACCCAGTTATAAATAGGCATTAGGATTCTGGTAAAACTCTTCATTCAGCTAAGTGGGGTTGTGAATCATCAGGAAAGAGTATGGACCCCACTGCACTCCAGTCTGCTTTTCAAATTCAAAACTCATGTTGTTGCATTGGAAGCTGGTTCCTCTCTTTTAGCATTTCATTAAAAAAGAAAGTGGCAGTCTGTAATATTACCCCAGCCAAGCAGGAAGTGGTCTCTCATTCTCATCAATATGCTGCTTTGTCTTTATATGGGTTGGTATGAGTGCCATACAAATACCATCTAAAAAAACTGACTTGGGTTGCCCTTACTTTGACTGAAGATTGACAGGAGCTCTTTCTTTAATTAACCTTGTTCTTTTTCATGTTCTGTATTCAGATATTGAAATACAGTATTTTTATACATTTATCAGATTGTGTTTGCATTTATTTAATTTATGTTTCTTTTTTTAAAGCATGTAGCCTTGAATGTTTGTTCTCCTTTTTTTTCACATCATTACTCTGGTACTGCTTGATGTAACTTGATTAGCTCCCTCCCCAGTCATGATTGGTAATTAAAATAGGCATTAAAATTAGTCACTTAGCAATTTTGCTGTTCAATTGGCAATTAAATTACTTAATTGCAATTAAAGTCCTAATTTTAATTGGCAAAATGATAGATGTAGATTTAAGATAATATGTATAAATACTTTAATAAGTGTCTATATAAGGATTACTTAATTACTCAACTTCAAGTTTATGCTGTTAACTTTAGAACTTTTAAGTGAGCAATGAAATTTATATTACATCTATTCAAAGGATATGGTAATTAGATTTATTTCTTATCACTATAAGGGTCCTTGCTATAAGTTACTTTTGTAGTGTTCAAATTGTAAGCTTGATAATTGAGAATTATGAGGAAAAGGGCATATATGTCATCATTGAATCTATCAATACCTTATTTTCTTTTTCATTAAAATAAGAGATTCTTTACCAATTAGCTTGAGAGTAAAAAATAAAATGTGCTTATTTTCTTATTAAAAGTAGAACAAAAACTGGCTGTCTGAGATTTACATATAACCGTTGGAAGTGTATATATTTTATCTGTTTAAAGAATGTATTTTGTCTGTTTAAAGAAATCTTGTCTAATACTGTTAGAATAACTAATATCATTGGCTCTTGATAGAATTTCAGATGTCTTTTATAATGGTATATAACTTTATTTTCAGAATTTTAAATGTGTTTTAGGACACTGTACATTTAAATATCTTCCATGCTTACTGAAATGAGCAAATAAATTCTAAAAGCAAAATTATTCTTCTTTTTAATAAAAGAGAATTTTTCCATAAGAAAATATAAAGTTTTCTCTATAAAAGCAAGTATTAGGAGAGGGCCACTGTAAGCCAAGTATTAAGGGGGAAAAAAAAAAACCCAAAGATTTTTATTATGTAAAATAGTTTTTGAGTGGCATGAGGCTTTACCATATGTTCAGTTTTATGATCTTAATTTATAAGTAGAAGCTTCTAGAAAAAAGTGCTGTTTACTTCGGCACATCTTTACACATTTTCTAGAATTGAGTTCTGAATTAAAGTAAGACATTTAAAAAAAAAGAAAACCATGGTTCTTGGTGAAAAACAGGCTGGGTAAAACTGAATAAAAGCTGCATGTATCTAGAATGTGGATATCAAAGAAGCGGTTGACTTCTCCAAGTGTCCTACAGGAAAGGGGCAGTTTGGTTGATTACTAGTCCATGATTGCAAATGAAATGGCAAAAGCAAAACAATAAAACATCTTTAATACTAATTTTTTTCTTTAGAGAACCAGATGTTTTAAAGTGAGAATTTATTTATTTTTTTCTGTCACTTCTGGAAGACTGCCTACCAAATAACAACAAAGGCTGTGAATGTGAGTTTGTTCAAACATAATTTAAAACTCAGCTCACTTTAATGCTTCTAAGTTCCAGTACCTACACAATTAAAAACAAATATGTATATATATTGAAGTAGTCTCAACTCTTACAGCATAACAGGTATCTCTGTTTCATTGTATCTGCATTGTGAGATATCCTCTGAATACATTTGAGGAGAATACTGAAATCAACCCCCAGAGGCCTCTTCCCCATGCATTAAAATAGAAAATCAGATGGGATTACATTTATGTTTGCTCTCTAAATTATACCAAAAGCTCAGTTTTATTAAGTATAATCTTCTTAGCCATGCAAAAATAAAATACTTAGGTTTAGATGTGAGTTTATTTTCATTTATACTGATTTTTAATGAAAAAAATTTTTATGTATAGGCATATATGTACTGCTTAGTATGTGCTAGTATCATGAAAAGTAATATAAGAACATTACCTTCATCAGTGCTTTTAAAGGTCTCATCATTATATTTATCAATAGCAATCACTTGTAATTTATATAAGAAGGGACCTACTATGCATAGCACCAATTTTTTGCTTCTATTATTTTAAATTATTAAAAAAATAGACCTTTGTTAATGGGGAAACTTTACACATTTAAACGTGGCAATAATTTAAAGTTCCATCAGACTCTGGATCCTGAAAAAAAAAGTTATTGTCATTTTAATTGAGTTATAAAATACTTTATTTGAAATATTTATGTGTAAGAATGCAGAAGAGTTGCAGCCATATAAATGCAGAATTTCAGTTTCTTTTAGCCTAAAGCATCGTTTTAACATTTTCTGAAAGGTTGTTCAATTCTACATTTTGATTCCATTATATGTGTAATTAAACCTCTATGCACAAAAGCATTCTCTTATGTACTAGCAAATATACCCACAGGAATTCTCTTCTCAACTATAATTTATTTAAACATGTAATCATAGGATTTTAAAACATGCTTTCATTTTTCCAAACTATATGCCAATTTGAACTGCTTTGAGATAAAATGAGAGATTTTATTGCCATTTTGTTTTTTTTTCCCTCTGTGACCTAACAGTAAGTTAAACATGGGCAGGAGGAAATAAAGAAAATCCATTGTGAACCTAATTCCATGTGTTAAACTGTTTCTCTTTTGGAGAAAATAGAAAAAATAAAAGAGTTGTCATTGTTTATGAATTCCAACACAATATGAACATTTGGGCCTGCAGACTTTTCTCTTGGGGCTTAGTTATCCTAAGTAGTAAATAGCTAAGTGTGTGTGTGTGTGTGTGTGTGTGTGTGTGTGTGTGTGTATCTGTGTTGAGTGTGCGTGCTTGTGTGTATTTGTGTGGGAGATAGTCTCTTGAACATTGTGGAGTCAGGCCCCCTACTGACAAGATCAGTCAATTGCAGACCTCGTCTTTGCTCCTGAAGCTGCGTCCCTTCCAACCAAGTGGGGAAAACAGGACTGAGGTTTTGAGCGTGGCCCTTTTAAACCTTCCTATGTTGATCTTTCCCACCTGGAGCATATGCGAGCCCTGACCCAAACTCCAACTGTAGAATGGTCTCAGCCAAGATTTACTTTAAATGAGTTGATGAGCCTTTCCTCAGTAGTAGTAACATCCAGGGAAGCTGAACATAAATTTGAAAAGAGGGAAAACTCACACATGGATGGAAAAAAAAGTCTTCACTTCCTCTCATTTACATGTTATAATTAACCTATTCTCACTTATTATGGTAGTAAATTGCTATGACCGCTGCCTTTTGATCTTGGGTATAACAAGGCTTGAGCAAAAGCTTTTCTTATCAGGAAACCAAGCACTGGAGGTTGCTAAAGAATAACCCTCGTTACTGTGCTTGTTCTGGTGTTCAGTATAAGAACTCGAAGCTCTCTTTCTTCTCTCTAGGAGAGCATTTTCAAAATTTCCCCAGACACAACTCAAGCCAGACTGAATGTGTTTTTAATGACTCGGGGAGAGGAGCTTGCAGAGGGCAACATATCTACTTAGCCGCTTTTGTGTGGGGAGCTCTGTGGCTACGACCTTAAACTCCTGATACCCGCTCTCCTGGAACTGTATTAAAAAATAATAACTTCCACCCCAGTGTCGCTAAGCTTGGGTTTCCGACTGTCTGAAAATAGCTGCCGGGAACCTAGCCCACCGCGAGGATCAAGGAAAGCTCCTGGTGACCGCACCCTGCTCCCTCACGGAAGGGGAAGGAAACCCGGGAGGGCGCCTGTGAGCTGGAGTTGCTTCTATTTTGGGCCCAGCCTGGCCGGTGCGTCAATGCCTGCGCCCCTGCGTCACCGCCACCCCCACCCCCTTCCTTCTCTATTGCTCTCCAAACTCTCACTTTTTCCCTTTCGTTCGCGTGGAATCGCTTCTGCCCACGGGGCGCTGACGCTGCCGAGCTCACACTAATAAGTTGTTCTTCACCCTGCCCCCCCTCTTGCACCCCACCCCCACTTCCTGATTGTTGGGGTTTTTCCCCCTCCCGCCCATTAGGGCACTGCTGAGCCGTAGCGGCAGCAGCTGGAGAGGCAGCCGCAACATCTGGGGGAAACTTAAGGTGGTCACGTAGGTTTCCCGGAGGCTCTGATGCACAGTGGAGCCCGCGGCTTGTCTGGGCAGCCGCAGGGCACCCGATGGTAACGCCTCTGCAGCCGCAGGCTCGCTCGGCTTGGAGCTGGCTAAGGCGGAGGTGCAGGCTAGGAATGAGCAACCCCACAACCCCTAGAGTTCCGCGGTGCTCTCCACTGGTGCCAGGATCACCGAGAGGGGGCCGAGCGGCACACACACACACACACAAAACACACACACACACACACACACACACACACACACACACACACACACGATCGCCCAGGCAGCTTGGGAGTGAGCCAACGCTCGGGGAGGAGGGGCGGAGGAGCGCTGTCCTGGGAGAAGAAGGGGACCCAACAAAGTCTCCCTCCCTTGGCCTCAGCCCCTTACTGGCCTCGAGAGAAACCCGAAGAGGCCTGCCTGGCCAGCTTCACTGGGGTACTGGGAGTAGGGTTAGCCCTCCGGAGGAGCTGCGATTCCTTTGCTAGAAATATCCACGCGCTTGATGGGGGGGGGGGGGTGTCTTGCAGAGCAGAGCTTGGGGGGACTGAGAGGACCGCGCGGGGAGGGCACTATTCCACAGCTCACGGGGACCTCGGACTGAGGCAATGGGCACACACTCTGTTTTGGCGAGACACCGAGCGGCCCACCACCGCCTAGAGCTCCACTTTCCTTGCCGCTCCTTCTTCTATGCTCTCTTCTTGGTTGCGGGTACGACAGTCCCTGCGTTTCAGAAACCCGTGAAAGGGACTGAAGGGGCTTGCTTGACACAGAGAAATGTCAACGCTGTTAAGAGTTGACCGAGGAGGTGGGGTGGGGGGGTGAGGGGCGGTGGATCAGATCACCTTTCGGATGAAGGCGCACCTGTTGCCCGATTCTTTAATGTATTGTCTGAGAGAGAAAAGCAGGCAACAGTTCACTCCTACTTTGGGGTCCTCTAGGGCCTGGCTCAGTGTCTACCCTCATTCCTTCCACGCTGCTTTAGGTATTATATCTTTTTACTTTCAGGAAAGAGGAGAAATGAAAAATAGGCCCTGACTCCTCATCCCTTGGAGGAGGCGGGGGGTGGGGGGAGAAGAAGAGTGGGTTTTAAAAAAGGGAGAAGGGGATGCACTGACTAGGGGAATCCCATCAAACGCCCAAGCCTTTGGAGAGTTCCGAGTCCCGGGACAACTGTCTCCACTTGTGCTAAGGAGTGTGTGGAGGGTATGTTGGGAAGTTGCAAGGCACACCTCGCCCAGGTGCCAGCTACCTGGCCCACGCCAGCGTTCTTTTCCGCTCATGCTTTTGTTGCACCCTCCCCACGTGTGAGGACTCAGGGTCTGGGGGGTGGGGGTGGCGGAGGGCAGGTGGAGCGTAGCATCACCGCGGGCTTCACGGACCTGGGTTGCAGAAGTCACACTTCTTTCGGAAAAAAAAAATTCACCCAAGTGGGCTACCAAGGTGAACCGTTCCCACCTTAAAATCAGCCCCAGTCGTGACGTCAGGTCGGAAATATACCAAAGCGAGCGCGGGCCAGGAGTCCGGGGAGCGCGGCGGCTCGGCGATTGGACCGCGGGCCGCTGACGCGGGCTGACGCGCGCAGACTTTAGGTGCATGTTGGCAGCGGCAGCGCGAGCCACATAAACAAAGGCACATTGGCGGCCAGGGCCAGTCCGCCCCGCGGCTCCGCACGGCTCCGCGTCCCTCTCTCCTGTCCCCGCCGGCTGCCTCCCTCTCCTGCGGCCGGACTGGCTGCGTGTGGCTCTCCGTGCCCCGCTCCCGCAGTGCTCCCGCGGACCCCGGCTCCTCCGCTCCCGGAGGGAACTGCACTTCGGCGGAGTTGAATGAATGAAGAGAGCGGAGAAGTGAGTAGACGCGGCGGGGCCGCCGGCGGTCACGCGTCCTCCGGGTCTCTGCGTCCCGGGAACCGGTTCTCTGCAAATGGGCGCCTCCGAAGCCGCGGAGCGCGAAGGGGCTGGGGGGTTGGGGGGGCCGGGAATGGCGCGTGGGCGCGCGCAGCTCCACCGAGCCTCTGCTGGAACTCCGGTGGTAGCGTAAAGGGGGGGAGTTGGCTGCCGGCAGAGGTTTCCAGGCTTCTCATTGGTGGATGTGGCAGGGGGGACTCCCAGAGTTTTAGGAGAAGCGGACTTGCCTGCGGAGATGTGCGCAAAGTTTGCTCTTGGTGTGCAATTGATTGTGGCTTGAGGAGGCTCCATCTCATGAACATGTGGGAAACAGTCCGGGAGAGAAAGTTTACGTGTTGCTTGGGAACAGTGTCGCGAAGCTCGCCGGCTTGCGGAGGTTTCCCGGAGATCGGCGAGTAAGGGTGGTGTCGGTAGAAGGTCCTGTTGCGAAGTTGCCTGAAATTTCTGGTTTTGATATAGGCTGTTCTCGGGTGGTTTGTCAGTGTGTGCGTGAGGTAAAGAATACAGTTATGAAACTGTGACACAGCCACGGGTTAATATGCAGCACAGACATTTTCAAGGGCGGCGGCGGCGGATGGTGGTGGGGGGTTGGGGTAAAGCAAGAGTCCTCTGGTTTTTCTTGTTCACCTTCTCCACTCCTTGAGGCAAGCAAGATTACGGAAGAAGGGAGGAGAGGGAGCAGAAGGAGAGGGTGTTTGGGTTTTTTTTCTTTTTATTTTATTAACAAGATCGTCTATGCTCTAGAATGTCTTGCAAGTGGGAACATCTGAAAATAGCTAGGACAGAGGAATGCCTTGTCCCAGCAAGTAGGCAGCCCGTGGAAAGCATTGTGGAGAAGGTGTTCAGCTTGCTGTGCTGAGGAGTGAGTGTTTCTAACTTTGGTGCCAATATCATATACGTAATATTTCCTTCCCTCTGCAGTTGACCCAAGACACTTCTGGTAAAGGTCTCTCTCATCACCTCTGGGCCATTAAAGGTGTTGAAAATCCAGTTCTCTGGAGGAACACCAACTCAGTTGTACCTCAAGCTCCAGTGCTGGATCAAAAGCAATTACAAAAGCTACACACTTGCTGCTTGCTTGGTTGTCCAGGCCTTGCTAACATTTTTCTAAGGGTGGGATGTCTATTGGTTGTTATTGGTTTTTTTTTTTTTCACGGTGTACTCTTGAGTTCTACTAACTTTCTTTCTCCTTCTAAGAGAAAAGTCTATTTGACTACAAGAGAAATATTAAGAGGAGGCTTTGATGCTGTGTTTTCTCTTTAGCCCAGACTTCTTAGCTTTGAGATAAAGTAGAACGACAATGGCCCTTCCATCCATAGCCCAGAGGCCGATTCATCATAGCGTTCGGTTCCCAGTAGGCTCACAGGATATCTTCCCTACAGGATGCTTTATCTGCAGGGATTTACACTGAGAGATGAGTGGCATTATCTGCTGTTTAGCCACATTGTTTCTACACATTCATTTTAAGCTGCTGTTTGGTAAAGTCTTCACACTCATTTTCAAGGAAATACTGAAGGCCCTGCTGAGTGAGTCTGCAACTGCCCAGCCAAGTCTCGGTGGGAAGACATCCTGAAACTTCCTATGTCTGTATTTCAGGGAGATCTGACGGGCTGGATTCCCAATTGCTCTTTTAAAAAAAAAAAATCTTGGAAACTTTGTCCTTCGCTGAATTACGACACTGTCCACCTTTAATTTCCTCGAAAACTCCAGTAACTCTGCTGAAGGTTAGTGAGTTTTTTCTTTCATTACCTTTCCCAGTTCCCTATATATCCAGAAAAAAAAAAAACCCAAAAAAACAAAAAACAGGGCAACAGGATCTTTTCAGGCTAACCCTGTGCCTTATGGTCACAGAGAAGAGCTTTCTCATTGTGCAGTTCAGCATCATTTCTAGATCATGGGTTCTAGAAATCCTGTCAACCCTGAGCTTCTAAGAAGAGGCTCATCGGAGTGGGGTTTGTCTGCGGGAAAGGGGTGGAGCGGGGAGCGTTTGGAAATATCCGGGAGTGTAGACCCTCAACAGCTTTCCAGCTCTGGGTCGTCCAGGGATCAACCCTTTCCTTTCTCACCTCTGCTCAATCTCTTTTGCCCTTCCCCTTACACTCCTACCTCCCCCCTCCCCCATTCCCTCTGACGCCGCGGGCTGCCGGTGTAGCTCAAGGTGTACCCGAGCCCGGAAGAAAGTGTTCAGTTGACCAGGCTGAGTGTGTATCACCCTGTTTCATTTCCAGCCATGCCTTGTGTTCAGGCGCAGTATGGGTCCTCGCCTCAAGGAGCCAGCCCCGCTTCTCAGAGCTACAGTTACCACTCTTCGGGAGAATACAGCTCCGATTTCTTAACTCCAGAGTTTGTGAAGTTTAGCATGGACCTCACCAACACTGAAATTACTGCCACCACTTCTCTCCCCAGCTTCAGTACCTTTATGGACAACTACAGCACAGGCTACGACGTCAAGCCACCTTGCTTGTACCAAATGCCCCTGTCCGGACAGCAGTCCTCCATTAAGGTAGAAGATATTCAGATGCACAACTACCAGCAACACAGCCACCTGCCCCCTCAGTCTGAGGAGATGATGCCACACAGCGGGTCGGTTTACTACAAGCCTTCTTCGCCCCCGACACCCAGCACCCCGGGCTTCCAGGTGCAGCATAGCCCGATGTGGGACGATCCGGGCTCCCTTCACAACTTCCACCAGAACTACGTGGCCACTACGCATATGATCGAGCAGAGGAAGACACCCGTCTCCCGCCTTTCACTCTTCTCCTTTAAGCAGTCGCCCCCGGGCACCCCTGTATCTAGCTGCCAGATGCGCTTCGACGGGCCTCTGCACGTCCCCATGAACCCGGAGCCTGCGGGCAGCCACCACGTAGTGGATGGGCAGACCTTCGCCGTGCCCAACCCCATTCGCAAGCCGGCATCCATGGGCTTCCCGGGCCTGCAGATCGGCCACGCGTCGCAGTTGCTTGACACGCAGGTGCCCTCGCCGCCGTCCCGGGGCTCTCCCTCCAATGAGGGTCTGTGCGCTGTTTGCGGTGACAACGCGGCCTGTCAGCACTACGGTGTTCGCACTTGTGAGGGCTGCAAAGGTTTCTTTAAGGTGAGCAAGACAGGGAGGAGGTAGCAGGTAGTGGTGACCTTGTACCTGAGACCCAGCAATGTGCCCTCACCTTCCAGTCGGCAGCCCACCTCGAATTCCCTGCAGCTACCCACGGGCTGTGGAAGGGGTTTTGGGAGTGTCTAAGGAAAGAAATTAAGAAAGACTGGGAGAGTCAGGGTTTCATCCCCGCCCCCCGCGCCCCACAGCAACCTGCGGCCCCGGCGGGCTCCAGTCCGAAATTACTGGAGCCAGAGTTGGAAGAGGGCTATTTGCATGTGTTAGGCGCTGTCTTCCTTGTTCAGATTGAAATTGGTTAGGACAGAGAACCGTGTCTGAGCTAACCAAGTGGAACAGAATTCCCTATGGTCAAATTAAGTGATCTCTTTATTTCGCCATCCTGATTGAATAATCTTATCATTTTAAATAGAGAAGGTCTCCAAGGAATGTAAATAATATGAATGCCCACGGATTTGTATTTACTGAGCGTCTCCTGCTCCTTCTCCTGGCATATAAAACACAGCAAGGAGCGGCAAGGTTAGCTCAAATGTTAACGCTATCAATTTTCTTCTGGTAAATGCCCTGGGGAGGAAAAGGAAAGGAAATAGGAAGAAAAGAAAAAGGAAAGAGAAATTTAAGGAATAGTGTTTATATTTGTACGGAAGGAATGCAATCCAAGCTATTTTTTTTTAAAATATGTCCAGTTTGCTGGACTTTGAATTAAAAATAATAATAATTTGGGGCCTACATTCTCTCCCTCTACAGCGCACGGTGCAAAAAAACGCGAAATATGTGTGTTTAGCAAATAAAAACTGCCCAGTGGACAAGCGCCGCCGAAATCGGTGTCAGTACTGTCGGTTTCAGAAGTGCCTGGCTGTTGGCATGGTTAAAGAAGGTAGGTCGGGGCAAGCTGTTGACCTCCCATTCTGCGCCCCTGAAAGACCACCAGCTGCTTGTGGACTCTGGTCCCTGCCTCACTTCCCATGCCCTTGACTCCGGGATTCCACTGCCAAGTGCCCTCATCTAAGGAAAACCACCTGGCCCTCCTTGTCTTTAAGTATAGGACCCAGTTGGAGGAAGGTATAAAATAACCCGCCGTTTATTAATGCTTCTAGTCAGTCTTTACCAGCAGAGAAACTCTGGACCACCAGGTCGGGGAGGAGCCCGTGAGGCAGCTGAGACTAGGCTCAAGGGAACAGCGTTAACCCCTGAGTAATTCCTTTACAGTGGTTCGCACGGACAGTTTAAAAGGCCGGAGAGGTCGTTTGCCCTCGAAGCCGAAGAGCCCACAGGATCCCTCTCCCCCCTCACCTCCGGTGAGTCTGATCAGTGCCCTCGTCAGAGCCCACGTCGACTCCAATCCGGCAATGACCAGCCTGGACTATTCCAGGGTAAGAAGCTAGAGGGGAATATCATGTGGACAAACCAACAAATGGGCAGGACCCTCTCCCTAGACCCAGCTTTAGCACCCCCAGACTCGACGGTAAAGGAGGAACACCAGAACATTTACTTCACAACTTTGTACAGGTTTTCAGGAGACAGAGAGGTGATGCAGCTCAAAGTATATACCGGAGAACACGCCACAGGGGTTGAATCTTTGTGAACCATTATTGTCCAACAGTCTCTCTACCTGCGGTCTGAAAGGCAAAACCTATATTTAAAAGAAGTCTACTTTACGAAGTTACTAGAATACGCCCCTCCCACCCCCATTGACTAGTCTGCGGCTAGGGAGTGAAAAGAGGGGTGGAAGGGATGGGCAACGGAGGTCTGGGGTCAGGGATCAAGTGGTGCAATTCTTCTTTTACTCCAGCTGTGAAAAATGTGCAGGCTTCGGGTGGAGGGAGTATGGGCAAACCCAGTAGCGACTGCAATATTATTAAGCTTTGCAAAGGGCGCCTCCGCGCTCAAAACCCACTCTGGGATTAGCATGAATACTACCGTGTCAATTGTTTTGTGGAGATAAGACTGAACGTTTCCCAGGGCTGGATGGTACTGTATTTAGTCTGTATGGAAATGGTAATTTACATATTTAAAGCAGCGACCTCATAGCACCGTCCCTAATTGAATTAATTGCCCCGGAACATCTAATTTCCTTACTGGTCAGAGAGAGGTTTAATTGTTATAAAAACCTGGCTCCCCTACTAGAAACGGGGTTAGCAATTTCACGGGTTATATATTTTAGAGAACCTCATTAAGTGCTTTTTAAAATGAAATTCCAGTTCCAGGCAAACCCTGACTATCAGATGAGTGGAGACGATACCCAGCACATCCAGCAGTTCTACGATCTCCTGACTGGCTCAATGGAGATCATCAGAGGGTGGGCAGAGAAGATCCCTGGTTTTGCTGACCTGCCCAAAACCGATCAGGACCTGCTTTTTGAATCAGCTTTCTTAGAATTATTTGTTCTGCGCTTAGCATACAGGTAATGAGAGAGGCCTGGGGGGAGGGATCAGAAGTCAAGGAAGGGGAACAAAAAGGCTTGGGGTGGGGAGCAAGGTAAAAACAAAGGTGAAGAAGGGGAAGAGTGAGCTTTGGGTGACCTGAGCGGAGGTGGGATGAGGGAGTTCTTGATTGTTATGAAATTAAACCCTTTCAAGGTCCACTGGTCTACATTTTATTAACTCTTCAGTAATTAGGTGCCTCTTAAATCCCTCATTTATTGCTCTTCAAGTAATTAGTTGTTTAGCTTCTCTCTCTCTCTTTTTCTCCCCTCTCTCTTTGGTATTAATTGCAGGTCCAACCCAGTGGAGGGTAAACTCATCTTTTGCAATGGGGTGGTCTTGCACAGGTTGCAATGCGTGCGTGGCTTTGGGGAATGGATTGATTCCATTGTTGAATTCTCCTCCAACTTGCAGAATATGAACATCGACATTTCTGCCTTCTCCTGCATTGCTGCCCTGGCTATGGTCACAGGTCAGTACTGCTGGTACAGGGCACTTCCCCTTCCGAGAGCTTCCTCTGGTGGGACCGGTCATGGCTTTCCCTAACCACAGATCCTCTCTGATTCTGCCAGCTGACTAACTCCCTATGCATTCTTTTGTTTCTGGTTGTATTTTCTGCAGAGAGACACGGGCTCAAGGAACCCAAGAGAGTGGAAGAGCTACAGAACAAAATTGTAAATTGTCTTAAAGACCATGTGACTTTCAATAATGGGGGCTTGAACCGACCCAACTACCTGTCTAAACTGTTGGGGAAGCTCCCAGAACTCCGTACCCTTTGCACACAGGGGCTCCAGCGCATTTTCTACCTGAAATTGGAAGACTTGGTACCACCACCAGCAATAATTGACAAACTTTTCCTGGACACCTTACCCTTCTAAGACCTTCTCCCATGCACGTCAAAGAACTGGAAAGAAAAAAAAAATCCAGAGGGGGCTGGTCACATGGGCAGAGAGCTGGCTGAAGTGTCCAGTTCACATCATCTCCCTTCTGTAGACCCCTAGCCCTCACCCATAAAGTAAACAAACAAACAAACAAACAAACAAACACAAATAAAAACTGTCGCTATTTCCTAACCTGCAGGCAGAACCTGAAAGGGCATTTTGGCTCGGGGCATCCTGGATTTAGAAAACGGACAGCACACAGTACAGTGGTATAAACTTTTTATTATCAGTTCAAAATCAGTTTGTTGTTCAGAAGAAAGATTGCTAATGTATGATGGGAAATGTTTGGCCATGCTTGCTTGTTGCAGTTAAGACAAATGTAAGACAAATATGAGACACACACACACACACACACACACACACACACACACACACCTTAATGGGACCCTCCTATTTTGCCCTTTAACAAGACTTCAAAGTTTTCTGCTGTAAAGAAAGCTGTAATATATAGTAAAACTAAATGTTGCGTGGGTGGCATGAATTGAAGGCAGAGGCTTGTAAATTTATCCAATGCAGTTTGGCTTTTAAAATTATTTTGTGCCTATTTATGAATAAATATTACAAATTCTAAAAAGTAAGTGTGTTTGCAAAAAAGAAAAAAAATAACTACATAAAAAGGGGACAAGCATGTGATTCTAGGTTGGAGATGTTATAGGCACTTGCTACTTCAGTAATGTCTATATTATATAAATAGTATTTCAGACACTATGTAGTCTGTTAGATTTTATAAAGATTGGTAGTTACCTGAGCTTAAACATTTTCTCAATTGTATAATAGGTGGGCACAAGTATCAATACATTGGAAAATCCTGACAAAAAGGGACACATAGTGTTTGTAACACCGTCCAACATTCCTTGTTTGTAAGTGTTGTATGTACCGTTGATGTTGATAAAAGAAAGTTTATATCTTGATTATTTTGTTGTCTAAAGCTAAACAAAACTTGCATGCAGCAGCTTTTGACTGTTTCCAGAGTGCTTATAATATACATAACTCCCTGGAAATTACTGAGCACTTTGAAATTTTTTTTTGTTTTTTTTTTTATGTCTAAAATTGTCAGTTAATATATTATTTTATGTTTGAGTAAGAATTTTAATATTGCCACATTCTGTAGTATTTTCTTTGTATATTTCTAGTACGGCACATGAGATGAGTCACTGCCTTTTTTTCTATGGTGTACGACAGTTAGACATGCTGATTTTTTTTTCTGATAAATTCTTTCTTTAAGAAAGACAATTTTAATGTTTACAACAATAAACCACGTAAATGAACAGAACTTTGTCTTATTTCTGGGCCAGGAAAAAGGATGACTAAACAACACGTACAGGAAAGAGGCAAAAGTGGAGATTGATTTGGGGGTAGGTCACTTATATGACATCTGAATTTCAGACTGACAGCCTGAATCCATTGTGGTAAAGGAAAGGGTGTAATTGAACTAATTATCTTGAGAATTCAATGCAATATATATATTTTTAGCCTGAATTTTCCAGTCTGCTGACCTACATTTATCAGAATCAATTTAGAATATTTTAACTCTTGTAAGTTTTGAGTGAGTACAGCTTTCAAAAGGCAAGCTTAGGAGACCCAAAAATCTGAACTTTTCCAAGTTGGGAATCCTGTGAAGTTCTTGTGGACAGCATTCAGACGTTTGCGCTTGAGACTCAGAAAGGCCGCGTAGACTTGGGTACTCTTTTACTTTATCTTTGCTTTTTCAATTCCTGTGCATGCTGCTATGAGCGTGGGTAGGACAGAGCACTACCGGTCTCCTGCCCGGGTTTCTGAGTGAGCCTTCCCAGAAGAGCTCTGTAGAGACATTTCTTACATTATTTCCCTGCTTTGGTGGGTAGTGATGAGGTGTATTTTGAACTTTTAGAAACTTTCCATCTTCTAATTATTTCAGATTAAAAAAAAATCCTTGTCAGGTCTTGGATTTAGTTTAAGCAAGTTTTAAGATGGGACTCTGATATTCCGTCCAGTATCAACTTTCCTTGGAATGAAGGGGGACTGTGTTCTCAACTGATCTGGCTTTCAACCACCTATATTTGGGTAGATGGTAGTCCAGTTGTGCCTTAGGAGGAATTTAAGGAGATATGCAAGATGTGGTGATTCTGTTTCATGACCCTGGCTAATTACAGATGCCTTGGGGTCATTGAAATTTACACACAAAAAATATAAGTTATTGTTTAAAACAATGAGTGTCAGAAGAGTATCCTGCCACCAGATTTACAAGGCTTTACTTCCTAACTCCTAAAAGCAATTGTTTTGTGGTTGGCAAAAAGAGACAAGGAAAGTCCCCTGTGATCGTCTAAAGCTATTTTTACTGGATGGGTTGCTCTTTGAGCAACGAGGGGTGAAGGAAATCGGCTATGTAGACTATCAGACAGGAAATGTCCAATTTTCTAGTGTTTTTAAGATCAGACCAGCGATTGCATTTTACTTTCACATCTTATTTCGAGTCAAAGCCACCAAACTCTTAAGTAGACAGAATAAGCTCTTCTCCCAGGTGTCTGCGCCCTGAGACAATTACGTTTCACTGCAGAATCCCTTAGAGTTGAGCCCAGAAATGAACCCCCAGGCTGATTCTCCCCAAAGGAAGCCGCGGGCATCATCTGAGGCCAATGAGGGCGTCGGGAAAGCGAGTCTCTCGAGACTTTAGGAGATCTTTCCTGCTCTCCATACTGCATCTACTGGGCTGGATTTTGATTCCTAGTTTGCCTCTAGTAAGGTTTCTGCTTCAGAGTCACATTCCAGTTCTGCTCTTACTCGCCTACATCTCCCCCGAGTCTTCAAGGGTTCTCTCTGCCTAGAACTTTACAGTCTTAGTCTTTCTTTCCAGGAATACAGTCCAGGAAGAGACACAGACTCTTTCTACATTGTCAAATCAGTGTATGGACCTTCTTCAGAAAGAGGTCTAACTTTATGATGAGGGATTCCTAGTCATTTGCAGAGGGTCATTTCAGCAGTAGAAAATACATGGTCATTGTTCCAATGTCATGATATCCACCCACTTATTTCTCAGGTCTGAGAGGAGGTCTATTTTAAAGTCTTCGATGTCCAGTTCCACGTTGAGAGGTTGCCTAGAACACTCTCATTTTTTTTTTTTTGGAGAAATTTCCTTAATTTAAAGCAAGAATGGATGAACGGTTCTATTGACTGGTGTTCGGTGGCTTCCGCCTTTCTGCTATCTGGACTGCTAGTCATATAGCCTTTCTGGGTTCCCTGCTCCCCCTCGCTTAGACTTTTGGCTGCCTGAAACTGGTCAGAGGGTACTTAGTAGTGTGTGTGTGTGTGTGCGCGCGCGCGCGCGCGCGCGCGTGTGAGTGTGTGTGTGTGTGTGCGCGCGCGCGCGCAAGTTGAATCTCCCGGTCTTGATTCACAAGAGATGTGCATGGTCCAGAGAAATAGCATCAAGCCACACCCACGACACAGACCTGGACTTGATTATTTCTTTCTTGTATCAGATTAGCTTTTTCCCTAGAGTGTTTTTTTTGGGGGGGGGGGGCGTCCTATCTTCTAAAAGCATCAGTTATAAGTCTGTGGGCCGCTAATACTCTGTTTATAGGGGGTCCAACAAAGAGAAAGATTTTTTTTTTCTGACAATTTAAAAAAGTCGCTTGAAGCTTGAATTTCAGGTTCTCTTAATGTATTGGCTTTGCGTGTGTCACTCTTCATACTCAGCTATCTAATTATTTTTTAAGCCAAAACATCCTCAATGAAGAAATACTTTCAGATACAAGTAGGGGTGCACAGGCTAATGCCCTCCAATTTCGTTGTAATATTTTGACCGCAAAGTTTTTCTGTAAAGGATAAATTCCATCTCCCCAGACCTTTTACTGCATAATAATACCAGAGCACTCCCAAGGAAGCAAGCAAGTGTATCTTCCAGCCACCAGCTCCGGGCGACGCTGGGCTGTGCACACGCACTTCCTTCTTTCTTTCTTCCTTTCTTCCTTTCTTTCTTTCTTTCTTTCTTTCTTTCTTTCTTTCTTTCTTTCTTTCTTTCTTTCTTTCTTTCTCCACCCTGATACTGAGACAGCGCTGATGGCTGTGGAGAGAAAGGGGTGAGAGTTTCTCTGGCTGTCCTCACCTCCCTTGGCGGGATAGACGTTTGTTTGGTTGGTTCTGAGTCCACTACAAGAAAGGAGACAGGTTCCTTTAAGGTGAAAAGGAGACAGGAAGGCATCTTGCCGGTAAATGCAAAACTTCTCCTCCCTGTTTTAACGGTTGAAGAAAGGTCTGGGAATGAGTGTCTTTTAATATAGTCTCTTCTGAAGGGGGCTTCAAGGATAGATTCCCTCCCCAAATACTTGTCTCTGGTATGGGAGGATGGGGACTATTGCTTTCTGGGCGCGCCTGGAAGTTTCTCAGCAATCTAAACTTTCCCCCCTCACCCCGCGGACCGTACTTGCCATCCCACTTCCAAGCTTCTCTGTTGGGGGCTTTCAGCGGAGGGAGTGATCTGTCTCTGATTTTCTCAAGTCTCAGCCAGGTCTCAAATAAGAGCATCTGTCTGTTAGATACTGGGAAAAACTCTATTTGTCAGAACTGCGACAGGAGCAGTTACGTTTCACAGAGGTGAACTGAGTCGATACAGGCGGATTTTATTGATAAGGCAGTATAAGAATTCCAAATACGTTATCATTTAAAACTTAATTCGTTTTTGTTTTTTTAATACTAAAGCAACACACGGGAATCTGTGTTTGAATTTTTATTAGAATCTGAAGTCGAATGGTGGTGATGTAAAATGATTTTCCTTTGGTGTGTTGTCTGAGCGAGCTGGAGCCACGAGGTCTTTCCTCCGAAGAAAAGTTCGACTTCTTTTGGCGTGGCCCCCAGGAAGTGGTGGGCGGGCCTGAAAGCCTAGCCCAGCATCCAAAGCCGCTGACGCGCGCGCAAGCCAACTAGGAGAAGCCGGGCTCTGGCTACACACTCCGCTTTAGTAGGTCGTACTGTCTAATAGGTCCTCTTTTTGGATAGTGATGTCCAGGTCCTGGCACGACTGGACAGGGCGTGTCTGGGGTTGCCCACAGGAGAAGATGGATTCGCAAACACACCTGCTTCGCTTGGTGCGTTTTGGAGATGAGTTAGTTTGTTTCTGAAGGTTGCATTGAGAGATATTCTGGACAACCTGGGATAGTTTCTCTGTTTCCATTCGGTCTTTCCCATTCTCTCCCAGCTGTCTTCCTCAGGTGTGTTACCACTACACAAGGCGGAGGTCACCATAGGCTCTTCGGTCACCTCGTGGCTGTTGCCGGATCCGGTGCGTTAGGGCACTGAAACCCTGTGCCGGTACAGACTAGGCACCTTCTCCTTGCACCGGCATCTGAGGCCAATCTCCAGCAGCCTTAGGGCACACCCTCAAAACTCCCCGGAGAGGACATTTTGCAAGTGATCCAGGCTCACATAGGGACGTGGATTGAAAGGTCGCCCGCATTCCAACGCCGCGCGTGATGTACACGGTGTCCACACCCCGAGGCAACAACGAGCACGCGCGGCTGCGATCCCTTTTCGGGTCTCCTTCTACATACTTAAGGAACCAGAGGCCGTTGAGCCGGTGTGAGGGACTAGCCTGGTGGCAGGATGGGGCAGGGAATAGAGCGGGCCTTTCGGGACACGGGGAAGGCCTTCTATGTGCTGGCCATCCTCAGGGAAGGAGTTCAGCAGCGGCGATTCAGCCCAGCTCTTTTCTGAACCGGGCTCGGACCCGCACTTGCTGTAACTGGACAGCGTTCTGCAAGTGGTGGCATTCTAGGAAGGGCCTGTTGTTTTCCCTTCTCTGGTCTTTCACTGTTCTTCCTAATTTCCATCTAAGCTTGTGTTTAAGGGAAGGATTAAGGATTTCCAAACCACGTTCAACTTGTTTTAGCAGACACATGCAAACGCAGGCTGCTGCCTGAGACCTCCCAAGGCAGCAGAGGGTAGCTGGGGGGCTCAATGAGAACTTCGTAGCAACAGGAGGGGGCTTCCAGAGGGACTAAGCCTGTTGAGACTTCTTGGCTCTGGAAGCTTAAAGGAGAGGATTGTACTGACAACCTCAAACTAAATTGGAATTTTGATTAGGGTATGAGATTAGGAGAGAAAGGACTCTTCATCAGACGGAGGTTTTGAAACAAGACCCTCGAATGACTGGTGGTTTGCAAAGTTATTATAGCAAAGTTATTAGGATTTTCCCCCTAGAGAAACGCAAAAGAAAGAGGAGAAGTTAAGAGTGCTTTCACAAAATAGGAAGTCTAGGAAGTCTCCGTACTGATGCTGAAACTTTTCTTGGGGCACAACATGAAATCATTTATAAGTGAGTCTCAGTTAAAAAGTTTGTCAGCTACTGCTTAAGAACTAGGCTGGGTGGTGGCGCTGTGTGTGAAACAACCAACTCCTCGATCAACAGACCTCAGGATCTCTTTATCCTCTGACCACTACGCCCTTGCAGCCAATTAATTGGTTATCAACCGGGAGGAAGGTCACAGAACACGTGGGGATAGCTACCCTCTACAGCAGCTTCTCCTTAGGAAGAGAGTGACCAGCAGAGAAGGCATAGAGGTAGTCAGAGAGAAGGAAGGAGCCACAAAGGACACTTTATTGTCTAGTCACTCAGCCCAGTCTAGCTAAAGTCAGGTAGAAGGAAGGAAGCTGAAATGTCAGTTGGGAAATGAGTGGGATGGTTTATGACCAACCATATTGGAAGGGGGACTGAGGAGCTGAAGAGGGAATTTACAGTGTGTATTTAATTAGAGTGTAGAGTTTAAGGCAAGCAAAGATGAGAAGTCTAAAATGTTTTAGATGTACAGGATGGGTGGATACCAACAGTCATGTGGATGAGAGAGAGAAATGCGCGTGGACGAACAAACCCATGTAAGAAAGGTATTGGGATGATGAGGAGTGGGTGGATATGCTGGCTGCCATCGCAGTATTTGAAGACTGTGTGGCTTTGAGGAAAGTAAGTCTTGCATTAATGGTAACCACTCAGGGGCTTCAAGTTTTCTGATAAGAGAATGAAAAGGAATGACACCCTTGGCATAGAAAGTTGCATTCCATGCCATTACATTGCAGCTTGCAGTGGTTTGCTTAGAGAGGTTGAGTTTTCCAGTAGCGGTGATGTGGAATCCTTCAAAGACTGTGTCCATTGTGGAAAGCAGAATGAGACAACAGGCCGAGGTTTTATCCCACAGTTTCTGAGGTTCACCTATCACAGTAACATCTACCACATGTTAAAGTCAGATGCTATTTGATATAATCATCTGAACTGTAAACTGTGAGGGTCACATTATTTTAATTTTACAGATGAGGAGAAGAATATAGCAAAATAACTTATTTACAAATACCTGGAATTATCAGACTTAGAATTTGGAATCAAAACATGTATTTTAAGGGCCTTTGACACTGCCTTTTTATGGACTGAGTAGGGATTTCTCATCTGTGGGCTTGAGAGGCTACTGTTTCTCCGGTATGTTTAGAACATTGACAAGATGTCAGAGTGGCAAGGCCACAGCAGCACAAATGCTCCTGTTTCTGAAATTTTTTTCGTTTTGGGGTTAGATCTTAGCACGTCACCCAGGCTGGTCTCAAACTCAGGATCCCCCTGCCACAGCCTACTGGGAATCACATTGTTCCCATTTTCTCTCTGACATTTTAAATTAGAGGGTTTTTATTGCTTTTCACAACAAAGGAGTTTATAGTTGTCTACTTTGGTAGTCAAGAAAATTAGAATGATGGCTGCCCACCTTGATGCCTCTGAGAAAGTCATTTAAAAGGAAGGAAAGTTAAAAAGAAAAAGCATATTTTTTCCTTAAGAGGTTTGAATGCATCTGTATTTACTATTTGACTTCCGGCCAACTTCTGAGCTTCCTGTTAGAAAGACCACCGAGCACAGCAGAGAATTAGTTTGCTGTAGTGTTCTTTCTGAACAGGTCATTTAGTAAAGGAAAACCTGGCTCTGGATGCCTTTTCTCCTCTTTCCTCTACTTCTCCCGTGTCTGCAATCTACAATGCTCAAGTGTTAACATTTTCTTACAAGCTGCACTCACAGTCTACCGAATGGTATAAATAGATGTTGTTTAGAGAGTTGAGCAAGAAAGTAATATTTCTTCAGGAGATTCTCTTGCATCTAGCTTGTTGTGGTCAAAGGGTAGTGAAAATAGCCTTATTATATTTCAAAATTTATTAGAATATGTACACTGGCAAACAAAATATGGTGGATTTAGGTCAGCCGTTTGCTTATACAATAGATTTTGTTCAGCTTTGACATTTAATTTAAGCTTCAGTTATCTGAGGGCTGGGAACAGGATAAGCATGTTCTGCATGTGGTACGCTTCTGGTTTTATAAAACTCACTTGTCTGCAGCTATTCAGAAATAATTCATGATCAGAGGCTTAGGGACAGGGTAGCCTTGTGACATGTTCAGAAAGAATTCTGAAAGGTTGAATTATGGAGACCCAGAGAGACATTTTTATTTTGAGAAATAAAGATGGCTACATTTGCTTTCTTCTGCTTAGTTATCATCTCAGTGTGCTGAATTGATTCAGTAAAAAAAGCATGCTTCCAGAGATCCATAGAGAACACACCGGATTCCAGGACTTAGTGCAATGGGCCTGCTCTATGCAGTGCCGGGCAGAAGTTTCAACATGGGCTACATGTGTGGAAACAATATGGCAAACATTTGACACACCAGTGACTTATTTTTAATATATCTGAGAAAAATAAAGTCTGCTGCTGTAAAATCTGCACTTGCAGATGTGTTAGCCCTAAATAACCTTTAAAATTGGCCGTGGTGTGGTGGGAGATGTTGGTATTCATGAGTGTTTTGACATGTTTGACATTTTATATATGGTGTACTGCTCTGTCTGTCTTACACCCCCCCCCCCCCCCCCAATAGTGCACATTTCCTTACTAAAATGCAGCTTTCGGTGTTTGCATTTGGTGTCTACAAGTCTGCTTACTGGATGACTGATTTGTTTGTTATTTATGCAAATACTGCTTTAATGAATTAGGTTATTACTGCTTTTCATGATGTGAGTGGGAAAAAAGGCTTTGTAAAGAGAAGCTAGGTTTTGAGTTCTTATGGAAGTGATGGGTTGAAAAGACGTGTTTGTGCATGCTTCTGTATCTGAAGCTTGCTGCAGCTCTGGATCTACAAATAAGGAAGAAAGAAGCTGTATGGAATGATTATATTCTTGGAAGCCAAGGAATTTGTGCACCAAAATCTGGTGTGATGAATAGAGGTTTTGAAATCAGTCTAAGCAGTATTTAAAATTGTTCTTTATTCATTTATTTTTTTGGAAAGGGCAAAAAGCTCCTTAGTGGAGGAAATTTCCTCTTGAACTGAGACATCCAGGTGGCCGTGAGATAAGCATGCTCTAAGAAAGTACACAAGTATGTACGTGTAGAATCAGAGATTTCAACAGCTCCACCGAATAAGATCGGCTTGGTCCTTTGGTGCCTTTGCTTTGCTTCATTTTCAAGTTCTTCTTCAGGCTGAACTCAGTGCACAAATTTAAAACTCATCTTTGCTGAATTGTTTTTCAAAATGTATGAGTAACATGTTACTAAGCTAGCATTTTCTGCCTGCTTTCCTTCGTGTTCCCTCCTTCCCTCTTTTCTTCCTCCTTCCCTCCTTCCTTCCCTCCCTCCTTTCTTCCTTCTTCCCTCCCTCTGTCACTTCATTTTTTTCTTTAATGATTAGAAAGACCATGAGTTTGAAAGGTATTGTTACCAAATTTGATCCTGTGCAGCATGTAAATATTTCTGCACCACATTCAGTTTGTTCTTCTGTCTGTTCAGTTCATCTAATGATGGATGACTCTGGAAGTTGTGTAATTTGGAACTAGTACGCTGATAGGTTTTTCTTTTTTTCCCCTTTAAATTTCAAATTGTTAATAATGTTACTTCCATTCAGACACTGTTCTCTTTAAGACTGTAACTGACTCTAAGGCTTTGACATTTTTCTGTCCCAGATATTTCTACTGTTTTTAATCTCCACTTATTGGCCCATGCCAGAACAGCATGGGGCCCCCAGGTGGAGGGCAGAGAGGGCAGCTTTTCTCTGTCTGAGGTGTCAACATAGCCTTTCCTCTGGAGTGGAAGTCTCATGTGCTTTTTCCTTTCACCCTGTCCCTGGAGATGAACTCATCACCTTCCCAACATGCACAGCAGCTACAGTTCAGGTTTGGCCAGAATAATGCAAGTTTACTTTTCAACACACACAAGTATTTAATGTCGCTTCTTGCAATTCAAATGATGACAAGAGACCAGCTTACATAGACTCTCTCCAGAGTATTCTCCTGAGTTCTCTTCTCTCCTGATCAAGACATAATGCCAGTCTGCTCCCTTGCTTAAGGCTCTCCTCGAACAAAATTCCACTCACAAAGCATAAACAACACAAAGCTTTAAATAGCAAAGTTGCAGTGCTGCTTTTTCAACAACACTATTTTGATTTGTAGAGCAATGTGAATGATTATAGTTTGATACTAACAAGATTGTGAAGCTTATTATTAGTGTTTGAGCTGGGAAGATGCACACTCAATTGTGCAGTGTCTCATATGCTTAACATTGCTTTCATCAAAATGTGCACTGTTGATTCATTAAGTTTCTCGTCTGTACTTCGCTGGAAAAAAAAGCAAGAAAAAGAAAATCAAGTGCTTATCTTTTCTGAGTTAATTTCTCTTAACATGTATTCAAAACAAGCCTTTCAGTGTAACATAATGTAAAATAGTTATGGAATTTCATGATTGTAGAGAAGTAGGTATGAGTAAGGTATGTAGGATGCACTAGATTACAGGTAGCAGACGATGATGGAAAAGGCGAGATACTATAAACAAGAAGCAGTAAATGAGCCCTTTCCCCTGTTCTGTAACTAGAATACAAATACTTGCATTATGTAGACATATTCATAAATTTTGATGATAACTTACTGAAAGAAGACCATAAATATGGAAACTAGGCACATTACTGAATATATATGATTTTTACAATGAGTGCTTATTATTTTTAAAAGTCTGGATACTATAGCTTTCACTTAGAGGAATCAATCTCGCAGTGCTATGAAAGAGCCTAATCATTTCTTTTCCTCTGGCTACTAACAGTAACTTCCAAAATTGAAGAGTGAACCATAGCAGTCAAACTTAACAACCTTTTGATCAAAATCACAAAACTGGTGGCTAAAAGGAACATGAAATCTGTGATACAGTTTCACAAAATCCTATTTGAATCTTATTTAGCTTAACACAGTGGAGTCACACGTGATACAAATGGACGAAAGACCATAAATAAAATGAGCTGTTATCTAACAATAGGCTGACTATATAGGGTGATTCAGTGGGGGTCCTGTTATAAGGGTTTTTATTTAACCTTATCATTAATAACCCTTCTAATGTGAAAAGATTATATTAATTACACTCACATGGCCTCAGATGGAGAAATTGGCTGGACTGGAGAAATACAACGGCACAAAGAAAGGTCAGGCACACACAGAGAAGAGAAAGCTTTTCTTAGTGAAGGAAGATGAAAGCAAATCCATCTAATACATGCCTTAGCATGGCAAATTTTAAATACAAGAGTATGACTGCAAAAGAAATATTTCTAAAGTGCTCATGCTTTGACTGAAGGTTGGAAAAAAGAGATAGGTAGAAATAGTCTTTGTAAAAATCATATCAGAAGCCTTACATGCTTTTGAAGCGTCATGCCTACGAATTTATCCCCATCAGAAGAAGCAGGATGATGCTTGCATTCCAAAGAAAGTGTTGTTGAAGCAGTAGCAGAATCCTGTAAACGGTACTGAACAGCATCCAGAGGGATGCTGATGCACTGGGTGGATTTCAAAGAAGAAAGTTGGTTAAGGGCTCAGCAACTGATTTATGAAGAAATATTTTAAAAATTGGTTTGGTATCGCTTACCCAAACAAGATAAGCAGCAGAGAGGACAACGACTATGTATGAGTACTTGAAGAACACAGGTACAAAGAAACAGAGTATTAAGTTGGCCCAACATGGTGATAGCTCTGAGGTGAGAGTGAAAACAATGGATAACGATTGGTAGATTCTAAAAAAAAATTGTGTATTGCCATTTATAAAAAAAAGGACGTGACTTCTAAGAATTAGTAAAAGTTGATTTTGCTTTTGAAGATGCAGAAAGGAACTACACATTCACCATTAAGAGACTTTTAAATGAGGAGGAGGAGAAGAAGGAGGAAGAAGAGAAATGACTCAATAGTTCAGTTTAGAATGTGAAGAGTTGGGCAGTGGTGGCTCACACCTTTAATCTCAGCACTTGTGAGGCAGAGGCAGGCAGATTTCTGAGTTCGAGGCCAGCCTGGTTTACAGAGTGAATTCCAGGACAGCCAGGACTACACAGAGAAACCTTGTCCTCTCCCCCCTCCAAAAATACCCCAAAACAAACAAACAACCCCCCCCCCCCAATGTGAAGAGTTTTATGTGTAGTTGAGATTAAATAGGACACACTAGAAGAAAGTCAGAGTGGATCTTAAATGAAGGACCATTCCACTTTCATAGGCTGGAGCATCACAAAATTCCTGGTCTATAGAGTAACCACAGCAAAAGGATTACAATACTCCTTTAGCAAACCCTTTCCTTATAGGGAGGTTCTATTCTCAAAATGATAGTGATAGTTCAAAACTTAGGATCAAACTAATAAGAGAAATAAGATGATTCTCTAGCTGGTTTTCTTTCATATGCCTGTCAAACACCATGGATTAGCTTGGAAGGAAAAAAGAATGAATAAAATGAAGTGCTTTTGCTAGATTACAATAAGCCTGGCAATAGCTGGTGTCTCCAATTCTAGGTACAGAAAGCTAGCAAGGTCATGAGTTGCAGGCCAGCCTGTGCTACATAGTAAGACCTGGCTTTAAGAAAATCTGGGAGAGGCATGGAAGCGAGGGAGAGAATGCTACAGAGCAATCTGCTGGGGAGGCAAGTGAAGTGTCAATGACGGATATAAATGGATTTTCAGACATTAATGGAGGATAGAGAAAAGTACAAGAGACCAAAGGGCCCACGTGTCTCTCCTGCTTCCTCTGCTTTATAGGGAGAGTGATTTTCCTGTGCTGGAAGTTGCAGCAAGGTAGGGAGGTACAGAAGAAAAATCTCATTAACATGAGCTCCCCTTTCTCCATGCAATTGGAAACTGCTTTCTGTCAGGCCGCTGAGAAGCCAACATATGCAGGCTTCCAGGGCTGTGCTGCAGAAGGCTGTGTGTAATTATTTCTGGATAAGTTCCTATGTATGATTCCATGATAACACCCGCTGATATTTCCTGTGTGTGTCAGTTGGCCTTCTCGCAGTGAGATATCATATTGGGGACATACACAGATATTTTCCCTTAAGCTATGCAGTGCACACTGATGTCTGAAATCCAGTAGATTTACTGCTCTAATTGGAAGAAGCAAGAGAGGAAAAAACACCTCTAACCATTTGCCTTCGCTTTCCTGAGGGTTTTGTCTTTTTTTTTTAATAGTACATCATAGCTTGTGTCAATTATAACCAATTGGACTATCTGTCCAATCTTCAAATCCTTGCAGATAAGTTTCACAGTATAGCTTCCCACATAATTTTAGTCCCACAGTGACACAGTGTTTGCACAGTTGCCTCTTCACTTGCTGCACAAGATACTAAGGGTCTTTATTACTATCATCTATTAAAAATAAAAAAAATGTACTTTCCTAACTCAATTTTAACTTACTAGATGGTTTTATTAAGCAGGTTGAGTTTTTGAAGTTCTCTTTTAAAATTTCATTTTGTAAATGGTTATAATTTGTTTTGATTTGAGCAAACCTCTCAGCCTGGGGCCTGAATTCAGTCACTCTCACTTTAACAAGTGATAGAGGAGAGAGATGCTGCAGGTGCTGTAAGCCAGCCTTTGGGACTGTGAAGCTTTGTTTTTGTTACTGTGTTGTGTTAATGATTTGCTGAATTGCTGAAAAATGGCCTCGTTTTTTTCTTTTTTGAATTAGCTACAGCAGAAAAAGCTGCTATCATTTACTTCTTATTATAAGACTAAAAGTAAATTGTTCTCTCTCTCTCTCTCTCTCTCTCTCTCTCTCTCTCTCTCTCTCTCTC
>JANHMN010000002.1:127880719-127897939 GCA_030674055.1 Rhabdomys pumilio | reverse complement strand
CTCTCTCTCTCTCTCTCTCTCTCTCTCTCTCTCTCTCTCTCTCTCTCACACACACACACACACACACACACACACAAACACTCCTGTGGTAATCATTTGGGAGTTCAAAGTGATCAATGTGAATAGAGGAGACATTGCTGTTTGTGTTCAGCTGATTAATGAGCTGGGTTTAAACATTTAAATTAAACAGCCACTCTTTATTATTACTGCATGTGCATGTATGTGAGTGTGCATGATTTCATGTGCCAGGCTACACATGCGGAGTCAGTTCCACCTTCATGTGAGGTTTGGGGATTGGATACTTTCTTTATTCAGCTTAATCTCTAAATTAACCCGAGCTCATGCAGTGGGACTGTGAAGGAGTAGTTCAGAGCCAATCGAGTACATTCTATTATTGTGCAATAGTGAATTTTCTTCTTGTATAACAAGAACAGTAGCTATAACCTGCTTATGTTTATAATGTGGATTTTGTGAATTAGAATCAGCTAATATTTGTTATCTTCTTAGACAGATAAGCATTGCTCATTTGTTGAATTGTGGAGTGATAAAGATTAATGTGGCCTCAGAAGGTCGACGAAAGCCATCTTTGTCTCTCTTGGCCAACTGGGTTTTGCTTGCCTTGCATGTCAATGACAACATCTCAGTTAAAGCAAGGCTAATGCGTCACGACACGGAGATTTGCAAAAATTTGGCAGAACTCTTTAATATTTAGATGCTAACTACTTTGAATAGCCCACTAAAATGAATAAGAGATTTGTCTTTTGATAAATTTCTGCAGCTGAGTGAGATCCTTAGGCACTCCAGTGCCTTTACCCTGTAGTGCATTAACACATTTATATTCCAGATAAACGTCTCAGAAATGACTGTTTTTAAGCCCACTTTAGGAAGGGCATATTTTGCATATAAAATATTATGATACAGTGACAGAATATTATAGCATTTAGGGAATGATTTAGTGACTACTCTCCCAGTGTTTTTAGGATGCCAAGCATAGCTAAATTACATTATGTACATTTGGCTTATTATACAAGATGTATTTATTTATAGAAAAAGTAGTTTTTCAGAGATGATTCTTTAGCATATGTGAATAACTTCCATTGATTTTTTTCTCCCCAAAATAAGTCTTTACATTGGTATTAACATGGGAATTTTTTGACAATGATGAACCTTGTTGCTTGACACCTTATGGGGAGATAGACAAATACTGACTTATGTTTCAAATGTGTTAAAAAGGTTGATTTCATAGAAGTGGGAAGTACAGTGTATCGTAGAGGCTAGGAGAGGTACAGAGAAGGGAGCAGAGAAAGATCATATGGAGCTCTGAAATATACAAGACAAATCCATTGTCAGCCTTCTACAACACAATGGTATGACTGATATTCCCAAGAATCCACACGTTACACACACACACACACACACAAACACACAAAGGGGCTTCCATTCCAGTTCGGAGAACCCCAGTTCAAAAGAAATGGCAAATATTCAGGAATATGGAAGTACTTATAGTCCTTATTAAATCAGTATACGATGTGTATACAAAGCTCAATGTATCACACTGTCACCTTTAAATGTATACAATTACTGTGTCACCTGAAAATTTCAAATAGGGTCTGGACAAATGTCTCAGTGGCTAAAAGCACTCACTGATTTTGCAGAACAGGATTTTGTTCCCAGCACTTAGTTCAGGACATCTGATGTCCTCTTTTGACCTCCTCAGGGCTCCTGCACACAGGCGTCGCACATAACTTTATACAGGTATGCTCACATACTTATAAAATAAGGAGCAAATAGATCTTATAAAAATAAAGCCAGTTTATGAATAATAAAAATATAGACGTATAGAAAAAACGCTAGAGGCAACCTGGCATACTGCTACCTATACAGACATTAAATTATTCCTACACTAATTAGGGTAAAATATTGGCACTTAAACAAAGACAAGCAAAATACTTGTTTAGTAATTAAAGTGTAACTAAAGTATTAATTATTTTTTTGTGGGTTCAAAGTTCATCTAATTCAAGATTTATTAGGTCTGACAGGTTATAAGCAAAGACACACAGGTGCACTTTTTTTTTTGTCAGACTTCTTTGAGCACATTTTGAGAGTCTTGGCATGTGGGAGGAATTGCTTAAATGATCCACGGAGAACCTGTGAGGAAGAGTTCCATTCAATTTTTTTGGTAGGTATTTGCCTAACTACAATTCTATTATCTTGTCTTCTTCTTTCAGTATAGAAAATTTAAAGGAAAACCAGACTAATTTTTGTTGAGACCAGTAGCAGCACCAGACATTAAACTAAATACATTTTAAAAAGAGCTATTGGTATTATTGCCTATTATTATTTTGGTTTAATTACTTTTTTTTTTCTGTGACAAGTCTCATGTAGCCTCAAACTTACTAAGTGGCCAAAGGTGGCCTTGTTTCTACCTCCCAAGTACTGAGATTGCAGCTGTACACTGCCATGCCCTGTTTTATGTGGTACTGGCTATCTATCCTAGGGTGTTGTGTATACTAGGCAAACACTATCAAGGTTACTGTTGATTGAATCAAATGCATCATGCATGTGAGTGATACTCTCAAACCTAGAAGCTATGTCTTTTAGAAAAACATGAGGAAGAAACAGACCCCAGTAGAATGGCAGCTATAGAAAATTTTAAGCACACTCTAGGAAACAGTTCCAAAGATTTTGATATGGGAGTTGAGTACAGGCTATGGAATAGCTATTTTATGATGCAAACACTCAAAGTATTGTGTAACTTATATAGAAGATTTGGATTCTTGTTCCTTCACCAGGACACAAAGCAAAAAATTTGCCACTGGCAGCTAGTTGTAAATCTACATTTACTTAGCAATGTCATATGCTCTCTGGGTCACCACTAAGTGCTAAGATGACGTCTACTTAGTGATTAATTCCCAGTCTTCTTTGACTATCATTACTGTCTTACCGGGTTCTGAAAATTACTTTTTATTTTCATTAGACTTTCTCCTCTTATTAATTTTATGCCTTTACTTGGTAGTTCATAATGGCATTGAGTGTGAAGGGCCTCTTTGGCCTCTCTTTTACTTAACCTATACATGTCGATTGTCTATGAGCTAAGTGAAAAGTACTTCTCTTAAGTCTCCTGCAGTGTAAAGGGGAATCCATGTATGCAAAGAAAAAACTTTCAGCATCATATGTTAAGAGGTTTAATGGGACTCCACAATACAGAATTTATAAATGTTTCGGTGAATGTCTTTGTTTGTGGAGAAAGGAGTTTGCTCCTAAAACAAAGAAATATAAAACCAAAAGCTTGGAGAAAGGAGAAAGCCTAGAGTTTGTAGAAAACATTGATACATAAGGCTCAAAGGAGGGTTTTATTAGATGAGGTTGTATTGATATCTGGCTGAATTTCCCCAGTCATACATTGGCTTTTGTTTTGTTTTGACTAGTGGGCAGTGATTAAGATAATTTGGTAACAAAAGCATTTACTTGAACTTTTGTAGATGAATTTTAATCCAGTGATATGGTTGTTCTCACCACATTCGAAGACCTAGGGGTGTGTGTGTGTGTGTGTGTGTGTGTGTGTGTGTGTGTGTATGTGATCCAGCTGGAATGCAGACATGCCTTTAAAACACACCTGTAGCAGGGCAGTGGTGGCGCACGCCTTTAATCTGTGTCTTTTGCCACACAAACTAATACTTACTATTAGAACAGGGCTCCCTATATCATTTTTGTTTACATTTTCTCCTTTGAATCACATGAATCCAACTATTTCTATTGCACCCTCCCTATTCCTACATCTTGGTTTCTGATGGTCAGTACTCCAGGATATATACTCATATCTGAAGACTGGGAGCTAGGAGCCTCAGATGAGAAAGAACATATGATGTTTGCCTTTCTGGATCTCGATAGCCTTACTCAATTTGATCTTTTCTAGTTTCATCCATTTCTCAGCAAATTTCATGATTTCATTTTTTTTTTTACAGCTGAATAGTATTCCATAATGTATATATACAAGATTTTCATTGCCTGTTCACAAGTTGAAGAGTGTTTAGGTTGTTTGCATTTTCTACTGATTGTATATTAACCTTTTCTTATCCATTCATTTGTCCAGGGACATCTAGGCTTATTTTATTTACTGGATTGTGACCAGTGCAACAATTAGCATGGATGTACAAAAGACTCTATACTATGTGTCCTCCAGGCTTATTCCCAGGAGTGATATAGCTAGATCAGATAGTGCTTTATTCTTACTTTTTGAGAAACATCTATGCTTATTTCCATCATGCTGCTTGTTGATTACATTTTGTTTTTGAAAATGTCTTCATCTTGCCTGTTTCCTTCCACGTCTCCCCTCTTTCTTCCTTCCCTTCCCCCTCAATATTTGCTCTCACGATTGTCTGAATAACCTTTCTTCATCAACTTCTAAGTTGAGAATCAGGTTTGTCATCCATACTTGCCAGTGTTAAATCTTCTGCAAAAGGTAATTCAGAACCATAAAATGAGGACATCTTGTATTTGTTAAGGCTGCTTTTGTACATTTAGGTGACATTTCAAAGCAGATTGTATGATCCAGTTGAAGGCTATAGATTCTTCTATGGACAGCTGTTTATGGAGTGTAATTTCTATTAAAGTTTAACATGTTGTGATTGTTTCTTTGAAATTTCTATAAAGACAAACAAAAGTCAAACCTGGTAGGTGTTGGAGGAGAGAAATCAAACTGTTACTCTTTAGGCAATATATTTGAATATAAAAAAATGTGCACACTACCAAGATTTTTCAAGTACTGTAATATAAACACCCAACTGAGGCTTGTATGATGGCTCAGAGGTTAAGAGTAGTTGTTACTCTTGAAGAGCACTGGGCTTGATTCCCAGCACCCTTATGTTGGGATGGTAGAGAACCATACATAACTTCAGTACCAGAGGTTTCAATTCCATCTTCTGATCTCTATAGGCATCAGGCACACATGTGGTGCATATACATTCCTGCAGGCAAGGCACTCACACAAAATGAGTAAAACTTTAAGAAATGCTCAATCTTTTTATTTTTTTTATTTATTTTTATTTTTTTTATGCTCAATCATTTTTAAGGAAAATAAAACCACATATTCTAAGAAAAGAAATATTCATATATTAAAACCATGATCACACGTAAGAGGAAGAGAATGTAAATATTGGCACATACAAAAATGTAATTTATATTAAATAAACATTTATTTTCCAATGACTAAACTACACAATAGATTTAGCAGAATCTAGGTTCTATTTTTTAAGACAACAGTGCCCCAAACATCACTTCCACCAAGGTATGTAATATGCAAATATGTCTATGAAAATCACTAAATTTATGTTTTATTGAAAGCTTATAGCAAAATAAACATAATACCTATTGTCAAAAATTCGTGTGTTTGTATCAGTCCAGGTATCTAATTCAAGGTTATAAATATTTACTAAAGAAAAAAAAATCAGTCTCTAATCAAAACAAATAACACTTCAAGGACAAGATAATATCATGCTTAGAACTTAACAATCAAAAATCAGAGCAAGGCACCACCACTGAAGCCCTCATGGAGTAACCTGCCTTCTCTTTTTTAATTTTCACCAGACGATACTTTATCATCTGGAGTTGCTTTCTGGAATAACAATTTATCTAGACATTTGAAATTTCTGTTTCTTATTATGGGAGGTTAAATAAGTATGAATTCCATAGACTCATGTAGTTGAATGATTGGCCCATAGGGAGTGGCACTATCAGACAGTGAAACCTTGTTGGAGTAGGTATGCTATTGTTGGAGGAAGTGAGCTTGGAGATCTTTCATGTTCAAGTTATGTCCAGTGTGGCACATAGTCTCATTCTGCTGCCTTTGAATTATGATGTAGAACTCTCAACTTTTTCTCTAGCACCATGTCTGCCTGCATGCTACCTTGTTTCCCACCATAATGGTAATGGAGTAAACCTCTGAAACTGTAAGCCAGCTCCAAATTAAATGGTGTTTTTTTTTTTTTTTTAAAGAGTTGTTGTGGTGTCTATTCATAGTATTGAAACCGTAACTAAGACACTGAACCTCCCCCAATATTTCTGGTTAACTAGTTGTATTAGTTTGATTTTGATTTCTGTGATAAAGTATGACCACAAGAAACTTGGGGGAGAAAAGAGTTTATTCCATCTCACAATTAACATTCCATCATGAAAGAAATCAGGGCAGGAACTAAAGGCAGGAGCCTGGAGGCTGGAACTGAAGCTGAGGCCACTGCATACTGGCTCTCTCTCCATGTCCCGCTTAGCTTGCTTTCTTACACAGTCTAGTACTCCGTATTCAGGGGTTGTACCACTCACAATAGGCTGAACCCTTCCACATAAATCATTAGTCAAGAAAAAATGCTTCCCTGGTGGGCCTATAGGCCAATAAGATAGAGTCATTTTCTCAGTTGAAGTTTCCTCTTTCCAGATGACCAAAGCTTATGCCAAGTTGACAAAAAATTAACCAGCACATTAGATCATAAAATAAAGTTCATTTTTAGCTCAAGAGACATTGTGAACCAGAGAACAGCAGGAAATCTGTCTGAAGGCTGGAGTAGGAGAAGGCTTTCATAGGTCCCTGGAGATTATTAATGTTACTTGAAGGTCAATGGGAAATCAACTATGCATACTCTCCAAGGACACTGAATTCTTATTGGAGGATAAGGATTTCGATAGCTTTCTTCATGCTCAAATATGCCTAAAGAGGAATTTCATACAGAAAATGATATTAATGAAACAATTAAATGATGTTTATGAGGCTTCTTCTATGTACAAGATCCCAGGAGGAGAGAAAAATAAAAGCTACAGAGTACAAGCAGTGATGAGCCTTGGTAGTCTCCACTGCTCAGGAGTCTAAGGCAAGACGATAGCTTGAGGTAGGGAGGTTGGGGTGGTATAGGGCCCCTCATCCTAAAAAACAAAGACAGACAGACAGACAGACAGACAGACAGAGAAGGCTTGGTGATATATTCCTGTGATCTATTCTTTAGAAGAATTAGTGTAGAAGAATCACAAGAGGGCTATATGAAGCATTCCAGTGTATAAGAACAAACAAACAAACAAACAAACAAACAAACAAACAAAACAAACAAATGAACAACCCAAACTTACAAACAGTTCCACTCCTGACAGCCACTTAGGCTAATGGGTCATTCAACAAAAGCATTAGATAAGATACATTACATATAGCTCTAGGATAACCATATATTCATCCTGTTGTGAACCTCAGGAGAGGTGTTCTAATTTATACTGTTAGAAAGTAGGAGAAAAACAGACCCCACATCTGGGCAAGTACATGTTATCAAAGTTGGTAAAAATACTTCTGGTAGATATATGACATCACTACAAGGCACAAAACAGTTTTCATTGTTAAGACAACACTGTGTACATGGAGTTAGCCTGGGCTTACCGTCACTGTTGATTTGAGTTGGCCTAAAACTTGTTTTAGAACATGTTATTATTTTGTACAGAGAACAGTCATATTAAAAAACAGTCCATAGTTGAAATTACAGAGGCATATTGACATTTTTTGTCTTAATGAACTTAACTTCAAAATGCAAACGTTTGAAAATGTATTGAGGGCTGGAGAGATGGCTCAGAGGTTATAGGTGCTTAGCTGCTCTTACAGAGGATGAGAGTTTGACTCTCAGATGCCTGAAACTGCAGAGGGATCTGATGCTTCAAGCTTCAGTGGAAACCTGTACATGCAATACTCATGTTATCAAAAATAATAAAAATGGCATCGAGCAGCCTCATATGTTGGATCACATGCTAAAGCTGACCATTTTTTTTTTTTGGTTGAGACAGGCTTTCTTGTATAGCCCTGGCTGTCCTGGAACTCACACTGTAGACCAGGCTGGCTTTGAACTCAGAAATCTGCCTGCCTCTGCCTCCCAAGTGCTGGGATTAAAGGTGTGCGCCACCACTGCCCGGCAGAGCTGAACGTTTAAGCAAAGGAGCAATTCATGGTAAATGCAGGTGACTATTGGGACCTCAGTACTGTTGTGCTTTACCTGTTGGTGACTTCTTCCTGTATTCCTTCCTCACTGATAATTGTCACTGAGCAGAACTGAGTCCCCCTGTTCTGAAGTGAATTGACAGTAGCTATGGAAGAGTGTCATTAAACAACGATCTTTGTTCAGGAGCTCTGTACTTTCTATAGTATTTCTAAAAATATCATAAATATGGATTTGATTTACATGCTTAATGCCTTATTCATTCAGTTGGCTTGTTTAAACCTTTTGGGAACAAGCCAGCTGTCAATGAATAATTACTTACAACTATTATTGATGGAGTGTTTACTGTGTATTCTTTATAAGAATTAACTCATTTAACCATCAAAACAACCTGGTGCAGAGGATGCTTTTATAGTCTCCATTCTACAAACAAGGACACAAGTACAAGCCCAGAGTTGTGGAACTAGGAAATATTGAATTCAGGAGTTAAGCCCTGACAGCTGAGCCCCAGACATTGTTTTCATCCATTGTACTGTCTTGACTCTAGCATGGTTCATTTTCTCATCACCTCAACAAACCTAGTGAGGTACCTGGCATTAGTATACTATGAAGGTGACACTGGTGTTCTAGAGGGCCCCTCCCAATCACATGATTATCTTTCTATGCCAGCCATAAACTTGTAGAATGTACTAGGCATCTTAGCATGCCTGAACTTGTGAGACAATCTAGTTGTCTCTTTAAAAGGTTTGGAGGTTTGCCAGGTATAGCTAGCGGCATATACCTTTATTTCTCATACTCAGGAGGTGGAGGCAGGTGAATCCCTTTGAGTTTGAGGCCATTCTTGTCTACACAGCCAGTTCCAGGTCAGTCAAAAGTGAGACTTTTTCCTCAACAAAATTCTTAGGCAGTTTAAAGTCATGGCCTATAAGCCAAGTGATTTCTTTTCTTCTCTGCATATAACCCAGGCTGGCTTCCAGTTCACTACAGGTTCAGCTTCCTGAGTGTGGGATTCTAGGCATGGACCACTGTGCCTAGATGATAATGAGTGAAGTTTGATGAGGAAGATGAGAGCCTGGAACCACACACATCAGACCAGAGAGCAAGCATACCCACAATGCTCTGTCAGGCCTTCCTGACACACAGACTCATAAGTGTAGTAAGGTGGTTCTTTAGTCATTTCATATTGAGCAATAGCTTGCAAAGACGCATATTCTCTTTATAAGTCAGAGCAAGCCTAAGGCATAGGTTGACCACGCGTCTCCATATGACCCAGAGCAACGTAAACTGCTGTGTCAAGTAAGCTTTAGTGTTTGTAATTTGTCTTCAGGAGCCTCCTTTGAAAAAGTGTAAACCATTCATGGTTATTTAAACTTTAATAACAAACATATTTGTTGGCATTTTTGAACTAAGATCCTACAGGACAGAAAAAGAAAATCACATTTTCCAGGTGTATCCTGAGCCTGGCTTTAATTTAAAATTTTCTGTTGTCGCATTGCATTGGTATCTCTCCCTCTTGCCTTTTTCCCATTCTCTGCCCTCTCTCCCTCTGCCCTGTCCCCTTTCCTCCATCATCTCGGTCCGTACCTCTTCCTATTAGCTTCTTCATGGTCTCAGTCTCACTGTTGTGAGACTTACAACAGAGACACTGTTGTTCTCTTACTGGGCTGATGTCAGACAACCCAGGTGTTATAGACATAATCAGTGCATCATGACCAAGAACAAGTCTTGTGACTGAGAAAAATCATGCTGGCTTTGACCATAATGTATGTAAGCTTTGGAAAAACTTACATTTTTAAGGTAAAAGGGGAGCCATGAAATCAAGATGCAATTCTGTGTATTGACGGGTGAAATTTTTAAAAATTATCCCTAAGAGTCAAACAATTGATGATGATATGTACAGTTTACCCAAAGGATGACTTGTCTATATTTTCATTTCGAGATCAAAACATTAAAAGGACTAGATAGATAAGAGCACTCCTAAATTTGGTTAATAGTAAAGTTTTTTTCCTTTAGAAAAAAAGGAAGATACTTAAACATAATAAAAACAATATACAGCAAACCAACAACCAATATTAAAATAAATGGAGAGATACTTGATGCAGTCCCAGTAAAATCAGGGACAAGACAAGGATGGCCATTCTCCACATATCTATTCAATATAGTATTTTAAATTCTAGCTAGAGAAATAAGACAACAAAAGGGGATCAAGGGGACTCAATTTGACAAAGAAGAAGTCAAGGTATCACTATTTGCAGATGATATGATAGTATACATAAGTGACCCCAAAAATTCTACCAAAGAACATCTACAGCTGATAAACAACTTTGGCAAAGTGGCTGAATATAAAATTAACTCACATAAATCAGTAGCCTTCCTTTATACAAATGATAAATGGGCTGAGAAAGAAATTAGAGAAACAACTCCCTTTACAATAGTTACAAATAATATAAAATATCTTGGGGGTGACTCTAACCAAAAAAGTGAGACCGAGATGATGGAGACCTGTATGACAAGAACATCAAGTCTCTCAAAAAAGAAATCGAAGAAGATCTCAGAAAATGGAGAGAGCTCCTTTGCTCATGAATGGGTAGAATTAACATAGTAAAAATGGACATCCTACCAAAAGCAATCTACAGATTCAACACAATTCCCAACACAATTCTTCAAAGACATGGAAAGAGCAATTCTCAAATTCATCTGAAAAAACAAAAAACCCAGAATAGCATAAACAATTCTTAACAATAAAAGAACTGGGGGACTCACTATCCCTGACCTCAAGCTGTATTACAGAGCAATAGTGATAAAAACTGTATGGTATTAGTACAGAGACAGGCAGGTAGATCAATGGAATAGAATTGAAGACCCAGAAACGAACCCACACATGTACAGACACTTGATCTTTGACAAAGAAGTCAAAAATATACAATGGAAAAGAGAAAGCATCTTCAATAAGTGGTGGTTGTTTAACTGGCAGTCTGTATGTAAAAAAAAAAATGAAAATAGATACAGATTTGTCACCTTGCATAAAGCTAAAGTCCAAGTGGATCAAGGACCTCAACATAATACCAGATACACTGAATCTAATAGAAGAGAAAGTGGGAAAGAGCCTTTAACTCATTGCCACAGAGGCACGTGTTCCACTATAGTCATAGTGGCCTTATTTGTGATAGCCAGAAGCTGGGAACAACCCAGATGTCCCACAATGGAAGAATGGATACAGAAAATGTGGTTCATTTATACAATGGAGTAATACTCAGCTATTAAGAATGAGGACATCATGAATTTTATAGCCAAATGGATGGAACTAGAATATCATTTTGAGTGAGGTAACTCAGACCCAAAATGACATGCATGGTATGTACTCACTAATAAGTGAATATTAGCCAAAAAAGTACAGAATACCCACAACACAACTCACAGGACTCAAGAAGGTTAACAAACCAAAGGGCCCAAAGTGAGGATGCAGAAGGAGAAGAGAGCAGTCATGAGAGGGGGAGGGACCTGGATGGGAGAGGGGACAGGGAGAGGAAGGGGGAAGATGATCAGCTGTTGTGTGTGTGTGTGTGTGGGGGTGGGGAGCCAGGACTGAAGCTCTGAGGGCCAGCAGAATAAATGGAAACAGGCAACCTTGGGAGGCAGAAGGTGAGCAGACCCTCTAGAATGTACCAGAGACCTGGGAGATGCGAGACTCTCAGGACTTAAAGGGAGAAACTTTGGGTGAAGTGCTCTCAGTGGGGAGGGGGAACTTATAGAGTCCACCTTCACTAGAAAGACAGGGCATCAAGTAAGGGTTGGGGTCTCCATCCCACAGTCAAAAGCTCTGACCTAGAATCGTTCCTGTCTTAAGGAACTGCAGGGACAAAATTAGAGAAGAGCATGAGAGAAAGGAGGTCCAGAACAGCCCCAAGTTTGGATCAAGCTCAAGGGAAGCCCAGGGCCCTAACACTATTACTGATGCTATGGTGTGCTTACAGACAGGAGCCTAGCATGACTGTCCTCCAAAAGGCCCAACAAGCAGCTGAAAGAGTCAGATGCAGATATTTACACCCAAACAATGGATGGAAACTGGGAGCTTTGTGGTTGGATTGGATTCCCTAAGAATCCCTAAACTATATCCACTGTTTGTCTGTGGGTGTATCTGTCTGAGTTAGGTGCTGGATGGAGTCTTTCAGAGGTCAGTCATGCTAAACTCTTTTCTGCAAGCATAACAGAGTATCATTAATAGTATCAGGAATTGGTATTTGTTCATGGGATGGTTCTCAACTTGGGCTGGTTATTGGCTGGTAATTCGCTCAGTCTCTGCTCCATCCCCCATGCCTAAATTTCTTGTAGACAGGATAAATTTTGGGTTGATAGTTTTGTGGGTTAGTGTTTCTATCATTCGACTGAGGTTCCTGCCTGGCAACACTAGGTGACCTCTCCAGGTTCCGTATACCCAATGTAGTGAGTCACAGCTATGGTCATCCCAATTGATTTATGGGTGCCTCCCTTATCCCAGGTCTCTGTCTCATCCTGCAGATGCCCCCCCACCTCCTCACCACCATCAGCTGCAGATTTCCATTCATTTTCATGGTCATCTAGCCTTTATACAAATGATAAGTGGGGTAAGAAAGAAATTAGGGAAACAACACCCTTTATAATAGTCATGAATAATATAAAATATCTTGTTATATCTCTAACCAAGCAAGTGAAAGATCTGTATGACAAGAGCTTCAAGCCTCTGGAGAAATAAATTGAAAAAGCTATCGGAAGATGGAAGGATCTTTCATGCTCATGGATAAGTAGGATTAATATAGTGAAAATGGCCATCTTACCATAAGCAATCTACAGATACAAAGCAAACACCATCAAAATTCCAATACAATTTTTTAGAGACCTCAAAAGAGCAATTCTCAATTTCATATGGAAAAACAAAAACCCCAGAATAGCTAAAACAATCCTAAACAATAAAAGAACTTCAGAAGGAATCACCATTCCCTGACCTCAAGCTTTACTACAAAGCAATAGTGACAAAAACGCATGATATCGGCACAGAAACAGACACATTGATCAACTGAATCAAACCAAAGACCCAGAAATAAACCTGGACACCTATGGACACTTGATTTTTGATGAAGAAATCAAAACCATATAGTGGAATCATGAAATCATCTCCAACAAATGCTAATGGACTAACTGGATGTCTACACGTAGAAGAGTGAAAATAGACCCATATTTATCATCCTGTACAAACTCAGAGGACTAATATCCAAAACTCAAGTCCAAGTGGATCAAAGACATCAACATAAAACAGGACACACTAAATATTATAGAAGACAAAGTGGGAAATATCCTTGAACACATTGGTACAGGAGGCAATTTCCTGAATAGAACACAAATGGCTCAGGCAGCAATTTCCTGAACAGAACACCAGTGGCTCAGGCTTTAAAATCAACAATGGATAAATGGGACCTCACAAAACTGCAAAGCATCTGTAAGGCAAAGGACACAGTAAATAGGCAAATTGGCAACCTAGGGACTGGGAAAGGATCTTCATCAATCCTACATGTGACAGAGGGCTAATATCCAAAATACACAACGGACTCTAGAAGTTAAACAAAACAACCCAAATAACCCAGTTTAAAAATGGGGTACAGAGCTAAACAGAGAATTTTCAACAGAGGAATCTCAAATGGCCAGGAAGCACTTAAAGGAAAGTTCAAAGTCCTTACTCATCAGGGAAAAGCAAATCAAAACAATTCTGAGGTTTCATCTTACACTCACCAGAATGGCTAAGAAAAAGAACTCAAGAGATAGCACATGTTGGCAAGGATGTGGAGCAGGGGAACACCTTTTCATTGCTGGCCAGAGTGAACACTTGTACAACTACTTTGGAAATCAATTTGGCAGTTTCTCGGACAACTGGGAGTAGTTCTACCTCAAGATCCAGCTACATCACTCCCGAGTATATACCCAAAATATGCTCTACCATCCCACAAAGACACTTGCTCAACTATGTTCATTGTAACTTTATTCATAACAGTAAGAATCTGGAAACAACCTAGTTGTTCCTCAACTGAAGAACAGATAAAAATGCAGTATATTTGCACAATGGAGTACTATTCAGCCATTAAAAACAAAGACATCATGAATTTTGCAGGCGAATGGATAGAACTCGAGAATATCATCCTGAGTGAGGTAACCCAGTACAAAAGTGGATAATAACCATAAAATACAGGCACCATGATAGAAACCCAAAGAAGCTAGACAAGAAGGAAGGCCCAAGTGAGGAAGCTTGACTATCACTTAGAAGGAGGAATAAAACAGTCATAAGAGGCAGATGGAAGAGGAAACTGGAATGTGAATGGAAGAAAGGAGTTGGGATGACCATTGGGAGGATAAGTCTTGATTTTTAAAGGATAACGAAATGTTATTTATTTCAATAGTTTGTCATTCTCCAGGCTCTGATCTTGCAGCTATAAAATAAAGCACGGCAGCCACAGGAGATGAAATGGATTTGTATTTTTCTGAGGCTACATACAGCCACTTGATATAGTTTACTTGCTCATACAGAACTTGGAAACACATGGATGAAGCCACCTGTTTTCAGACTGAAAAGGTTTCCAGATTCCAGTCTCACGTCTTGCCAAATCATGTCAGGATTTGGAGTTTGGGAGGTAACATTATAAAAATTATTTACTGACATGGGAGTTTATGAGATGAAAGGCACTTTCTCCATGACAGAGAATATGCTTTGTCATATTCTTTACCAGACAAGCCACATTAGTTTCAACTTGTACAATTTTTATTTCTTTGGGAGTTTATTGTAAGCTTTAACACAATAGATGAAATAGTGTCTTGGGACCCCAAAATGCTGAAGCCAGGGTTCATAAAGCATTTATTAGGAAGTGATGATTTAACTCTGGAGGCCATCCATGTTAACCTACTGTTACAATACACATCTGAGGAGCATGTTAATTTTCCCATTAGCAATGTGAGTGTATTTCATTTTTGGTCAAAGAGCTAAAAGGATATTTCTTCTCTTTTTTTCTTTTCTTTTACTGATTGCCCTATCTGAGCCGTAACTAGCTGAACATTTACAATTCTGAATGATATAATGAAATTAAGACTCTATAATATTCTAATTTGCATATCTCATTATATAGAGTGACACCATTAGAAGACATGTGTTGAAGCTTTCAAAATGATTATGATATTTGAATGTATTAGAGGATAAATACGCTTTGCTGAACCAAGACTGCACAGTAGTCACAAGTAATATTGTAGTTAGACATGCTGCTGCCATGGCCTCCTCCTCATCTCCTCTTCCTCTCCTCCTCTTCCTCCTTACAAGGAAGTCTCTGTTCATTCTGGGAATCACTAGTATGACGATTTGAGCCTCTGATAACATTTTTAAAAGAGGCTTCATGAAGGTAATGTGCATCTGATGTGGAGCTTACACTGACACTGAATTCAGCTGCAAAGAGCCAGTCACATGCAGTGAGTTTCAGGAGCAGACAGACCTTATACACAGCACAGAATTTCTGATAGTCATGGGAAGACAGAGGTAATTATGGGTAGTGGCCTCTGAGACTGTACTGGACCCCATCTGAGAGACAAGTAAGGCCCCAGGAGTACTTCTTCTTCTTCCTCTTCCTCTTCCTCTTCCTCTTCCTCTTCCTCTTCCTCCTCCTCCTCCTCCTCCTCCTCCTCCTTCTTCTTTATTGGATATTTTCTTTATTCACATTTCAAATGTTATCTTCTTTCCCAGTTCTGCCCTCCCAAGTTTCTTAAGGTAGTGATTGTTTTTAAATGACCAAGTACCAATCATATTATTATTATTTCATTTTCTTCCTTGTGAAAACAAGCAGCCCCAAAATAAATGGCATAGAATAGAAATTCTAAAGAATAATAGTTGTGGTTCCTCAGAAAATTGGACATAACATTACCTGAGGACCCAGCTATACCACTCCTGGGCATATACCCAGAAGATGCTCCAACATATAACAAGGACATATGCTTCACTATGTTCATAGTAGCCTTATTTATAATAAGAAGCTGGAAAGAACCCAGATGTCCTTCAACAGAGGAATGGATACAAAAAATATGGTACATTTACACAATGGAGTATTACTCAGCTATTCAAAACAATGAATTCGTGAAATTCTTAGGCAAATGGATGGAACTAGAAAATATCATCCTGAGTGAGGTAACCCAATCACAAAAAACCACACATGATATGCACTCACTGATAATTGGATATTAGCCCAAAAGCTTGGAATACCCAAGATGTGACTCACAGACCACATGAAGCTCATGAAGAAGAAGGACCAAAGTGTGGGTGCTTTTGTCCTTCTTAGAAGAAGTAACAAAATACTCATGGGAGCAAATATGGAGACAAAGTGTGGGACAGAAACTGAAGGAGGGGCCATCTGGAGACTGTTCTACCTGGGTAACCATCCCATGTGCAGTCACCAAAGGTAGACGCTGATGTGGATGTCAGGAAGTGCATGCAGACAGGAGCCTGATATAGCTGTTGCCTTAGAGGTCTGCTCGAGCCTGACATGTACAAAGGCAGATGCTCACAGCTAACCATTGAACTGACCATGGGGTTCCCAATGGAGGAGTGAGAGAGAAGACTGAAGGAGCTGAAGGAGTTTGCGGCCCCATGGGGAGAGCAACAATACCAACCAACCAGAGCTTCCAGGGTCTAAACCACCAGCCTGGGAGCACTTAGGGAGGGACCCATGGCTCCAGCTGTATATGTAGGGGAGGATGGCCTTGTTGGGCATAGGTGGGAGAGGAGATCCTTGGTCCTATGAAGGCTGGATACCCCAGTGTGGGGGAATTGGAGGGTGGGTAGGTGGGAGTGGGTGGGTAGGTGGTGGCACATCCTCATAGACTCAGGAGGAGGTAGTTGGGATAGGAGATTTCTGGGTGGGGGGGAATGAGGAAAAAGAATAATATCTGAAATGTAAATAAAATATCCAATTAAAAAAAGAATAATAGTTGCTCAGATCAATTAACAGAACTCATCTACTGTTCACATTTTCATGAGATTGTAATTTAATTACATTTCTTTCTTCTGTTTTTCCCCCCAAACCCTCCCAAAAACCCTTCATGGCCTCTTCTTCTCCTTTTTTTAACTAGTTGTTATTGGATGTGTATATGTGTATGGGTATATGTATACACATATATGGATATACACACATATATCTATACACACACACACACATACACACACACACACACACACACACACACACACACACACACACACACA
>JANHMN010000002.1:127850914-127880709 GCA_030674055.1 Rhabdomys pumilio | reverse complement strand
ACACACACACACACACACACACACACACACACACACACACACACACACATATATTCATTCCTTAGTAGAACCTGTTCAGTCTGTATAATGTTATTAGTATGTATGTTTTCCAGGCTGACCTTTTACCACTGAACAACTAATTGGTTGGTTGGAAGACCTTCTTTCCCATTCCTAGCTTTCCCCAGTTGCCTGTAATTCTTTGTGTAGGGTTGAGGCCTCATGAGCTTTTCCTTGTCTAGCTTGTATTTACCTTTTTTATTCTATTCTTTAATCCTTGGCCCTGTTCCATGACCAGGAGTCCAACTGATTAACAGTGTGATTTAATGTCCCTTACCTCTGACTCTTGGTTGGATTTGGGCATGTGGGGCCTCTGGCAATGCAGATAGTTGATTACTCATTTCCCTAGTTTCTTCCCCAATATGTGACAATGACTCCACTCAGTGGGACATCTCACTGAAATGAACACTACTTAAACTTCAGAGTTACTCAAATGCATGGGCTCTTTTCTAAGACCCAGAGAGAGGCTGCAATAGAGTGTTCAGTTTTTTTTTTTTTTTTTGGTTTTCCAGACAGGGTTTCTCTGAGTAGCCCTGGCTGTCCTGGAACTCACTCTGTAGACCAGGCTGGCCTTGAACTCAGAAATCCGGCTGCCTCTGCCTCCCAAGTGCTGGGACCAAGTTTGTGCACCACCACTGCCCTGCTGAGTGTTCATATTTTTGTTATGAGGAAAATATACGTTCTGAAGTTGAGAAGTATATGATGAAATGGCACTTTAGACATCTCAATAAACAAGTGAGGGGTTATGTACTTCACAATTATTACATAAGTAAAGGGCACTTTATTATACCATCTCCTTATTTATTACAAGAATAGATAGTTGGGCAGTGGTGGAGCATGTTTTCAATCCCAGGACTTGGTAGACAGAGGCAGAGGCAGGCAGATTTTTAAAAGTTCATGGTCAGCTGCATCTACAGAGCGAGTTCTAGGACACCCAAGTCTACACAGAAAAATCTTGTCTTAAAAACCAAAACCAGAAAAGCAAAACAAAACATAACAAAAAACCAAAAATGAAAAAAACCATAACAGTAGACTATCTAAATTAAAAAAACTAGTAGACTGTGAAGAATAAGTGATAACTCAAATAATAAAGTCAATATATACGTCTTTAGAAAAACATAAAACAACATTTTTCAGTCATACCAAAGCTATAATTCCTTAAAAAGAGATAAATTATGAATAGAACACAGAAACAGGCTCTCAAATTTTCATAATCTGAGAAACAAATGAATCACACATGTGCATTGCAAAACATCTTATTGTATTATCGGTGCTTTGACATGGCTTACCAAAGTTGATGATAATATAAAACAAAGTAATGAACTAGGAGAAGTGGTTACAGAGTACTGTCATCTCAGAGTATTTAACGCTAGTTACTATCTACAAAAGCTTGAATAAACTGTAAGTTTACTGCTTGTACTCAAAATGATGCAAAGCTCCCTACATGTGGTTAAACAACAATTAAGATGGTACGTGAGTGTGATGATTTCCAACATGACTGGATTGGGAACCTCCTAGGAAAGTAGGAAAATACGGCGCTGTGTTTGTGAGGGCATTTCTAGAGACAGTTAGATGGGAAGGGCTCTGACCCAATAAATTATTTGATGGATTCAGAACCTGAATAGGCTACTGGGAGATGGTAGAACTGTGGAAGGCAGGGACCGATTGGAGTTAGTAGGTCACTGGGGGAATGCCCTTTTGGACTGTATCTTTGCAAGCCACATACTTTCTGTGCTTTGCTTTCTGCCTGCCATGAGGTCTCCAGCTCTGCCCAGCCATATACTCTCCACTACATGGATTGAAACCTCTGAAACTGTAATCAGGACAAAAGTTTCCCCCTTAGGTTTCCTCCATCAGTCAGTTAGTCATAACAATGAGAAAGTTAACTAATGCAATGGCTTTAACTTCAACTGGGAAGTTGCTGAGGATGTCACAAACCATTTTAAACCCATTATACTTGAGAACATATCGACTCAACTTTTTACTTTATATAGAAACTATTGTGAAATTATTATATGAATGGACAAATAAACAAACAAAAATTAGATCAAATATCTTTGCAAGCTGTCTTAGTTAATTGCTAAAATGTCATGACTTTTTTTTTTTTTTTTTAAATCTGGATGCGCTGAGGGCAGCTATATTTATTAAACCTTAAATATTATTGACTTAAATTCTAAAATATTTAATTTTGTGCCTATGTTCATATTTGTAAATTTATCTTTTTCTGAAATGTCCTCAAGCTATATCAATTTAGTTCTAAAACTTGTGTCAATCTTGGCCATATGATTGCTCTTTACTCTGTGGTCTAAATAGGTTCTGGCAACAATTCTTCTATGTTTACTGATTGGGACCTAGAGTTCATCTCTTGTTTTGACAATCCCTAGGGGGAATCTTTGTTGTCATTTCCCTTTGTTTTATTTATTATTATTATTATTATTATTGTTGTTGTTGTTGTTGTTGCAGTTCTGGGAATAGAAACCATGGCCTTGCACACTAGGCAAGCTCTCTAATGCTGAGTTATATCCATAGCATCTGTTGGCTTTCTTAAGGAAAGCTTTCTTGAAACTTGATATTCCTGTTGTATGGTTCTTTGTTATAGGGGCCTGTTCTAGCACTGGCCTTCCACTCCTCCACTGGAGCTCAGTAGCACTTTTCCAGCGCTACCATTGACACATATCCTCTAAAGAAAAAGTCATCACCCTCAGTTTAGAGCCACAGTCTTAAAATTGTGCTAAGAGACAGTCCATTAAAGTCTGCTCGGTGCTCCTGGAGTTTACCATTTTTATTTTTTCATAAAGTGGTTTTTACTTCTCCCCTGTTTTGAGACAGCGTGTCATGCACTCAGGTTGGCGCCAAGCTCTCTATTAGCTCAGGACGTCTTTGGACTTCTGATCCCCTTGCTTCTTCCTCCAGAGCGCTGGGAATGTAGATATGCCCCGTCACGCCTGGCTTATGTGGTTCTAGAGATCCAATCCAGGCCCCGTGCATGGTAGGAAAACTCTACCAAATAAGCCGTTTCCGCAGCTCCTAGGCTAGTTATTCTGAAAAAGAGTCAGCATACAAACTTTAGAGTTTTATCTTCTTCTCTCTTTTCTTTCTATTCTTGTTCTCCTCCTCTTTTCCTCCTTCTCATTCTTTTCTTTCTCCTCATTCTCCTCATCCTCATTCTCTTCCTCTTCCTCTTCCTCCTTCTATTCAGTCAGGGCCTCTCTACATAATCCTGACTATTCTGAAGCTCACTGTTAGGTTGGCCTCAAACTCACATAGATCATTCTGTCTCTGGCTCTCAAGTGTTGGGATTAAAGACATGTGTCACCATGCCCAGCTTTACAGTTTTTCTTTAAAGGGAAAAAAAATCCCAGCCCTATATATTACATTATTCTATAGTAAGGATGATTAAAATTTTATCTTTGTGTTAAATGACTTAAAAGGAAGGGTAGACAATATGTATTTAGTGACAAAAATATGAAATGAAAATTAATGCAAAGTAGAAAAAAAAGACATAATGCCAACTAATAAAGATGATTAAATAAAACAACTGGGAAATAATTAAACATGTTCACCAGAGTCCATCTTCTGAAAGCAGAAGACATAGCAGGCAAGAGTCTTTCAGGACTGTTGACAAACCATCTCCCTTCGAAACATGCTATGGATTTGGATAAGAAATGTCAAAAGACAGTTTCCCTAAGTCAACCACAGACAAACAACCAAGTTGAGGAATGCTTGTTTATTAAAACTCTAGTGTTTCATAAGAGCAGAGGGAGTTTGTGGTATTCCTGCATAGGGACATTTTTCTTACCTTCTTTTCCTGTAGTTCCTCAGACTGGCTAGCACACCTGTAAAGTCATGGCTATCTGCTCAGGTGCACCGCTGAAGAACACAGGTTATATTTGGAGTTGAGGGTTAAAAAAAAATACAAGTTCAGTTGATGTGTTGGTGGTTTCAGTGAAAATGGCAAGTCTGCAAGAAAATAAACGGAATAGATCCACAAGATCAAGGGTAAGGTCTGAGGTAGGGCAAGAAGCAAGCTAGTGGACAGGAAGATGTTTCATAGAGAGACGTGAGATGCTGGAAATGAGACAACTGGGCATCTAAAGAAGCTCTCACAGACGCTGACTGGCTGAGCATCGGTGCATATCTGCCAGGGAAGATGGTGGGAAGCTTATCACAAAGCAAGAGGGATAGAGGCTGAAGAATCACCCTTCATAGTCCTGAGTGTAACCCTGGAGCTGTCAGAATGGTTTCTCCCTGTGTACCTGCACATGTGTCTGTAAGTTGCAAGTTGGTGTCAAATATTTTCTTCAATTGCTCTTGCTGACATCAAATCTGTGCCCCACTCTAAGTCACCCCATATTGTATAAGACTATGGGGTTTTTTGAGGCTATGGCATACCTAGTTGTGTTAGTCAGGGTTTCTATTCTTGCACAAAACATCATGACCAAGAAGCAAGTTGGGGAGGAAAGGGTTTATTCAGCTTAGACTTACACATTGCTGTTCATCACCAAAGGAAGTCAGGACAGGAACTCAAGCAGGTCAGGAAGCAGGAGCTGATGCAGAGGCCATGGAGGGATGTTACTTACTGACTTGCTTCCCCTGGCTTGCTCAGCTTGCTTTCTTATAGAACACAGGACTACCAGCCCAGGGATGGCACCACCTACAATGGGCTCTCCCACCCTTGATCACTAATTGAGAAAATACCTTACAGCTGGATCTCATGGAGGTATTTCTTCAAGGGAGGCTCCTTTCTTTGTGATAACTCCAGCTTGTGTCAAGTTGACACAAAACCAGCCCGTACACTAGGAAATTCCATCTTACTATCAACTTAAACACACACACACACACACACACACACAGAGAGAGAGAGAGAGAGAGAGAGAGAGAGAGAGAGAGAGAGAGAGAGAGAGAGAGAAAAGTGGTGGCACACACCTTTGATCCCAGCATTTGGGAGGCAGAGGCAGGTGGATCTCAGAGTTTGAGACCAGCGTGGTCTACAGATTAAGCTCCAGGATAGGCTACACAGAGAAATGATGTCTTGAAAAAACCAAAACCCAAACAACCAAACAACCTAAAGAAACCAACCAACCAACCACTACCACCACTACCACCACCACCGACTCCAACAAAACCCAAGACTCATTTATGTATTTATTTTACATGTATGGGTGTTTTACCTGCATGCATGTGTGTGCGCACCTCATTCATGCATTGCCCTCTGAAGCCGGAATCCTCTGGAACAAGAATTTCTGATGGGCAACATCACAGCTGTCATATGGATACTGGGAATTGAACCCAGGTCCTCTGGAAGAGCAACACAGTCCTCTTATTTGATAAGCCATTTCTCCAGTTCACAATCAGCTTTTGACTTGGTTTTGAAGAAAGGGGAGGGCTCCTGCCTCAGGGTAGACACACAGAGGGTAGACACATCATTTCTCAGACACCACCATCCAGGGTACACTGATCAGTGATTTATTCCTGTGAGTTGAGAGAGAGCCACACTTTAAATTTATCAGGGTGAACTGAGACTGTAGGGACACAAGGGTATACTAACATCGTGTCAGGGAAAACAAGTCCAAAACCTAGACCTACCAGACTGAGGAAAGGCTGCAACTTCCTCACTTGGATCCCATAAAGTGATGGGCATCTAACTGGGCTAACAGTGCAAAGGCAATAGACCCATGCCAACCTGTCATCAGATGCTCTGTGTGCTCTTTAAAGACCGACAGAGGACTCTCAACTTTTCTTGAAGCTTCATCTATGCTAGATCTTCTGCTATAGATGTAGCCTACTTGACTGCCTGCCCATCCAGCTGTTTGCCCATCTGGACCCGATCTGCTGTTTTCTGCTCTGGATCGTTCAGTTTTTCACCTCACAGCTGGAACAACTTTGCTCTTAAGCCCTGACCCCAGCAACCGAGCAGAAGCTCCCTCCCAGCCCTGGCTTGGTTTGCTATATCAATACAGACTTTCTCAGCCCACTTCCGATACCTTTTAAACTCCGCCCCCAGCTCTTTCCTCATATTATTTCTGTAAACCACATGTATGCATATAGATAATTAGATCCATTTACAGTGTACCGTATTATGTGTGATATGATCATTTATATTAATAATTAAGATTGACATGAAAAATCTGCACTCACCTTGGCCAGATTATGGTAGAAGGGATTATATCGAAAATCGCTGTTAAAGAAACTGCTCAACAGCCGCGCGGTGGTGGCAGACGCCTTTGATCCCAGCACTTGGGAAGCAGAGGCAGGTGGATTTCTGAGTTCGAGGCCAGCCTGGTCTACAGAGTGAGTTCCAGGACAGCCAGGGCTATACAGAGAAACCCTGTCTCGAAAAACCAAAAAAAAAAAAAAGAAACTGCTCAACATTGTAAATTTATTGTTAATAAATTCTGACACTGAGGAGAGATACAAGCATATTCATCTATGTTTCTGGCATGGTTTGCTCATGGCCACTCCCTGTATTATTTTTTGAGACAGAGTCTCTCCCATTGGGGCTCAGTGGTTCTGCTAGATGGGTGGGCAGCAAGCAGTAGGGGTCAGCCTGTCTCTGCCTCCTTAGTGCTGTGATTACAAGTGTGCACTGCCATGCCTCGTTTTTTAAGTGAGCACAGGGGATTGAACTCAAATCCTCAGGTCTGCATAGCAAGTAGCTATGGAGACCTTATTGTAGATTAAGTGGCTTATTGACTAAGCCATTTCCCCAACCCCAAGAACTGCCTTTAAGTTAAAAATGAATGTTGGCCTTTGATTAGATATGTCCAATTAGGTGTGCTGTCTTAATTTCCCATTTTCTACGTTCTTCGATTCAGCTTAACTTTCTTTGGTTCTATTCTCCCTTAAGTCTTGACCTGGTGATAATCATCAAACCAACTTTTGGTGTGACTTCTTTGAATGCAAGATTTTCTTTTTTTTTCTCCAACACAGTGGATGTTTCAAACTGACTTGCAGTTGGCGCGTTAGGACCTCTGTTACTTTCTATTAATATGACTTAGACATTAGCTTGACATAGCTTGATTTGATTTGGACCTGCCCAGATTTGTTCTGTGTGTATACATCAGGTGCCTAAAACTCATTTGCAGGTGTCAGCCGTGACGATTTCAATCAGCGTCGCTAGTGTGACTTGAGCAGCAGATCACTGATTAGCATGCGGTCTGATCAATCTAATAAACTTTAATTTAGTTCCATTTAGCTTTTTTTTCCTCCCTGGGGCTCAGTGTGACTTTCTCCAACTTGTTCAGGTGAAACTTTGATCTTCTGCCCGGTGCCACAGCCGTGAGCTTACTCAGCATTTCTCCCATCGTCACAAGGCTCGCTGGAGGCCACCAGAGCGTGTGGCCTCTAGCTGAGTTTCTTATCATATACAGTCATTCACTTACTGAACCAGCAGCTGTGCTCCCAAAATTGCAAGCATTGAGTTACGTAGCAGCAGACGAAATGAACTGGGACCATGAAAAACGCACATTCTAGGTCTTCTGAAAATTCCAACAGGCAAATGTTTTTTTTGCTGCTTGGTATAGTGCCATTAGATACATTGTAGTTAAAATAATATGCTAAAAAGACTAAATAGAATTTCAGCATTGCATGCCTGTTCACTCTTACATCCCTTCCCGTTTTTTCCTTGCCTTTTCAGAGGAGTCTCATTGTGGAGCCAAGGCAGGCCCGGAGCTGATACATAGCCCGGACCTGGCTCACTATTGCATTTCAGAAAGACTTTTCTAGACTCGTTGATTTCTAAGACTTTCCTGTTCCGTGTTGGGGGAGGCTGTCATCGACTCCTCCGTTCTCACTCTCTACCTCTGCATTTGGGTCTGCCAGACTCTTTTCTATTTTGGAAGTCTGAGAGGATACGGTAGAGTAAATAGCTATGGAACTGTGAGTTAAGTCTCAGCTGGGAGTCCAGTCACAGCAGCAGGTTTATTCTATTAGGGAACTCACTCCTCCCCTCGTGGCCCCGACCTTGCTTAGGATAGAGGCCTTGCAACTAGCCTGTGTCTGTGAGGATTAAACCCAAGGTCGGAGGAGCACTGGGCAACAGTAGGTACCCAGTAAATACGGACTGCTGAGCTTTCTTCAATGTTGTTTTTTTTTTTTTTTTTTTGGCATTTATTTATTTGCACTTGTGCCATGGTGTATGTAGCACGATGGAAAGCAGACCGTGGAAGCTGATTCTCTTCACCACAAGGCTTTTGGTTATTAAACCAGGGCTTGAGCTCAAGTACCGTTACCCTCTGAGCCCTCTCTTGCGGCCCTCTTCCTTTCCTATTATAGGTTTTGCATGCCTGTATATAAACACATTGGCCAATACTCTACATTTTTCTATTTTAAAAAATAAACTCTCCTCCTCCTTTGGGACAGTCAGAAGATTTTTTTATTCACTGTTTCTTAGTTTTTGGGTCCTCCTGTGATATGATGGGCAGTGTTCTAGTCATTGTGTAGACCGTGATGAATGGAATGCAAGACGCAGCTCTCATGGGGCCTGTATTCTCTTGGTTTGTTGTGACTTCTTTTGGAAACTGAAGCTGGTAGAACACTGAGTTGTATTTTAAGACCCTTGAAGTTTTATCGTGAGTTGCCATTGATGTAATTGTTTGTCAACTTGGCTTGACTTTAGACAGCAGTCCATGTTGGATAAAGGCTAGCACCTGGTTTTCACATTTTTTACACAGTTAAAGGTCCTTTTATTTAAAAAAAAAGGAAAGAAAAGAAAAAAGTAACTAACGACCACCTCACAAAGATTAACTTGATTCATTTTCTTGAAAACGACCATTAAAGGCAAATCTTGTTTTCCCTTGAATGAAGATCTGAGGTCGAGAAAAGTAAAAATCATGTCTACCAAGAAATACCACTAAAAGACAGTAGTTTTGTGTATGTTCAAAATCCATCTTTTTTGATACCATATTGACACCGGGCAGCACTGACCGAACAGAGTGGATGAGTCCACTGACTTCTGCCTTCTACACTCTGCTTTTACCATGTGCACCCCAGAAGCAGCAGGCTCAGGCTGCAGAACAGAGGCGAGGCAGATGATTTGGAGGATTGTCTGCGGTCTTGTGAGTTATGATTTATGAATTTCATTATAATTACATACTTTTTAATAATAAACTGTTTAATAAAACAATGGTAACTCAGTAGCAAAACTTGATTTAAAAAGTGCATGTAAAAGCAACCAAAGAACTGTATTAATATCCAGGTTAGCCTAGACAACCATATGACACAGAAGGTTTCATGTGTATTCTGTAGCAAACATTTTGCCTTTTTCTGATTATTTGGTTTGCACAAGAGAGGACATCTATAAGGAGCCTTCTTACTTTCCTAATTACACCTACGGTCTCTCTGAAGTCAGACTAGTTTTGTGCATTGATTAACTTGATTTTTCCATGTAAATATTGTAGGAAACATGTAGGAAACAAATGCAGACATTGATTCACTTTAACAAATATTCAGACATGGATTGATTTCAACTGGACCCATAATGCAGATTCTACATGCTGTTTAGTTTGTCTCCGTCTGAAGTGGGTGGAAAGGTGTGAGTTTGTCTTCTTATACTCTGAGGCTTTGAGAATCACTGGGTAGAGACAATTCCTTTACACACTGAGGGTCAGAGAAGAAGATCTGTGCTTATTTAATTCATCCGAGAAGTGGGCTGCAATCTGAAGCACCACGGTTGAGTCTTTTTAATGTGAACCTGTCATTTAAACTAATGTTTATAGAAAATTATAGAATCTGATAACTCAAGGGAAGATGTGAGGCACACATAATATTCAAGCATACTTCATTCTTTTTTAGGTAGAGTCTGGGTTTGCAGACTAAGCTGGCGTTGAACTTGCTTTACCATGTTTGGCTTTCATGCACATCTTTGGCGATGTCACTAGGAATACTTGACTACTCATTATCTTATACCCATCTCCCAAATGAGTCGTCACAGTAGCCTTGTGAACACAGAGGACCAAGGGCACAGGGAAAAAGACAAACCTGTCAGTACGGCATCTTCAAAGTGTTTTCTCACTTTCTAAAAACTGTTACAATACCTTTCTCTTCCTGTGACTTCTCCATTTTCTTCGTTCCAAAACCACGTATTGGGCCAGTGAGATGCACTGTCAGGTAAAGGGTGCTTGCTGCCAAGCCTGATGACCTGAGTTCCATCTCCAGGATACTCATGGTGATAAGGGGAGAACCAACCCCTGCAAGTTGCTCTTTTGACTTCTCCATACAAGCCATGGCATGTGCTTGTGTATGTAAACAAAGTGAAGAGAATATAGTTAAAAAATTAGAAATTGTTGGTTGAGGATACACTATGCTGCACACTGTGTGCTAGACCCTGATTATGCTTTTTCTTACCAGCTCTAGGTTGCAGTGCATCACACATAGGATTTTGGGAAGCAAGAGGACAGAAAAGAACAGGAGAGGGCAATGAGAGAGGTGGAGAAAGAGGATTAAGACAAAAGCGAAGGACAAGTTGTTAATATTAATTCACATTACATTGAACTTTATCTCCCATTGAGTTGGTTATTTTATTCACTTACCAAATATTTATTGAGCAAATACTATGTTCCAGGCACAGTCCTAGGCTCTGGGGATGTAAAGTCAAGAAAGACTTGCTTGTTCTTGTCCTCAAGGAAGGCACAGAGAGTGGGGGAAAATAGAAGTGCATAAAGCAACCCAGTAAGGGGATTGGATAGAGTCATGTGCAAAGAATTATGAGAACCCAAAGTAAATGAGTCTAAGTCAGAAGAAAAACCTGTGCTGAATTTTCAAGAACAAGGATGCCAGAAGTAAAACAGACCAAACCAAACAGAACACTGTTATTTGTCCAATTGGTCTAGATAAAAATGGAGAATTTAAATGAGGAAAACAGAGTTACTTGGTTATGCTTTTTCAGCCTGCATATCAATTTCTAATTTAAGATACAAAGAATAGACTGGCCATAGATGTTACATTTATCACTCATGGATTGCAACTAACATAAAATGTATGTCCCATACCACGGGGAACTGAGCCACGTGGCTAATTTAAAACAGAAGCATTATTCAGCTTGTTTGACAAGTCTCCAGTTATTACGCTAGGAACAAATAGTTAATATTTTACTCATTATGTTCACCAAATTGAACAAACTGATAGGTACTTTAAAAAGCCTATGTATTAGTGTTATCATGATTTGTTTTCTGCCAAAGTGGTTTGTGTTACTAATGGTGAAATTGGCACTTCTTAAAAAACTCTCAGTCTATAAGCATGCCATTGTGTGGTCATAGCACCGTGGCAAAGTTGAAGTCTGAACACCTTTCCAGGATGAGCATAGAGAGGAAAGGGTGATCAATGTGCTCTGCTAATTCTCTTTGGTGGGCTGAGGCCCTGACTGAACAGCTGCATTCCCTGTGTGAACCCTGCACAAAAGCAGAATTTATTAAACGGCTGCCAACTAGAAAAGCATCCTTCAGTTTCAACATTGCCTTAGACAAATCATCAAAGTAGCCCTGACATGAATACATTATCTACCACTCTGCAGTTATTTGAGAACCCAAGGAGCTAAACATTTACAAAAACAAAACAAACTTTCAGACATTGCAATGTATAGGTGCGTGCAATTTCATCTAGATATTGTTAATATTAAGAATAATTGCATACTGTTTAAGGCTACATAATAAGATTAATCTAATAAACATTCTATATATAAAAAAACCCCTAACTTGGCAAATTCCTTTCACTTCAATGGAGCATTTGCTTAAATTAAGGTAGCATTCATCCCTGCAGGAGAGGGGCATTTATAAGCAATATATTAATTCATGAGCAAAGACATGCCAGCTATTGTTCAGCACAGAACATAATGAAAATCCTGGAATTGCTTCTATCGTCTGCCATTTTAGCCCCATCATTATAAGGGAGAGTGGGACTAATTCTTTCTAGCAAGTTTAATAATAATTAGGTAATTGAATCACCGACTCACAGCTTTCCCCTACTTCTTTGGTATCAAATAGTCGAAGCTTCCCTGAAGCTCCAGGATGAAGCACTTCTTGGGAAGGAGCCTGGCCACTGTGAGGCCTTTTATTATAAAATTGCTGCCATTAGTTAGTGAGAATTGTCAGATTGGCTTTCTCACTTCCTATACACTGCTTAGTAGTATGAGACAAATCTATGTTCACTTACTAACTTATAATTTAGAAGAATATTCAGACACTGGTTTTACTATTTTTTAATTGTATGTGGCACTTATTATTTAAAAGGTATTTATTTTATCTATTGTCCTCAAATGGCAGCCATCTACCCATCCCTGTAGTTTGGACACATCCAGGTTAGGGATTTGTAGGTGGCTTTACCAGAAGTCTTTTGTACTTCCTTAATTTATCGGCTGCTGGAGACAGAAGCATTTGTACCAATTCATTTAAAGTGACAGGCTAACAAAAGCTCTAACTAACTAAAAATAAAAAAAATCCTAAATGTAGAAAAACAACACAGAAAGCATCTTATCCAACAATTTGTCACTTTGTAAAAGATGATCACATCCAATGGGAGAAAAGTGGAACACAGAAGTTAAAGACTGTAAGTAGGACCAGATGTGGGGGTGCCCATCTTTAATACTAGCACTCGGGAGGCAGAGACAGGTAGATCTCTGTGAGTTTGAGGCCAGCCTGGATTACACAGTGAATTCCAGGATAGCTAGGTCTACATAGAGAGACCCTGTCTCAGCAGCAGCAACAACAACAGAACCATGAATATACTTAAATTTTTGATAAGTAATAGCATAACTGTTATTCATTTATTATTTTATGTATGATATGCCTCAACAAATTAAAAAATATGTTTTCGTAACCGTGATCACCTTCATTTCAAATACCACCAAGAAAATACTTTCATAGCAGTTGCTGAGAGCTTGCAAGAAATAGGTTTTATTTTGTTGTTTTGCCTACATTAACATAGACTGAAGATTGTGTTAGCTCACGCAGAACTATCCCACTAGAGTCTATTGTCTTCTCAGTGTGTGTATTCACCAGGTTCTTGGCTATGTCTAAGTCTCTTGGTTTAAACTGATCATAGTACATTCTTATCTGCGATCAAATGTCCTATCTCTGACTTGCCAGCTGGTCCTCTCTTGCTAGGTCAGTGTAGAACCTAGGGAAACTTTTCTTCCTCCCGTACAGCCTGCACTTCCCTATGGGGCTAACTGATCCTTGTGTCTGTCTGTGACTGGTGCTTTTCTGGCTGTGTCCCTCTCATGGTATGCTAGGTTGGCTGTCTCCCTGAGCAGACGGTGTCCTCTGCCAGACACAATTCCTTCATGAGAACTCTGCTTCCATGTTTAATGCCTACTGTAAATTCTGGCATGACACAAGGCATGTGTTAACATATATTTGTTGCATAAAAAACAATGCCCTTGACCAACTTCATAAAAACAAACTACCTAGAAGTGATAAAACAAAGGTGGACCACTAGTAGTGCCATGATTAGACATTTCGAAGGACAAGTCGATGTGGCTGTAGAACTTTCTTCTTTCTTTCTTTCCTTCTTTCTTTCTTTTTTTTGAAAAATCATTCATTTAGGCTTTTTTTTTCTACTGAAGATGAAAATCTATGTTTCTCCCCCCCCCACCCATATCAGCCTTTTTCTTTCTTCTTTTTAATGAATAAGAATGATCTATCCTGCAAGAACATTCTGAAAACCCCATCATGCTTTAAGCTTGGGGAACATTGCCAAGCTATGCACATCTTAAGATTTTTCTCTTATAAAGCCAAGAAATGTGAAAGTTATTAGCAGTTCTCATGTACAGTTTTATGAGGAAAAGGAAAATGCAGAAGTTCGTGTTCCTATGGCAATGAGTTTGGGTTCTGACTAGCTTCCCAGCTCTGCAATGAGCCAGCCATGGCTCTGGATTTCTCAGAGCCAGACAGCTGGCAAAGCCTCCCTGGACTGAACAGTTGCTTGCACAAACATCCATGTTGACTCTGCCTTCTTCTTTTTTGTTAATTGTAACTTTTGCTCAGTGGAATTGCATGCTTATGTACTGATAAAGCTGCTTCTTCTTGCACGAAGTATATGCCTTCTCCCGATTCATCAGGCTTTACATTTCCCCATGCCGGACTTATAAGTCACTTTGCAATTTTGCAGGTTTTGTGATATCACTCAGAAACTGAAATCTGAAGATGACAGTGCCATCTCTGGGGCAGGAGCCCAGACAGTCTTGTGGATGGCTCGGCACTCAGGTTATATATTGTGACTATAATCTGAAGCTGAGCCTGCAGTGTCAGTGAGACGACCCTAGTACTCAAACTCTGGTCATTAGAAGCAATGCCATTATAAACTGATTTTAGGCCGTAGAGCAAGACCCATGACATAAAACTAGTTCCTATTCTTAAAATATATCAAGTTGGATCAAATTACACTTGAATCCAACATTAAAAAACAAAAGCCCAAACCCCAAACAAACCAAACCAAAAAACAAAAACAACAACAAAAAAATTCAAACCCCCAAACAACAACTCTTGCAGTTTCTTACATTGGTTAAGAGTAGCTTTACTAAGTTCCTTGTGTTGATGGGGCAAAGTGACACATGCCTTGTATTTCAGCACTTCATAGGTACATGCAGAGACAGCATAGAGGCAGGCTAGAGGTAGGTGTATCTCTGTCAATCTAAAGCTAGTTTGGCCTATAGAATGAGTTTTAGGCCAACCAGGCCTACATAGCTGAGACCTTGTGTAAACAAAACAAAGCCCCTAGAAAACTAAAAATCAAAAATGATCAAAGAAACTACCCAAAACTCAAAACAAAATGTCCATATTTATGGAGAGAAAGAATTGTAAAAGCCAAGGATAAGAAGGAGCAGGTTCAATTGTAGTTATACAGGATTGAAAAGTAATAGTTTTGTGGACTCCTTTTTGAGAAGAGTTTAGATATTCAGGATAAGGTTTACTGTTTGTTTTTTCTCTGAGAAAAGCTTGAATCAACATGAAGCTAAAAAGAAGAAATTGGCAAGTTGACTCAGTGGGTAAGGACGTTTGCCATCAAGCATAATGACCTGAATTTGTTCCCAAGGATCCACACAGTATATGGAAAGCACTTCTTATAAATTGTCCTCTAGCTATACATGGGGGTAGTGGCATGAACATGCTCAAATGTGTGTGTGCATCTGAACTCTAGAACACACAACAAAGAAAACACCTCTCCCAACTTCAGCATAATATTATCAACTAGGTAACTGTAACAACCATTATTAACAACTAGTCATTTGTATTGTGACAGTTTATTTCTGCTTTCTAGAAAGTCTATACACAGAATCATACACAATCTGTTACCTTTGAGGACTGGGTTCTTTCACCAGAATCACTGTATTTGTAGTTTGTCCAAGTTCTGCATTTTTCAACAAAGCTCTCAGTATCCATAGGTTCTGCATCGATTAGCCACAGGACAATGATTGTGCTTGCTTATAATCCTAGCTACTCAGGAAGCTGCAGCAAAAGAATCACAAGTTCAAGGCCAACCTAGACAAGTTAGTGAGACTCTGTTCAAAAAAAATAATAATCTTAATTTAAAAAGAGCTGGGGATGTACTTCAGTGGCTGAGCATGTGTCTAGAGCATAAAAGGCCGCAGCTGGATCTCCATATACTAAAGAAAAGTGACTTTGTTGTTGTCGTGTACTATGCATTGAGGCCTGCTCTGAGTGCATCTGTACTGAATGTATATAGACTTTTCTTTTTTTCACTATTCCTTAAACAAAGCATCATGTCAACAATTTATATAGCACATATATATCATGCATTCTTAGAAATCTAGAGATGATTTAAAGCATACGGAAAAGGTGTAGTTATTATATGTAACTACTCTAGCATTAGGGGTGAGGCCTTGAACATTCACAGCTTTAGGACTGGAAGTGGTCGTGGAAATCCAGACTCAGAGAGACAGCTGTAGAGTCATTTTTTTTTTTGGTAGCCCAATAGTACTCTGTTTGGGTTTATCACTGTTTAATTTATTACATGGTAAAAAAAAAACCCCAAAACAAAATAAACAAACAATCTCCCCAACATATAGGAGTTTTGTTTACAGTAATTATGAATAAAAAAGCTCTCAAAATATTTGTGTATATGTTTTGTGTATTATGGATTTTCCTATAACACACATTATAGGAGTGGGCTTGCTGGATTACATGGATAGTGCACAAATGGCCTTCTAAGAACCTGTCAAGCTTTCCTGGATCAAGGGCACTGTTTTGTTTTCCATGCATTTGGACAGCTCAAGGAGTGTGGTATGGAATAAACCTGCTGGAATTCAGTCAGGGTTTCCTCAAGCACGAATCTTCTCCTGTTCCATTCACTCCAGAGTCTGGTTGTACATACAGACATGGAAAGAAAGAATTCTGTTAGTTGAGCATTTGTCCCCCCTTTTGGGTACTTAGAATGTCATGTAAGAGTAAACCCTGGACACAGAACCAATAATCCCAAACAACAGAAAGATTTGAGTGGCCAAGCTTCACTGACAGGAGCAGAAAACCCTTAGCAGAATGTCCAAGAATGATAAGCTTGCTGTATTTGTGTTGTAGATAACTAGAGAGGGACCACCAAGATGGCTCAGAAGATAAAGGTGATTGCCAGCCAGCTTGATGATTTGAATTTATCCCTGAAACTTACATGGTAGAAGGAAAAATCAGATTTCTACAAATGATACTCTGACCTCCACATAAGTGCCATGTCCACACATACATGGTAAACAAACAAACAAACAAATAAACAAACAAATGTGATTTATAATAAGAAAAACTGAAAAAAAAAGAGACAGGGAACCGCTCAAAAGATGGAATAGAAAACTTGTAAGAGCTACATATCCAGGGAAAGTGCTGTCAAACAATGTCTTGTGGACCTCATAGTATTGGTGCCTTCATGAGCTCAGCATAGCTATGGATGACTACACATGATTAGGCCAATTAATGTTTCAGTATGAGTGGAAGAGGGTTCCTGAGGCTCCAGCTCCAACTGAGAATTGGGAGTTGAGGGCTGCTGGGGGAAGAGAGAGTCACAGTTGGTGTGTGGCTCCTAGTAGGTTACCCATGCTACAGTGGATGGCTGGGTTATACTCATACATATAGTTAGCACTAACTGGACTTAGAATAAAAAAGGAGAAGGAGTTTATTAGGTTAATTTGAAAGAACAGGACTCAACTTCATGATTTTGTCTTCAAGTATGTCTTAAGTAGAATAAACTTTATTTTTTCTGTATTATCCCGAAGAACAGATATTGTTGATATTTACAAATCCTAGTTGTAAATGTAGTGAACACTTTGACCCACTAGATACAGACATATCTTAGAAACTTTCAAGGATAATATGCATATACTTTTAGAAAACTTTTGAGTTGTACCCTCTTCTTAGAGGATGCATGTAGAAACACCAGGGTAGGAGACACCAGTTTAATGAGCTTTAAAGAGTTTTCTAATGATTTGTATTTTCTGGAGCTGACTTAGGTTTAGATTTGTTCTTTTTTTCCCCTCTATTTTCAGATAGAGCCTTGGTTTGCCTGGAGTTTGCTATGTAGACTGGCTTAGTCCTTAAGTTCCAGAGATTTGCTTGCCTCTGCCTTGTGCCTGTCACCACCATCTCTCATCCTTCTGATTTAGGTTGCTTTAGTAGTTAGTAAGGTTCCCATTGCATGACAGGTTCATGTAGAAGCCTGGAGGTATATTGATAGCCTTCATAGTATAAATGTGGCAGTGTTTTGGCTAGATCAACTCTAATTCCTTTAAAGCCTCAAGAATTATTTGATTCTGAATTTTATAGTGAAAGCCTCATATAACACAATTGTTCTATAAGGCTTATGGTGATCTTTTTCACAGGCGTTGGCATTCATGAATGGTTTTTAGAGTATTTGATTTATTTTTAGGACTTCTGCTTGATTTCTTCTTCATCTGCCTTGTAATTTTCATTAGCTTCATTTGGAGTTCTTTTTGGTTTGGCTCTATGGACCAGTACCCATTTTCATTGCAGCAATAAAGCTCTGAAGCTGGAGTATAAATTTATATATTAGTTATCAAATTTCTCTAGCCCGTTAGCTTCTATAGAATAGAAAATGGAGTGTTTTAGGGTCATCTTCTCCATAAGGTTATTAAGGTCACTCTATGAATTCTTTACATAGTTTGTTAAAATCATATGCTCAAGGATTTTTTTTAAAGGTAATTTTGGTAACTATCATATATTATATGGGGTGGAGAAATAGCAAGAGAGAGATATGGACGATGTGACACTTTGGATCTTTTATGAGGCAGGACATCCTGGAGCTCAGGTTGGCTTTTACCTTGATATGTGGTTGAGCATGATGATACTGTCTTCATCTCCCAAGCACTTGGATGGTAGGCATGTGCAACCAGGTCTGGCCTTTGTGGCAGTGGAGACTGGACTCAGGTTTCCTGTATGCTAGGCAAACATTTTGCCAACTGAGAGCTACACCTGTAGCCCAGAAGGTTTTTTAGCAAGAACCTTTTAATCCAGATTTACTACATTGTTACATTAAAGGAATAGACAATGGCCAATTTTCAATCTGTGGGAGTTCTCCTAGCTTCATTAAGCAAAAGTTTTTGCTTAATGATAATTACCCAGTCTGGGGCTTCCAGAGTTTTTTTTTTTTTTTTTTTTTTTTTTTTTTTTTTTTGGATAAAACTGCATTTGCTGTGTTGTTTAGGAAAGGCACAAAGAATGAATCTCTCAGAAGGTGGACATTTCATTAAGAAAAGAAACCGAGGGATGCATTGCTAAGGAAGCATTTGTTATTCTGCCATTAGGATGTGTAACAAGAGGTTTAATTAACACTTGAAATGTACTGAACACATGTAGTATTAATCGTTTCACTTCCGTGAACTGAGGAGTTACTTGAGGGATTTCCAAAAGTAGATTCTACCACAGGGAAGCAACCTGTTTCACAAAATGCCAGCCGTTTCTTGGCATTATCACGAAACAGTGGAGTCAATAGAACAATGTGTGGGATTTTGGATTCAGAGGAATAGCTAGAGATTGTCCAGGAAAGGGCACCTGGTCTGAATGAAGAGAGCGCAAGTGCTGCCATCTGAGGACAGTCTATAAATATGTCCTCTCATCTGTCTGACAGTATGCAGGCCAAAATGCAGAATGATTGATGCCTGTCAAATTAGGAAAGTTGTGTGTAATTGGAAGCAGACTTAAATGCAAATCAACTAACATATGCGAATGGGATTTAAATAATTCCTGGCACATAGTAGGTGCTCAACAAATGTTAATTCTCTGCTGTGCAATCTTTTTTTTTTTTTTTTAAGCTTAAAGAAGGAAATTTAAATACAAATAAGTGAGGTACAATTTTCTGCAATTAATAAGTATGGAAATTGATGTTGAAAGATTTCGATGGAAACTGTGGGGCTGTTGTCAACATGAACTTGGAAGATGAGTACCAAGAGAGATGATGTGTTATGATTGTGGGAAATGAGTTAAGGGAAAGGCATCTTTAGCTGATGGGACAGCTTATACATTCAAATCATGTTTGTTGTTGTTCTTAACTTAAGAAACATTTGTTAAGTGGTTTTTTAAAAAAATAGATATGCTGAAGGCTGATTTGCTCAGCCACTTCAAGACATAGTAGTGTCTTACAAATAGCTCCTGTATCTCTTGAATTATCCCCTTAGGAATATTGTCTAAAATACAAAATCCCAACACTTGGGAGGCAGAGGCAGGTGGATCTCTGTGAGTTTAAGGTCATCCTGATCTATGTAGTTGGTTTCAGTACAGCCAGATATACACAGTGCGAGCCCTTCTCAAACAAAACAAGAAGGAGGAGTTGGACCTGGAGGAAGAAAAGGGATAGCAGGAGGAGAAAGAAGAGGAGGAGGAAAAAGAGAAGGAGAAGGAGGAGGAGGGGGAGGAGGAGAAGAGGGAGGAGGAAGAACATGAAACTATTGCAATATCATGATTTAATCATGCCATTCTTTATTTTACATTTAGACAAGAGTATTTTTCTGTGCAAATAGAGGTGTTTTCTTTACAGAACATGAGCATTTGATGAGCGGATTTCACTTAGTAATGGAAACAGCTTTTCATTATCAGATAATCTTGCTTATGATAAATTTATGTGATTAGAATCCCATGACATGAAGACTCTTCTACGATCTGTGTAAGCAAATGCTTATAGTTGGACTTTGGACACTTCTTAAAGACTTTGCTTTTGGAGAGAACACCTCTATGCCTGTCTTGTGTAATTTAGTTTTTGAACAGGACTTTTGACTGTAGCTCAAGCTGACCTTGAATTCATAATTCGGCTTCAGCTTCCAGAATATTTGGATTGCTGTAATGTGTTACTATGCCTGCCTTAAAAATTGTTTATTAGGTTGAATTCCTAGAAATGAAACCTCTTGATCAAAGAGCATGAAAATGTAAGCCTTGAGTAGATACCACCAAATGCCATCAAGAAATACTGTAATAGTGATGTGTGTTGTCATTACAGACGTTCAAACTGTTCATTCCACAAACCTCCAAGGATGACCATATAAAAATATCAATTTGCCAAATTTACATTTAAGATGTTATAATTTTAACTTACACTGATACCCAGAGAATATTAAATATTGTAAAATGTTTATTTTTAGTAGGAAAAGATAGTGTTGTTTTATCTACTTTATTCAGCCTTGATTTAATATACTTAAGTCTCTTTTTGAGATGTTCTCACTATGTAGAACAGGTTGGCTTTGAACTCACAAAGCTCCCCTGCTTCTGCCTACTGAGTGCTGGGATTCAAGGAGAATCCCACTACACTGAGAGTTTAACTGTTTCTTGTTAAGTTTATAAGATTTTTAAATGTTGCAGGTAGTTGATATCGTTTTATGCCTTTTTATATTTGAGAATTGTCACAGGTTTTGAGTAGTTTTCTACCAGAGATCAACAAGAAAAGAGGCTTCATGATGATGATGATGATGATGATGATGATGATGATGATGATGATGATGTCAGTAGCTGTTGTGGTCAACTCTTTCCTCAGCAGAAAAGGAAGGAATAAAACTTATATGCGTAATCAAACTGAAGTTAAATGCTTTTAATGAAGTTGAATGTGTGTCATTTGGAAGGAATTCAGTACATAGTAATTAACTGTGTTTTCTCCATCTTTGTGTCTACCAGTAGCCGATAGAATATGCAACAAGTAATGGAACAGCAGGTTCATATTATGGGAAACTCTAGAAACAATTTGCATATTTACATATGTATGCATATATCATACTTTTGGGTGTGTATGCATGTATGTGTAGTGTATATGTCTGCATGTGTCTGTGTGTTTTGTGTACCTGTGTTCTGTGTGTGTAAGCCAGAGATGAATACTGGGTATCTTCCTTTAGTGCTTTTCATTTTTTGAGACAGGGTCTCTCATTGAACTGGGTCATTGAGCTTTGCAGATCATGTCCTTCCGTTTACAGGTGCATGCTACCATGCGTGGCTATTTTTAAATTAACTTTATAGAATTGGAATACAATTACACCATGTTCTTCCATTTTTCTTGCTTCCTCCACCCCTCCCATACTCTTTTCCAGGGGCACTATTTTATTTATTTTCAGCCTGGGTGCTAAGGATTCAAACTGAGGTCATCAAGTCTGTAGGACAGGCATTTTTACTTTGCTAATTGGCTTATCTCCCCACCTGTTTGAATGCATTCATTATCTGTCTTCCTCACTCTGATTTAATATTACTGTCTTATAGTAAGCTCCTTGAGATATCCTTGTGAACTGAAGAGCGGTAAACAAGCATCAGACAAGTCACTAGATTTTTTGGCATGGTTTTTGTTCTTCAGATTTATTCTACTTTTCACTTGCGTGTGTATGTCTCTGTGTGAGCTGGAGTGAGTGTAGTAGGTGCTGAACTCTGACCCTGTACAAGAGTAGTACACGATTTTAACTTCTGAGCGATCTCCCAAGCATCCAAGTCTCCACTTTGGTAATCTGCCTTCTCTATTAAGTACCAAGAAGTAAATCCTTTAGACAAGTATCTTATTTAAAAATACATTATTTGGGTAAAGAAAATATCATATTGTATAGTGAGATTTGATTATAAATATTTCTCTTTTTTAGTTGAAAATAGATTCTACTTTCATACAATACATTCCAACCACAGTTTCCCTTCCTCCATTCCTCTAAGACAAACCTCCTTCCCTCTCCCTAACCAACTCTCCATTAGTCTCCCTCTAAAAAAAAAAGAGCAGCCCTCCAAGAGACAACAACAAAAACATAATAAAACAAAATACAATAAGACAAGGCAAAAGATCTCCCTCACACTGAAGCTAGACAAGACAACCCAACAAGAAGAGTCCCAAGAGTAGGCAAAAGAGTCAGAGACACACCAGCTGTCTCTGTTAGGAGTCCTAAAAAACACCAAGGTAACAGTCATAATATATATTCAGGGGACTTGATGCAGACCTGTTCAGAGCCCATACTTGACACTCAATCTCTGTGAGACCATATGTGCTCTGCTGAATTGATTCAGTGGGCTGTGTTCTCTTGGTGTTTTCAATCCCTTCTGACTCCTACAGTCTTTCCACCACTTTTGCAGGATTCCCCAAGCTCCAAGGGGAGGGACCTGATAGAGACCTCTGATTTAGACTCTCTTTCCACATAATGTCTAACTGTGGGTTTCAGCACCTGCTTCCAACTACTGCAAGAGAAAGCCTATCTGATGATGACTGATCTATGAGTATAGAAGATTATTATATGATCTATAAGGCACTGATCTATGAGTATAGCAGAATATCATTAGCAATCCTTTCATTGATTTTTTTTATAGACTAGTGTTTGGATGTACCATAGGTCTCTGGGTTGTCTAATCTCTGAATTATGGCAATCCAGACAGTGTCAGGGATAGGCTTCCTCTCATGGAATGGGCCTCTTTTAAATTGGCTGACCACATCACAAATTCTGTGCCACCTTTGCCACAGCACATCTCATATAGGCAGGGCTGATTGTTGTTAAGGTTTTGTGGCTTGATTGGTGTCCATATTGCTCTTTTTGTAGCCTTCAGAGTACATTCCCATGAGAGTCTAGAATGTAGGGGTGAAGGCTCCATGCAGGCACCAGCTTGACCTTTCCATATTCAATTAGCTGAGTAGATGCTGTCCTTATCAATGGGGTCCCTGATGTAAGTTTGCAGAGAGCAATCCTCCATCCTAGCATGAGCCTTGGTTGTTTGGAGATCTTCATGGAACATTGGCCAACAACTCAACCAAATTCAACCCAATCCCACCAGTGAAAGCCTTCCCTGCCTACAAGAGATGACCAATTGAGACTCTTTATCTCCTATTACTAGTAATTGTCACTAGGATCACCCTCATAGATTTCAGGAAGGTTCCACTGTACTAGGTTTCCACAATGCTGCTCAAATGCTTCCCAGTTCCAACTATCTTTCTCTCCACTCTCTCCTTCCATCTCATCTTTCCCTAACTCCTAAGCCCTCCTTCTCCAGTATTCAACCTCCCCCAGCTCACACACAAAATCTATTCTATTTCTGATTCCCAAGGAGATACATACATCCCCAACTCTTTAGTTAACCTCTCTGGGTCCATGGATTGTAGCTTGCTTATAGTTTACTTAATGGCTAGTATCCACTTATAAGTGCATACACACCACATTTGTTTTTCTGGGCCTGGGTTACCTCACACAGATTGATTTTTTTCTCTAGTTCCGTCTATTTGCCTTCAAATTTGATGATGTCACTTATTTAATGGTTGAGTAATATTCCATTGTGTAAATGTACCACAGTTTTCCCCCATATTTCCTTTGAAGGACATCTAAGTTGTTTCCAGTTTCTAGATATTATGAATAAAGCCACAATGAACATAGTGGAGAAAGAATCCTTTTGGTAGGGGCACAACTATAAAATTTTTCAATAGTGGAGTATCGCTAAACTTTTATCTGGCTGTTATCATTGTCATAGCATCAGTTGTTAACTTGATACACCCTAGAAGAAGGAACCACAATTTCAGGAATTGCCTCCATAAGATTGGCCTGTGAGGTCATTTTTTAATTAGTGATTGCTGAGGGAGGCCTCAACCTACTGAGGGTGGTGCCATCCCTGGGCAGGTGGGTGTGGGATGGATGTATGAGAAGGGTAGCCGACCAGTAAGTAATACAGTAAGTAACATCCCATCAGGCTATCTGCTTCAGTTCCTGCCTCTAGGTTCCTGCACTGGCTTCCCTTAGTAATAGACTGTGGAACCTGTAAACCAATGAAAACCCTTCCTTCCAGGGTGTTTTTGGTCAGTGTTTTATCACAGTAACAAAAAGGATCTAGGACAAGGGGCTGGCAAATCAGAGAAATAAATGGTCTTGTAGTTCTGTGCTTTCCTGATTGACCTAGACAGAAAAAGCAGAGGCTTCACTTCTGAGGCAATAACTTTGATAATTTCAGGCAGTGGAATTAGGGGGTAGAGTGTGGGTGGAGGTGGAGGTGGAGGTGGAGGTGGAGGTGGAGGTGGAGGTGGAGGTGGAGGTGGAGGTGGAGGTGGAGGTGGAGGTGGAGGTGGAGGTGGAGGTATGGGTGTGTGGTGTGGGTATGGGTGGGGAGACTGAGTCCTATGGTACTGGATGATAATAGCAACTTTCCAAGATGGAAGCATTTCATAAGGATAGATATGTTCATTGCCAAGAGTAAGAGCATGCTATTTTTGGGACAATGTCCACAGACAACAATCTAACAAAACTAGCACACGTATCAGTCCCTTGAGTCCTTCCACATTAGAAGGAGACCTGCGGTGTCACTGTTACCCGGGTGCTGTAGAATTTATTTATTGATTGACTGACTGATTGATTGATTGGTTGTGCAATATTGTTTTTCTTCATGATTTTTTCTGGGAGACACATTTTTGTTTCTTTGTATAGCAGCCCTAGTTGTCCTGAAATTCAGGATGGCTCTGTAGTTCAGGCTGGCCTCAAACTCACAGAGATCTGCCTGCATCTGTTTCCAGAGTGCTGGGATCAAAGGCATGTGCCACCCCCACCCAGAAGAAAATTTTCATAAACATCCTGTTATTTTTTAATTTTACTCTGACTTTTTCATAAGACACGAACAGAAATACCCGTAGTCTCTTGTAGTAAATCATTTATTTATTTATTTTGAAGCCTAGATTGGCCTTAAACTCTTGTCCCCCTTCCTCAGCCTTCTGAGTGCTGGGATTAAAAGTATGATAAATGTTTGATGTTACTAAGTCCGAGTGCACTACCAGACTTCACCAGATCAGCTGCCAGACAAGCAGCCTTAGCAGCTGTTTTGAACTGAGGGGAGAATGGTGGTGGGGGTGGGGTGGGATAGAGAGGGAAATGCTGAGCAGAGAATTGTAACCTTCCACGTTTCTATTTTGTACGTGCCCCAGGTTAAGAATTAAGTAGCACTGAATACCTGATCAGGTGAAATAGAAATGCCAGCCCTGAAAGGGTATGTGATATAATCACAGCTTAAGTAAGAACAATTTAACAGTAATTATTTTGAAACCCATATAAAAGAAAACATGACGGTGTGAATGTGGTGTGAAGAAATAAAAATAGGAGCTTCCAAAACAGAGTGACAGGGAACGAATGGGAGGCATTGTGGTTGGTGACAGAGCATTGGCTCTGACGCTCCAGGTGCTGTCTATAGCTACTAAAGCCAGAGAGGTCTTCAAATGTTAGCTGCATTTCTCGGTCCCACTTTACTTTCTGGGATGTTATTGGTGTAAGTTTGTCCTCTTGAATAAATAATATTAGCCAACAGACTTTTGTTTTAAAATAAACAGTCACCTAAACCATATTATAAACCACATATTTTAATTAAAAAAAAAAAACTCTCCACACAAACACTTTAAAAAAGCAGTAGACTTGAGCACCAATTTTTATTTTGGATCAACCTATTGATTTACCCTAAGGGAGAGTTATTTGGTTTCTATATTTAAGGAAAGCAAGTCAAAATACACAGGTTGGTAAGAAGGAGTTTGAAGTTCTGGGATTCTCCCTACCCCAAGAATAAGCACCTGGGGATGCCAGAGAGGCAGTTTTCCAGGATGTCTTTATCACTAAGGTTTGTTGTTTTCAAGATTTAGGTTCTGTTAATTTGTGAGGCTGAGAGGCATCTGGTTCTATCCCAGGTTTAAATGCTGATAAATCACAAAAGGCATCATTTTATATGGGCAAAGATGCACTCTACATTTCTCCCTGAGTAAAGTATGCAGAAAACCTGCTTAAATGGGGCATATAATTTTTAATGACTCAGGCCTTCAGTCCTCGGAAATGAACCAAGTATGATGAATCTTGGAGGCTGGTGAACGGATGTGTGTAACTCATCACACCCACAGATTGGAGATCACCTGAGGAGATGTTTGAAAGTGACTTGAAAGAGTTAGACTGGCCCTCACTTTGAAGACTGTAGAATACATTAAAGAAGCTTGTTATATCCAATTCGTCAAAAATTTGCTCCCCCTAAACTGGGAGATAGTAAGTAGTACAACTATTAGACTTTTATTTCAGTTACAAGAAATCTGTTTCTCATATTCTTATGAAAATTACTATTAATATTTTAGCTCACGTATTAGTGACAAGAAAATGTCCCCATTTAGTATCTTTCCTTTTGCTGACCTTTGACTTTTAATTTCTCAAGCATCCATTGGACTACACATAGGTCAGCTGTTTTAATTTCTGCCATTATTTCACTGACTATGAGAAGGATAGAGTGTTCATTGATTAGCACAAGGGGGAGGAAAGCAAGCTCTGTGTACCATAAAAAAAAAATAAAGGAATGCATTCCTTCTTTTATTTAATTGGATATACTAATTTTTTTTGAAAATTTTTATTAAAAATAGATTCTTCTCTTATACAATATATCCTAACCACACTTTCCCCTCCCTCCACTCCTCCCAGCTTCTCCCCACCTCCCCATTACCCTTCTCCCTTAGATCCACTCCCCCTCCGTCTCCCATCAGAGAGAGCAGAATGGAATATTCACTGGTTAGCCCAAGAGGAAAGCCAGCTTTGTGCACCATTAAAAAATAAATGAATGTATTCCTTCTTTTATTTAATTGGATATAATAATTTTAAAATATATTAACCCTGTCCCTGAAGATCATAAAATGAGAGAATATGGAAAATTAAAGAGCTAGGTAAATTAGAAAAGCTTAAAATGGCCAGGTAGCTAGTGAAGAAAAAAATTAAACATATTGTATACACAATTGATTCTAATGCAGCCGTGGTGAAGCACCAGTGCATAGCCATTGTTGTTCAGCAGGGCGTCCTGTCCCCCAAGGACCTGGGACAATTATCAGCATAGGTATGTCACTAAGCAAGGCAGATTCTAAAATTCATCTTCAAAAGGAGAAAAACAGTGGAATAACCTGATTGATTTTAGCTTGGGATTTTTCTGATGCATTATATAATTAGAAAATCAGTTTCCATGTTTGGCTGTAGGTGGGACAGCCAATCACAGATTCACTCATAGTTTTCCACATCTTATAAGATTATTAAAACCGTTCCAAGTTAGGCATAATTTCAAGGACAAACAAAAGTTATGGGATCAAAACTACAAAAATAAGCAGAATGGCAAGCCTGAGGACTAAGGTATTCTAGTATCCAATATGAAACCATAAAGGTCAAGAAAATGGACATTTGACAAATAAAAATTAGATTTGTTGAGATGAGAAATGAGAAATGAATTATGCCAAAAAGCTATAGACAATTTTAATATTTATGAAAAGGCTCAGAGTTCTCAATATAGAAGACACATTGGTTCTTACTGATAGAGTTGAAGAATGCAGATATTTGTTGATTAAGTGAATGTCATGTAAATTCTTTCATTTAAAAATATTCTTAAGCACATTTCACATTGTTTTAAAGTGGAGAAAAGCAAAGAAAGAAATGTTTATTTGAACCACAAATCAATTATGTTGTCATATTGTGGGAGAAATATTGATGATATTTATAGGATAATTTATAGGATATAAAAGCAATCCACTTAGATTTTTAATTTATATAAGAATACATGCATAATACAATCACATGTATAAAATAAGGAAATGTGTGTGTGTGTGTGTGTGTGTTTGTGAGTGTAAGTACACTAGCATAGTTGCTTTCTAACAGAAAACTAAACTGTTGGAGTTTATATGATAAAATGAAAACACTCCAAACACTGTACTATTTTGGTCCAAACTTAAAAGTTACTTTTTTCCTTGTGCAAGTTAGTTTTTTGTCAATTTGACACAAGCTAGAGTCAACTGGGAAGAGAAAAAAAAACAGTTGAGAAAATATCACCATCAGAGTGGCCTACAGGCAAGTCTGTGGAACATTCTCTTAATTCATGATTAGGTGATGCCACCCTCGTGCAAGTGTGTAGCTGGTCTTGGTTACTTTATGGCTTCTTCTATTCACTATTCCCTATCACTAGAAAGGAGAGAAAGAAAGATAAAGAAGAGAGAAAGGTAGAAATCTCTAAATCTTATTTCTTTCTTCTTTTATCACTGTTACTAACAAACCACAACCAACTTCCCTAAGTGACCAACAACCACCCACTCTGCCTCTCAATGCCCTAGCATTTGTATATTCTATGAAAAGTTCTCAGAATTCCAGACGTCACACAATCACAGAAATTATCTGCGGCTAGCAAATCCATGCCTCTACTAGAGCATGAGGTGAATCATAGCTGCTTCACACAGTCCAAAGCGGCTCCATTATCTTCACATCTGGGATTAAAATGAAAGCATAGTCTTATAACATTTCTGTATTTTTTTTTTTTAAAAAGAAATCAAAATTCCAGAATGGTCACTAAACACGTAGGCTTGAGTTATATAAAAAAAGCTAAGTGAGCAAGCCATGGAAAGCAAGTCAGTTAACAGCATTGGCCCTCAGTTTTGCCTCTAGGTTCCTGTCTCTGGGTTCCTGCCTTGACTTTCTTTAGTGATGGAATGTGACATGGTATTGTTGAGAAGAAATAAACCCTTTCTTTTAGTCAAGGTGTTTATTGCAGGAGAGAAAGTGAACTAAGACCTACTTCAAGAATTGATTTCAAATATGTGGTCTCGTATCTGCTAAGTGAAATTCTCCCTTGTAATTATTGTAAGGCACTTTCTTCAATGACAGGCCTATACTGCACTTTTTATAAATAAAGTAGTGATAAAAATGTTATTGGGCCAGTAAGATGGCTCAGAGGGTAAAGGTACTTGCTACACAAATCTGACAATCTGCTTTGGATCCCTGGAACCCACAGTGGATAGTTGTTTTCTGACCTCCATAAGTCCACGTTCACACTCACTCATACCTATAACATCTCTCTCTCTCTCTCTCTCTTTCTCTCTCTCTCTCTCTCTCTCTCTTTCTCTCTCTCTCTCTCTCTCTCTCTCTCTCTCACACACACACACACACACACATACATACACACAGAGTAATAATAATAGATGAAGTGGTCTGAAAATTAGGGAGTAGAATGGTTATGAAATGGTGAATTTATTTTAGGAGTGATTGTTACACGGAGTCAGGCTACTGTAAACAAAAAAGCAAAATAAGAAAGAATTTTTTTTTATTGTTTTTTTCTAACTTTCTACGAACCGGTTGAGATAGTGACAGATAATGAATGTTTATCCAGATAATTACTCCTAGCAATGAATCTTTTGCTAAATTCCCTGTTGTTTTATGATGAGGTGCTAAATGACAGAAACTGAAGTTTCTGGCCTCAGAGGAATTCAGACAGGCAGGTCAGCTACCACAGCAAGGTGACTTAGACTTAAGACAGGTAAACATTTTATTATTAAGCAAC
>JANHMN010000002.1:127833421-127850904 GCA_030674055.1 Rhabdomys pumilio | reverse complement strand
CTAGGTTTCTGTATTTTATTTAAATGTTAGAGAAGGTAGATAATTTTCTGTACAGCATTAAGTGATTGTTGACAAAAACTACTCAGTGAGGAGAGGAAACAACAAATGGACCTACTGCAGCATCAATGCAGGATGGAACTGGATTGAACTCAGGGGAGGCAGCTGAAAGGAATCAGGTGGTTGGACATGCACTTTGGGAAATAAATTAATATTTATCATGATTTCCTACAAACAAATGAAAATCACTTTTAAAAATATGCTATACTTTTTGCTGTTTGAGAATGATTTTTATCACCCAACTTTTTAATTCTAAAAAGAAAATATTAACTTCAAAAAAAGTTTAAAAACAGCACACTGGGAAACTAAATAACTTTATAGGTCCTTAGAGGTCCCAGAGGTTAGTATTTTGCCATTTTTTATTTTTCCTCCATGTATACTCATAAATGTTTGAATAATAATTTTGTTTTAAAGCATTTGGAAATGCATTGTCTATATGTCGCTAATATTTCAACATGTTTTTTACCAGGAGCTAGGAAATTCCTCTATGTAAGCACAAGATCAGGGAAATTTAACACTGTTAGAATGGTAGTGATCTAATGTAAAGCCCATACTGAATATCTCTCAGGAGTCCAAATGCTATCCTTTCCCCCATCATTCTTGAGTCAATGAAGGATCAAGTCATGTTTCTGTAGTCCCTTTAAACTGAGAAGGGGTGGGCAAACTTCTCTGTAAGGCTCAGATAAGTAAGTAAATATTTCAGTCTTTGTGCGCCACATATGGTGCCTGTTGTAAATACTGAGCTCTGCTATTGTGGAGCAAAAGAAACCACAGAAAATATGTTAAATGAATGAGCATGTCTGTGTGCCAATAAAACTTTATTTATGGACTCTGAAATTTGAATTTCATATAAAATTCATGGTTCATAAAATATAATTCTTCTTTTGGTTCCCCCCCAACAATTTTACAATATGAAAACCATACCGAGCTGTGGTATGTACAAAAGAATGCAGTGGCCATAATTTGACCTATAACCTCTGATTGAGAATAATTTTCTTACTATTTTTGATCTTTCATAGAATGAACATTTTTTTAAAAGTCCAGACCTATTATCATGCTCGTTGTCAAAATTAGGTCAGTATTTTTCTAAATTATTAAATACACTGATACTATATAAGTAGTGGAGTGTTTTTTCCTATTCACAGTATGTTAAGAGGCATTCATTCTCTCTTCCATTCAATTTCATGAGTTTTAAAAATTTACTTAGGCATATCCATACAGAAAGCACCTCTCAATGTAGGACGTATAAACAGGAAATAAAAACATGCAGCATGTAGCGATAGACGTTGGGTTTTAGAATCATACTTGGACTGGAGCTTGATCCATATACTAAGTGAGGCTTGACAAACTTTGGATTTAGACCTTAGTTCACTCTGGGGCAAATGAAGATTCTTAATATCATTATTCATTCTTTTACCAATTACTAAACAAAGTAGATCAGCAGGAAGAGATTGTGCAAGTAAGAGAGGAAAGGAGAATGGGGAATAAACTGTTAGTCACTGAAAAGAAGAGGAAGGAGGATGTGGGGAAGAAGTAATACAGGAAGACAGGACAGACACACAGATGTGGAGGGTCAGCCAGGGCAATCCAGACTCCCCACATCAAGGCTGCTTTCTTAATGGTGGATGATTTGGAACCAATGCCATAGTTAAGCAGATCATGCAGACAATTTTTTTCCCTAGGGCTGTTTGAACTTATGATAGAGGTAATATCACTATGGTTTATCTTTTCAACCTGGCTTTTAAAAGAAGCTGGCTGATTTTTCATAATGTCAGACTAATATTAGAGTGAAATCTTTGAGATATATGGGGTAGGATTGAATGATATTGAGTAAATCAGAAAGAAAAGCCCATGGCAATTAACTAGCTTGGGAAAATATCCAGGGTTATTATTTAAGGAACCACTTGGCAATAGCCCATTCTATACTTTGAATTTTTGAGAAGATTTCAAATTTAGTTCTTGTGATTTACAGCAATGTAGAAATTGGCAGCTGTTTTATAGACCAGATGCAGTTTTTAATAAAGACATTTTGACTCAAAATCATCCTTTTCAAAAACAGCAAAAGAAGTGAGGGGGCTAAAGATGGGTATTAGCACGATGTTGACAATCTTTTACATTAAGAAATAATCTTAACGTATAACACGGATTTTCTAGTCATTATTGTGTGGTACCATAGAATTATGGTTATGACAAGAAAGTAAAGTGGGGTTTAGAAGGATTCAGTTGGTCTGTATTGATACAGGCTATGTTGATGAAGAAAATTAGAAGCCAAGTGCATATACCAAAATAAATGAATGATAACCGATCAACTTTTCCAGTATAAATTTGGGAAAACAGAATAGAATGTCCATTCTTCTGAAATATAACATATATACACTTATAATTGTGTGGCTTTGTACTCTAGATGCCTACACAATTGCAGGTATCCATATCCTGAAGGCTGATTTGCTCAGTTGCTGGAAGGCATAGCAGTGTCATACAAAATTTTCCCTTATCTGTTGAATCAACCTCTTTGTAATGTGGTCCAAAATATAAAACAAATGAAAAGAGACCTTGAACAGCAATCTAGGCAGTGTAAGATTCATTCAAGAAAGTTCGGATGTGCTTTACATCAGTTCAAATGTTTGTCTTTTCTAGAAATATGAGGTAGGAACCATGCAGTGTGGATTTAGAGAAGTGTTTATATACACACCTCCCAGTTGGGCACTGCAGTAAATAAGCTGAGTTATGGTGCCCTAAAAAAATCCTATTTGTAAATTTCTGGACTCTGTGACTATGTCATTTTTCATACCAAAGGGGACTTTGTAGATGTCAGTGAGATAAAGATTAGTCAAAGAATCAATCTATGGGACAACCCAATAGGAAGAACTTAACCAAGTCTCAGGCCAGGATGGTATTTATCTATATATCTTACGATATATATTCTACTATGAGTAGAAATGTTTATCTCATTATACAATCATGTGCAGAGCCACAGTTTCCTTGCCAGTGTCTTTTCATCCACAGCAAACAAAAAGATGGTGAGAAGAAAAAGAAGCACAAATATATGGTCACAGCACTGTTTTATTGAGCAATGCTTTTGGTTTTCTGGAGTCTCAAAGAAATCTTGATCTGTGCTTAATTTTGCAATTGGACAAATGATCTTACCTGTGATTCAAAGAATCAATCAGTAGGAAAACCCAATAGGAAGAACTTAACTAAGTGTATTGGGCCTTCGAAAATAGATCCAGGGATGTTTATTAACAGAACCCAAGCATCCTACATATCAGCATAAAGGAGGTCTATGAGGGAAATGGATTGTAGCACATATGTTTCCATGTCCTCTGGAATGGAGGAGGTAATAGAGTTGTGTGAAAAGAAGTACAGAAGTTATGGAGACCAGTAACTCTCAGGCCATGAATAACTCTGGGAACTTTTAAAATATAAAGATTTGCATTAGGTTTGTCACAGCTGACTTTTTAGTAGGAAGAGTTACTCATATATTATTTTTTTTACATGCAATTCTCATGTGAAGGACATATGTTTTGAATCTATAGAATCTAATTCTCTACTTAAAATATTAATTATTTATACAGTATTATACCAAATCATTCAGCGAGCACCTGGGAATATGAGGCAAATAAATAAAATTTATTATTATTTTACCAACTTAGAAGTATGGTGATTTTTTTTTAGGCATGTAAAACACTCAGAATTTAAAACCATGACAGATAGCACATAACATAGCCCAAAGACATATGCTTTGTGTGACAATCATTTTGCAATTTTCTTTTCATCTTTTTATTTTTATTGAAAATATTCATTGTACATAGTGATAGGTTTTGTAAAGGCATTTTCTTTCAAGTCTATTGAGTACTTTGATCTTGTTCACTCCTATACTCTCCCCTTGCTCCCTCTCCCACCTCTCCTTTGCTATCATGTTATATATGCACATTTACATGTATCTATATAATACATAGGATTCACAAATGAGAGGAAATATGCATTTATTTGAGTTTGGCTTTTTTTGTTCAGGATGATCGCCAGTTGAACCTATTTTCTAGAAAATGACAATTTCATTCTGCTTTATGATTGAATAAAACTTCTTTGTGTAAATGTATGACATTTCTATAGTGTACATATTTATTTATTTATTTACATCCCAAGCACTGCCACTCCCAGTCACCCCTCAGTGATATTCTCCCCCATCTGAGGGTGAGGCTCCTTCTGGGTACCCTTCCCCCCTCCCCATGCATCAATTTTCTGGTAGATTAGGACCATCCTTTTCCACTGAAGCAAGACAAGGCAGTGCTGTTGAGGAAGGTATACCCCAGTCAAGCTACAGCTTTACGGAGAGCCTCAGCTCCAGTTGTTGGGGTGCACACATGGAGACTGAGCTACACATCTGTTGCATATGTTTCTGGGGCCTCATTCCAGCTGTGTATGTTCTTTGGTTGGTGGCTCAGTCTCTGAGAGCTCCCAGAGGTCTGGGTTAGTTGATTCTGTTGATCCTCCTGTGGAGTTCTCAGCCCCTTCAGAGTCTTTAGTCTTTTCCCCAAATCATCCAGAAGAGTCCCCGACCTCAGTCCAGTGTTTGGCTGTGGGTATCTGTGTCTTTTTCAGTCCGTTGCTGAGAACTTCTCAGAGGACAGTTATGACAACCTCCTGTCTGCAAGCATAAAAGAGTAAAACTAATAGTGTCAGAGATTGGTACTTGCCCATGGGATGGGTTTTACATTGTGCTGGTTATTGGTTGAGCATTCCTTCAGTCTTTGCTCCATCTTTGTCCCTGAATTTCTTTTAGACAGGACAAATTTTAGGTGGAAAGTTTTGTGAGTGAGTTGGTGTCCTTATTTTTCTATTGGGTGGCAGGAGGTGGCTCTTTTAGTTTCCATGTCCCCACTGTTAGACATATTGGCTAAGGTCATTGACTCCTGGAAGCCTCCCCATCTAAAGTCTCTGGGATTTACTAAAGATTCTTTCTAACCCCCACCCTTGGCTTCTGCAGATTTTCATCCATTCTCCTGGAACCTTTGGATCTCTCTCCTGTCTTTCTCCACACCTGCCCCCAATTCCCCTCCGCATCCCCGCTCCCACCCACTTCCCTCCTTCCCTCTGCCTCCTATGACTATTTTGTTCCTTCTTCTAAGTGTGATTCAATATCCTCACTTGGGCCGTCCTTCCTGTTTAATTTCTTTGGGTCTGGTACCACATCTTCTTTATCCATTCTTATGTTGATGGACACCTGGGCTGACTCTGTAGTTTGGCTATTGTTAATCTTGCTCTGATACATGTGGTTGTGTAGTCTGTGTAGTGCTGACTTGTAGGTTTTTTGGGCATATACCCAGAACTAGTAGAGTTATGGCAATTCTATTTATAATTTTTTTGAGAAACTTCTATATTGATTTACATACTGGTGGGACTAATTTACATTTCCATCAGAAGGATGTAGAAATTGGATTTCCCCCACACACTCACCAGCATTTGGTGTTTACCCGATGATATTCACTCTGGAGCTGGATGGAATCTCAAGCTTCATTTTCTTAAACTTTAAAATATCATTCTTATTTGAAATATAAGGAATCGTGACTGTAAACAGCAACCACATCCTACCTTTTGTTTGGCATGGAAATATTGCTTTGCAGTTATGACTATTAAAAGTTAAAAGTGGGCATGGCGATGGGGACCTATAGTCCTAGCTACTCAATAGGCTGAGACAGGAGGCCTCTGTAACCCAATTTGAGAGTCTGGGTTACATCGCCGGGTCCCGTCAAACCACACACACACACACACACACACACACACACACACACACACACACACTACAAGAGGAGAAGAAAAGATTTAAGTTTCTCATAGTTCTAAATCAGTTATTTTTCTTATGAACTTTTGTGACTGTCTAACTGGCTGAAAAGTGATCAACCATGGCATTATCATTTTATTAAACTGTAACAATAAGTTAAAGTTGCTCTTATCTCTGCCTCCCAGATGAGAAATCATATGAGTAGTAACTATTTCTGGTTCTTGAGTCTGTGCCCTTCCATACACTCCTGTTTCTCAGAGTACTCTGATGCTCTCAGTTTGATGATGGATTTCTGCTTGTTTGTAGGGAAAGAAGGCAGGAAAGATGCTGGAGATGTTGAAATGATGTGAGAGATGCTAAAACGTGCATCAAGATCCAAATGTTAGTGGCTAGCCCTATTCTGTTTGTTTTGTTCACTGTTATCAGCTGCTCTACCCATGCAGAAAGTGGCTTCCTTGCTGGCTCACATTTCATGCTCTACTGGTTCAGCTTGATCCTAAATGAAATCTGTTCTTCTTTTTCCCACCTTTTTTACTTTTATCATAGAATACACCTACTTAATTTATCTCTATGATAATTGAAGTTGGGTAATGATGAATTTTGACAATATTTTATCAGGATTCTGATAACATACTGTTTTATTGGTTAGAATTTCCTACCTCAAGTGCTTCATTGATTTACTCACCTAGACTAACTTCTATTTCCTCATGTCATTCATCAGTTCTTTTGCCAAAGCTAAGTGTTCTGTAATCCAAGAAGATAAAAGTTATCTACTGCTTCAGGTTAGAATCAATGAACTACATTGGTAGGCATCTCTCTCCTGAGCCTTTTGTTTCAAAAGGCTCTAGTCTATTACTGTAGTCTATTTCACTTTGATTAAACAACTGATTATGAACAATCATGAATTATATAAAAATAGAGATTTATTAAGTTATAAATCCTATTTACATTTCAACAAATACCATTTTTTTTAAAAAAAATTTCCCTAAAACTCAATAAAAAATAGTTTTTAGTCATATAAAAATGAAATTATTTTTATCATTCTAATGATATTGCAGCTCTTTTTCCTATTATATTTTCCAAAAGCTGGAGTTTGAATTTTGTTTAAAAGAAATTTATATATATATTTATATATATATTTAATTGTATATATATAATAATTGTATATATATAAATTTATATATATAACTTTATACTGTCTTTTAAACAGTCCTTGCAATTTACTGTGGTTTACATGACATTCTGTGAAATTGTTTGTTTGTTTGTTTGTTTCTTTCTTTCTTTCTCTCTCTCTTTCTTCTAGAGTCTTTCTATTTTGAAATAAAGTCTCAGCCCTGGCTGTTCTAGAACTAACTCTGTAGACCAGGCTGGCCTTAACATCACCGATATCCACCTGCTTCTGCTTCCTAAGTGCTGGGATTAAAATTGTTTGACAATACCCCCAGCTGAAATTGGTTTTAATGAGTTTTCCAAGAACACAGGCAAATTTATGATAATGTAGTAAAAAAAAGTTCTGAATTTTGGCAAAAAGCAGACAATTCACTACTGTCTGCTTATTCTTTGTTATTGTCTTGTCTAAAGATTACATTCAACAGTGGTAACTTGCTGGGTATGAATTATCTGTTATGAGTTATCAGGTATTTATTGCATAAGGAAAAATAAGAATTTAAGTGACAAATTGAGACTATTATTTAAACTTCCACCCAAAGGATAGTTAAGAATAAAATGAAATTAGAAACTTATATGTCAGCCGGGTGGTGGTGGCACACGCCTTTAATCCCAGCACTTGGGAGGCAGAGGCAGGCGGATTTCTGAGTTCGAGGCCAGCCTGGTCTATAGAGTGAGTTCCAGGACAGCCAGGACTACACAGAGAAACCCTGTTTCGAAAAACCAAAAAAAAAAAAAAAAAAAAAAAAGAAACTTATATGTCAGTAATATAGGTTTCCAGTGTTAGACAAGTGACTGAAGCAGTTGGGAGTGAAGCCGTGTGCTGTTGGTTAGTAAAAGGATGTAAGCTATCTAGTTCATGATATAGGTACCTTATGCTTTTCTAAGAATCCTTATAATAGAAGAAGATGAAATACTTTGGTATATTTTGAACATCTCCACATTTAATTGTCCTTACAAGAGTAGAATAAAAACATTATAGGTATGACAACTGTGTATTACATGCTATTGTGACAAAATTTTTTCCCAATAACCATTATTGATCTGACCAAAGATCTGAAAATCTCATGATTAATGAGATATAGTATAATTGTACTGTAGGTGAAACTCACTGTGTTGACTCATTCTTACCATACTACAACTAAGTTTCAGATCAGTGCACCTTTATGGTAAAAGACAAGAAAGAGTGACTCAACAGCTCAGTGTAGAATATATGTTGCACTTTTAGTCCTTTCTCTAACTCCTCCATTGGGGACCCCGTGCTAAGTCTAATGGTTGGTTGCAAGCATCGACCTCTGTATTTGTCAGGCTCTGGCAGAGTCTCTCGGGAGACACAGGCTCCTGTCAGCAAACATTTCTTTGCATCTGCAGTAGTGTCTGGGTTTGGTGTCTGTTTATGGGATGGATCCCCAGGTTGGGTAGTCTCTGGATGGCCTTTCCTTTAGTCTCTGTTCCACAATTTGTCACGGTATTTTGTTTAGCCCTTCTGGGTTAAGAATTTGGATATGAGTGGGTGGCCCCATCCCCCAACTGGGGGCCTTGCCTAGCCTCTGGATATGTTCTCTCCAGTTTCTCCTTCCCTTTTGTTGGGCATTTTATCTATTCTCATTCTTGTTGGGTCCTGGGAGCCGAAGGGACCCAACATAGGAAAAACAACAATATCAACCAATCAGAACCTCAAGAGCTCCCAGAGATTAAACCACCAACCAAAGAGTACACATGGAGGGACCCATGGCTCCAGCCGCATATGTAGCAGAGGATGGCATTGTCTGGCATCAATGGGAGGAGAAGTCCTTGGTCCTGTGAAGGCTTGGTCCAGTGTAGGGGAATGCCAGGGAGGTGAGGTGGGAGTGGGTGAGTGAGAGGGGGAGCATCCTCATAGAAGCAGGGGAATAGGGCATGGGAGAGGAGGGTTCCAGAGGGGAAAATGGGAAAAGGCATAACATTTGAAATGCAAATACATAAAATATCCAATACAAAAAATGGCTAAAAGAATTAACAAAAAAAAATATATACTCTGCAGAAGCTTGGAGAGGCAGAGATGGCTAGATGATTGCAGGCAAGAAACATTCAGCAAAGGTCTGGGGACAGCATCCTGAAGGAGGATCACAAAGCCTCAATAAGAAGAAGATATTAAAAATCTTAAAAGGTATCATTTTTATTCTTCATCTGTGTTGGTAAATTTTAAGATTTTGTTTTTCATCTGGATTAGATATAAGAACTGGAAATCATGAAGTTCACAGCCAATGTTGTGTGAGCTTTCACCTGTGGTATACAATGGGGCTTTTAAAAGCCTTGTTTTGAAAACATTTGCCAACCCAACATGGTAGTGCATGCTTGTAATCTCAGGCCATGGCATCTGCGATGATAGGAAAGCAAGTTTGAGGCCATTTTGGATTGTAGAGTGAGACTCTGTCTCAAAATAATACATCTTAACAGTGTTAAAATGAATTTGATAATACTTTCCTCTAACACATTAAACACACTGTGAAGTTAATGTAACACTTGAAAGTAAAATAAATTATGAGTATTTAAAGTTTTCCAAACAAAGGAACTAAGGACATATAAAATATAATTTGATTGTTTCAAGAAGAATTTTTTCCCATTTAATGAACTCTTAGGTGACCAGTGTCATGCAGCACTTTATATTAATTGTTAAAGGAGAATATGTACTGGTAAGATAATGTTGTCTATCAATTATCTGGTACTTCCTGCAGGGAAGCTGTCATGAGAATTATCTTTAAGTCAGAGTACCAGTTGAATGAACTTGGTTACAAAAGACTCAGACTGAATGGATTTACTTTCCGAGGTTCTGGGCTACTGTTCAGATGTGAGGCAGGTTCGTGTCTCCTGGACTTTGAGTTGTCAGACTGAGATGGGACTACTGGAAGATCAATCATACTGTCAGCTAGAGCAGTGGCTCTCAACCTGTGGGTTGCAACCTCTTTTCAGGTCAAACAATCCTTTCATAGAGGTCACCTAAGACGATCAGAAAAGAAGATGTTTACATTATGACATAACAATTGCAATGTAACAGTTATGGAGTAGCAATGAAAATGCTTTTATGATTGGGGGTCACTACAACATGAGGAACTGTATTAAAGGGTCACAGTATTAGGAAGGTTGAGAACCGCCAATCTAGAGAATTTTGAGTTAGTTTGTATATTGTATCTTGATAGAACCAGGCACAGTTTGACGTATTCCAGTGTGTGATATTTACTGTGAAGTACTATATTTAGTTAGTATAGAGTGGGGGAAGAAGGGAGAGAAGAAGGGAAGTAAATAAAGAGGAGAGAGAGAGGGAAAGAGGGAGAGGGAGAGGGAGGTGGAGGTGGAGGTGGAGGTGGAGGGGGAGGGGAAGGGGAAGGGAGAGGTGGAGAGGAAGAGGGAGAGGGAGAGGAAGAGGAAGAGGAAGAGGAAGAGGAAGAGGAAGAGGAAGAGGAAGAGGAAGAGGAAGAGAACTAGACTGTTAGGATTTGAATCTGAAATGTCTCTTGACAGGCTTCTCATGTGTTGATCGTTTCATTGCCCACTGATTTGTTGCGGAGGCATGATTGAATCATGAGGTCATTTAACCTCATCAACAAGTGCAATAGATTCATCATTTATTGACACTATTGGGGTGCAGTGGAACCTAGGCCTTACTTCCTAGGAAGTAGGTTACTGGGGGTTGCCCTGGGAGGAGATGTGTTCTCGCCAGCTCTTTCTCTCTGCTTCTTCCACCATACTTTCTTGCCATGATATTTTTCCTCACCTTAAGCCCCTAGATAATGACACTGAGTAACAATGGACTAAAACATGGGAAATTATTTGCCAAAGTAAACTCTACCTCCTTTAATTTGTTTTTTTCAGACATGTTGCCACAGCAATGAAAATCTAGCTAATTGAAAACAAATTGAAAGTGTGTGGGTGTTTTGCTTGTATATATGTCAGTGCACTACATATATGCCTGGCACTTTCAGAAGCTAAAATAGTGTATCAGATTCCCTGGAACTGAAATTACAGAGAGTTGTGAGCCACTGTACGGGTGCTGGGGGATGAATTCAGTCATCTGGAAGAGAAGCTAGTGTTTGAATTGCTGAGTCATCCCCCTAGCTCCATAGCACACCTTAAGAAAAGTAACATGATGAGATGTTTTAAGGAACTGTCATGAGCAGACTCCTGGCTGCCAAAACAATGTCCACGAACCGGTATTTATAATTTCTGAATGTGTTGTCTTACACGGTGAAGGAGTGGCTATAGGATAAGAAATTATCCTAAAACATGGAGAATGCTTGAAGTTTCCAGTGGGTCCAAAGAGCTTCACAAGTTGTTCAGGGAAACAGTGAAATAGTCAGAGGATTGGCACTATGAGGAAAATTTAACCTGCTATTCTTGACTTTGAAGATGGATAAAGAAGGTCTTAGTCAAGTAACACAGGTAGCCCTAGCAATAGAAATAGCCAGGGGTTGGACTCATGTAAGAGACTGTATAAGAATCAGATCCCTCCCAAAATGTTTCCTGTAGCCCAGGGGGGACCAATTTTGGTCTTCTGACCTTTAGCACCATAAAATAATAAATTTGGGTTATGACACTAAGCTACAGGGGATTAGTTGCAGCAGGATAAGGTTATCCCACACAGCACCTTACAATTCCTGGTATCCAAAATTGGAGTTCTAATACCAGACTCCAAACAGATCTTGTTGCAGGACTTATAGGAAATAGTGTATTCGAAGCAGTGACTCAAAGTAGGCAAGTCTGAAAGATATAATCAGTATGGCTACTCCTTTGCACTCATTATATTTCGATCTTTTTCTCTAGTGTCTCCCTGTAGTTCTTAGAGATAGCTTTGTCTATGGACCGTCACAATGTACTGCTGTAGTGGATAATCAGGCCACAGCTTACAATCATTTCAGACAGCATTTAACAGACTTCTGAATCAGATGTGGCTGTCTAAGGTGCAGGCTTGTGAAACAGAATTTGACAGCTTAGATTGAAAACTGGAGAAAGTGGAAGTGAAAGATGGAAGTAAGTGTGTGGGGGGGGGGAAACTCCAAGCAGAGCAATGGATACTTATGGGAAGAAGACAGGAAAGAACTCAGCATGTCACAAAGTGATTATTTCATCCCGCGGCGTTTATTGGACACATAAGACAACCCTGTAAGTAGTGACTCAGTTATTTCTGTGTTACACACGGAGTCACTGAGACAATTAATATGACCAAGTTGCACAATGAATAAAGGCAGAATTAATAGACAACATGTATTGGGGGAGGGTAAGTCATATTTTTCAGTGGCGTAGTCAGGGTGAGTTGATATTCTTCAGGTAAATAATACTTACCCATGATCATTCAAGCAATGCCAATTAAATGCTATGTCTCCAAGGCATGCATGTAGGCAAGGTATTTGGTGGAAAATGAAGAGGCATGAGTAAGAAAGGATAATGGAGGAAATATTTATGTTACTAGAATTTGTATCTAGGTGAGATTGATGTATGTACAGCATGGAGAGCATCTTTCAGCCCTATTAATACTAGCCAGCAGGAGCAGAACTTCCACTTGAGTGGCAGCTAGATTTCTCCGTGTTCCTACGCCGTAAGTCTGTTGTATCTTTAGCACTATGGTCTTACTGTCAAATTGTGAAGGGCAATTAGTAGCCCTGACAATAGCTTGAGATCTTTGGGAAGAGATAGTTTATGAGATTTTTTTTTTTTTTGGTCAACAATTCAAAAGTATTCAACCTACTCTTGGTTTTGGGGGTTTTATTTAGGAATATATGATGTCTAGTTGGGGTATTGTCCTCTCATTATATAGTAACTCCATTTAAACTCCTCTTATATGTGTACAGATTTTTAGGAAGCTTCTGCAATTGCAATTTTCCACATGGCGTTTTATAAAGCTCGTTGGTGTTCAGTATCCCTCCCCATAGTGCCTTCTCTAACCCATCCATTCATCCTGTATTCCATTTAATTGTAAGTTTCCTTTTATCCCTATACAACTTTATATTATATTTCCCTTTCCATGGAAGGTCCCCTCCTCTGTCTGGTATCTTACTGGTTTCCGAATTGTCCTTAGAGCTTAGGCAACAGTTTGCCATTGGCTGGTTTCAGCACTTGCCCTGGGAACTGATATCTTTTCAGAGAAAACTAGGTAAGCCATAATCTGTGAATGAAGATTTTTCTATGGAGCTTAGACTATGTGTTACTGACTGTCTGTCTGTGGAGGAGTGCTGAATTTGTTCTGCCTTCTCCAATGGCATTAAAGACTTTTTGGCTTACATATCAGTAGTGTGTGAGGCTGCTGGTTTTCCCAAAGAAACCCTCCATAGGTTATTGTTTCTTTGTGGAGGAAAAAGAATTACTGATGTTCTCACTGCCATTCAGGTAATCTGGCCTCTGCTGCTCTTTGGTAAGAACTTTATTTATTTTCAATTATTAAATGTGAGATTGTCTACCTTTTTATTAAACATTTATTTCTATTTGGTCTATGTGTGTGTTTTGACTACGTGTGTCTGTGTACCATGTCCATGCAGTGTCCACTGAGGCCAGAATAGGGCATTGGGTCTCCTGGGGTAACAGATAATTGTGAGCTTCCATGTGGGTGCCAGGAACCCAACTCAGGACCTCTGGAAAAGCAATTGGAGTTATTAACCACTGAAACATCTCTCGAGCCCAAAACAAGGTTCTAATTACACAAGTGTATATGTCTTCATCTTCAGAATGTTAGGTGACATTCTGAGATGGCACTTGCAGGTGAGTCTGCATGGTGTGATGTATGCCAAAGGAAAGGCATGAAACATGAACTTTCTTATTTTATTTAACTTGCTCCATGCTCTTTGAATATTCTTTTTTTTAAAATATTTTTTAATTTTTTAATTTTTTAATTTTTTGAGACAGGATTTCTCTTTATAGCCCTGGCTGTCCTGAAACTCACTCTGTAGACCAGGCTCAGAAATCCATCTGCCTCTGCCTCCTAAGTGCTGGGACTAAAAGTGTGTGCCACCACTGCCCGGCAGCTCTTTGAATATTCTAAAGTGAGCAAATTACTTTTTTGATGTAAATTTTGGCAAGAAACCAATAAAGTAAAATAAAAACAAACTTGCTAAATTATTACCTGTTTTAATTGGTTAAAAGGAATATGCTGCTTTTTTCTGTTTTTTTTTTTCTTTTACTTTACTTTGATGTCTACATTTTTCTGAATTTAAATTTTATTAACTTTTTATAGTATGGTTAATTTTAAAAATAAACTAGTAGAATATATAATGGAGATTTTGGCCTCATACTTGTTTCTTGGAAGAGCGGGAGTGGAAGATACCAGAAAGCACTGTTCGAGTGCCTATTATTGCTTCATGATAATCAAAGTCATGCATTTTCATGTGAATTATGTAAAAAATATTTGTTTCATATAAGGTACATGTAAAATTAGTGAAAATAGTTATTTAAGATTTATTATACTTTTAAAAAGTAATAAAACACACTCAGCACTTTTATGATTCTAGGGTTTGAGATTATTTTAAGATAATTTGGTATTTATTTGCTATTTTTAGACTTGCAAAACTATTTACTTTAAGAATAATGAAAGTCAGAGGAAAGATAATTCTGTCCCTTCCTTCCTTCCTTCCTTCCTTCCTTCCTTCCTTCCTTCCTTCCTTCCTTCCTTCCTTCCTTCCTTCCTTCCGGTTTGGAACTCAAAGATCATTCTTCCTTTACCCACAGATTGCTGAGATTACAGGTGTGTACCTCCAGGCCATGCCTGGCCAAAATGAATTTCTAAAGCCAGTACAATGTAATTACAAACATGAGCAGCATAGAGCAGTAAGTTTCAGCTTATAGTTTTGGTTTAATCCATGTAAGAAAAATAAAATAGAATTAAGCAAAAATACTACCTAAATTTGATGACCCACTTTAAGATTTGGAATAGCAACTTCTTTTATTTGGATAAAATTATATCATAATTTCATTCCACATTCTAAAATAAATAAAAATGTCTCCCTGATATGTCTCTGTTATGGCTTGCATATTTCCAGTGCTTTACATAAGGTCTCATATGGGGAATTAGAAGATTTTGGAGTCTCTTCTAACACAAATTCTGGCTTGGCTAGTTGTTAGCTATATACTCTGGGAAGCTAGTTTTGAATTTCAATTTATAATCTGCAAAATGGCTGTAAAAATATCTCCCAGTATCAATGTGAAGACTAAATCTAGAGAATATGTGAATATCTTAAAATTAGATTTTGTCAACACATATTTTTAAAGAAGTTATAGTTTAAATACTATAAATGCTAATCCCCTGTTCACTTATTCACCCTGTTTGAATTTCATCTGCATTTTGTATCCCACATCTATTTAGTGATATCTAAATAGTAATAACTTCCATAATAAGCCATGCAAAGCGCTGATATCATATTTTATGCTATCTATGCTCTATTTGTTGGGTGGGGCCATGAAAAGAACAGACCATGAATTTGCTACCTGAGCTGCAAGATATTTATGTTGTCATAGTTCTGGAGGCTGAAAATTTCAATTTTACTAAGTCGGTAGGGTTAGTTTTTGGTAAGGCTTCTTTGGTTTGTAGATGATCATGTTTCAAGACTTTGGAATTTCTTCTATGTGTGAAGAGAGAGAGAGAGGGAGGGAGGGAGGAAGGGAGAGAGAGAGAGAGAAAGAGAGAGAGAGAGAGAGAGAGAGAGAGAGAGAGAGAGAGAGAGAGAGAGAGAGAGAGAGAACCAGGCAGTTCATCCTGTTTTGATAGGAACCAGAGTTCCATGATGTTAAGATTTATCTTTATAGCCTCTCCCAACTTTACTTACAATTTGAAAGGTCCTGTTTCCAAACATGATCATTGTGGAGATTTATGTTTTAACATATAAGTTTAAGAGAACTAATGCAATGGAAAAGATGTTCTAAGCGTTATGCTCAATGGACAGTGGCAGAAAAACACAAGAATAGCTTAACACGGAAATGTCTGGCTGTCTCTCAGGAATATAGGGATTTCTAAGATAATCCTCTTCTCCCCAGAATCAATACTCAGGCTCCTTTTTGCCTTCTCTAGTTTCAGCACAAAGGGGACAGCTGAGAACTGGCTCCAGCTGTTCAACCAGCTCCTCCTGATGACAAAGGGAGACAAGTATGTTTTTCTTTTCAAGATTTCGATGATTTTTATGTGTGTGTAAGCCCTGTTTATGTGTTTACATCTATGCACAGGTGCCTATGGAAGTCATAGGCTTTGGAGCCCCTGGAGCAAAAGTCATAGACCCTGTGGGCCACCTGATTTGGGTGCTGGAACTGAAGTTGAGTCCTCTGCAAGGACAGTACTCTCTCTTAATGGCTGAGGGATCTCTAGATCCATTTGTTAAAAGCCATTTCAGGAAGGTTCCCATACCATATGAGCCATTACTCCAAACATGGCACACTAACTCTAGAGAAGTTGTGTTCGTCGTTATTGGAAGCAGCCTTCTCTTACTGAGAAAGTTATCCTAGTACTTGTTGCACGGTAAAGGCAGCCCATGTGCTTCCATGGTTTCCCTCCAACTATTTACTTTAAGTACTCAAGGCTTTAGCAAACCAGAATCGTCTTTAATATCTTACATACTTTTAGTTTACTATCTTGATTTTTGATTATGGTATTATTTTGCTTGGGAATGTATATTTTTTATTTAATGGGAGTGGTAGAACTTGGTGATGGAGTGGTAGAACGTGGTGATAAACCCTTCAGGAGAGAAGGAAAACATTTCAATTTTCTGCAGCAACTGGCTAGAATTTACTGCAAGAACAATCCTTTATACTTGAAACTTTGTCAGCCATGTGCATGAATGATTGTTTTCTGCTGAGTCATTTGTGTGCTGTGGACCACTGTTGATCACGGCGATTTTAAAGTAAGAAGAACTTGAATTTTGAAAGAATGTTTTATGTGGTGTTATTATTAGTTCCTTATCGCAAATTATTTCTACCCTGTAGTTTGTTTGAATGCACATGCTGTGAATGAACTAGAGAGATATTTTTATGCAGTTTCTACAAATAGTAGAAACCTTTCATAATGAGAACAATTATTAACTTTAGTCAGAGGAAGGCCTCCATATTTTCCTTACATATTAAATATATTATTAAGTATGCATCATCATTATTTTATCATTAATTCTAAGAAAATTAATTTCAAACTTTAAAAATTTCCTTTTTTATCATTTTTTTTTGTTTTGTTTTTGATTTTATTTGTTTTCAAGACAGTGTCTCACTATGTATCCCTGGTTGTTCTGGGACTTGCTACACAGACAAGGCTTTCCTCATACTCATAGATTACTACCTGCCTCTGCCTCCAGAGTTCAAGTACTGGAGTTAAAAGCATAAGCTAGCAGAGCTGGTGATTGTCACTTATCAATTTTTTGAAATATGCATAATGGATAAAGTGATAGATATTTCTAAGTCTTTCAGCTGAATTTTCAAAATGGTGTATTTACATTTATTTATTTATTTATTTATTTATTTATTTATTTATTTATTTATT
>JANHMN010000002.1:127818957-127833109 GCA_030674055.1 Rhabdomys pumilio | reverse complement strand
TATTTATTTATTTATTTATTTATTTATTTATTTATTTATTTATTTATTTTACATCCTGATCGTGTCCTCCCCCTTTCCCTTCTCTCCTCCTAGTCCCACACTTACAAATGCCTCTCTCCATTATTCTCTCTCCTTATCTTCACAGAAGGGGCCCTTGGGTATCATCCCAGTCTCCGACATTCAATCACCATAGACTTAAGGGTATCCTCTCTCACTGAAGCCCAGATAGGTAGACCAATTAAAGGAAAGGAAGCCAATGACTGGCAACTGAGTCAGAGACAGTCTTCACTCCAATTATTAGAGGACCTACATGGAAGACCACGTTTCACTTCTGCTACAAATGTGTAGGTGGCCTAGGTCCAATCCCTGTATGCTCTTTGGTTGGTGATTCAGTCTCTATGAGTCCCCACAGGCCCAGGTTAGTTGACTCTGTAGGTCTTCTTATGGTGTTCTTGATCTCTCCAGCTTGGTCAATTCTTTTTTTTTCTCATATATTCTTTTTTTATTGGATATTATGTTTACATTTCAGATTTTATCCCCTCACCCCATTCCCCCCACCACCCAGGAACCCCCTATCTCATCCCCCCTCCTGCCTCCACAAGGGTGTGCCCCCACCTACCCCCCAACCCTTTTCCCCTCCCCACCCTCGAATTCCTCCCTGCTTGGTGTTCAGCCTTCATGGGACCAAGGATCTCCTCTCCCACCCATGCCTGACAAAGTCATCCTCCTCTGAGTATACAGCTGAAGACATGGGTGCCTCCCTTTGTGCTTCCAGGCTGGTGGTTTAGACTCTGGGGAGCTCTGGTTGGTTGGCACTGTTGCTCTCCTCTTGGGGCCACCAACCCTTTCAGCTCCTTCAGTCCTCTAACTTCTCCATTGGGAATCCTTGATCAGATCAATGGGTAGCTGTGAGCATCTGCCTCTGGATATGTAAGGCTCTGGCAGACCTCTGAGGAGACAGCTACATCAGGCTCCTGTCTGCATGCACTTCCTGACATCCATATCGGTGTCTATCTTTGGTGATTGCACATGGGACGGATACCAAGGTAGAGTGGTCTCTAGACAGCCCCTCCTTGACTTTCTGTCCCACACTTTGTTGCCATATTTGCTCCTTTGAGCATTTTGTCACTCCTTCTAAGTAGGACCGAGGCATCCACACTTTGTCTTCCTTCTTCATGAACTTCATGTGGTCCGTTAGTTAAATCTTGGCTATTTCAAGCTTTTGGGCTAATATCTGCATATCAGTGAGTAAATACCATGTGTGCTCTTTTGTGATTGGGTTACCTCACTCAGGATGATATTTTCTAGTTCCATCCATTTACCTATTATATGGTCTATACCAATTATATGGTCTATTTATATATGGTATATACCAATTATATGGTCTATTTTGGAGAAGGTACCATGAGGTGCCGAGAAAAAGGTATATTCTTTTGTTTTAGGATGAAATGTTCTATAAATATCAGTTAAATCCATTTGGTTCATAACTTCTGTTAGTTTCATTGTGTCTCAGTTTAGTTTTTGTTTCCATGATCTGTCTATTGCTGAGAGTGGGGTGTTAAAGTCCCCCACTATTATTGTGTGAGGTGCAATGTATGATTTGAGCTTTAGTAAAGTTTCATTTATGTATGTGGATGCCCTTGCATTTGAGGCATAGATGTTCAGAATTGAGAGTTCTTCTTGGTACATTTTTCCTTTGATGAGTATGTAGTGGCCTTCCTTATTTTTTTTTTTTTTTTTTGATTACTTCTGATTGAGAGTCAATTTTATCCTGCTTGTTTCTTGGGACCATTTGCTTGGAAGATTGTTTCCCATCGTTTTACTCTGAGGTAGTGTCTGTCTTTGTCACAGAGGTGTGTTTCCTGTATGCAGCAAAATTCTGGGTCCTGTTTATGTATCCAGTCTACATCTTTTTATTGGAGAATTGAGTCCATTAATATTAAGAGATATTAAGGAAAAATGATTGTTGCTTCCTGTTATTTTTGTTATTAGAGGTGAAATTATGTTTGTGTAAGTATCTTTTTTGGGGGTTGTTGGAAGACTACCTTCTTGCTTTTTCTTGGTTATAGTTTCCCTCATTGTGTTGGAGTTTCCCATCTATTATCCTTTGAAGTGCTGAATTTGTGGGAAGATATTGTGTAAATTTGGTTTTGTTATGGAATATCTTGGTTTCTCCATCTATAGTGATTGAAAGTTTTGCTGGGTAGAGTAGTCTGGGCTGGCATTTGTGATCTCTTAGGGTCTGTATAATATCAGTCCAGGATCTTCTGGCTTTTATAGTCTCAGGTGAGAAGTCTGGTGTAATTCTTATAGGTCTGCCTTTATATGTTACTTTGCCTTTTTCCTTACTGCTTTTAGTATCTTTTCTTTGTTTTGTATATTTAATGTTTTGATTATTATGTGACTGGAGGTATGGTCTAGTCTATTTGGGGTTCTGTAGGCTTCTTGTATATTTAAGGACATCTCTTTTTTTTAGGTTAGGTAAGTTTTCCTCTATAATTTTGTTGAAGATATTTACTGGCCCTTTAAGTTGGGAGTCTTCACCCTCATGTATACCTATTATCCTTAGGTTTGGTCTTCTCACTGTGTCCTGGATTTCCTGGATGTTTTGTGTTAGGAGCTTCTTGCATTTAGAATTTTCTTTGACAGCTGTGTCAATGTTTTCCATGGTATCTTCTGCGCATGAGATTCTCTCTTCTATCTCTTGTATTCTGTTGGTGATGCTTGCATCTATGACTCCTGATCTTTTTCCTAGGTTTTCTACCTCCACGGTAGTCTCCCTTTGAGATTTCTTTATTGTTTCTACTTTCATTTTTAGACCCTGGATGGTTTTGTTTAATTCCTTCACCTGTTTGGTTGTGTTTTCTTGCATTTCTTTAAGGGCTTCTACCTGTTTACATGTGTTCTCTTCAAATTCTTTGAGAGTGTTGTTTATGTCCTTTTTATAGTCCTCTATCATCATCATGAGAAGTGATTTTAATTCTGAATCTTGCTTTTCCGGTATGATGTGGTGTTCAGGACATGCTATGGTAGGAGAACTGGGTTCTGGTGATGCCAAGTAAGTTTGGTTTCTGTTGTTTACATTCTTATGCTTGCCTTTCACCATTTGATTAGCTCTAGTGCTACCTGCACTTACTGGTTCTGACTGAAGTCTGCCTTTCCAGTTATCTTGGTTGTGTTAGAACTCCTCGGGGTCCAGATGTCTCTGTGATCCTGAGCTCCAGTTGTTCTGGGTACAGTGGCTTCTCTAGCATATCTCAGGGTATGGTGTCTCCACAGTAGTAGGCCAGCTAGGTGTTTGCTGCTCTGAGTGTAGTCGCTCCTTTAGGATGTCTCAGGATATGGTTTCTGCTTCTCTGAGTTCAGTGGCTCCTCTAGGCTGCAGCTCTGAGGGCAGTGGCCTGTCTAGGATGTCTTGGGAGTCATTTTCCACAGGGGAGCAGACCAGCTGGGTGTCTGCTCCGGCCACTGGGATCCGGGCAAGGGTGGGCCATGCTTTCTTTAATTAAATTCACACTTTTTTTTTCTGAAGAAAGGAATAAATATTTACTATTAGGAAATACTGAAATAAAGATCTTTGTTAGTTATAAATGACATCTCTCCCTTTTTATATCTTATTGAACGTTGTAGTGTCCAAATAAAAAACATTTCATATATTTTTATATGTGAGCATACACATACAGGCATCCTCACTATGCCATAGCACACGTGTAGAGGTCAGTGGACATCTTTCTACCATGTTAGTTTCAAAGACAGAACCCATTTGTATTTTTATCTGCTTATCCATCCTGTCAGCCCTAGATTACTTTTCCCCCCTTTCATATCTTTGTTATAAATTAATATATTACAAAGCATACTTTTGTGTTATATATTGTTTATGCATATCATTCATTTACCCTTCTATAATAGCATGGCATAGTGTGAATGACTTTTAGAGAACAAAAATTTATTATTTCTAAAATTGTAGGTGAGAGTACTGGTAGTTTTTTTGTCTAGTGCTGGCCTGTCTTCTGGTTTATCCACAGCCAGTTTTTGAGGATGTTGTTTCTCATCTGGTAGAAGGGATAAAAAGGTTCTCTGAGCCCTAGGGCATAATTCTATTCATGAGAATTCTGCCCTTGTGGACCAGTTACTTCTTGAAGACCATGCCTTCTGGAACTGACAGGACTCTACAAATTTTGTGGCTCAAAGTATTTAATCTGGAGTTGGAGAGACGACTCCAAAATTTGTAGGAAGAAGGAATTTCAATTGAAGAATTGTCACTATCAGACTGGTCTATGGGAAGATTTTCTTGATTACTGACAGATATGAGAGGTCCCAGTACATTGTGAGTGGTGCTACCTTTGAGCAGGTGGTCTTGTATAAGAAAGATACCTTTTCCTCCTCAAGTTCAATTTGACCATGTGTTTATAATAAAAGCCTTAGCTAAACACTTATCTATGAAGTAAATTCTTGAGATGGAAACTCATGGAGATTCAAATGTCAGACTTACTTTCTTCTCATTGTGCCAGTTTCCCATTCAGTTATATAAAAGCCAGGTACCATATTTTCCTCAGTATTTTGAAGTTGCTGGTATTGTGATTAATCAGTGCCCATGAGAGAAAATTTGTACTGACAGAATGTGATTACTGGGTAATTTGTTCAGATTTTTTTTTTTTTTGTAAACTGGGCTCATTCCTGTTTGTTTTGTATGATGGCATACATCATCCTTTGTTGGGGTAATTGTTTTCTGTAATAGATGTAAACAAAATTTATGTTAGTGTAGAGTTTACAAAGGAGAATTATATTAAATGATATATTAAAAGATGTATAAATCAGGCATGACGGCACTTTTTTTATATTTGGCTGATATGACACATCTCAGCATGTAGGAGGCTGCTATCTGCCAGTTTGAGGCCAGCCTCATCCACAAAGAGAGTTCTAGTGCAACCAAGGGTATACTGTGAGACACACCTCAAAAAATGCATAAGCTTAAATAGTCAGGCTTTCTGACTGCATAGGGGTTGATGTCAAAAGTGTCTCCTCTTCAGGAAAAAGACATTGGGATGGGTATGGCCCTCATGCCTCACTGGACAATGACAGGAGGACCGGTGCCATTACAAGGTCCCCTTTAATTACTGGAAGTCAGGCCTCTATTTCCGCCTTCAAAAGATTAGAATTGCCATGGCCCTTCTATACTTGGAGAAAGGGAAGAGATGTCAGGGGCAGCCCTGCTCATATACTGAAGGTCTAAAATCAGCCATAGGCCTAAAATCAGCAATAGGCCTGACATACATTTCTGCTAACACAAAGTCTTGGGTCTTTGTGGAAAAACACTGAAACAGATGGCTGTAAGCTATTATAAACAGGCAGCTTCAGTGGAAATTTACCAGCTTGAGTAGTCATAGACCATGTAAATAGGCAGCCTTGGCTGTTAGTATGAACTTAGATAAGGACAAGTGAATCATAGGCCGAGTCATAGTGACCTGTCCCCTGAACCTTCACCCAGCTGATACCCTGTTCTGAAAGATATCTGTATTCCCCCTGAACACCTATGCTTCTGTGTCATCCCCTTCCCCACATCCTTCCTTTTTGTGCTTATAATCCCTGTGCAAAAAAGTAAAAATTACAATTTGATTAAAAGAAATAATAAAAGAAAAAAGAAGAAATAGTCAGGCTTTGACTACTTTTATGAGTTTTAGCAGTAAAAGTTAATGACTTCCTCCATTTATTTTTAACTTGTTATTCTGTGTAAAGGTCATAAAAGGTTTTGTGGAAAGCAAACACACACTACCATTCTAGATACAAGAAAAACAAACAAACAAACAAACAAAATCAACAACAGATGTTAAGTTTGAATGACCTACATAGCTCCTGAAAAAACTTATTTTAGTCTTCTCAAAATATGCTGTATTTGTTTTGCTTTCTTGGGAAAATAAGTATAATTTCATACACACGCACACACACACACACACACACTTGTACATTATGTTTAGATGTAAACTTAAAATCCTCAGGTCTGGAAGCTATTGTAAGGGTAGGTCATAGAAGGAAAGTAAATTTTTACCCAATAAAGTCCAAAGTATAAAGTACTTACCAAACTCCTGTAAAAGACTAAATATGTGATAAAAAATGGCAGTAATTTTTCTGTCAGGTATGTCACATAAGGGCTGTCCAGCTCACTAACCTTACCACTCAACTTTTAGGAAAATCAGATTAAAGTACAAGGACAAATGATATCACACCCAACAGAATGTTTAAATTAGAAAACAAACCAATATACATCACATATCTTACTAGGTTATAGAATTTTTAGAACTGATACACCGAGGGCAAGAATGTGAAGAGGACTGATCACTTTGGACAACTCTGAATTGGTATTTAGAAAAGCAGAATGTCGGACACAAATAGTTCTGATGTTAGGCATATGGCCAAAGTGTCTCAACATATGCGGAGTTGTTTATTAAATACAAATATAGAGTGTTCATCACAATAGTTCCCATAATGACACAATGAATAAGACCACCAATGGGTGTATGAATTATGACACATTAACAGTACATAGTAGTAAGGGTGGATGACCTACAACTGCAGGGAGCATAGTGAGTAATTATCATGAGTATAACATGGCATGAAAGAAGTCAGATACAGATGATGGTGTGAACTCCATTTATATGGAGTTCAAAAGCTAAGAAAATGACAAATATATGGGACTTGGAATCTGAATGATGATTACCTTGAAAACCAGGGATTTGTGATGGTGCTAGGAGAGGAGAGGGTGCTAGCTAGTATTCTCTTTGATTATTTGGTTACAGAGAATAGCTGTATTTCCTCTGGCAAACACCCAGGAAATTTTCCACTTAGGATTTTGGCAGTTCTTAATGGAATACTTCAATATTTTATAAATTATTAAAGTACACGACGATGAGGGCTGGAGAAATGGCTAAGTGGTTAAGAGTATGTGTTATTCTTGCAGAAGAATAGCATTTGATTCCCAGCATCCATAGGATGGTTCACAACTATCTATAACTCCAGATCCCGGGGATGCCCACTTCTGACTTCCTCAGGCATCATTCATGCATGTGGTGCATACATAAATACATGTAGGCAAAACACTCATATAAAATAAAATGAATACATGTAATGAAAACATTCAAAATATGTGACTACAAATGACATATATATTTTTATAATATATATGGTATATTTATATATATATATATATAGTGCAAAATCAATTTCTGGTGTTTTGTATAAATTACTTGAGGATGTTTAAAGGACACTGTCAGGCTTATGTTGGCCTGATTAAATCCTAATTGGAAATTAATAATGTGAGCCACGTGCAGAGAACATTCAGAGCAAGCACATCATTCCTTTGTGCTACTCATTGTGGACAAGAGTCTCCATGCAGCGTCATGAGCCAGAATCATTGAGAATTGTTTGGCCATGCTTCTGTTGTTGAAGAGATCTCTCAGTCCATGTTTATATTAAGTAGGCAAAAGTACTAACTGTGCTCAAGAATACCAGCCCAAGAATATCTAAGCCCATATTAGATTATTCTTCATCCGTGCTATTCTCTATACACGCCTTTTCCTCTTGCTCTCTTGTTTTATCTACTGCAAGAAAACATTTCTGTTCACTTAATGGATTTCAGACCTTCTTTAAAAAATTCAGAACCATCTGATATTTATCTTGATTTGGATGTCATTCAGAGTGTTTGCAATGAAAGAGATTTTCTCTGTGCCTCTCTAATACCCATGATCCGTCACTGCCACTCGGCTGGGTGCCCTTGGTGTTGTCTTCCTTTTGATGAAATGTTTCATGAAAATAATATGAGATGCATAAATGTGCATTTTAAAAAGATAATTTGGGATATTAGGTGGGGCAGTTAGGTGGATATAGCAGGTTTATGCACTTAAATAGAAGTATTAGCCTGGTGTCATTTTAAACATGATGATTTTTATGAAATAATTAAAAACGCGATACAGGTGGTAATTAAAGAAGCCATTTGTGATCTACATATTCATGGGAAATGAAATTCCAGAATCAAACTACTATCCAGATGGGGTCTTCAAAGCCTGACTTTGCTTTAGTGAATCTAGAGCACTTAAATATTCATGAAAACTTTTAAACTTGTTTTTAAACTGGTGTCAAAGAGATGGAGAGTACAAGGGGAAATTTGTCTTTTTGTTGTTGGTGTGCCTGAAGTGAAATCTTATTGGTGAGCATAGCGTGCATCTTAACCACCTCCCAGTGTTTGAGTTTATCTCTTTACACTGCTCCAGACTCATTCGAGGTTAACATTCCTGAGCAAAAACAATGAGAAAGGTAGTTATGTTATCTACACCCAGATAACCACCCTCTCTTTCACCTCTTGGTGTTTTCTTCATGAGCAGATGACCTTCTTCATCCATGAATGTCAGTTATTTAAGGATGCACGTATGTCAGGTATATTGGAAAATTTGACTGTGAAGAACTTCCTGCTTCTTAATAGATATACTTTAGTTAATTTATGTAAAATAGTAGCATCATCAAAACCACCCAACTAGTGCATATAATGATTATCTTTTTATTAAGGAGAAAGTAATTTTAAAAACTTATTATTATTATTATTATTATTATTATTATTATTATTATTGTGTATGTAATGGGTTTGTGGATGAGTACTCATCTGATTTGATCATTCCATTTTACTGCTCTTGGTATTTGCTCCTAACAAGTGGTAAAAGGCACCAATTCCTAACAGTGTTCAGTCATAGCTAAATCCTAGTGAGCTATTTATAGTCAAACATAAATGGAAGAGAAGATAAACCTAGTTAATCAATGGCTCTGTGTCTGATTGGTGTTTTCAGGAAGTATGGGAAGAGAATGGCAAAAATTACTCCGTGACACTACATAGTTATGTATTTGCAACAGAAAAGGAGGGGCGGTGGGAAATAGAATTGACTGAAGTCATTTATGCTCTGAACAATAAGCATAACCTGTCTCTGGAGTAAACAGGTTTTTGGTTAGCAAAACACCTTGATAGGTTGTTTGAGTTTCATGTGAAGGCTCCTGGCGTCAGTTTGCCAAAATGTCTGTATGAGTCTTTGTGTTTGTCTTTGCTTCTGACCCTCCCTCTCTCCCTCCCTCTCTCCCTCCTTCCCTCCCTCCCTTCCTCCCTTCTTCCTCCTTCTCTCCCTCCTTCCCTCTGTCCTTCTTTCCCTCCTCCTCTTTCTGCTTTCCATCCTTCTCCCCCCCCGACCCCCCATGAAAGGATGAAGGAAGAGTTTTGAAGTTGGAGAAGTTTTGACCGAACAAAATGAAAGTACCAAAAAGGAGTTCTGAAGAAGAGGGGACTGTGTAAAAAGTGGGGAGCATATTCTTCTAAATACATCCCATTCCTTTTAAATGTAAACACGTTGAAAAGTAAACATTGGTGTCAATGAATATCCTGGAATGCTTTCTTCACACTGAAAAAATTGTCAGCTTTTTCTCTTCTGAACTCCTTGGTTACCTTTTTTTCCTGCTATTTTTTTTTTTTTAATCACATGCTTTGCTGAGAATTCTCTCCAATCACTCTAGCCTGTCTCAAAAACAGGGAAGGAACTTTTTTTTTTTAAATTTTATTTTTTCTTTTATTGAAACAAAAACTCTATTATTCTTGTTTTATATAATATATCCTGATTATAGTTCCCCCTCCCTGTACTTGTCTCAGTTCCTCTCCACTCCTCCGCCCCTTCGGGTCTACTCTGTTTCTATCTCTCATTAGAAAAGAACAGGCGTCTAAGAGATAGCAACTAACATGACAACATAAGATGAAGCAAAAACTATCACATCAAAGTTGAAAACAGCAGTCTAACCAGAGGAAAAGAGTCCCAAGAGCAGAACAAGAATCAGAGACCACTTGGTCTCAGTCATGAGTCCCATTAAAATACTAGGCTAGTAGCTATAACATATACTCAGAGGATCTGGTGTAGACCTATGTAGGCTTGCTGTTCTGCTTGCTGTTTCAGTCTCTGTGAGTTCATATGTTGACTGAGGAGGCTTTGTTCTCTGAGTGTCCACCATCCCTTCTGGCTCCCAGGATCTTTCCACCTCCTCTTCTGTGGGATTCTCTTAGCTCTGACAGGAAGAATATGTTGGAGACCTCCAATTTAGGGTCTCTCACTATCACATAATATCTGTCTGTGGGTGTCTGCATTCATCAGGAAAGGAACATGTAGCCCCCAAATTACCATTAATTCCTCAGTGTTATCAAATCTCTGAGTTCAGCTAACTACAATTGACTTTAAAGATTGGGATATTTGGGTTGTGGTTTTGGTTTTCACTGGATTATGAGAATCCAGGCAAGTTTTACAATCACTCCGTGTAATTTAAGGTGCGTTACCTGAACCTCATTTGGAGTTCTTCCACCCATGTTAATTTTTTGTGGAATTTGTCAAGTAGAATTTTCCTTTGTTTGGTCTGGCTGGTTGAAGTTTTGTTTTGTTTTTTGTTTTGGTGGGTTTTGGTGTTTTGAGTTTGGTTGTTTGTTTTTTTTGGGGGGGTGCTTTTGTTTTTGTTTTGATTGTTTATTTCAAGACAAGAATTCTCTGTGTAGCCTTGGTTGTCCTGGAACACACCTTGTAGAACAAACTGGTCTCAGACTTATTTAGATCCACGTGCCTCTGCCTCTCAAGTACTGGAACTACCAATGACTGGCAAATTTTTCATTTTTAAACATTAGATGTTTACATTTTTTAATAGAAAGTTATTTCTCTCTGTTGCCAATGTTTCCCATGTATTTGTCTATCTTTTGATTTAAATCACATATTTTAATGTTTTTAATTTTGTATTCTAGGGCCATCAAGACGGTCCAGCAAGCAAAAGCATGTATCGTACAACTCTGGATGACAACCTGAAATCCATCCTTATAGCCAAGGGTGTAAAGAGACAACCCTCTCATTTGAGAAAATCTACTGACCTCCATCTCCACACATATACTATGGAATGCATGCATTCACAAACTCATATGGACACACACACAATAATAATAATAATTAATAAAACCAAACTTTTATTTTGTACATTTTAATTAAAATATAATTGTATCACTTTCCCTCATTTCTTCCCTCCTTCCATTCTCTTTTTAGTCCCCTCCCCCAACTCCTTCTCATCCCTCTACTCACTCTCAAGTTGATAGTCTCTCTTCTTTCTCAATTATTATTGTTACATACATATATGTACATATGTATGCACAAATATATAAATACAACCTGCTGAGCCCATTTCTGTTGTCCATATGTGGCTTCAGAGTTGACCATTTTGTATTGGACAATAGACTAAGTCTCCTTCTCTATCATTCGTTTCCTACAGTTACTTATCTAAAAATGGGAACCCTAAGAGTTTTTTTCCTTCCATATTAGCATGTCTATTGAAATGAACATTTTAAAGATTTTGTTTATGCAGGCATTTCTATGAGGAACTGTTTTACAGAAGATAAGTTGATGTTCTGGCTTTTACAATCTTGTTGCCTCCTCTCCCATAATGTCCTATGAGTCAGTCATAGATTCAGGAGTTGTGATGTAGATGTATTTCCTAGGGCTGGGTTCTCCACAGTCAGTTGATTGCTACAGTGTATCCATTTGTGATTTTCTGTAATGATCTCCATTTGCTATAAAGAGAAACTCCTTTAATAAGTGTGGCACCTTATACCTACTCTTATGTGTAGGTATAGAGATGAGATTATTAATGTATTAGAAAATCGTGCTGGTCTAGAAAAGTGGCAATAGGAGATTTTCTTCGAAGATTCATGGTATCACTGTTTATAGAAAGATGACTAGATTTCCAGGACCAGGCATCATTTTTTTTCCCGGTGAGTGAGTGTTAGATTTGATTAGACAGCTGTTGGCTACCACCAAGATCTAAGTTCCGCTTACTGTACCTTTACGAATAGCTTGCTATTGAGAACATTGTTAAAGTTCATAGGTGTCACAGGAGGGTCGAACTATTAATTAACCGCTCCCTCTCTTGGCAGCTTGCATTGTATTTTCTGGTACCATGGAAGCTAGACCACAAGAAGGAGGCTTTCATGTTAAATCCAGCTCAGATAATCTGAGACCTGTGTTCTAAGTATGCAGTGTCTTCAGCAGTGGGGGCTTACTCTCAACCTCTGAGAAGTAACCAGTGGGACTGGCCATAGTTCATATTATTTTAGGAGTCACTTGGACTATCTTGACCAACCATTGCTGCTTCATATTACTTGTATCCGCTATTCCTCTCTCAAGCCTCCTCTTTGGTGGATCCTCTATATTTTCCTGGTTTCTGCAATGATTCTGTGTTGTACACTCACATCAGAAGACATAGAGCCAGGAATCTCAAATGAGAGGGAACATATGACATCCAATTGCCTGTAATTTACATGATTTATTTTTCTTTACAGCTGAACAGTGTTCTACTATGCATATGTTTCACATTTTCATTACCTATTCATCTGTTGGAGGGCGTTTAGGATGGTTCCACTTCTTAGCTATTGTGAATAGGATATCAATGTCTGAGAAGGTATTGACAGAGACATTTAGCTGAAGGCAGAAAACCTACCTTGAATGTAGATAGTATCATTCTATGACTGCTGTTTTGGTCTGAATACACAGACAAAACTGGAAAGCAATTATCTTCTCATCTCTGCTTTCTGATTTGGACATTATTCAAGCAGCCTCAAGTTCCTGCAGCCATGACTTCCAAGCTACCACAGACTAGAACCTCAAACTGTTATTCAAAGGAAACTTTCACTGTTTAAATTGCTTTTTTCTAGTATTTTTTCAAGTGGTGAAGAAAAGTACTACACCATCTCCTTAAAAATATTTCCTAGTAAAAAAGTTTTTTTTTTTTCTATTAAAATCCTGCCCACACATCTTGGCCAATGGTTTAGAATTATGAGACATTTTGCAGTCATGCTGGACAAGTGAGTTTATGTTGTCTTTCACATAATTTCCTCATATGCCTTTCCATTGTAATAAAACTCAGGTGACTGGAGAAATTATAGGTGGATAAAAGAAACCTGAGAGTCAGCACACCCAGAAACCAAGTTTAAGACTGAAACAAAACAAAACAAAACAAAACAACCCAAACCCAAACCAAATAGAACACTTCCATTTTCAAAATTTTCTCTTTTTCACATCATTAACGTTTTGTCAATTTTGTTTTCTTTAATCTAAATAAGAATTTTTCTTTCTTTAAAAAAGATCCATGTTATTTTTCAAAAGTTGCACGTAGGTAACAGTAATTAACAATAAAAGAGGCTATTAATACGAAGAGGAATCAGAAGGAATACACGGGAGGGTTTTTAGGGAAGAAAGGGAAGGGTCAAATTATATTAATGTATATTATAAGCTCAAAAATAAAAGAAATAATTGAACAAATAAAAATTATGTGTGTCTGTATATGGGTATATGCATGTGAGTGCAGTGTTTGTGGAGGCCAGAAAAAAGTGCTAATCTCTTCAATTTATAGTCAGCTGTCTGTCAACTCAGATGGGTGGTGGGAACTTAAGGAGGGTTGTCTGGGAGAGCAGAAAGTGCTCTTAACTTCAGAGCTAGCTCTCCAGTCCCTGAACTATCTTAAACTATTTATTCCCTAATGGTAATTTGTCTAAGGGTAGGGGGAACAACTTTGCTAATGTAAAAGTTTTGTTTTAATTTAATTTAATTTAATTATTTAATTTAATTTTCCTTATAGAGATTTTAAGTTTTTGAGAAGTTGCCATCTTAAAAATATTTGGCATATACAAAGAAAAACACTAATTTAGGCTAAGCACTGCCCTTTGACTATATAATTCTTAAATCTTTTTTTTTTTTTTTGAGGAAATGATGGATTGGTATGGTGGCACATAACTTTGAATTCCAGCACTTTGAATTCCAGATATTGAGATACTGATGCAGGCAGGTCTCTATGAGTTTGAAACCAGCATGGTGCACACAACAAGTTCCAGGCCAATCAGAGCTACATAGTGTGACCGTGTCTCCAATAAACAATCAATCAAACAAACAAGCAAACAAACCAAATCCAAACCAACCAAACCAACCAACTCTATCCCCAAACACTCAACGCAAACCAAACCAAAACCAAAGCAAACCAAAGGAAACCAAAGCAAACCAAAACCAAAACCAAAACCAAAACCAAAACCAAAACCAAAACCAAAACCAAAACCAAA
>JANHMN010000002.1:127759714-127818947 GCA_030674055.1 Rhabdomys pumilio | reverse complement strand
CCAAAACCAAAACCAAAACCAAAACCAAAACCAAAACCAAAACCAAAGCAAACCAAACCAATCCAAAAAATGGTAACTATAGATTCTGAATGCAAGGATGAGAAAAAAGAATTAGAGGAAAAAAAAAACAGTGGTAGAATCTCTCCATCTTAAAAAAGTCAGTACACCCAAGGACTAATGACGTTGACTGAACTCTGAACAGAATAACCCAAAGAAATCTTGATACTTTTTGGAGATCAAACTTCTCCAAGGTAATGGAAAGAAAGCATTTTTAAAATGTCAGAACATAGAGCTCATGATGTTTTCCCATAATTTCCTAGCAGCCACCTGCCTGTTTCTTCTACTTGGACTACAATGTGGCTTCTTATTGAATCCAGAATTAATAGAATTAAGAGAAGAAACAAATAACTCCATCACTATAGAAGAAGAATGTAGTGTCTGAAATTTGACTTTCCCCTCTACATAACATTACATTAGACAGACACTGTTTTCCAAATGCTAGTTGAAAATAGAGGATCCCTGGATCAGATCAAAAGGAATTTATATTTTATAGCAAAGTCCACAAGGCATTCCATTCTTAAATTATTTCACCCTGCCCCAAGTCTCATGGACAGATCTTAAGGTGTGAGCAAGATATTAGAATATTGACTTTAAAGAACCCTGTGTTTCTGTAACAAGCGGAGATTAAAAAAGAAAACAATGAGAAAAATGGGATGTTTTTATAAGGGGAGAAAAATTTGAATGCCAGGATATTTCGAATCAAAATCTATCTTTGCCAGATGGAAAGTATCATTTTTTCCCAGTAACTGAACGAAAAATGGAAAAATAAACAATAATCCATATTTTTTAATTGGATATTTTCTTTATTTACGTTTCAAATGTTATCCCTTTTCCTGGTCCCCCCTGGAATTCTCCTATCCCATCTCCCTCCCCCTGCTTCTATGAAGGTGTTTCCCCACCCACCAACCCACTCCCACCTCCCCACCATAGCATTCCTCTACACTGGTCCCTTCTCAGGACCAAGGGCCTCTTCTCCCATTGATGCCTGACAAGGCCATCCTCTGCTACATATACGACTGGAGCCATGGGTTCCTCCATGTGTCCTCTTTGGTTGGTGGTTTAGTCCCTGGGAGCTCTGGGATGTGTGTGAGATCTGGTTGGTTGATATTGTTGCTCTTCCTATGGGGTTACATATTTTTTTATTTTACCAAAAATGCTCTAGGGATAAGAGCAAATGAGCTATTCTTCCATGACAGAAAATGAGGAGCATGGAGCCAGTAAAAGTATCCAGAAATAATGACTAAGCCTTTTCCAAACAGAATGGAAATGATAGAAAAAATCAGGGAGAAAGAACAACACAAGGCATGTTAATATGGATCCTTCACCTCTTCATTTCTCTACATTAGATTGATGGTTCTCAGTGTCTGAGCCGGAGGATGTATAAAGGCTTGTATTATGACAGAGTGAGCAAAGGAAGCTAAAGGGAGATAACATTTTTCCTGTTACTTAATAGACAACACCAGTAGACAAAGCTGTGTATACACCTTGAGCAACTGCTAAGAATGTTGAACCTCACTCAAGATACTTAAAAGCACTGCTGGTAAATCAGAATAAAGTTTGTATACAATCGAAACTAAAAGCCATGAAAAACAAGAACTCCTGGATGTAATTCAGGGAACTTGTAAGAGGATAAAGAAATTCTTAAACATGAAAGGTGATGTGAGTTATATTGCATCCTTCCTAAAATGTAGTTAGTTGAAGTGTACTGCAGAGTATAAGTGGTTTTTTTTTTTTTTTTTAAGGGAAAGGGCCTGATATTGCAAGTTAGAACACCCGGGAACACGGGACTGGCTGTAGAGAGTTGTGGGGCTAGTGGCTTAATAGTGGATTAGTAAAATCAGAAGCAAGGGGACCTTGGTAAAGGAAGTCAGGGGGCACATGAAGAGCACCGGAAGTATGGAGTTTTGCTTATTTTGGATTTTGTGGGGGGCATTTTTATTTGTTGGAAAGTGGCACAATCCCCCACTGCCCCATTTCTTCCCATACTATCATGTGAATCATCTACTCTTTAGATTTAAAATTGAAACTCATTATATATTAAGTTACATTATAGGTTTAGTAGGTTTTTAATGGAGGGACCTTAGGCCTAGCTTTCACTTTTTTTCTCTTATCAGTGTATAATCATTATACAAAAAAAACAAAAAACAAAACAAAACCTTGTGGCACTGAGGCATTTTCAGAGATGTCTAGCATTTGCTTTAATCAAGTCCACTTCCCATCACCCTCCACTCCTCTCTCCACACCAAGGTTCCTTTGTCACCTGGAATGCTTCCCTTTGCACTTTCATATCACACATATGTAATTTATACTTTCTCATGTGAGACAAAACATGCAGCATGAACTGAATCTGGCTTATTTTTCTTCACATCATGATCTCCAGTTCCATTTGTTTGCCTGAAAAATAATATCTCATTCTTTTTCATGGCAGAACAGAACTGCGTTGTGTATACGTGTTGCTAGGGTTGATGGTCAGGGGTAATGGTGGCATATCTGGAATTTGTCAACAGAGACCAACTGCTTTACTTAATGAAGTAAAAGGCAAGGTTTAAGTCATGATTCTTTCCATACAGAGGTTCAATAGCTTCATGGTTAGATAATGTGTTAAGTAGAAAAACTGAAACTGGGGACCCAGGATTTTGGAGTAGGGACACTTTTGTATGCCAAATATATAGGAAGCATAGAGAATAGAGAAATACATGCACTTGCCTATAAGGTTAATCTCTCTCTCTCTGTCTCTCTCTCTCTCTCTGTCTCTCTCTCTCTCTCTCTCTCTATCTCTACCACATTGCTCAGAAAACATTTTTTGCTTTAAGTAAAATTGCTGCAGTGTTAGAGAACAGCCATTATCCTATTCTTTATCTCTTTGTCTCACCTCTTCCCTCCCCTTCTTTCTTACTTTCCTGTCTTCTTTCTTTTCTTTCAAGGGAAAAGAAGTGACATCATTTTCCCAATGCTTCCTTAGCTTCTGGGATCAAATTCTCTCTCTCTGTGTATGTGGTGTATAGATATGTGTAGGTGTGTGTGGTGTATGAGTATGGTATGTGTAGAGGTGTGTGTGTGGTGTATAGGTATGTGTAGGGGTGTATATGTATGTGTGTATGATATATAGATATGTGTAGGTGTCTCTGTGTGTGATACATAAATATGTATAGGTATGCATGTGGTGTTTGGGTATGTGCATGTGGTATATGGATATGTGTAAGTATGTGTGTGTGTGTGTGTGGTGTTTAGGTATGTGTGTGTGGTATATAGATATGTGTAGGTGTGTGTGTCTCTGTGTGTGGTGTATGGGAATGTGTAGGTGTGTGTTTATGTGTGGGATATGTGTGTGGTGTAATGGCATGTGTAGTTGTATGTGTGGTGTGTGTAGTGTAAGATGTGTGTAGTGTATGTATATGTGTGTGGTGTATGGTTATATGTAGGTGTGTGTGTGTGCAGTGTGTGTATACATGGTGTGTGTGTTTGCGTGTAGTCTATGGGTATGTTTAGGTGTGTGTGTTTGTGTGATGTATGTGTGATGTGTGTGTGTGTGTGTGTGTGTGTGTATGTGTGCATGTGTATGTGTGTGTAGGTGTGTGTGTTGGTGTGTGCGTGAGTTTATGGTGCATGTGTGTGTATGCAGCTTTACAAGTGCTTTCTTGCTCATAAACTCATAAGATAGGATGGTGGGACCATGTTGTAGTTTTGCCCATTTATATTGAAATTCATTGAACTCATATGTTGTTTTTTCTTATTGTTATTTTTTTCTAAAATACATAAAATAGGTCAGGAGATGGCTCAGTGGGTAAAGGTACTGACTGCCAAGTACGACGATGAGTTCAGTTCTTGGAACCCAGCTGCCAGGAGGAGAGAACTGACTCCCTCCCACATGGTGTCTTCTGCCTTCTATGCACATTGTGGCACACACTCACCCATGGACAAAATAATTAAATAAATGAAATAAAATACTGAAAACAAAATTTGGGTCAGTTTTTGTCTTGATTCTGATCATAGGCGTCTATACGATGATCTCTTTCCTGGCTCCTCTGCTTGAATTTTACAGTGATAGAATAAAAAAGAATAAGAAAGAAAATCATAGGACAAAAAAATGTCATTACTACTGTGGTCTTAGAGTCATTTACCAAAATAAAAATTTTAGAGTGTAAGATTACTTTAGAACTTAATGAATTCCTCTAGAACATAAACAATCTTTTTGTCCTACATATCTAAGAAACCCAAGTATGTAATTAGTCAGATTCATGTAGTTTCAAAATGGGAACATTTCAAATTGAATAGACAAAAGGCATTTTCATGAATAATGGGTGTGTATGATTTTGGTTTCTTTCTGCATAAAACCAACCCTGGAAAAGCAGTGCGAGGATGTACCTTGGCAATTACCCTAATTAACTCCTGGGACACCAATGCCTTCTTGGCTTTGGGTCAAGTTTGAAATTAAGAAAGTGAGCAGCTTTTTTTTTTTTTTTTGTAATTATGTGGGAAAGAGGATATTGTCATGTGGGGCTTGGTTTTGTTTGGAACTAAGCTATTTAAAGTTGAATTGTCTACGTTATTTTTCTACACATTGTCTTAATTGTCTTAGAATGTTCATCAATATCTATAATATTGATGAAGTGATGGGCAAGACACTTCTAGCCTGTTAAAAATGTTTTTTGTATGCAGATATTAGACAGGCGGCTATTTTATATGCTTTGAACAGGTTGACACAAGTCTCAATACAAAAAAAAAAGTCACTAAGGCTACAGCAAAATTCAACATCTTTTCTTAACCTTATCAACTTTTTATTACTATAACAAAAACTTGAGGCAATATGTTTATAAGAAAACCTTGTATTTTAGCTCATGCTGTTTGAAGTTTCAGTCTATGGTTGTTGGTCCTGTTGTTTGCAGGACTTGAGATGTCATGATGGGGAGAAGTCATGGTGACAGAGTGAATGGCTTGCACCTGAAAAACTATGAGGAGAGGCTACAGCCCCTTTAGGGACAAATACACTGTGAGCCCAAGGCTTGGTCACACCTCTTAAAAAGTCTACTGCCTCCCAATAGTGCCAAATTGGGAGCAGATGAGATGAGTTGTTGGGAGCTATTCTACATCCAGACGATGACATTAACTTTTTTTTTTTTTTCAAGTTCAGGGATATTACTATGTGAAGACTACTGTAAGAGTCACAGTTGGTGTCTGTGACCATGATAAATTATACTATACTCCAGTGTTTCTACTTGGAAGGTGTTTCTGGAAAAATATGTAGATGAGACAGGAATTTTAAGAGGAAAGTAATGATGACATTATAATGACTTGTTAAGTGAAGGGGTGGGTCAAAAAGGCTCAATCCTGTCCTTTGTAGAAAGTTCTCTGTGTGCTGTATCATGCATGTGGAAGCACAGATGTGGTTTTGCATGCTGATATGGAGTGACAGTCAGAAAGGTCACTAGTAGGGATTTTCTTTTCTCATGCCAACCTACTTATAATTTCTTGCCCCAACTCCACCCAGTAGGATGTTATGTTATGATTATGACTTATGAGTATGAATTTAGTGTTCCACCATTAGTTGGAGTGGAAAGCAGATGAATTTGTGACTCAGTAAAGAATAGTTCATTTGCTGATGGTGCTTTTTCTATTTAGAGTGTTGAATTTCAAATGCTGAGATGATTTCTGTAGACCTCCCATCTTTTTTGCTGTGACTGTTCTTACAGCCGCTGCTAGTTGTCCTGATACAAACTGCTGAGTTCTCAGATGCTTGTTTGTGGCTCTGTTTGCCCATGTCATCTGATCACAGTGGGAGCTGATCTTTCTCATCTTTACTTTCTTAGGACCCTTCGAGGAGTTTTCCCTATGCTTCAGAAAGTTGAGGAAGCTTGTTTTTTTTCCTTTGGTAAGCAACTTGAGTTAGATGGAAGTAGAGGCAGAAATGTAACTAAGAGCATGTTGGCTGGAGTGTGCAGTATGCCCCCTCTTCTCTTCCTTGACCTGGACTTAGTGTTCATTTGGTCATTCTAAAGGGAAACGATAACATGAATCTGGTTTCTTTAACCACACTGAAGCACAGGAAACGACAGGGTAAAGTTGGTGCAATACTTGATGCAACATTACTATGTTTTGGTACTAGTAGAATGTGTTAACTAGTCACTAGCAAAGCCAACAAAGAAAGGTTTGGTTGGAGATGCTTTGTTTGAGGCTCTGTCAATTTCCCAGTAACAGATAACAAAATGAAGTAAGGTGGCTTTGTATGTTTTATTTGGAATGAACAAATGTAAAAGAGTTGGAGAAAAGCAAGAAATCAAGGTAATGAAACAGTGTTTCTCTTTTGCAAGTTGAAAGCATTTGTTCAAAGAAAGCATTGAGCAGCATTGGCTCAATAAATACTTAGATAAATATAAAGCCCTCTTGGTAAGAATATTCCTCAACCATCCTCAGAATCTTCATGTTTCCACTGATAGCAGAATTACTTGTTAGAAGCACAGATCATCAGTGTGGCTTTGACTGTGAACTGTGCAACAGGTTTGACCAGGCTTCCAAGTTGGTCTAATTTCAAGTAATGTCAGTGGAGGTAGAGGAGATAAGACTTTCAACCCAGGAAATGCTCTTATCATCTGTTCTATTCGGGATTGTAGTTGACAAAAAGAAAGAGTTAAAAATTTTTATTTCAATCCCAATTTTTGAGATATTACCAACATTGATTAAAAATATAGATCGTTCATCTGTTTCAAGAAACCATGTTTAATGAATAAGTGACTGCAGAGATCTGGAGGAATTGTGTTGCCAAGTCTGGAATGGCCTCCGCTCAAGATAGGAGACTAAGAGCTTTGGGACAGTTGACTCTGGCCAGTATTATCTGGCTTTACAGACTGTAGACTGCTGCTAGTTCTGAAGAGAACTTTCTAGGCTTTCTTTGCGTGTGGTCTTTCACAGACAGAATGCTTTATTTGACAACTTTAAATTTGCAGGCTCATGTTATATTGTCCATGGTAGAAAAATGTGTGAAATTTTTATGTAGCCAATTTGCTCATTTCGTTTCATAATTAGCCATAATTAAATGTACTTTGTATGGGTTATAATTAATATTTTATGACATAGAATAAAGAGAGTTTAAATATCTAATTTGAAAGATGGATTCAATATTTAGAAAGCGGAGTCCATACTTAATTGTTTGTAGATAACCATTTCTTTCTAATTGAAGAAATGATATTAAGTGCTGTTAAGAGTCACCCAGGCTAATAGCAATTTATCTGGTGGAATTTGTGAAAATTGGTTATAAATACGTATTTAACTAATGAGATAATCACACAGATTACTGTGTTGCTAAGGAATATTTATCTTAATCATCATCAAACTAATATAGTATTTAGGATTTTAAAATTCTTTGTTGTAGTTTTGAAAGTAAGCTTTGGCTGGTAATCATGGCTGGAAGTTGTTTTTTCTTTCTTTCTTTTTTTTTTTTTCAATGACCTCTTCTAGAGTCAGTGTGAAAGTCAAAGCATTTTTGTTTGGAAATTGTGTGTGTGTGTGTGTGTGTGTGTGTGTGTGTGTATTTTTGTGAGTGTGTTTGGTGGATTAGCTACTTTTTGAACACTATGTCCTTCTAGGAGCTAGAACTGATAGTAAAAACACCAAACAAAGCATAGTCTGCTAAAGAAGGAAGAAATAGATTTCCTGCTTATGAATAAGTGTTTCAGTAACATAAAATTATCGAGTAGTTAAGAGAGATTTGTTCTTATTTTTATCACCGGACTTATAGCTTTATAGTCATATTGTAGAGTCACTTCTGACCTTGAAACTGTCACCTCTTCTTTCCATAACTGCAGAAGCCATACAAACTAGGCATACTTGAAGATATAAATAGAAGGCTGCCATCAGACCACTCCTCCATGAGATCAGGGAACCCCCTTGACAACTCTGCGAAGTGAATGGAAGCATTCAGAGAGCTAAGTTCCTCCCAATGGATGATACATTCCAACTGACAACATCTGGAAGCGATGACACAGTTTTGAGTTTGTGACCAAGCCTTGCTCAGGGTCATGAAGCCATCATTTAATGAAATAGTTCAGCCTCAATACACTAGGGATTCCCTGTAAGTGCTCTATTCGGCAAGGGACCTGAAAGGTTTTTAGTCATTCCCTTCAACAGAGGACGCCAAAACAAATTTGATAGGCTGATTTCCTTTTTCCCATCTAAAGAAGTGACATCCTTTAAAGCCACTCATTCACAGCAGTGAATTCTATTTCCTTGAATCAGGAAAGGCTTCCAGCAGGAGAGGACTGTGGCCTGGCGCATATGGTGTCCGTGGGCAAAGCACGGCAGGCAGGATCTGCAAGGTTCAAGTAACTTCACAGGGCACCGGGTTGGGAGCTAATGGGTGAGCTATAACTCTCTGAAAACAGTTATAGCGTTACTGGGGAAGAACAGAACCCAGCTGGCCTCTGCTTTATGAAGGCCAGACGAGGGAACAGAGTTCAGTTAAAGCAAGGATTGACAAAGGAGGTCCTGAAGTGCTGGCATGCTTATGAAAGGGCTTCCTGTCCTCTCTTCCCACACCCATACATATTCAGCTGTTCGTCGCATAGTCCCAAGAGCAGACTGTCAGAACTTCAGGCCCGTCACAGCTTCGTAGAGAATTGAAAACTGGTTGAACTGAGCTGTAGCAGTTCATGAACAAGAAATCTTATTAAACGATTCTGCCTTTCCAGACTTAAGTTCTGAGAGTCCTTTCAACACCACCAGGATATGCATAGTTTCACTGGGAAGTGAGTTTTTTTTTTTAAATTGGTTATTTTATTTATTTACATTCCAAATGTTGTTCCCTCTCCCGGTTTCCCCTCCACAACCCCCCTGTCCCATCCTGTCCCTCTTCCCTCTATGAAGGTGCTTCCCCACCCATCTACCCACTCCTGCCTCACTACTTTAGCATCCTCTACGATGGGCCATCGAACCTCCACAGAACCAAGGGCCTCTCCTCCCATCGATGCCCCACAAAGCCTTCCTCTACTTCGTATTGCAGCTGGAGCCATGGGTCCCTCCATGTGTACTCTGGTTGGTGGTTTAGTCTGGGAGGGGGGTACGGTTAGGTTAGTTGATATTGTAGTCTTAGGAGTTTACTGTTGCCTGATATGAGCCAGGCACTTCCCCTTTAGGTGTTTACAGTTACATGCATCCACTCACTTAATTGATTTTCTTTTAAAACATTTACTGAGTGGGTGTGTAAGGGGTGTGATCGATTTCAGTGGCGGTAAAAAAAAAGGGACACAAAGTTATTTGCAAATATGTCCATAAATGCATTCAATTTTATCGTTAATGCAGCTTTAAACTTGGTGTCGGTTACTGCAGATAAGACTAGAAATAACCAGATAAGCAGTTGGGATTATATCGAACATAATTTTGTATTCCGATTTGCAAGCAGAGTTTTTAGAGATCGCTTATTTCACCAAAGTGATGTAAAAAGGAAAGATTTTTAGTTGGTAGGTAGAAACTTTCTTTCATGCTAGAACTTAAGCTGTTTTCTGTTGTCTATTACAATGGATTTTTTCCAATCCTTACAATAAAACCTTAGAAGGAACTCAGCCAGAGAGTAAGACCATTTTTAACGTTCTTAGCACAGTATACTGCCATTCTGAAATTCTATCTAGTTTATATCTTGAATGCCGTTTTCTTTTTGTTGTTGTTGTTTTTTTGTTTTGTTTTGTTTTGTTTTGTGCTGAGAATTGAATGGAAGGCACATCCTCAATGAGTGCTCTGCTATTTAGCATCATGCCCAGCCCCTCTGGGTATATAATTTTAATTTTACTTTTGTGTATATGTGTGTCTTTATGTGTGTGTAGGTGACCATAGGAGCTGGAAGAGGGTGTCAGACTCCTGGGCGCTGGAGTTACTAGCGCCTTCTGATGTGTGCTCTGGGAGCTGAACGCAGGTTCTCTGCAACAGTAGTGGGCATTCTTAGCTGCTGAGCTTTCTTAGCTCTTTGACTGCTTTTGTTTTTGTTTGTTTGTTTGTTTGTTTGTTTCATCCTTCGCTGGAATTGGCAGTTAATGGAGCTTTATAGTTTGAGTTAATCTTAAATACTTTCTATATGGAACCAGATGGATTAAATTATGTATAGCCAGATGTGTGATCACGAGCATACAAAACTACTTCTGGAACTTTTAAATGAAAGATATCCTTTTGGAATTCCATTTGGGAATGTTGATGTCACACATACACCTTGCCTAACTAGTACAACAAATACACATTAACTCTTTAGTAAGTTTGCCTCTCAAAGGGCTTCACTAATGTATAGTGAAGATCTGTTTGCTGTAAATACAGTGGGCAGCTACTGAGCCTCCTGTATATAGAACCCAGAGATATTAGTTCTGCACAGGAGAGTGCCACAACAACCATCCAAAATGCTGTGGGCTGATTTTAGGAAAGCTCACTCTCCTTATATTTAGATACAACTTACAAAATACATTTTTCCAGGCAGCTGTCAAACTGTAGCTTTCTGAGACCAGTGGTTTTTTGAAGGTCCTTGCATATTATTTGTCTATAGTAATTAAAAAAAAAACAATAAAACAACAAAAAAAGAGGAACCAAGCAACCAAATGTTGCACTTTATTATTGCACAGGAGCTGTTTGGTACTGCATCTTAACTCATTAACATTTAAAAATTGTTATGCGGCAGAAAAATAATTATGTCCTTTAACTACTGAAACAGAATCCATTTTTCCAAGCATACTTTTTTGGAGGGGGAGGGCATAGTGCTGAAACACCAACTGTTTTACAAGTACAGTAATCACGTTGCTGTTGAGTTTATTGTGTTTCATTAAGACACACTTTACAAAGTGGAAAATGCATTTTCAAGATTCTTCTGGACTCAGTTATGGAAAGAACTTTGTTTTTTAAAGTGAACTTTTAGTTGCACAATGACCTTCTCTGCAAGATGAAAAGGGTGGTGTAGGTGTCATCTGGGGAGTTCAATATCCTAGCGTTTGATCATCTCAAAGACTGAGCCTTCATGAAGAGCTGAGACAGTTACAGAAGGAAAGTGGGAAAGGCAGAGAAATTAAGGGGCTCCAAATAAGAGAGTCATTTAAGGAGAATTCTGTTGACAATGAGTAGCTTGGCCACAGGTTTCATCTTCTATCTCCATCACCCAGGAGGTCCCCAGTTCTTGACCTGACTTCATGGTCATCTTATCTGGAGTTTTGTAGGACTTTCCAATCACTATATACACATGAGAGGTTGGTGTATGTACTCAACGGAGATTTTTTTTTTTCTGATGAGAAGTATTCATAAGAATACTTTAGATGTTAAAAAAGACTGACAGAGCAAAAGTTTGAGAGAATTTGTCTTTTGGAACAAACACACCCTACTGTAAATGGGGCTTTGGAATTCATGTGTCTCTTTAGAAGACAGGAGAATATTTAGAAGGAAACTATGATAAAGGGGGCTCTGTTACACCTCCCCAGTTTGTAGGTTTGGTGTGAGATGCCTGGGACATAGGATTTGTTTTGCCTTTTTTCCCCTGTCTCTTCATGAGTGTCTTTAAAACTCACAGGCCCTAGAGCAGCAGGCACCATCTCTGCTTCTGCTCTGATTTGCAGAAGATAAATTGTAACCTTGCTGTTTCACAAAACCCAGTCTACACTTCTATTTTTCAGGCTTGGAAATGATCTAATATTTTATAAATTAATATGTATATTTTGTAGATGAAATTCAATATGGTTTATGTAAACCCAAGAAAAGTCTAGAGAGAGGAGCATGCAGCTACCTGTGTTCTTCCTACTTCACCTGGTCTTGATCATGCCATTGTCTTTGGGCTCTTTCTATGCTCCTGAATGGGTTAATCTGGCCTTCTCCCAGCTTCCTGCTGGCAGCAGTACTGGCTGCCCTCTCCTCTCTCTGTGTTCCTGACAGAAGGGGGCGGGCAACAGTGGCTCTAAAAGTTTACTTTGGAAACATGCAAATTTGCTCTCTCCTACGATATAATTGAGCAATAGCCGGACATGTACTAATCCTTGATTTCCCTTCCTTTAGAAGATGCCAGTAGTGTCTATCTCTGTTCTGATGCAGTTTGTAGCCTCATGTTCACTAGATTCCTCATTGAGGGTGTGGGGGAAGGCACTGCAGACTGCTGTGTTATTAATATAATATTTTCCTACCCTCGACATTTCTGTGTTCTTGAAAGAGGATTATGTGATTTAAGTTTGTATAGTCACAATTCAGCAAGGGCTCCCAGACTCATAAAGAGGTAAACTCTGATCATCAGAATAATAAAAGGGGGTAAACTTATGTTTTAAAAAATATCTCAACTATGGAAAGCCCCTAAACTAAGCAAATATATTTTAAAATGCATGTATTCCACTATGAGTTATTTTCATTTTAGAATGGAGTTACTTATTCAGTTCTATACACAGGGATATATTTCTTTATATTAGTTCTTGATTATAAATCTTGGGTTTATAATATTTGATCTGTGCAGAAATTGGAAAATATAAATACTAAATGATGGTGCTTATATCATGCTGTGTTCACCTTGATAACTTATTAGGAAGATTTCTTCTGAGGATATGAAAAAGTCAATACCATCTCACTCGGTAGTCTGACATGAAAGTCAGAGTTAAGTGTGGGTCACTAGTATGAAAAATTGGATGCATTTTCTTTTTTATATTTCAATATTATTTGAAAAGTCTTCTTTTGCTTATAAGGGCCACAGTTTTTCAACTTCTGTAAAGTATAAGAATACTTTCGCAGTTAGAAGTGACTTTCGTTTAGGATCTACGGTGCTCTATATAGGAGCCAGTTCAGTGTTTTTCAAGGGCAGGTGTGGGAGCTCTGGGAACACAGGTGACTCAGGTTAGTGCTGCCTCAGATGAACTAAAAACTCTTAAGGCTTCACAGTATCCTGGTTGTTCTAGTGGGCAGTATGCCAACTTGGTTAAACAAACACAAAGGAAGCCACACCAAATTATCGACTTGAGTTTACTATGTGGCCTTTTACATATGTGACGTGTAATTTACAGCAATAAAAGTAGTCCATCAACTGTAGGGATATAATCATGTTGTAGAAATAGTAGTATTTGGATTCTCTGGTTGGGTTTAATTTAATTTATGAATTGAGCTTTTTCCCCTCCTAAGTAGTAGTACTGTCAAACTGCACCTGCCTAAGGAAAGCACTTTTGACGTAATCTCATTGTCAGTGTTATGATTTTTATAGTTTTAAAATTGTTTAGTGTGTGTTCACCACATATGTACTTACTACAGATGAATGTGATCACCTGTGGACATTGCTTGGTTGCATCTTACAACATAGAGGGACTGAAAAAGATACACCGTGAAAAAAAATTGTACCAAAGTAGTATGTTAAAGTGTGCTATCTGAGGGAACAATCCCTTGGATGACAATGTAAGACATGAGGCAAAGCAAGAGAGGCTGTCCTTCTGTGCAGAGGGAGAGCTTCATTGGCACGAAGAGACTGGATTTCCATTTCCATTTGAGGAACCTGTAGGTTTTCAATAGGAAAGGAATTTAAAGCATCCCAGTATGGTGTGTGTGGTCTAGTTAGAAGACACTGTCCAAAGGTATCCAATGGTGCCGAAACAGTTTGAAGCTATTTCAGCAGAAGTAGGCTGGACTTTTGGCTGCAGAAAGCCTCAAACAACAAGTTACAGAACTCATATCTTAGTTTCTGTTTTATTCTGTGCCCCTCCACTCCAAGATCTTTCAGCTATCCCCTGGCTAGTTGAGTGCCTCCAATAACCTTGTGCATTTTGCAATCTCTTTGTGGATTAGAACATGTGTTTAGAGAAAGTCCACAACCCACCAGTTAAATGAAGTTAGGACTCCATGTCAGTAAGAAACAATGAAATTACTTTTTCCTAATCTAAAACAGGCTGATAACATATCCTGCCCAGGAATGAGCTAACTAACTACAGGCACACCGTTCTCCAGAAATCATTGTCTAAACACACCCCTCCGTCCACCCAGGTCTCTTGTGTGCACAGTGCTGTTCCCATGTTTGATTTGTCCCACAGTCAGCTGCGCATCGCACCTGCCTTCAATCAGTACTCATACGTGTGCCTCTTAACTGCCATTTAAAGGTCTTCAGAAAATCACTTCTATGTCTTGCTTTTTTTTTTTCCTATTAAAATTACATGTGAAAAATCATTGTACTTTAAAAATTCAATGAACCCTAACTTTTTAAAAATACCTGGTCCTAATTTAAAACAGGAAGAAGTAAAACTATGGTTTGTTTAGAGTTACAATTTCATTTTTAAAGAATTCATACTTATCCTCAGAAAGGGACAATCAGTATTTCCAATTGCAGAGACCACATGATCTCACTGAATGGTTGTGTTTTCAGAGGGAGTAAAGGTGGATGAAAACAGTGGTGCATGCCTGTAATCTAAGAACTTGGAAGACTGAGGCAAGAGGATTAGGACTTTGTAGCCAGCCTGAGCTATCTAGTGCATCCTAGGTTAGCCTCACCTAAGTACTGAGCTGTGGCCTTAAAAAAATGAGCAAAACAACAGAAAACAAAACCAAGAATGTAGATCTTATGTATTATAATTTGGTGAAGATAAAGTAAATTTAAAACAAACTTCTAGGTTGACTCATTTAACCGTAGCTTGATGAGGGTTTGAAACTTGAGCATTTGACCATTAGCTCATGTGCTGGAAATAGCAACAGTTTTCCCAAGACTGATATCACAGTTTATTTTCCATTATTCAAATTTTCTTTGCTTTTATTCACTTATTTCTCTGATATATTTGTTTTGTGTATGTGTGTGTGCATTTGTGTATTTGCATATATTTGTCAGAAGTTAACATCAGGTGCTTCTTCAGTAGCAGTCCATTTTATTTTTTTGAGACATAGACTCTCACAAAACATGAATCTTATAATTCGGCCACACTGTCTGGTTAGCGAGTTCTGGAAGCCAACTTATCTCTACCTCCCCAGTGCTGGAATTATAGATGTGCACCACCACACCTGGTTTTCAATATGGATGCTGGGGATTCAAATGCAGGTCTTCAAACCAGCCAGCTCCTTTGACAGATACTCAACTCTGTACCAAGCAAAATACCAAGATACATGCGTGCACGTGCGCATGTGTACACACACACACACACACACACACACTTCCAAAGAGTTGTACAGATCCCATCCCTGTGTAGGTTATGATCACTGTAAATAATGTGCCCAAACAGAATTGCAAGCACCCAGTAGGAGCTCTCTGCCGAAATGAGTGCACAGAGACAAGAGCAAGGATTTTAAGATGCTCCTACAAAGCGTTATAGGGAAACACTCAAGAAAAGGACTGATGGAGAGATCTCCATGTGCACATGCTCAAGTTAATTTGTACACTGAAAATTGCATGTTATTTTCCCTCCTTGTTATGGTGGGATGGTTTGTGGCGGCACACAAAGTTGACATTTCTTAGGTTCAACGACAGTAGAAATGTCTTTCTGGCTCTAGGGATAGTCATGAGCAGTACTTAGCAGGCAGGCATGCTCTGCTCTTAGTCCTTCAGACCTTACTCTGACATCCCCTTCAGTAGACTTCCAGCCTCAGTGTGATTGAGACAGTCTTCTTTTTAGCTTTGCATTGCGGAATGTTGTTCAGAGTTACTGAGCTCTCCTCCCAGCTGCCAGCAACATCCCCCAGTTGTGGCAAACATAAGTACTATCATTTTTATTGCTATGTTTTCTCATGGAGAAATATCTACTGGTCTGGGGCCTTATTTCCATGTGCATTCAGCAAACAGTATATGAACGAATGCTCAGATCCGCAAATAGCAAATACTTCCTCTCCTCTCATTGCAATGGAGTGATGGAACTCAGATGGCTACATACATGTTCAGGAGAACTGGGAATTGTAGTCCAGTCTTGTGCCCATCATAATCTTTTTTTTTTTTATAGAGGGGGAAAGCCTTCTAGATTTTTGTGCAGTACAAGTGGCCATTGACACATGTCTCAAGCAAGAAAAAACTACCCATGCTTGGGAATCCACTAGTCCTAGCTTGCTGTGCTTGGTATATTAGGTCTGCCTTTGGATCATTTTCTGCTCTTATTTGTTTCCAGCTGTGGCAGGACAGAATCACCTACAGGCCAATGGCTTGTTTCCTCCATAATCCTGAGGAAAATTTCAAAAGTATATAATGTGGCCCTCTCACACTGATTGAAAATTTACTTTGAATATGTCTGGCTTTAACTACTGCATTTTTCAAGGTATGTGGAGAAACCAGTACTAGCCTGGAGGAAAACAACAAAAATCATTACAGGGAAAGGAAACAGGCCCTCCAAAGAAGATTAAAAGATCTTTGGATATTTAGCTGGTAAACATCTCTTGTTATATAAAGGAGTTCATTTTTTTTTTAAAGATGAAGATGTAAAATTTTCCTCATGGAAAACTAAAGTATAATATTCATAGAAAGTGAGCAAATTATTATTTCGGTTTGAGTGAAGAACTTAAAGATCATGGCAAGAAAATACTGGAGGAAGCAGGGAGAAAGAGAGAGAGAGAGAGAGAGAGAGAGAGAGAGAGAGAGAGAGAAAGAGAGAGAGAGAGAGATGCAGATGCTCCACTTTCTAGTGACCATGTCTTTTTTCCAAACCATGGTGTGCATGTGTGGCTATGAAATTGAGTTGAACTAATATCAGCCCAGAAGGTTCATTTGTTTGAGGAAAATAGGACATAGATTATAATAACCATTCCAAGGGGTTTGATCGATCAATTTGTTTCCTCACTCAATTACTTGAGGCATGAAATTCATTGAAGAAATCTCTATAAACTAATATTTTTTTTATGTTAGTGAAACTTTTCTTTCTGGGTGTAATTTCTCAGTTAAATGTTTGGTGAATTTTTTTTTTAATATAGGAAAGATAATTTGCCTAAAGTGAGTTGCTTGTCTATTTCTAGAGAAAGACCTTATATTACTCTCGCTTATAAAATCACATGCCAGATCTTTGAAACCCATGTCTCTTCCACCTTTCAGGCTTTTTTTTTTCTTCCCAGCAACCCTCTGGAAGCCTGAGCCTCAGACCTGTTCTTTCACCTGGAACTAAGATTCTTATTAAGGAACTGACTGACCCACCATTGGAAAACATCCCTCTCTAGGGCGTAACTTGGCACTTAGATACTTGTGCAGAGCAACAGGATGTGACAATTTAGGACATGAAAACAATGGTATATATTGTCCTACAAAAGAGTTTGACATGATACAAGCACTGTGAAGGCCAAATGTAATTTTCCAAGGCCACCTGTTCTTTAAGGATTCAACACAGATTTTCTCCAAATGCTGCTTACTTAGTAGGCTTACTGAAAGCAAGCAAGGAAGACTCATGGTTTTCTTTATTTACACATTTAGTAAGTGGGTGTAATTTTGCTTTTTAAATTTGTAGCAGAGGAACAGGCACGTGTGAGACAGATTAAGATTGGAGACTGTAAGCTCAGTGGGACAGCTTGTTATTTGGGGTATGAATTCTCTAATGACTCTGTGAGCATCCAGGTCTTAGGTGGAGAAAGGCAAGCCATGGGGAAAGCTACCACATGGATTGTGGGAATCTAAAGAAGTTTGGAAGTATCTTGGTAAAGAATTCACTGCTAGCTCCTGTGTCTCTCTCTGAATCCTTTTTATGTGCCAGAAGCACAGACTCTGCTCAGGGCTTTCCCTAGCTCCATCTCCTTTGTAGGTATTTTAGATATCCTGTGTGAAGCATCCCCCCCACTTACTTCTTTGAATTTTCAGTCTGTCTTCACCTCTCTATTGGTTCTGAGAAATAATTGTTTTCCTTTTCTTATTTAGGCCCTCGGTTATATATAGTACATCTGTCAGTAGTGCTGCATTTTTAACTTGTATTTTCAATGTCTATGAGATGAGAGGTGGAAAATCACTCAAACCCCACAAGCCATGTTTTCCAAGTTTCTTTACTTTCTTTCTTATTCTCATCTCAATGTTTTCATCTTCAGGGGTTTATTCTCCGTGTGACTCAGAGAAAGTTTAGGTGGCACCACCTTCAGTTCTCATGTCTTTGCTCCATGGTTCTCTTTTATTGTTTTACTGTCCCAGAGCGATGTCCTGGTACAGGTTTTTCTCATCACCACTATCTCTCTTTCCATAATGGTGACATTGGGCATACTTCTCCAGTTTAAGAATAGCAATGCTGTTCTTGTCACACACAGCAGCCTCTTGCTGACTAACTCCTACAGCAATTCTCTACACAAAGAATGCTTCAAGCAGAAATGCAACCTCATCTTCAAACCCCCCCAGGTTCTTGACTTCCAGCTCCAGCCACTTGCTTGCTATGCTCTTCATGACTTACATCCATCACCATCCCACCATTAGTCTGTCTCTCTTGGAGCATTCGTAACTAAGGTTGGTGCCATTTTACAAGATTTCTGCATCTTAGCGAAGACTCAACTCACAGACCACATGAAGCTCATGAAGAAGGAAGACCAAGTGGGGGTGCCTCAGTTTTACATAGAACGAGTAACAAAAATACTCAAGGGAGCAAATATGGAAACAAATCATGGGACAGAAACTGAAGGAGGGGCCATCTGGAGACCATCCCACCTGGGTATCCATTCCATGTACAGTCACCTAAGCTAGACACTGATGTGGATGGCTGGAAGTGCATGCTGTCAAGAACATGATATAGCTGTCTCCTTAGAGGTCTGACAGAGACTGACACATTCAGAGGACGATGCTCACAGTTAACCACTGATATGATCAAGTGTTTCCCAATGGAGAAGTTAGAGAGAAGACTGAAGGAGCAGAAAGGGTTTGTGACCCCATGAAGAGAGCAACAATACTAACCAACCAGAATTCCCCAGGGTCTAAACCACTAGCCTGGGAGCACATAGGGAGGGACCCATGACTCCAGCTGTATATGTAGGGGAGGATGGCCTTGTCGGGCATAGGTGGGAGAGGAGATTCTTGGTCCCATGAAAAATGAACCAGAGTGTGGGGGGGAATATGAAGGTGGGGAGGGGATAGTGGGGGTGAGGGGTAAGTGGGGACACAGCCTCATAGAAGCATGAGGATGGGGGATGGGATAGGAGGTTTCTGGGTGGTGGGAGGAAGTGGGGTAAGGGGATAAAATCTGAAATGTAAATATAATACCCAATTTAAAAAAAAAAGATTTCTGCATCTTCCCACTTTGCATATTTTTCTTTCTGTATTTTTTTCTCTGTTACCAAACTGGATTCTTACATTTTCCCCACCCATAAATTTCATTACACCTTCCTTATAAACTGAGTATAATTTAAAAAATATCCTGTAACTCAGCCCTGAATATAGTCTTTACTGTTGAAATAGGAGTGAATAATAACTTCCTAGTGTCTTCAGAAGACTGAGTAGCTACATGAAATCAGGAAAATAAATTGACAGGGACTACGTATTCTCCTTTGGCTCTTCTGGCTGCAATGCTACCTTTCATAAAATATTTTCTAACCTATTGGTTGTAGAGTTTCATTTAACATTCATGCCAGTTTGGTAAATATTCTCAGGTTTACTGTTTTTTTAGTGTTCACCTTCAACCACTATTTTGTCTTATTGTTGTAATAACTATTAAGATTCTTTTAATAGTATAAAGCAAAACATATCCTAATATAAATATAAAACAAAATGTATTTAAACACAAAACAGAACATCCGTGCATCTTGCTGTCTCTACTTGAAATGAAAACCGAAACAGAGCCGATCACTCTCTCTCTAGGAGAATTGACAATGGAAATAGCAATCCATGATACTTATCGTCAGCCAATTTCCCTATGGATGGCCGGAGTTGTGACTTTAGTTACTGCTTTATTGGTGTTATCTTGTTTGTATAGCAGCTTCCACCACACTGTTTTGAAATCGGTGATATGGACACAGAAAGACAATAACCATTATCACTACAACAGCTTTTGTGTGCTCTCAATTGCCAAATTTTCTAACCAGACCATCCCAGAAATACGACTAGGAATTCCATTTTGAATCAAGTCACACAAAACATTTCAGTTCTCTATGCTTTTTGATAAATGGGTTGAAGTGTCTGCTTCAAGCTGTCACTCTTTGAGAATGTACATGTCCTGCATTGCTGATGTCTAGGTTTGTTCACATCCTGGGAGAGGCTTAGAATGAAAGCTGAGGTGTATCTGATTCAGCCCTGAGGCAGAAAAACTGGATAAAGCAGTTTTCCCCCATTCCCCTTTACAGACCGTGTGATTTGAGCAACAGCCTTGGCTTTGCAAACAGGGAAGTGTCAGAGTTAAATCAGCTTGCCTGCAAAGTCACTGTGAGCCTACTTCTCAGCCCAGTGATACCCAGATCCAGGACCATTTTCTTTCAAGTGGAACACACACTCCAAGCAAACATTCTCAAGGTCAAGTGTACCTGTTCTTTCAGTTCTACTGCAAGCACCATTTCATCTATGAGCAAGAGGCCCAGAACTCACTCACGCTTCAGAACAGTAAACTCAATGAAAAAAAAATGTTCAGAGAACCACTTTTAAAAAACATAATTAATGTTATGTAATCAGTATTTATGAGATAATCAAATATGGCAGGGGAGGGTGCTTCCCTGGTTTACCTTCCTGAGACACGGTTTGCAATGTACTCATTGGATGGCCAAGTTTCTAAGACATAAGGAAGTGAACAATTAAAGCAAGTAAGTGTATAATTGGAACAGTATTTCCTGTCATTTCTTCAGTGAACTCAGTACTTCCAGCAGCATCAGGCATGGTTTCTTCATGGGTCAAATGGGCCTGGGACATGTGCAGTATGTCTTTGTTTTGTATTCTCTGTTGGTAGACTAGGTAATGCTTAACTTGATGGACGATTTGTGCATACTGTGGGAGACAGTATTCTTGTCATCATTAACTTTTCTTTTGCAGTTTGGCACAGGTTATTTCTAAGCAAACAAGACTTGGTAAAGTAGCAGAGATGACCTGAATTGTGGATTTGCCTGTTTTGAAAGTGTGATTCTCCATTACAGATGAATAGATTTCAAACATGCTCATCCAAGCAAATGTCTCTGGTTTCCCCTCCACTCCTCTCCTCAGTGCTGAGTCTCATCTCCGTTGTCTCATTCTGGTTGTGCTGCTTTGAATTTTTTATTGTTATTTTTTCTCCTCTATTTTATGTAAATTGTGTGTGGATAATGGAATGAAATGGTTTCCGTGGAGCTGAACAAATATAGGTCATATTATCAGGAACTCTTTCTCTATTGAAGTACACAGGTGACTCTGCATATAATTCTGATTATTCAGTTTTATGCATAGGACTGAAACTGAACAAAGTTGAGCTTTTGGTGTGGTAAACTTGCATTTTTCTTTATAAAGTATGACTGCATAGACACAGAAAAAAGAACCAAAACTACATAAAAACATTAAACTTTAGACTACATATAAATCAGACAGGAAACTTCTGGTTTTTAAGAAAATAGATTGGATTATCTATTCACTGAGCGATTTTATACTTCATTTCTCTGTGAACCTGCTTTTAAATCTCTAAATGTTTCTATTTTATAAACTTTGCCTGCACTTAAGGGGCTCCCTTACACACATATTTATGTTAGTTAACTCAATAAGTGCATCATTCATTCATTCATTCATTCATTCATTCAATACGATCTGGAACTGGATACTAGTTCTATATTATTATATTTGGTTTCACATTGAGAAAGCTAGTGATCTCCAATATGAATTTCTTCACAGGCATATGTGATCGTTCTATGATCTTGCAATACTGAATGACACTTGTTCATAAAGTATTGGACCCAAAGCCTCTCACACCTTTAGACCTTCAGAGGCTGTATTCATTTGTTTGTCTTGCTTATAATAAATATCAAAAACTGGGTGATTTATAAATAAATAATAGAATAATAGAATTTATAAATAGAATAATATAATTTCTCCATAATCCTGGAAAATAAGAAGTTTTATACCAAGGCACTGGCAGATTCTATATCTGGTTTCACTCTTCCATCCTGTTCAAAAGCAATTGCCTTTTTCACTATGGTGGAAGGGAAAAGGGAGATCTATTTTACTTAATTTAATTGTAGTTGTATGGGTGTTTTGTCTACATGTATGTGTGTGCACCATGTGCTCCTAGTTCCCATTGCAGCTAGAAGGCATCAGGTTCTCTGGGACTAGAGTTACAGACAATCATGTAGTTATTTGTATGCTGGTAATCAAACCAGGGTCCTCTGGTTCTTAATTGATCTAAATCTACAGGGATAAGCTTTCTGAATGGCAAGGCATTGATCAGGAGGACTGAGGATGAAAAAAAAAAAAAAGGAAAACAAGAAATAAGAAAGACAAAAGCAATAGTTGGGGCCAGACGGTGCATAAGCTGCTGACTTGTGCCAGACAACTTTATTAATAAGTTTAGCATTATGTATTATAATATTTGCAAGGAGAAACAGCCAAGTCAGTAGAGAGCTAAATCAGACAATGCTGACAAAGAGAACACGGGATATCTCAGTCACAGCTGTCTAAGGCCTGATAACCATAGCTCAGAGGAAAGAATGGGGTCTCCAGAAATTGTAATCTTCACTCCTATGAGGCACTAGATACAGGCCCGGACTGTCTTTGATAAGTCCACTCCTGGACAAGAACACAGGCCTGAAGTTGCTTTTTCTCTTCCATCTGTGCCTCTAAGAAAGTCTCGGGTTGGTCTGCTTCTCCACACTTAGCCAGATATGCTCTGAACAGCTGAGTCATCTCTCCAGCTCCTGAGACCTTATTTAGAAAGGTTCCTACCTTATGTATGTGAGTACACTGTCACTGTCCTTAGGCACTCCACAAGAGTGCATTGGATCCTATTATAGATGGTTGTGAGCTATACCATGTGATTGCTGGGAATTGAACTCAGGACCTCTGGAAGAACAGTCAGTGCTCTTAATCACTGAGCCAATTCTAACACTTCTCTGGATGTTTTAACTTTGCATAGTGAGCTTATGAATTTAAAGAAAGCTGCTCTGCTGAGCGTTGGTTCGACAGATACTGCTGATAAAATTACCCATGGCCTGAGGTCAGTATTTCTATTTTGGTCAAGCTTCAAGAATAGCATATATAGCTTGATCATGCTAGCCCCTTTTGTCCTGGGAATACATTTATTCCTGCCTATCCTGTTAAAGCTTGTCTTTAACAACATCAGCATGTTGGCAGCCAACGTAAATGGCCTGAATCTGAAAATGGACCCCCAGACAGAGTTATTAATTTAACAGGCTGGCAAGCCAAGAGTAAGATTCATTGCTTTTGATAATACATATTCCACGATGAGTAAGAAAGGCATTCTTGTCAGAACGAGCTACGAGAGGCTCAGTCTTGTTTACAAAATAAAAAAGGGGGAGAGGCGGAGAGCTTTTGGGTCTGTTTGGCGAGAATCTGACTTTGGCCAAGGATAAGGAAGTGGGCTTCAGGCAGGAACCTGACATTAGGCTAGAACGAAGAAGTAATTTCAGGCAGGAATCTAAATCTTAGGCTAGAACAAAGAAATAAGTTTCAGACATGAAAATGACTTTGGGCTAGGACAGGGAAGTAGGCTCAGACATTTTGGTCATCCTGATAAACCCCTAGAAATAGTGATCATGGGAATGATCATGGAACATTGTTTATTGCCTTGCTTGTTCTTTGACTATTTGTGTTTATTGTCTTGCTTGCTTCTTAACTATTTGCATCTATTGTATTGCTAGTTTCTCAATCTAGAACTGACCTTAATACTTGCATGTAATTCAAATGATATAAAAGAAAAAAGGAGGAGGGGGGATGGGATTGGGGGTTTCTGCGGTGGGGAATGGGGAAAGGAGATGACATCTGCAATGGAAATAAATAAAATATACAATAAAAAAAAAAGAAAAAAAAAAAAGGAAAGGTACCTACCCGTATACCACACCTCTTGATAAATGACCATGGCAGTTAGGACTCTGATCTATGTCTAGGGACTAGAACATAAGAATTCCATGTGAAGACTTCAAGCCACAGGGCATACGAGGCCCCCAAACCTTCAGCATTTGCTCTCTAAAACCTACCAGGACATCTGTATGATGCAACAAGAACACTAAGTCTGAGACGATGAGGTCTTCTGAGTGTGGTCATTTTGACTCAAGGACATCCTGACATGGTTCTTGATCCTTCCTTGTGTTCTAGGACACTGTCACTCAAACGTTGTTCTTTTTAAATTTTTAAGCCATACACTCGGACTTTGGTCTGAATACTCTCAGCCTTTTCAACCATGTCTTTCTTTCTTATGAGGCAGTTCTCTTAAAGAAGTTCTCTCAGTTTGGCTTGTGCTTCTTGGAGAATGCACATGAATGCAGATGCTCATTAATGGTGGTTATTTTAAAGAACACGTTCATTGCTGATTATGTGCAAAATGCTTTTATTGAGCTCAGTGCTTGATTCAAAATTGAGCTCAGTGCACGATGCAGTGCATGAATTAAACAGATCTTATTATTTCAAAGCAGGGACAGCATTATATTGACGAGTGATATCATAAGGCCGAAAGATGGAATATTGAAAACTTTTACCCCTTAAAAGAGAGTTACCATAAAAATTAATGACAGACAAAATAAAATTAAAGGACACCTTTTAAAACAGTGTCATTTAGAAATGTGGCACCAGTGAATTTTTAGTCTCTCATGTACTTGTCTCTAGCATAATTTCTCAAGAAAAATGAGTGAGAAGAAACAACATGACAGGAGATTTACAACATGGACTTAATTTAGTCTACCGTCTTGCTATGGATTTTGCTAATCACCATGCTATATGAACTAGGGACAGAATGTCAGTGCAAAGAGTATAGGTTTTGCTTTAACAGAATTTCTACTATATTGGGACCTTGAATTTCTGATTAGATCTTCATTTTTTTCTTGTGCATGTGAAATATTTTATTATCATTTATTAGCTGCAAAAATGCATATCAGTATCACCTAAAGGGCAAAACCCTGCAAGGAAACTGAGGCTGCTAAAGTCAGTTATCCAGGAGTGAGTCTCCACTGACTTTACTGCAACCCCAGGATAGCTTCCATGTGTGTAAGCCTCCATCTTTAGAGCCCAGTTTGATTTGAATTTTCTTTTTCTTTCTCTTCACTTCTGACTCCTGTCCCAACAATAGAACCCAGCAGGTTCAGGTAGTTTTGAAATAGTACCTCCTCCTCCTCCTCCTCCTCCTCCTCCTCCTCCTCCTCCTCCTCCTCCTCCTCCTCCTCCTCCTCCTCCTCCTCCTCCTCCCTCTCTCCTCCTCCTTCTCCTTTCCCTTTTCCTCCTCTTCTTTTTCCTCTTCTTTCTCCTCCTTCTTTCCCTCCTCCTCCTCTTCTTCCTCCTCCTCTTGCTCAACCTCCTCTTTTTCTTTTTCTCCTCTGCCTCCTGTTCCTCTTTCTCCTCTTCCTCCTGCTTCTCCTCCTCCTCTTTCTTTCCCTCCTCCTCTTCCTATCCCTCTTCTTCTTGCTTCTCCTCCTCTTTTTCTCCTCTTACTCCTACTCTGCCTCCTCCTCCCCCTTCTTCTCACTTTTCCTCTCCCTCTCCCTCCTCCTCCTTCCCCCTCCTCTTTCTTCTCCTCCTCCTCTTCCTGCTCTCCTCCCTTTTGAAACCAATTGTTTTGTAGCATTTATTTTTACATTTATTTTTGTTTGTTTATCTATTATATGTGTTTAAGAATGCATGTGCCATGGCATGTGTGTGGTATTAAGAGAAAGACCTTCATGAGAGTCTGCTTCCACCATGGGGCTTCAGATACTGACACACATATCCTTACTCTCTGAGCCAGCTCACTGATCTAAACTTGAGAAACTTGATAGTCTCTTGAAGATCATGACTAATCAATGATCAAAACTTAATTCAAATCAAATGCAATGAATCTAAAGCAATTCTGGCAGTGCCTGCCAGTGTTGTGTCTCTCAGTACACCATAGTCTTGGTCCTGAACACACACCATGTATATTTTTCCTGTTGGGACCATCGTACTAAGCCAATGTGTCCTGCCTGAAATACCTAAGCTCAGATTTTAACTATTTAATGTTGTGAATTACAGTGTCTTTTACTATTTTTTATAGGCAATAATGGCTTTACTACAGAAAACAGAATCTCATGTTTTCTAACTTTATTGCTTATCATATTAGTATCAGATTGGTATATCTTTGCATTGTATTATCTTAGATTGATTTTTATTTTTTTCCTTTTATTGAAAATAGCTTTCTCCCTCACATATTCTATTCTGATTATGCTTTTCGGTTCTTCTTCTGTTGTTTTTGTTGTTATTGAAGACTAACCATGGTGATCTGATAGTATGCATGAGATTATTCAATGGTTGAGGCTCGTGTTGTGTACAATTATATTGTCAATTTTGGAGAAGATACCATGAGGTGATGAGAAGAAAGTATATTCTTTAGTTTTAGGGTGAAATGTTCTGTAGATATTTGTTAAGTCCATTTGGTTTAAAACTTCTCTTAATTTCACTGTGTCTCTGCTTAGTGTTTGTTTCCATGATCTGTCCATTGCTGAGAGTGGGTTGTTGTCTCCCACTATTATTTTGTGTGGTGCAATGTGTGCTTTGAGCTTTAGTAATTTTTTTTTAAATTTTTTATTTTTATTTTATTTTTTTTTACAAATGTGGGTGTCCTTGCAATTGGGGCATAGATGTTCAGAATTGAGAGTTCAGTTCACCTTGGGAGATTTCTCTTTTGATGAGTATAAAGTGTTCTTTTTCATCTTTTTTTGATAACTTTTGGTTGAAAGCCATTTTTATTGGATATTAGAATGGCTTTTTCAGTTTGTTTCTGGGATCATTTACTTGGAAATATATTTTCCCAGCCCTTTACTCTGAGGTACTGTCTGTCTGTCTTTGTCACTGAGGTGCACTTCCTGTATGCAACAAATGCTGAGTCTTTTTAAAGAATCCAGTCTGTTAGTTTATGTCTTTTTATTGGGGAGTTGACTTCATTGATGTTAAGAGATATTAAGGGCCAGTGATTGTTGCTTCCTCTTAATTTTGTTTTTAGAGGTGGAATTATGTTTGTGTGGCTACCTTCATATGGGTTTGTTGAAAGAAGATTAATTTCTTGCTTTTCCTCAGGTGTAGTTTACCTCCTTATGTTGGCGTTTTCCATCTATTAGCCTTTGTAGGACTGAATTTGTGGAAAGATATTGTGTAAATTTGGTTTTGTCATTGAGTATCTTGGTTTCTCCACCTATGTTATTTAGGAGTTTTGCTGGGTATAGTAGCCTGGGCTGGCATTTGTGTTCTGTTAGCGTCTGTATGACATCTACCCAGGATCTGGCTTTTACAGAATCTGGTGAGAAGTTTGGTCTAATTCTGATAGGTCTGTCTTAATATGGTACTTGACCTTTTTCCCTTACTGCTTTTAATATTCTTTTTTGTTTTGTGCATTTGGTGTTTTGATTATTATGTGATAGGAGGCATTTCTTTTCTGGTCCAATTTATTTGGGGTTTTGTAGGCTTCTTGTCTGTTTATGGGCATCTCTTTCTTTAGGTTAGGGAAGTTTTCTTCTATAATTTTGTTGAAGATGTTTACTGGCTCCCCAAGCTGGGAATCTTTGCTGTTTTCTATACCTATCATTCTTAGGTTGGTCTTCTCATTGTGTTCTGCATTTTCTAGATGTTTTGGGTTTGGACCTGTTTGCATTTTGAATTTTCTTTGACTATTTTGTCAATGTTTTCTATGGTATCTTCTGCACCTGAGATTCTCTCTTCTTTTTTTCAACCTTTAAAATATTTTTATTGGATATTTTATTTATTTACATTTCAGATGTCAGCCTCTTTCCCCATTTCCCCTCCCTAGAACCCCCTATCCCATCCCCCACCTCACTCTTCTTTTTATATCATTTGAATTACATGCAAGTATTCTGGTCAGTTCTAGGTTGAGGGACTAGTAATACAATAGATGCAAATAGTCAAGGAACAAGCAATGCAATAAACACAAATTGTCAAAGAACAAGCAAGGCAATAACCAAAATTCTGTGAACACTCCCATGATCACTGTTTCTAACGGCTTTTCAGGATGACCAAAATATCGGAGCTAACTTCTCTGTCCTAGCTGAAAGTCATTTTTGTGTCTGAAGCCTACTTTCTTGTTCTAGCCTAAAATTTAGATTCCCACCTGGAATTATTTCTTTGTTCTAGCCTAATATTTAGATTTCTTCCCGAAATTTTGTCTTTGTTCTGGCCTAAGATTTAGATTCCTGCCTGAATTGCTTCTTTGTTCTAGCGTAATGTCAGATTCCTGCCTGAAGCCTACTTCCTTGTCCTTGGCCAATGTCATATTCCTGTCAAGCAGCCCATTTCCTTGTCCTTGGCCCACATCAGATTCTTGCTGAGTAGCTCAAAAGACTCTCCACATCTCCCTCTTTTTTATTTCATTAACAAGACTGAGCCTGTCTTAGGTCATTCTGACAAGAATGCCTTCCTTACCTGTCATGGAATGTGTATTATCAAAAGCAATGCACTTCTGTCTTAGGTTGGTAAGGCTTTGTGCATAATCTTACCTGTGCTTGGCTTGCCAGCCTATTCAATTAATAACTCTGTTTGAGGATCCATTTTCAGATTCAAGCCATGTACTTCGGCTACCAACATGTTGATGTTGTTAAAGATAAGCTTTAACAGGATGGGCAGGAATACAAGTATTCCCAGGACAAAAAGGGCTAGCATGATCAAGCTATATATGCCATTCTTGAAGCCTGACCAAAATAGAAATACTAACCTCAGGCCATGAGTAATTTTATCTGCAGTATCTATTGCATCAACATTCAGCAGAACAGCATTTTTGAAATTCATAAGCTCACTTTGTAAAGTTAAAACTGACAGAGAGGTGTTAGAATTATGCTAAATACACTGCAAGGGTCTTTAAACTTTTTCCTAATTATAGTGACTACCACTGTAAACTTTAGAACTAACATGAATCCAGTGATATTTGGCATAACACTTGAGATGGCTCTTTACCCTTAAATTCTGGACCTTCTTCCAATAATTTGAATAGGATAAATAACATCAGTCTGTTCTTCCAAATGCCTATCTAGATCATCTTGTCTATTCAACACATTAGTATCAATTTCTGCTAAATGATTAACAAAAGTAGCTGTCTTGACTTCTTGTGTCAAAGCAATTGCAGAAGCAGTGGTGCTAGCAATTAATGTAATTAAAGCTGTTATACCAGCAATATAGATTCTCTCTTCTATCTCTTCGCTTCTTTTTTTTTTGGCTTATTTATTTATTTATTTATTTATTTATTTATTTATTTATTTATTTATATTGGATATTCTATCTAAATTCCAGATGACATCCCCTTACCCCATTATTCCCCCAGCCCAGGAACCTCTCATCCCATGCCCCCTCCTCCTTCCTTTATGAGAATGTGTCCCCATCCACCCTCCATTCCCACCTCCCCACCCTTGAATTACCCCACACTTGGCATCCAGCCTTCATTGGACCAAGGATCTCCTCTCCCACCTATGCCTGTTAAGGCCATCCTCTCCTACAGATACAGCTGGAGACATGGGTCCCTTTTTATGTGCTACCAGGCTGGTGGTTTAGACCCTTGGAGCTCTGGTTGGTTGGTATTGTCACTCTCCTCATGGGGCTGCAAACCCTTTCAGCACCTTCAGCTCCTTCTCTTTAACTCCTCCATTGGGAACCACCTGATCAGTTCAATGGTTAGCTGTAGGCATCTGCATCTGAATGCCAGACTCTGGCAGACCTCTAGGGAGGCAGCTATATCAGGCTCCTGTCAGCATGCACTTCCTGACATCCATATCAGTGTCTACCATTGGTGACTGCACATGGGATGGATACCCAGGTGGAATTGTCTCCAGACAGCCCCTCCATCAGTTTCTGTCCCATGCTTTGTCTCCATATTTGTTCCCTTGAGAATTTTGTTACTCCTTCTAAGAAGGACCGAAGCACCCACACTGATTTAACTTTGGTACCTGCTATCTGTCTAGAAAATTGTCCATTTCATCCAGATTTTCCAGTTTTGTTGAGTATAAGCTTTTTTTTTTTTGTAGTAGGATCTGATGATTTTTTGAATTTCCTTAGTTTCTGTTGTTATGTCTCCCTTTTCAGTTCTAATTTTATTAATTTGGATGCTGTCTCTGTGCCCTCTGGTTAGTCTTGCTAAGGGTTTATCTATCTTGTTGATTTTTTCAAAGAACCAGCTCCTGGTTTTGTGGATACTTTGTGTAGTTTTTTTTTTTTTGTTGTTTTTTTTTGTTTGTTTTTACTTGGTTGATTTTAGCCCTGAGTTTGATTATTTACTGCAGTCTACTCCTCTTGGGTGTATTTGCTATTTTATTCCAGAGCTTTCAGGTGTGTTGTCAAGTTGCTAGTGTATGCTCTCTCCTGTTTCTTTTTGTAGACACTTAGAGCTGTGAGTTTTCCCCTTAGCACTGTTTTCATTGTGTCCTGTAAGTTTTGGTATGACGAGCACTCATTTTCATTGAATTGTAAAAAGTGTTTAATTTCTTTCTTTATTTCTTCCTTGACCAAGTCATCATTGAATAGAGCGTTGTTCAGTTTCCACTTTTATGTGGGCTTTCCATTGTTTTTGTTATTATTGAAGACCCGCCTTCGTCCATGGTGATATGACATGATGCAATGGATTATTTCAATCTTTTTGTGTCTGTTGAGACCTGCTTTGTGACCAATTATATGGTCTATTTTGGAGAAGGTACCGTGAGGTGCTGAGAAAAAGGTATATTCATTTGTTTTAGGATGAAATGTTCTATAGATATCCATTGAATCCATTTGGTTCATAACTTCCATTAATTCCACTGTGTCTCTGCTTAGTTTCTGTTTCCATAATCTGTCCATTGCTGAGATTGAGGTACTAAAATCCTCCACTATTGTTGCATGAGGTGCAATGTGTGCTTTGAGTTTTAGTAAAGTTTCTTTTATGAATGTGGGTGCCCTAGCATTTGGAGCATAGATGTTCAGAATTGAGAGTTCATCTTGGTAGATTTTTTCTTTGATGACTATGAAGTGTCCTCCCTTATCTTTTTTGATAACTTTTGGTTGAAAGTTGATTTTATTTGAGATTAGAATGGCTACTCCAGCTTGTTTCTTAGTACCATTTGCTTGGAAAATTGTTTTCCTGCCCTATACTCTGAGGTAGTGACTGTGTTTGCCACTGAGGTACGTTTCATGTATGCAGCAAAATTCTGGGTCCTTTTTATGTATCCAATCCGTTAGTCTAGGTCCTTTTATTGGGGGAATTGAGTCCACTGATGTTAAGAAATATTAAGGAAAAGTGATTGTTTCTTCCTGTTATTTTAGCTATTAGTAGTGTAATTATATTTGTGTAGCTATCTTCTTATGGGTTTGTTGGAAGATTACTTTCTTGCTTTTCCTATGTTGTAGTTTCTCTCTTTATGTTGGAATTTTCTATCTATTATCCTTTGTAGGACTGGATTTGTGGGAAGATATTGTATAAATATGGTTTTGTCATGGAATATCTTAGTTTCTTCATCTATAGTGATTGAGAGTTTTGCTGGGTATAGTAGTCTGGGCAGGCATTTGTGTTCTCTTAGGGTCTATATGATATCATTCCAGGATTTTCTGGCTTTTATAGTCTCTGGTGAGAAATCTGGTGTAATCCTTATAGGTCTGCCTTTATATGTTACTTTGCCTTTTTCCCTTACTGCTTTTAGTAACTTCTCTTTGTTTTGTATATTTGATGTTTTGATTATTATGTGATGGGAGGTATTTCTTTTTTGGTTTAGTCTATTTGGGGTTCTGTAGGCTTCTTGTATATTTAAGGACATCTCTTTCTTTAGGTTAGGGAAGTTTTCCTCTATAATTTTGTTGAAGATATTTACTGGCCCTTTAAGTTGGGAATCTTCACTCTCATCTATACCTATTACCCTTATGTTTGGTCTTCTCATTGTGTCCTGGATTTCCTGGATGTTTTGGGTTAGGAGCGTTTTGCATTTTCTTTGACAGTTGTGTCAATGTTTTCCATGGTATCTTCTGCATGTGAGATTCTCTCTTCCATCTCTTGTATTCTGTTGGTGATGCTTGCATCTATGACTCCTGATTTCTTTTCTAGGTTTTCTATCTCCAGAGTAGTCTCCCTTTGAATTTTTTATTGTTTCTACTTAAATTTTTTAGATACTAGATGGTTTTGTTTAATTCCTTCACCTGTTTGGTTGTGTTTTCTTGCAATTCTTTAAGGGATTTTTGTGTTTTCACTTTAAGGGCTTCTACCTGTTTACCTGTGTTCTCCTGTATTTATTCAAGGGAGCTGTTTACGTCCTTCTTAAAGTCCTCTATCATCCTCATGAGAAGTGATTTGAAATCTGAATCCTGCTTTTCAGGTGTGATGGGGTGTCTAGGACTTGCTATGGTAGGAGAACTGGGTTCTGATGATGCCAGATAACTTTGGTTTTTGTTGCTTATATTCTAGTGCTTGTCTTTTGCCATCTGGTTAACGCTAGTTTTACCTGCATTCATTGTCTCTAACTGGAGACTGTCTTTCCAGTTATCTTGCTTGTGTCAGAACTCCTCAGAGTCCAGATGTCTCTGTGATCCTGAGCTCCTGGGTGGAAGAGCTCCTGGGACTCCAGCTTCCTCTGGGATCCTGAAATACTGCTGCTCTGAGTGCAGTGGTTCCTCAGCTATTCTGAGTTCAGTGGTTTCTCCACTCTACTCAGCTGCTCTAAGAAGGTTTAGGATAAGGTGTCTTCATGGGAGCAGACCAGTCAGGTGTCTGCTCCATCCAAAAGTACCAGTACCAAGTGAGGGCTATCTCTTCTATTTTGTTGGTGATGCTTGCATCTGTGACTCCTGATCTCTTTTCTAGGTTTTCCATCCCTGGGATTGTCTCCTTTTGTGATTTCTTTGTTTCTATTTCCATTTTTTGATCATGATGTTTTTTTTCAATTCCTTCACCTGTTTGGTTGTGTTTTCCTGTAATTCTTTAAGGGATTTATGTGTTTCCTCTTTAAGAACTTCTATCTGTTTACCTGTGTTCCATTCTATTTCTTTAAGGGAGTTATTTATGTCCTTCTTAAAGTTCCCTATCATCATCATAAGATGTGATTTTATATCAGAATCTTGCTTTTCAGGTGTATGGGGGTATCTGGGGCTTGCTATGGTGGGAGAACTGGGTTCTGATGATGCCAAGTAGCATTGGTTTCTGTTGCTTAACATCTCTGGTGTTATTGTTCCTTGCTGTCTCCTACTGGATCTTGTTCCTTCTATGAGCCTGTGAGCTTGAGTGTGTTAGCACTCCTGGGGGTCAAGCTTTCTCTGAGAGAAATTGGTGTGTGGAGGACTGTAGCGCAGGGTCAGCTCCTGGGTGCAGATGGAAACCAGAAGTTTGTGTCCCAGGCTGCACTGCGGTTCTTGCATCCACTGAGCCCCAGGTGGGTCCCAATTGGGCCAGTTATTGGGGGTGATAGTGGTGGTCCCACCTGTGAGCTTAGGTGTGTCAATACTCCTGGTGGACAAGTTTCTCCAGTAGGGATTGGAATGCAAAGAGCTATGGCACAGGGTTACCTCCTGGGCACAGATGGAATCCAGAAATGATAGATAGATAGTGTTTAAATTTGACTTTATCATAGAATATTTTATTTTCTCCATTTATGGTAATTGAAAGTTTTGCTGAGTATAGTAGTTGGGGCTGCTATCTCTGGTCTCTTAGACTGTGGCATGTCTGTTCAGGCTCTTTCAGCTTCTGGAGTCTTCACTGAGAAATCAAGTGTAATTCTAATAGGTCTACCTTTATATACTACTTGGTCTTTTTCCTTTGAAGTTTTTACTATTCTTTCTTTTTCTGTATGTTTAGTGTTTTGATTATTATGTGGCAAGAGAACTTTATTTTCCAGTCCCTTCTATTTAGTGTTCTTTATGCTTCTTGTACCTTGATAGGCATCTCATCATTAGATTAAGAAAAATTTCTTTTGTGATCTTGTTGAAAATATTTTCTGGTTTTTTGAACTGGAATTCTTCCTTTTTCCCTATTTCATTCTTATATTTGGTCTTTTCATACTGTACCATATTTCCTGGATGTTTTGTGTTAGAAATGTTTTTAAATTTAACATGTTTGACCATTTCTTCTGTTGTATTTTCAATGCCTGAGATTTTCTCTTACCTCCCTTGTTTTTTATTGGTGGATCTTGCCTCTGTATTTCTTGCCAATATATTTCTCTGTTTAATTCTGTATCTAATTTTAAAATTTTGATTACTTGGTTTGTTGGTGTTTAATTTCTTGAGTTCTTTATATATTTTGGATACTAGCCCTTTGTCAGATGTAGGGTTGGTGAGGATTCTTCCCATTCTGTTGGTTGCCATTTTGTCCTATTGATGGTGTCTTTTACCTGACAGAAGCTTTTCAGTTTTATGAATTTCATATTTGTTAATTGTTTATCTTAGTGCCTGACATACTGGTGTTCAGAAAGTTGTCTCTTGTGTCAATGTTTCAAAGCAGTTCACTACTTTCTCTTATATTAGATTTAATGAATCTAGTTTTATGTTGAGATTTGATCACCTTGGACTTGAGTTTTGTTCAGGGAGCTAAATATGGTTCCATTTGCATTCTTCTACACACAGACATCCAGTTAGCACCACTCGTTGATGATGCTTTCTTTTTTGCCTTCTTTACCAAAACTCAAGTGCCTCTCTCTCTCTCTCTCTCTCTCTCTCTCTCTCTCTCTCTCTCTCTCTCTCTGTGTGTGTGTGTGTGTGTCTGTGTTTATTTCTGGGATTTTATTTTTATTTCATTGATCAATATGTCTGTTTTCATGCCAATACCATGTAGTTTTAATTACTATTGCTTTGTAGTAAAACTTGAGGTCAGGGATGGTGATATCTCCATAATTTCTTTTATTGTACAGGATTATTTTAGCTATCCTGGGGTTTTGTTTTTCCATATGAAGTAGAAATTTGCTCTTTAAAGTTCTGTAATGAATTGAGTTGAATTTTGATGGGAATTGCATCAAATCTGTAGATTGCTTTTGGTTAGATGTTCATTTTTACCATGTTGATCCCACTGATCTGTGAGCATTGGAGATCTTTCCATTTTTTTGAAATCTTCCTCCCTTAAGGACCTTTGTCATATTCATAAGTCTTTATTAAGGTGCTTTTCCTTGTGCTTTTGCTATTTTGCAATTTTCTGGGATTAATGTGGTAGGATTGCTGGACTTAATTGAATATATGTCATCCCATCTTTTATTGATTGCTTTTACACTGGTGTCTAGACATCAGGATTGTGAAGATTGTAATTCCAGGTGTAATTCTAATTTTGTCTTTGTTGGATTCTATTTTTTCCTTGATTTCTGTTTCTCTTTTTGGTTCTTAGGAGACTGTGGTGGCTGTGTGTTACCTGGTATGGAATTCTTCTTGGATCCTGCCAGGTGCACTCACTGATAGTTTCAGGTAAAATGTGTGTTGAGGTATCACGTGTTGATATTTAAAAATAGGAATGGGCTATGAGGAGGTGCTGTTGGTGTTCACAGGTAAGAAAAGCATGTGGCTGGGCAGTGGTGGCGCATGCCTTTAATCCCAGCACTTGAGAGGCAGAGGCAGGCAGATTTCTGAGTTTGAGGCCAACCTGGTCTAGCGAGTGAGTTCCAGGACAGTCAAGGCTATATAGAGAAACCCTGTCTCAAAAAACAAAACAAAACAAAAAAACAAAAACAAAAGAATAAAAGAAAAAAAAAGCAGGGCATTCTACCAGTATCTCCTTAGTATTCTAGAATGGGGGCAGAGTGTGAGGAAAGGCCATTAAACAGGTGGTTTTCTACAGAGCTGAGGATGTGATCATGGGTTTGGATCTGGAGGAAAGGCAAAGATCTGCAGTTACCTTACCTGCTTCCCTGGCTAGAGTGGCTTGTGGTCTCCCAAGGAATGGCTGCAGGATTTGGGGGCTAGAATAATGAGCTGATGAGAGGGAAGACATTTTGATGGGAGGGTCTTTGGTATCTACTGGAAGAGGTGGAAGAGAGGGAGGAGGGCACAGCTAGTGGTCTGCTGTAGAGCTTAGGTTGAAATTTGTGGACTGGATTTGGAGGACATGACTCTGATAGGTGATGTAAAATGGGAGGATTTCTATTATAACTTTATTAAATTAGTATTTTAGGACCCCAAATTTGAGTGTTCTTTTAAGGCTTAGGAACAGGTCTGATGTATACTGTCTTCTAGCTCTCAGTTGACTCCAGATACTTTTCCTGTAGTTGAGAAAATTGCATCAGTAAGTTCAAATATCTTGAATTTTTCTCTTTCATTATAATTCTTCTGTGTATCAGAAAAGGACACCAGTAACTTTCCAGCATATCACATACTCTAAAGCTGGATTAGGGAGACTTATTCCTTCTAATGTAAAATGGTCAATTATTTCTGCCTGAACAAGGATATTGTTTGCACCAATGTTCAGACATTGACTGTTTAGTAAACCCATATTTGAGACAGAAAGTTTACAATTTGCACATTGTTCTTGATGCTTTAGCAATGCTCAGTCTTGGGCATCTTCCCAGTGTTCTCCTAAGCAGACTCTACCCACTTAAAGCTCTCAGCTGCATGCTGCCTTGCTCTAACCTTACGTTCTTAAAAAATCTGTTTGTGATTTCCTCCAGAGAATTCTATATTTTAAAGTTTTGTTCTTCCTGTATTCTTCTCCAATTTCTACTGGCCATTCTATCATCTAAAATATGTAAATTGACCTTAACTTTACAAAGTCATGCTTAGGATATGGGAATTCTGTTAAAAGTCATTTATGTGACCCAGTGTCCTTGTTAAATATATCAATATAACTTTAGTTTTCAATAAATATACTAAGCCAGAAATAACACCACTACTATTGGTTAAACTCTAGTCTGATTTAAGCAAGTCTCTTATTCTGTAAGCCTGTGGTGACATTCCAGAACTTTTGACATTCTGTTTCTAAAGCCTTTCTGTATTCCATAAATTTTCTAATATTCTTATGTTCACATGCTCAATAAGCTCAAGACTTTTCTCTCATACAGATGAAGACAGTCAAGTGACAATTATATCAGTTTTCCTTTTTGTGTTTTCTTCCATAAATAGTCAAACTTGTGTCAGCTGTACTTGCTTGAATTTGTATGTGGTAATGTCTGTTTTAGCTCAGGATTGCATGCATTCTTTGAAGTTGTTAAATCATTCCTGGTGTTCTACATAGAATCAAAACTTCAGGAGATCTGCTACCCATAGGGAGAGTGTCTCTTAATTGGAGAAATAAAGATGACTGGCATTGTATCAACAGACCCAGATTTGACACTTTTTCTTGGACACCCACTGGTCATGCTTTGGGATGTCACCAGGGATGTAACTTTCCATGGCCAATTATGTTAGAAAGTGCTGCATATTTGAACTGTCTACATGGTTGATCCTCAGGCTTCTTTGCCCTCAAATACTGATATGAAAAAAAATGTTCACAGTGTATTTTCCACAACATGGGAAGAGAGGTTTCCTTTTTCTTCTTTTACAAAGTTTTCAAACCTAATTTAAATACCACTTTGTTTTAAAATTGTCAACTCAGAATTTTAATTGATTACATTTTATTAGGTGTTGATATTTGTATCATATATATTGGTGTGAACCATGTAAAAAGCATAGTTCTCACATTAGGCATGAAGGTAGCTATGGAACAGGAAAAACAAGTGGCTCTTCAGGAAGGCACCATGGTTTAATGTGACTCATTTAAAAACCTGGCTATAGAATAGAATCTCTTAGACTGTTCTAAAAACCAGGATAATCTTGTCCCACTTCAGACTAATTAAATCTGAGTCTCATAAGAATAGAGAGCTATGGCCTCAAGAATCAGTGTGAAAACTCCCCAGAATTCTACTGCATAGCTAGAGCCAAGAATCACTACTTTATGCAATACTAGCTTATTCCTAATGACTTTTAAAAATGAGCATAAAGGGTACCAAGTAGTTGGGATTTCCTGTTAGTGGGTTATATCTTGAGTACCAGTGTGAACCCCTGTGACATTAATCCTACCAAGTACCCCTCAGCATCTGAGATGACCTACACAGAGCCTGCCAAAGAGCGGATCTGAAGAGTAGATTAAGGAGGCTCTTCCTCAGGCAGAAGTGTATGATTGCCTCAAAGAAACTGTTCTCTGAGCTTCAGGCTCCTTGGGAATAGAGTAATATCAGTTTGAACTTCAATATGCTTCAGAGTAAGAACCTGATGGCAATAAAGAATAATCAGGGCTCAGCTCCTACATTTCACTCATTCACCCACAGACATCTCCTCTGCACTTCCAGCATCCTGGATGACTCTTCTTTCTCATGTACCCCTTTGGTAGCCAAATATGACTACCATCTTCAAGCTGTGAGCAGGAAGCCATGCTTTATCAACATCATAATTTGTGTCAATAATATAATGAATTTATATAAACTTATACTTAACAACAACAACAACATGAATAAACATACAAGCCCTGTAAACCAGGACATGAACTTGTGAATGCAGATTATGTCAGAATTACTTTCTGTGAGCTCTGTTTACCTTTCCCCTAAATGCAGTTGGGCACTTTCTCATGGACCCTAGTTTTGGTTTTGAATTTTTAGTAGCTGTCTCTTTCCTGGAATTTGTCAGTCCCTCCATGTTACCCATGGGAAACACCCCTGTTATATGGTAGAGATAGCTTATAGGCAGGATGAGGTTTTGATTTTTTTTAGCCCCTGGAGAAGCTGGTTAGTGCTTGGAATGATAGAAGACAGAGTAACTTTGTGCTTGTATGTGATTTTTTCCAATGTGTATCATAAACATGGACACATTGTGTGTTTTAATGCATGAAAATGTTTGGAAAGTCTCTATTTTCATATCCAGTTTTTCTCAAAGTGTGATCACTTATTTATATACATGCACACACATATATGTTTATATCCACATGTATATGTATATACACATGTATATGTATATATACACATGTCTATCTATTTAGCATATGTATAGATATATTCTCTTGTCTATGTATTTGTTGACATAATTTATTGAGAAAGAAAGCAGTATTATTTCATTTTCTCATCATCTCTTACATGCATGGTTCATGAATGGACTGTAATTCATTATTAGTCTATAATAATTTCTTCCTTACATTTCTATGGAAGTTCTGTTTTCTGAACCCCAAATCTTGAGAAAAAATTGAGAGTTCAGAGAAATGTCATTCTATTTTCTCTGAATATTAGAGTTTATTAATTAAGGTACTACTGTAAAGAAGGCATTTATGGATTTTTTCCATGTATTTTAAATAATAATAATAATAAAAAAAACAGAAGAGGGAAACACAGCATAGGAAATCAAAGGTTAAACTCAACATTTCTCCAAAACCAGTGTTGGAACAAGGAGGAGAGCAATGGCTGGCATCTAATCAGTCTTGCTTGTCATTGCTGCCACACTACGGATGTATATTTGTAGCTGTGCAGATGGCTGGCACCGAGCTTCATTCTGAAGGAAAACTACTAGCAATTTGGAAGAAAAATATTAACAAACTTCTGCATGTAGTGTGTTTTATTCAAATCCTATAATGGTGTCCCATGAGAAGATGAATACAAAAAGGAAAATAACTCTACACGAGAAATTTCAAGATTAGGATTTCCTGCAGTCTTGTTAACTTTGGTAGGAGACTTGAGTTCTAAAAGAGTAATGTTCACTGGACTTTCCCAAGGTTTGAATATTTTCCAGAGTCCAAAATTCTTTGTAAGCATTTTACACAGAAATACAGAAAAAGGGAGAGAATCCAATATCTAAACAAGAAGTCAAAATGTAGTCAGAACTCTAAATAAACAAAAAGTAACATCTATTTAAACAGCAAAATCAAAACCAGAGAAGTCAGATAAAATATTTTATTATCAAAATAATTAGTGTTTAGGAAGTAATATTCCCCTAACACTCAGGTTCAATATACTACAGGTATATTCTTAAGTCTGTGTAAAAATGACATTTCTGCATGCAAGAAAGATCAAACCTATTGATTAGTCAAATTGATGCTTTGTAGATTTAAAATTGAATTTGAAGAGTAATAATTTTTAAAAAATGTTACATACTTTTGCTTTCAATTTTATTACTTTATTTTGTTTTTAAAAATTTATTTCATGAGGACTCTATTTTATGTGCATGTATGCTGTCTGTGAACCCTTTGTGTGCCTGGTACTCCTAGAGGCCAGAAGAGACTGTAGGATTCTTTGGAACTGAAGTTAAAGATGACTGCGAGTTGTTGGATCCTGGGAGTCAAACCCAGGTCTGCTGGAATAGCAGCTAGTACTCTTAACTGATTTGCCATGTCTCTAGCTTTTTCTTTTAATATAAAAATTATTTAAGATGGTATATCATCCATGAAATGTTAATATTATTTATGGATTATTTTTGTGCTATTGAAGTTTATAGCATTGTGTCATAAAAATTCATATATTTATTAATATATATTTTATAATTGAAAACTTTTGAATGTTCAATAGAATGTCCTATGAGAAAAATAGCTTGTATTTCTGTAATGAATCTTCTTGTGTCGACAATAAATTGTCATAAACAGCAGAGAATGCTACAATTTGAGAACTTCTAGAGAAGTTCTTGTCTTCTAATTCTGAAGATTAATATCCAGATCTGTAACACTAAGATATAAACTACAGATATTCTGGTGTCCAGTACCAGGGAAAAAGAATAGCATTCTGGGAGGCAGCAGAAAGTCGGAGGGTTAAGCCAAGTTCAATTATAGGGTGTCAGGACGGAGAACAGCAGAAGCAGAATGACATGGATACCAGAATTGGAATCCTGAAGACACATCAAAGTCAGGAAGTATCAGAAGCAAATGAGAGGGCAGAAGCAGAAGTGTTAAAAGGGGATGCTAATTCCAGGGTCAGTATCTTCTGAAATCAAGATTGCTCTAAAATGGCTGGGCATGGATCTCTGAGGGCAACAATAAAGAGATTTTAAAGGGACAGCCTACTACTAGACTCTGCTTCCTGCTTAGTACAAAGAGTGAAGTGTACATGCTTGATTCATTCATTGTTTGTTAATAAACCCATGGGGTATGACAACAGGAAAGAAATCTGTCTGAAATCAATACCCTTCTTTTACTACATTGTGTGTGTGTGCAAGGCTTCCTATGTTTTTCTGACTAACAAGCAGACGACAATACAGAGGGACCATGATAGGAGTATGTCTACTCTTGTGGAGATGGACTTGCTCAATATTCAAGGGGAAAGGCAGAGTCTATTATTCTCCTTTCAGAGGACTGGGAAGATTATTCTTCAAGTGAGAGGCTTTCCATCTAATTATTAATATAAGTTTGAGATACCTTCAAGAAACAAAGATAGGCCTCCTGGTTCTTATTTTGGCTAATTCATCTCTACAGCTATTTGGAGGAGAGAGGTGAAGAGACCTGTCAGGCAAAGAGGAGCATATTGGCCTACAAAGTGGCTAGTGAGGCTCAGGTGTAGATGGTCTGTCTGAGTCTCTGTAGTCTGGGAGAGCTGATCTAACTAACCAAGAACTCGCCGAAGAGGACAAAGTGACCTTAGCTCAATACATAAATGGGGAAGGAAACTTTCATGGTGTTGGTATTTATAAGTTGAGCTAAGAAAGGTTTCCTACATGAGGCGTCAGTTGAAGTGTGTTGAGCTACACACTGTTTGGTTGCTCAAACACTCAACTGTGTGTGTAGGCATACTAGAATTTGTGCACCTAACACTCTGAGTCTTCATGTAGCAATACTAACAGAGTCAATCACAATTGCAGATATGTTTCTTTCTTTAATGATGCATTATGGCAGTCATTACTCATAGGCTATTTTTATTACTATTCCTAGTGTTCTGAACAAATTGTACTTTTTTTTTTCCAACACAATGCATCTCTTTGACCTTTGGGATTTTTGTACATCCTTTTCTATTTGCCGGAAACATCTTTCTTCTTACTTAATGACTTGCTATGAGGTACTTTGGAGGAGAATCTTAAGACATCATTTACCACAAGATGTCTTTCCATACTATGCCTAAATTCCTGTGATTAGATTAGAATTCATTTAAAGTGAAGATACTTTAGAGAAAAATACATTTGGGGGGGGTGCTATCTTAGGTATGAATTATGAGGCAGGTCTCCAACAATTATCTTGTGTTCACATGGTCTCTTCCTCTCACATCTTTTAATCTGCTAATGTAGTTATGTAGGCCTTTTCTGCTGAAAAAAAAAGGGGGGGGGGAGGGACCCAAGTCTATTGTTACTAATAGCAATGGATGCCATTTATCTTCTATGAACTTCAGTCTCTCTGCCTGAAAATTAAGGCTACAGCTTAAGATGTTTCAGGACTTGTACAACGTTAAAATTTAGTAACTGTTGATCATTATACCCAATAGAACAGAATATAAAAGAAAAAAAACCTTGAAACAGCTCATAAGGCATTAGTTCTAATTATTTGTTAAAAGAATGGAAATTAGGTAATACATTAATGGGATTAGAAAACAAGATCTCTCCTATACACAAATTTTTATTGGAATGTTCAAAATGTCTTCTTTAGAAACACAAAGGAACAAATGCTTGGTGAAAATGATCTTAGCCTCTATTTGGCAGGGTAAGTGCAGAGAAGGGAAGCTGATTGTCTGTGTGAAACACTCTTGTGAAACTCTGGATGACCTTGGCTTTGGGAAAGGTCTTCCTAGGCATTAGAGGTCATCCACACTTCCCCGGTGTATCTGGGATGGATTGATGGGTTATTGCATTTCTACTGCTTACTGAGTAAGCCTCATAAATTCCCCATTCTTTACCTCCATATGATGAGTTGAAAGGGATCAGGAGGATTAAGGAAAAAGTAAGACTCCTATTTACTTTTTTGTAATAATTTCAATCCAGGTTTGCCTTCACCATGCACACAAAGCAAGGGGCTTACTCTTTGTGTGAGAAGTTTGTGTATGCTGCAGAAATCTGTGGCGTGGCTCCTGAGATGGACTGTTTAAGGCCAGAGGTCCCTTTTCTCCTGAAATTCAAAGGTCCTTGTGTAGGAGAGAAGCTTTCAGGGAAGACTCAGCTGCAAAAGGTCGGAGTTGGCCCCTCATCTGAGGCAGATACCATCACAGGGCAACGGGGGGTCTCAGGATCTGGGGGTTGAATTTCCTGCCTCTTTTTAGGGGCCTTCAAACTTACAAAAATTAATCCTTTTGATTGACTCTGTCTCTTAATCTGGAAGATAAACTCAGAACATTTACCAGTTCTCAGTACTGCTTACCAGGCCGTGTCTTAGTGCCAAATTGTGAATTTCGTCTCGGTGACCTTTCCAATCTTCCCTTTTTACCTGCCCACTTGGTAGCTCATGAGGTCCTCTGTCCTACTCTGAGGAAACTTAGGTCAAAGTGTTTGGGATTGTGAGGGATTTAAAGAGATCGAATCATTCAACCTTTCCATTTTCAGAGGAGAAAACTAAGATCTAAAGAGGTTATATGACTACCCTGCAGATATGTTTTTAAATCCTCTTGGCAATTTCAATATCAGGCATCATAGTTATTGAGGTTGCAGAATCATGACTAACTTTTTTTGTATGTAGATCAGAGCACTGCGATTTGACATATCTATATCATTTCAGAAATTCAATTCTCAAAGCAGATGTGCTTGAAATGTCCTTAAATATATGATATCTTCAATCATTCTTTAAAAATTTCTCAGTCATAGACTTATGGGACATAAGCTAATATTTTGTAAAATTTAAGATGCAAAAAATAAAAATCAGTTTCTACCAAAAGAGTATAGTGTGTAAAATGAAGAGCTCAGAGCCTAGAGCAGTTTGTAAGCCGATATCAATACCAATGGTGCTTTAGTGATTCCGATTATGCAGAGGAAGAAGACAAGTATTGAGGTATTGAGGAGGTTACTGGGAAAATCAAGGTTGTTTACTCTTAGGGAAAAATCATGTGGTTGTTCCTTCATAGGACTGGGATGAAAAATGAATAGAGAAGCAGACATATTTGGCCAACTATTAGGGTGTTCATTCTTGTGCCTAAGATAAAGATTCCACTCACAACATTGCTCTTCCCAAGTTAATTCTTACATTAAAAATGTTCTTAAGTAACTTTTTGAATGAGTAACTGAACACATGTTCTTAAAATAAGAAATAATCACTTAACTCTATCAGATATATTGAATTATTGACAGAACAGGTGATTATTTGTAGTTCAGCAATTATTCTGGACACATTTTAATCATCTTTTAAAAAAAAGTCATGCATGTTATGGGTTGACATTATAATCCACAAGAATCAGAACATTGAGGTGTCTTACTTTGCTCTGTTTTCTCTTAGTGGACTGTTTTCCTCTTTAAGCACCATGATTTACGAGATGAATCTCCACAGGAGAAGCCTTTAAGCCTTTTCTCCTCTATATAGCCACATCTGTTGTTTTTACCACTTGAGTAATTTTGCTCAACACATCGAAAGCACATCTTTAAGGAAACAATACCATGAAAGTATATTTTCTAGCTTGTACTATTCTGAAGGCTTTGGAGACTTTAGGAAGTAGGGCCGGTCTGGTGGCATTGCTCTTCTAAGGGTTGTCCTTTGAAGCACACTCCAACTCTTAGCCAGCCCCTGGTTCTAGCCTCTTTTCTGTGCTTTCTTGTTGGCCATGATGAGTTTCTGCTACCATGAGCTGTCTCATGCCTTTCCTACCATGATGATCTCCTTGAGCTGGTCTTGTCAGGTGTTTGGTTATATGGATACATGAGTCTAACAACTAGTACAACTTCTTTTTTAATGGAATGGATAAGATTTGAATGATAAGTGTACACAATAAGAAAGTGAAGCCTGTCAAATAAAGGATTGGAAGTCCATGATCCAAGAGGAAGAGACTTGTTCTTTCATTTATGCTGCTATGAGATATTTTGTGTTACTGTTTTCATATCACTCAGGATATGACTTTTTTTTTTTTTACAGTGCATATGGAGCCCATACTAGCCCTGGGTGAGATGCTGCACAGAACCTGAGGTGTTCTAGTACAAGCATGAATGACAGCATCTTTGTTCACTATAAAGAACAGAAGGTCCTACTGAGGTAAACTTAATTGGTGCTTTATGGGAGGGTACCTTGGACTGCCAAGGGCTGAATTTTATTGTCTCATGCTAGGAAACCTAAGAATATTCTCATTTGTAGTTGCTATAAATGTGCTAAATCTTCATTGGAAGGCTGATAACAAGTTGCTGGAAGTCCTGTTCTGAGTAGAAGACAGAGCTGCAAGCACGAATCCAACCTATACTTTGGATTTTTTTTTTCTAATAAAGTAGCATGGATACATTTAGAGCAGATATACTACAAGCCATATGCATTAAACATTGAACATTTTAATTTTGAGACAGGGTCTCACTTTTTATCTCTGGTTGTCCTGGAACTTGATATGTGGACAAATTTGGCCTCAAAGTCACAAAGATCTACCTGTTCCTGTTTTCTGAGTGCTAGGATTAGAAGTGTGGGCATTACTCATCTGTCAAGAACTCATTTCTTAAAAGTTTAATCTTATCATTTATCTGAATGGGTATTTTGCCAACATGTATGCATGTGTACCACACGCATGCCTGGTGCTTTTACAGGGCAGAAGATAGTGTCAGGTCTGAACTGAAGTTATAGACAGTTATGAACCAAACCACTGTGTGCGTGCTGGGAATCAACCCCATCTCTTCTGGAAGAACAGCCAGTACTCTTAATAACTCGGCCATTTTCTCAGCCCTCTTGGCAAGAATTGTTTTTTCTTTATCTTTTTAAGGATAAGGCTGGCCATTAGAATACTCCATGTCCTTCTGATGTTGGTAGGCACCTTCTCAGGGGTGTCTACTGTCAGGATATACAAAGGCCTATGGAATCCAAACTAAAACTTAGAAAATTATTCTCTAGAACAAAACTTCTCCCTCTTGAATCTTCTGCCCCAACAGCATTTTAAAGACAAAGCTGTTTATCCTCATGAACTCTTAAATTATTCTTCAAACGAGAAAGCCATCTCCTCTTAAATACAAAGTCCTTTTATGTATTAGGAGTTATAGTAGGAGTTTACATTCTGGTTTTCAATATTTTTGATTTCTATGCTTATAGAAAGTACATGGAAATGTTTGTGACTTTGATTTCACCATTGGATTTTTTTTTTTTCATGGAACAGTTTCTTTGTGTTTTATCACATATTCAGTATGTAACCATTAGTGTATTAGTGTTTTGTTTTTTTTTGTTTTTTGTTTTTTGTTTTTTGTTTTTTTGCTACAGTGATCTCACGAGTAAACTCAGAGTTTAAAGTTATAAAAATACCTATAATGTAATATCTGATGCAGTTAGACATTTTACCAGCAGCCTTAGGGGAACTTGTCTAATCCTTAAAGGGAAATTCTACAAAAAAGGAAAAAAATAATATTTGGAGTAGAGAACATGATCTACTCAGGTTACAAGGTTTGATACAAGGCACTATTGGAATAATAAGCATGGCTGTGAGATTCCAGCTCGTAGGAGTAATAAAATACATACATAGGACACTCCTAGACAGGCGCCAGGTTCCTGTATCCTAGTAGAAGGAATTGGAAAGAGAGATAGGAGAGATAGGATATTCTTTACTGCCAACAGGGGCAGGGACACAGACATAGAGTTTAGTAGCTCCAACAGAAGGCAATACAAAGGACTGAAGCTTTTATTCTATGTTATGTAGCATTTGGGGATCCTAAGCACAATGTTGCCTTTCTCATACGTGTTCTATCCATTACGTACAACTTCATGCATCACATGCTTCATTTGCATCTTAATTATCTACTCAAGGGTGTGCGTTTTGGTGTTATAACCAATTACAAGTTATTTGTAGACAGCCTGGAGTGGGGTCTTAGTACTAGTGGCTCTGTTCAGTTCTAATAAAGTCCCCAACTTGGGGACTTTGACTGTTACTCTTCCAGTAGGTTTTCCTAATAAATGAATTTTTCAGCCTTTGTATAACAGACTTCATGACCTCAGTCTCTGTGCCATTCTCTCACCTTAACTCCCTCCTGTGAACTACAGTCCCAGAAATCTTTTAGGGGAGCTGAAGGATGATGATTCATCCCCTTCTAATGACTTCCTTCCATTGAGGGATGCAGACAAAACCTCCTTCCTGTCTGTCCATCAGTTGGAAAAGAAGATCCGTAGTAGGAGTTGGCTGAAATCCCTCATTATACGTTTAGTTTGGAATCCTTGTTTTCTGAAAGAACTCTTATCTAAAGGTAGCTAAGGGAGGACAGGAACAGCACTTTTCATGGTTGATATTTTTCTCAGCCTACGGCGTCATCTTTCACCTCTTCTCTATTTCCTGTTTATGTTTTTATCTATGTTTATTAAAAAGTAGGTCCCATGCCTGGAGAAACAAAGCGAGAAACAAGCAATCTTAAATAATTAGAATTTGTCTATTTATACTCTGCAATTAAAAAATATGGGCTCCATGTGAAGATTCAAACTAAAGTACAGCTGGGCTCCAAACTCCAATTTGGACACTCTAACTTGGTTGGGATTTTATAGTTTCAGATGGGAAAAGTAGACAAATTCACTATCACATTAATACAGGATAGACACACTTGAATGACCTAACAATGGTTGATTATAGCATGAAGGACGCCCTGGCTTCCGTTTGTCAAGCACATTTAGTTTTATTACTACTTGAAATGCAAGTGATCCTACACGAATTATTCATTCCATTGCAGCCTCAGTTTCCTCACTGAAAAAATGAGCAAAAATAATTTATACTCCATAGACTTCATGAGAGGATTAAATGAGATATATTTATGTTTAAATTTCCTGCTTTTTAAAAATATAGTGCCTGATATAAACCATCCTGACAGCTCAATTTAAGTGTTAGCTCTTATTATAAGTACCAAGAATAAGGGAGATGAAACACATGCTACCGTGGGAAGGGTTCGAAACTAACCCCTGCTACAGAGACAAGACTACCTGGAGGAAACCTTAACTTCTACATGCTGGTAAGTTATGCAGCTTTTACAGTATGTAATTCAGTGACAAAATATGGCCTTACAATGTCAATTAAAACAATCTAAGGTGTCAATGTAATGCATCACAGGTTCCTTTGCAAGGACACACAATTGCTGGAGATAATTTCAGATGGTTATGTTGTTAAGAATATTTTAACAGGTAAACGTGAAGCACCAGTAAGATGTAATGATAATATTTTTAAACACACACCTCAGAAATCTAAAATTATCAGGTAAGATCTCAGCAAAGCTTATGATAACAGAAGATGTCTTTCACTCTGTGAAAAACTTCTGTATAAAAGTGATGATCCCTGAATGAATGGTATTTTGTAACAAGTACCAACAGCATCACTTAAAAACAATAGAATGAGAGTCTTCTAAAAATATTTATTTATTCATTCATTCATTCATTCATTCATTCATTCATTCATTCACTTTACATTCCATTCACTGTCCCCCTCCTGGTCATTTCCTCCCACAATCCTTTCCCTAACCCCTTCCTTTTCTCCTTTGAGCATGTATCACTTTGGCACCCCCCTATCCTGGCTCATCACATCTCTCTGGGGCTAGTTGTATCCTCTCCCACTGAGCCGGACAAGGCAGACCAGCTAGAAGAACATATCCCAGGTACTGGCAACAGCTTTTGATGTAGCCCCCTCTCCAGTTGTTTGGATTCCAACAACTGGTAGACCAAGATGCACATCTGCTATATATATTCAGGGAGGACTAGGCCCAGCCCTTGTATGTTCTTTGGTTGATATTTCAGTCTCCGAGTGGTCCAAGGGGGCAGGTTAGGTGACTGTTGGTTTTTCTGTGGAGTTCCTATCTCCTTTGGGGCCTACAATTTCCCCCCCTATTTTTTCATAAGAACAGCATCACTTATAGTAAAAGGAAACCTTGCAGCTGTTGGCTTTGTGTGTGTGTGTGTGTGTGTGTGTGTGTGTGTGTGTGTGAAAAAAGTAGCCATGCTGAAGGCACAGAAGAGCAGGTGGCTTTGAGACAATGTCAAGAAATATTTATTTTCTTAAAGTTCATTCAGGGAGATGGTTAAGAGGAAAGTCAGGTACTTCTGAGGACTCTATCACCACAAGAATTACTAGGTCTAGAAGACACTACGAGAGGTGGGTTTGTTTCAAGTTGTGGTTGCAGCTGAGGAACTCAGCATCCTTAGAAATTAATGGAGGCTTTCAGTTTCGCTGGCATGGCTCCTTTATCATTCATATGACTAAGCAGACAATCAATTTAGTGGCAATGTATGGAATGAAGGGAAAGAACAAATAAGCTCTGAGTGATGAGAACAGAAAAATCAAAACCTCTCTCCCTTATTCTTTTTTAATGACTAATACCAACAGGGACAAGACCAGTAAAAAGAGGTTAATGAATTGCCGAGATCCTTTAGAAAGTGATTGACTGGTATTGAAGCACAGTCAAATCAGTCATAAATATTTACTTTTATTAGCAACAGTGGGTTGCCTGTTATTTCTGATTGATTTTTTTTAAGCTGGCAAAAACCTACTACTGTGACTATTATCAAATGTTTCCAATTTTGCCAATATTTCCTCGCTCTAAACAATCCCAGAACTCGCACAGCTTCTAAACCCTTCCTTGCAACATTGTTTTCTTTCTTTTTTTCCTTCAGCACCATTTCTAAATGATTACAAATGACAAGGTAAAGTGAAGTTCCCTATATAATTAAGAATAATTATAATCTTTTCATTTTGACATTTGTTAAAATGGATAGGATGGCAGCGATTGTGGGATTAGTGTCCTTTGATAATCCATATTCTGCTAACACTGACTCTCTAACCTGCAGTTGTGTTATTTGCCTTCTCAATTGGAAAAGAGGCATGATAGAAATCTCTGAAAAAAAAAATCCCAGGCAGGGAAGCAAGGGCTAGAAGAAGTAGAGGAGTTAACAGGCAACACTGTTCCAACAATACTGCTGTTCATGCCATTGAATGAAATGCTGCTTTATTTTGGGTAAAATGCAATTCGATGTAAGATTATTTCTCGAAATTTGTTGCTTAGGCCATCAGAAAGATGAAGATTGCTTTTAACACGGCGTTTGTAACATTAAGATCCAATAATTTAATTCGAAGGAACCTAACAAAAGGAATTTCCTTCAGATAACAACAAAGAGTTAACATTTCCCAGGGCAGACAAGTTTCCAATTCAATTAGTTTTAATGAACCTTCTGCTCACTGGTTACTGAACTAGAAAGAACAGCAATAAATGCCCAGAGGAAAGAGAGAGAGGATATTAAAGGAGGGTTAGTGTATAGTATATAAATTTCCAACTTGACTGAAAGAGCAGCACTGGTATAGTTTGGGGGCTAACGCCACAGAAGCTGACCCATCTGCTGAGCTTCATGCACAGGACAGCAAAGCTCAGTCAGTTGTTCCGTGTGGGAAACCAAACACCAGTGTACAGTCTCTGTCTGACAGGACAATAGATGCTACAGCCACACAGTCTCTTAAATGAGAGAAGAACATCCCTGAAAGAAACAGAGAATACATTTTTTTATCATAGAAAAATAATACTTGTACTTCGTGCATGTCTAAACACACACAAATTCATAAATGTACATATGCCTTTTAAGTTTTTAACAAAAATCTTAACCATCGTTTTAGTTTGCATATAATGGAAATTACATGCATTTACCTCTATAAAGAACAGTAAAGACATACATTATGAAAGCCCAGAGCTGCCACACACAGAAATTGCCTATTTGGGATACAGAAAATGAGTTTCACCCTAAGAATTTAATGGCTTTCATATTTTTATTCCATTCTGATGGTCACCTTAAACCTGTGCTATAGCACAGCAAACTTATATTTCTAGGATCAAGCTGCAAGCCCTACTGTGGTTAAACACTGTGCCCTCCCATATAGGATTGTATAAATATACAAATGAACCGCAGTTAAATATTTGAAATGAATGATAGAGTCCACCCAGAGCCTCTGCATCTATTATTGTTTCAAGTCAGCCTTGTCAGGTATTTTTCCATTTCCTGAACTTTAAAGCAAATTTGCCTCTCCAGCTGCACTCTCATTATGCTGGCTGTCCGTTTATTCTTAGTTGCCGTCTCCTTTCCAGCAATGCTTTATCTGGATGCTGAATATGAAAAGTTCTAAATACAGTAAACAGACCCTATGCATTCTATAGCATGCAGGAGCCACCTAGCCCCGAGGTGCTATTTTTTTCCCCTTAGGCAGATGTGAGAACTGCACTGACTGGAGTGACCAGCAGCTTGCCTTTCCCAGTCAGTCTCATAAGGACTGCATATGAGAGTATGGTTGCAGACATGATCAGCAGGTACATTTTTGGATGATGCATGATCTCCCCTTTGCAGGTGGGTTTCTTGGACTGCATTGAAACCCAGGCGCTGATGTACATTTTGTCAGTGAGCACTTAGATTTAAATATATATATGTAGTTTCTGATTTGGTTTGCAGAGAAATTTCCTTTTTTTTTTTTTTTTTTTTTTTTTTTTTAATAATCACGTATTTGGCCATCACCAGAGTGAATTTCGGTTGATGAATGTCGGTGAAAGGAACCAAATCAAACGCAAAGCTGTGCCTGAACTGCACAATATCTCTTCAGCATTCTTTAAAGAAGGCTATACCAAATAGTCAACACCATCGAAAGGAGCCAACGTCAATCTGCAGACACAGTTAGTTCATGCTGTGCTGTCTCACTGAACCACAGACCTCTTTTAATCTTCCTAGTTATTATTAAAATTTTGGTATTACTCAATGGCTTTTATTTTTACTACTGCATTTTTTTTAAATACAAAAATGCACACTGCATAGTTTCTAGAGGATGGCTGCTTTAAATATGTAGAAATTAAACAGAACAAGAAATAAATTTTAAAAAATGAAATATAGAACAGTAATTTCTTGTATAAACCTTTTGTCTTGCAATTATCATTGCCCCAGGCTCATAGAAATTTATTCTAAGTAATCCTACAGTGTAAGAGTGATGTTTCAACTAGAAAAAATAACCCAAAGGAATATGGTAGGAATAAGAATTTTGAAAATATAAATATTCATGTTGAACAAAAGAAGTGAGAGTTAAGAATCTTACTTCCAATTTTGAAACATCCTTTACTCATTTTAAACTCATTTTGAGTCCTTGTATCTATGTGATTGGTTGGGCTTTTTCGGTTAGGATTGTGAAGAATAATATTCAGAGTTACTCCTTTGGCAGGAATCTAAAAAATAAACCTTTAAGGACAGAAGAGATTATTCGTCAAATGCAAGCTGAAATGTGAAGTGTGATTATCACTGTACATATCAGCAGGAAAACTACCTGCCTTGAGTGTGTGGAACTCGAGGTCATGTAACTTGTCTCGCTGCTGCATCGTGAAGCAAAGTGGAGAAACCCCTCCCCACTTGACAGAGACTTCTGAACAGACAGGGGTGGTCATGGACAGAAAAGTAATATCTTAGTTTTTAGGCATATAATACACAAAAGAACATCTCTAGGGAGTAACATACTAAAGACCCAGATGCATGGTTTTCTTAAAAAGCAAAAGAAACTCTAGAACTTTGCCTCTAAGGTATTACAAGAACTTTGTCAGTTGCACATGAGAAAATAGAGCCCATGGCCATATAGTAAGCAAAAAAATTCTGTTTGAGTATTGACATGACAGTTTTTGAAAGTTCAAGCAGAAAACCAATTATAATGAGCCCTGGAAAGCCTGGAGCCCTGCTGTTCAATAAATAAAAAGTACAACAAACTATTTTCCAAAAAGGTTCTAGAGAGTTTCTTCTTGTCCCACTACTTACAATCTGATTACATAAATAGTCTCTATTTGCTGTTGAATTGCCAGGCAGCTGTATTAAAGTACAAATCAAATCAAGTCAGGATTAGAAAGTAAAAGAGCATGGTTTAAAGTAATCTATCCCCCAGGAACTGTGCTCAGATTCATCAAACAGAGCTTAAAGTACAGTATATCTTATACCCTCGTGTTTCCATGCTGCATGGCTGCAAAAACCACTTATGATTTTTGATATCCAGAGAATGTTGCTTCTTGCCGAAGAAGGCTCACTTGCTTATTTAAACGTACCATTCATACGTGCTGCTTATTTATTACTTCTTTTGGTTAAGATTCGTGTGCCAGAAGTACTAATGACTACTAAATTTTTTTATTATTGATCATATCCTATCTGTCGCAGCTGTGAATGGTTGTGAATACTTCCTGTAGGGAGGGGATGGATTAATACAGTCCAGATTAGGGTACTGCTTAGTTGTGTTAATAATAAGGAAAACGCAGGAATCCTGAGATACCATTGGCTCAGGAAGAGTTGTGTATATCTCCCCTTGCAGTTCCACCTCCAGCTGGAGGAGAAAGAAATTTACTTGAGGAGAAAGAAATTTTTTCATTCTAACCTTTAATTGTGTCTCATAGCAAATTCTCTATGTAGTTGCCGATGTACTTATCATTTTATATATTGACAGAATTTATATCATCTTTAAGCAGAGTGAATAATATACAATCGTTATGTATCATAGCATCATTGGCCATCTTTGTTTTATTGTCAATAGAACAATTAATTTAAATGTACAAATATAACCATGTGTTTATCATATCCTTCATATTTATATAGAATCCAACATGATTATTCAGAAGTACAGTGGCTATAGCTATGTATTCTATATTAATCTTCAAAAGACATGAATGTAGCCTATGAAGATAGCTAGATATTTATTTATAGTGATATGTATATATTGCATGTAACAGGGCGAAGGAAATACCGAAGAGCTTTATATTTGTGAGCTATATAGCTTCACGAGACTAGGTAATGTGTTTCTAACTATGAAGCTCAAGGTTCATTTTTCTTCCCACATCTCTAAGCTAAGGAAGAAAAAGTCACTGGTTGCCATTACTTAACATTTCTTTTGTAAGTAGCTTTTCCTTGCAAATGATGCCACATTAAAGCCAGCATCCAGTGTCACCAGTGTGCACAGGAAGTATGAATGCTGCCACTTCTCCACTGGACTTTGAGGATTTTCAGACCAATTTAATGTTTAGTTCTCTGCACTTTGCTAACCTGATCATTACCGCTGACACAGATCACCTGTAGTGCAGTGTAGCCAGGCGTCTTGGGCAGCTATGGGGACAGACCTGTATTCATACAGGATCCTTGGCACTTCCTCTGTGTGGAGACAGAGAATTCTGCTCGAATTGTTAAAAAAAAAAAAGGATAGGGAGGCTTAATAACCTTACCTTCCTCATCCTCATCCAGATTTATCATGAAAAGGTCAGAATTGGAATTTGCTATTTATAGCTCCTTTGAACTACACGTGTGAGTTTGCCGTGGTAGCTGCATACCGAGGCCCCCACATCGTGTGTTTGTGAGGTTGCTGGGTGCTCACAGAGGCATTTTGCCCAGAGTCAGGAAAGTTTCTGAGAAACTGTCTGTCAAATTATTCTGGATCTGGGTTTGAAACAAACAATTTTTGAAAATCTTTTAATGAAATATTGATTTGACCAAGCACATCAAACTAAAGGCAAATGTACCATGTGCCACGATTAAAAAAATAACAATATATTACAGGTAAACTAAGATAAATGAGTTAAGTGCTCAGTTTGTGGTGCAAATTGAAACCATACATCACAACCTTTCATTACATTGCATTAGCTGCAGCGTGCAGAATATGGAACTTGATTGAATGGTGATATCAAATTAGTAGGGAGCTTTGCTTCAGCTGATGGTGGATTCGCGAATGAAAAGAAATCATTTCCATAAGAAAAGTTTCCTAAGAAACATTTTTAAGTGAGTGTGACTGATAACCAACAAAGCCTGTGGCACCCTGAGATTGCCCTTCCCGGATCTCACATGAAGAAATGAAGGGATCTGTATTAATTTTAAACCTCCCTTTGATTGGGTGAACCTGTCTCCGTTTTCTATGACATTGTTGCCACAGGTCATTGCCTGGTGCGGTGTACCATGAAACAAACAAATAGAAAAAGCCACCTCTGGCACTTGAAGTCTCACTGCCTTCTGACTGCTACCCTCGTGGCTCAGAATGATGAAACGCAGGGGCTTGGAGAAATCTTCCTATGGTTAGATGGGAAAAAAATGAGCATGAAGATCACTTGAAGAGGGAAGGGCGAGACAGACAGCCAGAGTCACACCAGAGCTCACAAGGGGAAGGAAGGCGAGAGGTCACAATTATATTCTGGTATCACACTCCCTTTCACAGAGATCTGATATATTCAGTTTGTTCTCGTACAGTGCTTAGGGAAGTTCTAATTAAGGGAAGAAAGAATTTTGACACATGTGAAGCAGAGATCAATATTTAGCACCATAATCAGCAATTCCTGATAGTTTGACAATGTCACTATACACATTGTAGCTCTCCAGTATTCTCTCAGCGAGGAGAGCCAGGCAGAGGCTAACAGGCTTACGGCAAGCCATCATGAATCACCCAAAGCAGTGTCTCACATGCTTCTGTTTGTCTTGCTTTTTATCTTCATTCATCCTTACAAAGAAGGCTGCACTGCCACCAGCCCCGAAACACCAGCTTACCTCGGGACTGCAACAATAGACAGCAAAACTCATTCCTACTCATTCTATACGATGTACAATAGTTATTTTTCAGATAAATGAAAGGAAAAAATGGAAAAGAAGAAGAGATGGCTTTTTTTACTCTTTGAAAACACACATTGTATTCTGCCTTCACGTTTAACATAAAGGGGCTTTACTAAGCCCCTGGGAAAATAGTAACTTAAAACATTTTGTGGTGAGGTTATGTTTATAGTAAGTTACAGGTTTTGAATATATTGATTTTTTCCCCCCTGTGTTTTGTTTTACCAGACTAACCAGTGTCTGCTATATAACAAAGAAAACTCTGCAATCTTAGGACTGAGCAAAGTGCTTTAGTTTGGTTTGAGGTACAGGAAGGTGATAAAGTAACAGGTTTGCATTTTCATTTCTTAAGAGATTTACCAAGCTCTGAACTGAAATACAAAAATTTAACTTCATAAGGCACGATGTCTGCTTAGATATTTGACTAAGAAGTGTGCTATTAGCACACCTACTTTAACACAATTTTCTTTCTACTTTTAATATGTGTATGGTTTCAACATCATAGGTGTTAGTTGTTTTTTTTTTTTTTTTTGGCACATTTAAAGCCGATTCAAAGTAAAAACCAAATTCACTTGAATTTAAATAAAATATAATCTATTCTTCCCTTTAAGAACTTTTAGAGCCTTTATTAACTCTTCCTTTACAACTATTAAAAATCATAGTAGGTCTAATGAGTAAAAGAGTTAATTTTCAGAAAAAAATAATTTCAAGATTCATTTAATTTACCTTTGCATATTAGCATCTGATTGAGTAGAATGTACCTGAATAACTTAAAGAAATAAACACCCTGTAAAATGTGATGGAATAATTTGACTCCAATTTACATAGGGAACATCCTTTCCAACATTTCTCATTCCCTTCGTGGATGTGCAGCGAGCATTGTATGACTGTAGGTGGGAGCGGAAGACCTGGTGTCTTGCATTTCAAACTGTCAGCTGGTCCTCACGGCTCTGTTCCTGTTTAAGTGAGATGCTGACACAGGCTTGCACACTGACTATCCCGAGTAGCACTAATTAAGGGCTGTCCAACTGTGCTTTCTGTTGAGCAGTTTGCTACAGTGGGTGACAGGAAACAGCCTGAGCTCTGTCTGCAGAATGACATAACAAAGACTTTTTTTTTTTTTTTTTAACTGATCTAGAGGACGGGATACAAAGGCCTAAGAGAGATCTAACTATCTAACTTGCCTATTTGTTTCCATTAATATGCGATTTTGAATTAAGAAAACTCTGCTAAGTCACTGTTTATTGTAAGTTTACAGGGCTCTCTTAGAATGAGTACCAGTTATAGTAAAAGGAGGTGCCTTAACACAGACCACAGGGACCAAGTTGTTCTTTTCTATATTTGTTATAGAAATATAGAATACATATTCTATATTTCTATAAATGTTACCATAAATCTCTTATAAAAATAGTGGTCAGATGAGTGGTGGTGGCATGGTGGTATAAAGGCAATATTTGTAATTTATAAATTAACTCTAAAAAGCAGATTTAAAGAGGTTGTATCTCTGGCATTTCACTGTGAATGTGTATTACTGGTAACTGTATTGATCAAGAAAGCATTATGAAAATAATTTTAGACAGATGAGATCAAGAAGAGAGAAATAAAACAGAAAAAACCCACAACAATAACAACAAAATCAACAAAACAAAACAAAACAAAATACCAGAAGCCCAACTTTTCGTATATAGAAGTATAGTATATAGATTGCAAGAGCCAGGTTAAGTTTGAGTTTCATCTTTCCATTCATTTTCCTTAAAAATCCATTGTAAATCTGGTATTAGAGTTTTGTTCTATTCTCTAACCCCACATATATGGAAGCCTTGGGCGTATAGTCACCCAATCACAAACTCATGATTGAAATGAAAAGGGTGTAGCCTGGCTATGTGCTCTCAGGGGACAGCTGTGCTTTCTGCGAATCTGGTCACTATTTTCGGCATCTACCAGAAGACATGGGACCTAGAATTCCAAGAACAGGGCACCCTCCTTGACAGAGCTGAGAGATAACGCCTGCTGGCTGCTGCGGTGGACTTGAGAAATTGGCTGGCCCACGACTGTCCTTTAACAATGGTTTCATTTAATTGTGATCCAAAGATCAAAGGTCTGTAACTCTTTAACCAAATTCCAATGTCTGCCAAATTCAATAGCTGTCATTCTTATAGAAAAAGGCAGTGTAATATGTGTGTCTTGATCCAATTTTATAGAAAAAGACACAATTTACATACTGTTTATTTAGTTAAGTCCCTAAAATCAATACCTTTGTCTGTACCTCTTTTGTTTAAAATACATCATGACATGGCAAACTGCTATATAAATGAATTTTTCTAAACCACACGCATTGCTAATGTTTCTCTCTTGCACATCCAAAAAAGGAGTATTAGAAATCATAGCATTTGATAGATCAACCTAAATGTATCTTAATATTAAATTACAAAAGAATGTTAAGTTTTACATTTCTAAAATTATAAATTTTCTTTGAAAAGGTCAGTCATTTTCCAGAGCCACATTTACTAACAGGAGGACATATTTCAGCCATTGAAATGAGAGGGAAAGTGATTATATTCAATATTAAGAGAAAATAATTGTTAAAAATGTGATTCTCCACCGAGCAAATAACGATGAGCTCCCGAGAAGGTTTCCAGATGGAAGAGTACTCTTCTCAAGGATGAAAAGCTCACTGAGGGCTGATAAAAAGGAAATGCATTTGAATAGTCACTTTATAGATGATTCTACAATTCATTACATACGAGGAGGAAAAATATGGCCCACTTCAATTGTTTGAGCTGTATTTCTTTACTGATATTTTATGGCCACATTAATATTTGTTTGCACCGTGAGCAATGAATAGTTCCAAACCTATGACCATAGAGGTGACCTTGGCCAACCTCAGTGGGTCACAGAACAAAAGGACATGACTATAGAATGGGAATTTGTTGGGAGGAGGGGAGTTGAGAGGAGTTGAAGGAAGCCAAGAGACGGTGGTGGGGAGTGAGAGTAGAGACAGCACATGCATGGAATTGTCAAAGAGTACATTTAATTAATAAAAATCATATTAAAATGTGATCAAATAACTACATTTAGAACAAAATTATTAACCCATTTAGAATAGCTATTTAGGTGTTAATTCTGCATTTTAATGACTTATGGCCTTTATATTTTAATTTGTTCTTCAGATTAATTTTCTTCCTCCAGTGTTTGGGAATATAATCATAGGTAGCAAGATTAAATAAGTTGTACTAAGCAACAAATATACCTTGGTTAGTAGTGACAATGGCAAGGCAGTGATTATTTAAATAAGTGTTTGTGAAGACTCATTACCTCTTTATTAACCTTGTTATTAACATTTTATTGTTTTGTATTTTAAAAAGCTAAAATTTGTTGCTCTTTCCATTTCAGGTCACCAGATATCAAAGGTCTATACGGTTTCATAGACACTCTTTTCACATTAGGTTGTATAACTTTATTTTTCTAGGAAAAACCTAGAATGATTTCAAATATGAGATGCAAACCATCTGTATCTTGCATAAGAATGATCATTAAATCTACCTGAATCAGGACTTTGTTCACAAGAGGTAAAAGATATGAGGACACTTGGGGAAGGAAGCTTAGTTGCACTGGGACCCAGGCTACAATTTCCTTCCTTCCTTCCTTCCTTCTTTCCTTCCTTCCTTCCTTCCTTCCTTCCTTCCTTCCTTCCTTCCTTC
>JANHMN010000002.1:127663762-127751496 GCA_030674055.1 Rhabdomys pumilio | reverse complement strand
CTTTCTTTCTTTCTTTCTTTCTTTCTTTCTTTCTTTCTTTCTTTCTTAAAACTTAGCCAACCACCCAGGCCTAGTAAAGTCAAGGATCTTGGAATAGAGCCACCACCCACAACTTTACTAAACTAGAATAATTCCTAACCACATTCTAACTATTTTTCCTCACTCCCACAGATAAGAGTAGTTCTCACTTCTCATTAGGGAAACTTCTCAGAGACCATGATAGAAAACCAATAAAAAATTCAAAATGTGGAGTCCATTCCCAATTGATACATCTACAACACAACTGTACTTAAGGCTCAGAGATTATGGAGGGAAATAGGTGGAAAGATTGTAAGAAGTAATCTCAGGCAGGAATCTAAATATTAGAGTAGAACAAAGAAGCAGTTTCAGACAAGAATTTAAATTTTAGGCTAGAACAAGGAAGTAGGCCTCAGACATGTAAATGACCTTGGGCTAGGATAGGGAAGTAGGTTCAGATACTTTGGTCATCCTGATAAGCCTTTAGAAACAGTGATCATGAGAGTGTTCACATAATTGAGTTTTATGCTCTGCTTTTCCTTTGACTTTTTGTGTTTATTGTGTTGCTTGTTCCTCAACTATTTGCATCTAATGTATTGCTAGACCCTCAACCTAGAACTGACTTTAATACATGTAATCAAAATGGTATAAAAGTATAAAGGAAGAAGGGGTATAGGATAGGGGGTTCTAGGGAGGGGAAATGGGGAAAGGGAATGACATCTGTATTATAAATAAATAAAATATCCAATAAAAAATTAAGTAATAAAAAAGATTGTAAGATCCGAGAAACTGGGAGTTTGCTCTGAGACTAAGTCTTCTAGATCACTAGAACTCACACCTATAAAGTTTCACCAGTATGCCATTATAAACATGAGCTGAACATGGATGACCCCAATGGAAATGTTAACATGGGTATGGGAGCACTTATGAGGCTTCAACATTCCACTAGGAGCCACAGGCAACTATGGAATGCTGAGAGTTGGAGAGATAGTCTTTCTCAGAGATGAGCACATCAATTGATTATTCAATACCAAATACTCAGGCCTGAAAACATGTACATACAAGTAATATTATACAGATTGTACATGTTGTATTATGTATTTAGCAATGTACACACACACATGTGCATACATGCACATATAGATTTATGTAACAACAGTTAAGGCAAACAGAGGCCATGAATTTGAGAGTAAGGAAGGATATTTGGAATAGTTTATATAGAGAAATAGGAATTAGCCTCAAAATATAAAAATTAAAGTGCCTCTATATAACTGATAATCAAAGAAGAGACTATCAACTTGAGAGTGTGGGAAGAAGATAAGAAAGGTGCTGAAGGGGGGAAAGGGAAGAAAAAAGTTCTGTCATTACATTTAATTAAAACAAATAAATAAAGAGAAAAAAAATAGCCAACTGAATCTTACTTGTACTGCCCTCATACTCCATGGTGTGGAATCTTTCACTGGAACACAGTAGACTACTAGTGGATGCATCTTTAAAGAAAATAGATTTCCTTTTCTTGAGAACCTAAAATCTGTCCACAGCTTCTCACTTAGGGTTGAGGGATCATGAATCATTCCCCTTCCCATGCTGGAATGCTGACTGGCTTGATCTTGTGCAGGAAAGTATAGCTGCTCTATTTTCATGAGTCCAGCAGGTCTGTTGTATCCAGAAGACATGTTTTTTCTCTGGCCCTCCTCAACTTCTGCCTCTTACAGTCTTCCCTCTTCTGTGATGCTCAGAGAGTATTTGGGTGGTAATGATATAGATTTCCCTATTTTGGTTGTGCATTCCACTAATGCATAAATAATATAAGCAAATATACAACATATGTTGTGATAGTCAGCAGGTTTATATAACTGTAAAGCTCTATAAACACAGTTGTTTCCCCCAAGAATACATCACCATCTTGGCTGTTTTGTCTCAAAAGGGAAATCTTAAAGAAACTCCTTTAAAATGTGGTTGACTTCTTTTAGTATCCAACAGCTGGACTGCTTTCTTGTTAGTTATTAGTTATCTTTGAGCCCAGCAGAAGTGGTTGTTTGTGACACAGGTGTGAGAATCAGACCTTAGTAAGAGATAGTTATAGAGTTTACACATATCTGAACTTATCAATTTTATTTAAAAATGATTTATTTTTATTTATGAGCATATGTGTATATCTGTGTGAGCATATATGATGAGTGTGCAGGTTCTCTCATAGGCCAGTAGAGGGCATAAGATCCTCATAGAGGAGAAGTTGCAGGAGATAGTGAGCCTTTGACATGTGTAGTGGAAACAATTTTGTGTCTTTTCAAAGTAGAGTAAATGTTCCTTTTCAGTGAGCCATGTCTCTAGCTCTGAATTTAGTACTTCTAAAATTTCATGTATTTTTATTTTTATATGGATATTCAAGCTATTCATATTAGTTTATGATGAGCTGCTTAAAGAGGTGCTGCATAGAGTCACAGCATATTGTTTGACAGATAAATGCAATTTAATATTCACCTCTCCTTTTTGAATGTGAATCATAATAGTTTCACTTGGAGAAAAATTATGAGTCTGTACGAATATGAATAATTTCTGTCTAACTGTGCTTCTTAAGAAATTTTACTTTAAGCAAAAAAGTAGACATTCCATTTATATTGTTTAGACTTTTCTCTGTTAAAGAACTGAAATTTTCTTTCCAAACATTGTAGATTTGATTCAAAATAGCCAATCTTGAGTCATCTCATGCGGAGACACTAAGGCCTGACACAACTATGCTATGTTTTGCTTGCACTTGGGAGCCTGGCATGGCAGTCCTCTGAAAGACCCTATCAGCAGCTGACTGAGACAGAAGTAGATACTTATGCCCAACCATTGGACAGAAGTCGAGGACCCTATGGTTGAATTAGGGGAAGGATTGAAGAAGCTGAAGGGGAGGGTGATATCATAGGAAGACCAACAGTCTCAACTAACTCAGCCAGGGAGCTCCCAGAGACTGAGTTACCACCAGAAGCTTACAAGGGCTGGTCTGATGTCCTTGGCACATATATAGCAGAAGTCTGACTGGTGTGGCCTCAATGGGAGATGTGTTTAATCTTTGAGAGACTTGAGGTCTCAGGGAAAAGGGAGGCCTGGTGGGGGCTGGAGCACCTTATCAGAGGCAAAGGGCCTCCCTGGGATGAGGAACTGTGGGAGTGAGGTGGGAAGGGCAATGGATGGAAATTAAATAATAATAATAAAATAACCATTCTCTAATACTTCACTTTCTTTATTGTTTTATGATGATTGTGAAACAACCTTCCTGGACTAGAGTTGTTCTTGTGGGTTTGTGGATCAGACTTGTGCCTCTCTTAAATTTGCAAAATCTTAACACTAGCATGTGGAATCAGTTTTCCAAGGACAGAGTAAATTATGCTTCTATTTCTTGGAAGAAAAACACAAAATACACATTCTGACTCAAGTTTAAAGCTTTGATCTTGATTACTAAGTATTTAGTTTGGTTAAAATTTTCCATTGATACTTGAATGAAATAAGTGTTTATATTTTTTTAAGGTGAATCACTTGATTAAAAATTCAGAGTATTTAGATCTATATTCTTAAAAAACAAAACAAAAGAAATGAAAGCCAAGGCTTTTATTTTTACCTTGTGAGTGAAATATCATTAGGATACCTTACATTTTCAGACACACATATATAGACATACACATGTTATGTGTCACATTTTTCTAACAAGAATCATTTGTAGGAACAATTAAAGTCAATGCATGTTTGGTGATAAATTATTAGAAAACTGCCCAGTGCTTCTGTTCTGCATGATTTTATTTTGGTATTATGCAAAAAAATGGCTTAAGGAAAACTGACCTATTTTATGTCTTTACTTTTACACTATTAAATATGACCTTGGACAATAAAATTAAAGTTTTATTAATGCTGAGGTATTGTTCAGTATGTATTCATGTGAGTTAAGAAAACCATTGTCATGTAAACAGCACTCAGCAGATATCTGTCAAAAATTTATGTTCTCTTTCATCCAGGCTGGCCACATTTGACTTAGATTTACACAGCTCTGTGTGTTGGGGCCAGTATCTTGAGAGAGAATGCTGAGCTCTACTGGAGAGCTGAACTTACTTTCCATAATAATTACAAGATCGGGATTGTAGGACATAGCCTGGAGCTTTGAGAACTCTCTCTCTCTCTCTCTCTCTCTCTCTCTCTCTCTCTCTCTCTCTCTCTGTGTGTGTGTGTGTGTGTGCACGCATGTGTGTTATGGTGTTTGTGTGTGGTGTGTATATTGTGTTTAGTGTGTGTATGTGGTATGTGTGTGGTATTTGTGTGTGTGGTGTGTGTGTGAGAGTGTATTTGTGGTGTGTGAGATGTGTATATGTGGTATGGTATTTGTACACATTTGGTGTGTATATGGTAGTGTGTGTGTGTGTGTGTGTGTGTGTGTGTGTGTGTGTGTATCTGGAGAGAAAGTGCTAGTCCTTGCTAAGCTTGGCAAAACAGTAGACTCCTCTAACATCTTCACTTCTTCTACACTCATACTTAAAACAGTCAAAACTAGAGGTAGGAAATAGTCTCAGCTTTCCAGACAAGAAACTAAACTACAGTGAAACAGAGAGATTTGCTCCATGTCCAATCTCTAGCAAGAACATGCTGGATTCAGACCTGATAAAGTTTGCTCTAAATCCACACTTGTTAGTCCTGTGCTACAGTGCCTCTCTAGCTTGAGAGAATTGAGACTAGAAATGTGTTAGCTTGGAAGTCAAACCAGAGAGGGACACAGTTTGAATCCTATGGTAAAGAGGGGGCACGTCAAGTATAGGCATTTTTAAATGGCAAAACCATACGATGTGACAACACTGATTTCAACATTGATTTCATGGCTTGTCAGTTCACATTCAGGGATGTTGACACAATCATATACACACATATGTGGTTTTATTGTTTGTCTGTGATGTTACTAAACTAAATGTTAGGCAATATGAAATCTGTTTGATTCTAATTCATTCTTTGTGTGTGTATGCATGTGAGTATAACATGTGTTTGCTTTCTTTTTTGAGGGTGTGTATAGACAAACAGTTTAGGCTCACCCTGAACTTGCTGTGTAGCTCAGGCTATCTTCCAATTTAGGGTCTTCCTGCCTCTGCCTCCAGAATTCTGGTGTTACAGAATGCTCAGCCACATTAGAGTTTTGAAAAAAGCTTTGGTATAAAATTTTCCAACAATGAAAGAAGAAAATTCTATAATTTGCCTAAATAACTGTTTTATTTAAAAATGCAGGAGAGGATATGGGGAGCTGTATTCATTTACACTGCTATAAGAATGTAAATTGGTACAATCAGGGTGAAAATTTGTCCAAAAGCAAATAGTAGAAATAATGTGTTATTCACGTCTGATGGTTTTAAATGTACATCCAAGTCACTACAGGACAGTGCTGCTAGAACATGTGCTCACAGGATGGTGCTGCTGGAACATACATGCTCACTGTAGCACCATTTATAAAAAGCAAGTAACAGGCATGGACATTAAGTTTATTAAATGCCATTAAGTTTATTCCGATTATTATGTAAATAAACTTTTATTTTTCCCTCAAAAAACAATGGCTCAGAAAAAGCAGAGCTTTTCTGTTAACCTAAACTGTTAAGTTTTAACTGTTATTTCCTGCTTTCTTTACTGCTCTACTTTGTAAAATTTCCATATTGTTCTTGATAAAACAAGAATATTGATTCAACTCCTGAGTTTACACATTTATAGTCTTAATTGATTCTTTTTTTCTAACATGTTTCAACATTTTAACTTTAAACTGCTTTTATTTTTATTATTTTTCCTTTTTTCATGTGTTTGTATGGTGTCTGTGCATGTGTATACATATCTTTGCATATATAGGATTACATGTGTGAGGTACATGTATGTGCATTTCTGGGTGTTTGGCTAGACATCCACTCAGCAATTACATGGGTTCAAGGGATTGAAACTCACTTGCTTGGCAAAGGTTCTGTCTGCTTAGTCTTGTCCCTGGCCCTTACAAGCAATCAATGGCTGCTAAGAGAAGAAGACTCAGTTTTCTCCAGGAACAAGTCTGTTGATGATTATTCAATCTTGAGTGGCTAGTTCTAAACACACACACATATGGACTCAGCAAGTTATACACACACACTCACACACACACACACACACACACACGCACACACACACATACACACATACATATATATACACACACACACATATATATACATATATATATATCAGTAATAATTAAAGAAGTAATTATAGTACTTGTGTATGAAATCTTCAAAAAATAATAAAATAAATGTTAACAAATAAAAATAAACCTCAAAATATAAACTAACAGAGATGCTCAGAAATTTCATTAAAATCCAAATTTAATAATTTATTTGCTTTTTAAATAAATAAAAAGTATTCAAAAAGTTCTGGGAGATTTTGATTGCAACAATGTATCCACGTCTTGAAATCCAAGCAGTTAATTTGATTTTAGTACTAGCAGTGTTAAATTTTGAAATGCTTTACTTGCTTTCATGGACACAATGCCTGCTATAAAACTAACTTCCCTGTTCCTACTTTGGTCTTATTTTTCCCTTGATTCTGTCTTATGACTATGCAGGTAACTTTTTGATGTAGGTAGGTGTGGGGAGCCTACAGAAAGCGGCTATCATCCTTGCTGTCATTTTGAGCCATATACCCTGATAAGAGACTTGATTACAATAGCCTACAACAGCTGAGCACACTCTGATAACATCTTGTTTTATATACCCAGGATCTTCCCTTGGGTGTGTGAGACTTAAAGGTGTGATTTAGATCTGAGATCAGATTTAGAGATAAAACCTAAGGGCGTGACTTGAGGGCATGACTTAGAAGTGAGACATATAAAAGGCAAGAAGCAGACAGAAGAGTTCAGTACAACTTGGAGTAGTTATTAGGCATTAGGTGGAAGAGACTTGGACTAGAGAACTCAGAAGAAAGCAACAGATTATTAGGCATTAGACATTAGGCACTTAGCACTTGGAAGAACTAACTTGGAACTTGGAGGCACTAGGGACTAGGAACTAGGGACTAGGAACTCAAGACTTGGGACTTGGACTAGGAAGAGAGACTGAAGAATAAACGAGATTGAATCACACTCTGTCTGGTCTCCATTCTTCATGTCCGTCCTCACTCTCTCTTGCTGAACCCCCGACCTGCGAACTGGAGCAGCTTGGGGCAGTGCAGGCTCTAACAGTTTAACCCCCAAGACTTTTGGCAGTGCGGGGTCCAACATTGATAGAGCAGTCCTCAACATTTTTGGCACCAAACGTGGGGCAGCAAGAACGAGAGACCCAGTGAGGGACGTTACTGGAAAAAAAATCTGCCAAAAATTCAGAAGTGAAACAAAGGTGATCACTGCAGGAATCTGCAGCATCAAGAGAGGTAAGTCATGTTAATGAAGTGGGGCAAGAAATAAGTCAGCCTGAACTCAACTCTCTGTTTTTGTTTTGGTGTTTGCTGCTCACGTGTGTTAATTGTCTGCTTTTGTTTTATTGTTTGAATGCTATCTTTCATGTTTAAAATAAAAAGAAATGTATTTATCCAAAATTAGAATCCAAAATACAACCAGAGGTTGATGACAATTTGTCAGAGCCAGATTGTGCTGACCTAGAGGAAGAGGTAGCTGAAAATTACAACTCTGAATGGCCCTCTTCTGGACGACCCCCTCCCTATGTGCCTCTGCCTCCAAGTGCTTCTGCAATAGAGATGGTGGTTATAGATCCCATAAGGGAGTTACAGGAAAAAATATCTGTTCTTAAACAACAAATAGAGTTAGAAAAAGTGTATCAGGACTTAATTAATCAGCCACAAAAATTAAAGACAGGGAAGATGTATCGAGAGGTAAACTGTGAAAATCCCCTGGCTCCTTGCATTCCTCAACCAGGAGTTCAAAGGCAGTCCCTGTCCCCTAGCTTAAGATTAGTCACAGATCATCCAGAGAAGGGAGATGCTGAGACTTTCCCTGTATCTGAGACCAGAGATGATCAAGGGGTTCCTTGGAGACATCACACAGGGTTTAATTTTCAAGTTATTAAGGAATTAAAAAATGCAGTATCACAATATGGTGCCACTGCTTCCTTCATTTTTACAATTTTAGAGACTGCCACAGAGGAATGGCTGACTCCTAGTGATTGGAATACGTTAGTGAGAGCAGTTCTTAGTGGTGGTGACTATCTTCTTCGGAAATCAGAGTATCATGAGAATTGTAAAGAAACAGTTAGGAGAAACATTCATCCAGGCAGTGGTTGGTCCTTTGATGCCTTAGTAGGAGAAGGGCAATTTGCTTCTAGTGATAACCAGATGCAATATGACCCAGGCTTATTTTCTCAAATTCAAAATGCAGCCATGAAGGCTTGGTGCAAACTCCCAGCAAAGAAGACCCTGGTACATCCTTAACAGCAGTCAGACAAGGACCTGATGAACAATTTTCTGATTTTGTTCATCGATTAATGACAACAGCAGGAAGGGTTTTTGGTAATACAGAGGCAGGAGTAGATTTGTGACACAACTTGCTTATGAAAATGCCAATCCTGCCTGCCAAGAGGCCATTAGACCCTACAGGAAAAAGACAGACCTTACAGGGTATATCAGACATTGTTCTGACATAGGGCCCTCCTACCAACAGGGCTTAGCTATGGCGGCTGCCATGCAAGGACAATCAGTAAGAGATTTTTTGGCAAGTAGAAACCAAAAGGCCTGTTTTAAATGTGGCAAGTCTAGACACTTTGCAAGAGATTGCAAGGCAGAAAATGAGTTAACCTAGAGATAGCCCAGAAAACAGTCTGGGCTCTGCCCACTTTGCAAATGTGGAAGGCATTGGACTAGTGTAGGTCCAAAAGAGACGTACAAGGAAACACCCTTTCCCACAATCAGGGAAATGGGAACAGGGGCCAGCTCCAGGCCCCGAACCAACGCAAGCCAAAACAGGGTTATGGAGCAGTCAGTTCTATGCCAACAAACAATCCCTTTCAGAACTTAGTCAAGCAACACCAGGAAGCACAGGACTAGACCTCAGTTCTGCCACTCACATAGTATTAACTCCAGAAATGAGACCTCAGGCCTTACCCACTGGAGTGTTTGGACCACTCTATCCAAATGTGTTTGACCTGATAGTGTGAAGAAGCAGTACTACTATGCAGGGACTACAAATTTTTCCTAGAGTTATAGACAATGATTATAAAGGTGAGATTAAGGTAACGGCACAGGCAATTTAGAATATAGTCACCATTCCTACAGGAAGGAGAATAGCTCAACTATTGTTACTTCCATTGTACCCTACTAATCACAAATATAAGAATCCTAAAAGAGGGGATCAAGGCTTTGGTTCCTCTGATGCATATTGGGTACAGCCTATAGTTAAACAAAAACCTATGATGACACTATGGCTGGATGGAAAGGCATTCCAAGGCTTGGTTGACACAGGAGCTGATGTGACTATCTAAAACAAAGTGATTGACCTGCCACCTGGCCTCTAACCCCAACCTTAACCAATATAAGGGGTATTGGCCAAAAGTCAAAATCCACAACAAAGCTCTAAGGTGCTGACATGGAAAGATAAAGAAGGTAATAACAGGGAATATACAACCCTATGTCATCCCAGGCCTTCCTATTAATCTCTGGGGCAGAGATTTGTTATCTCAGTTGGGACTGATTATGTGTAGTCCTAATGAAGTAATCACAGCTCAAATGGTAAACTTTGAATTTTCCCCAGGGAAAATATTAGGAAAAAGTGAAAATGAGATTACTCAATAGGATTACTCATCCTATTGAGGTTTATGGTAACACTGGAAGAAGAGGCTTGGGGGCTACTGATTCAGCTGCACCCCTAGGGCGTTGTGCGAATCCCATCACCTGGAAGGGGGACTCACCGTCTGGGTGGTCTCTAACCAGTGAAAAATCACAAGCTGTTCAATTGCTAGTGCAGGAACAATTAGAGGCAGGACACTTAGAGGAGAGTAACTCTCCCTGGAATACCCCAATATTTGTCATTAGGAAAAAGTCAGGAAAGTGGAGACTGTTGCAAGACCTAAGGGCTGTTAACGCAACCATGATTATGATGGGAGCCTTACAACCTGGGCTGCCCACACTGGTGGCCATACATTTAGACTATTATAAAATAGTTATAGATTTAAAAGACTGTTTTTTTCACTATCCCATTACATCCTAATGACAGAAAGCGCTTTGCTTTCAGTGTTCCTGCTATAAATTTTAGAGAACCTATGAAGAGATATCAATGGAAGGTCTTGCCTCAGGGTATGGCTAACATTCCTACCCTGTGCCAAAAGTTTGTGGGTTCTGCCATAGAGGGTGTTAGCTATATGATACATTTCATGGGTGATACATACAGTGGTTTCATTTATGCAACATTACAATCTGGAGAAACAAGCAAGCATGTGATCACTCATATACTTGCTTCAATTGCTGTATTGGGTGTGCCTAAACAGATAAGACTGACAATGGCCCAGGTTATACAAGCTCCAGTTTTCACCAATTCTGTGAAAAATTGGGAATACTACATAAAACAGGTATTCCATATAACCCACAGGGCCAAGGTATGGTAGAAAGGGCACATCAAACCATTAAATGTCAATTTGAACAAATTAAAAAGGGTGAATGGTACCCTACTAAGGAATCCCCCAGAAATATCCTTCATCACACGCTCTTTATTTTAAATTTTTAAACTTTGGATTCTGAAGGAAAATCTGCTGCAGATAGATTCTGGCATCCTGATATCAAAAAAAATTTGCAACAGTCCTCTGGAAAGACCCATTAACTGGAACCTGGAATGGACCATATCCAGTGCTTATCTAGGGAAGAGGTTCTGTCTGCATATATTCCCAAACTGCAGATGCTGCATGCTGGCTGCCAGAGAGACTGATTAAACAAATAGACAACAATAAGAAATCCATGGAGGAGAAACCCCCTGAGAAGTGCCTTTTTTCTTTGCAGGAAACATGAAGATGCTTCTCAATTGTCTTCAAACTCAAACAAATCAACCAGCAAACCTGACTTGGGAAGTCCTCATTGTGGAAAGAGACATCACCACCCGTACCTCCATTGGTACCCGTGGCTCTATTGAACTCTTGGTTCCCCAACTTATGATTTAGTGGGGAACATTATTTAGACACAGGAGAAAACCCACTACCACAGTCACTATAGTTGTTTTTTGGGTTTGAGGTTGACTGGAGCAGGAACAGGTATTTCCTTACCTGTTTTGTTAAGATCAAAGCTATGATCAGTTCTGTATTTTTATGGATTTAGATTCTGCTATAACACATTTTAAAACAGAATAGAAGAAGCTTATACCTTTTACTCCTCTGATAGAGGGAGTTATGTGTTGCCCTTAAAAAAGAGTGTTGCTGTTATACTGACTATTCAGGCATTGTTAAGTCTCTTGTCTCTCGGGTCCATGCTGTTCAACAAACTGATGGCTTTTGTACAACAACAGATAGACGCTATTCAAATGAAATTCATACAAGTCTATTATTACAAGCTGGAAGTAGGGGACTGTAAAACCTCTGTCATCAAGACTAACGAGGATTATTCCCTAACTTATGCACTAAGCCGAATAGTCAAAGACGGGTAAGAGAACACTTCAAGACCTTTGCCCCTAAAAAGGGAGGCCTCACCATCCTAAGACAGGGAATGCTTTGCTGCTGGCCATGATAAAAGCTGGCACTACTCTCTTGATTCTAGAACATCTGATTCTCATTAAAATTGAGCATATTGTGTTATTTCTAATGTTTCTAAAAATATAATTTGTAGTAAGCAATTTATTGTTTCAGAATGATCCTGGCTTTAAAATTCTATGTAAAATTCTATGTAAAATTCTAAATATTTATTTTCTGGATAGTTCTAAATTTCACCACTAGTCTTTACTTGCTTTCTAGTAATTTCTTTATGCACTTTCCTCCCCAATATTTTAGTTAGAACCTCAAAATTGGACTTGAAAATTATAAAATTTTAAAATAAATGGTTGGAAATATTAAGCAAACTCTTTTTTAAAATATACACTTTTAGCTAGTATTCATATTTAAGAAATTTATATGAACAAAGAGGTATGTTTTTGTATCTTATCTATAAAAATACATTTTTAAGAATTATATAATTAGAGATATGTCCAGACTGTAATCATCAAGATACATTTTAAGTTATGTTTTTATTTACCTCTGTGTGTTTGTATGCCATGTGGTGGGAGTGGTTAAGGAAGCCAGAGGAAGGTTTCAGTCTCTTGGAGTTACAGGTGGCTATGTGCTGCCTAGTGAGAATGTTGGGAAAGGAGACCTTCTTAAAGAGCGACACCTATCCTTGATTAGGGAAGAGTCTGCAGCCTGACCATTAGAATCTTTGTTTCTTCCACTTTAAAACACTAACAGCGAGTACAGCACCAAATCTATGAAGCACCTGCAAATTAAAAAGAAAATTACATGTAAAATAAAATCTGAAAACTTCATTGGATGACATTACTATGATGAATTCCTTAGTTTTGACAACTGTTTGAAACCTTTTTTTAAATTAAAATAATACCTTAAGTTTATATGGTAAACTCTCTGCTTTATGCCTCTGCATGTGCTATAATATTGCAGTTTTATCTAGATCAGCTACCCATAAGGGTCACAGGGTCTGCCTCTCTCAGCCTCTTAAGGGTAGCATTACAGTCACCTGCAACAACCTCACTCATCTTTAAAAAACTACTTATTTTTTAATTTACATCTCAACTCTGCCCTCCTCCTGGTCCCCACTCAAAGAGTCCCTCCACCATCTTCCACCTTAGAATGCAAATACTTGCCATTGGAATTCAGGTCTTTCTGCAAAACAAAGCAAAAGGTCTGAGCTACTGAACCATCCCTCTTGCTCCATAAAACATCATCTTTTGCATGTCACTGATTGCATCATCCATCCATCCATCCATCCATCCATCCATCCATCCATCCATTTATGCATTCATTCATTCATTCATTCATTCATTCATTCATTCATCTATTCATTTCATAAAGATGTACTTATTTAGTTAATAATTACTAAGCACAGACTATCACTTTGGGGATATTGACAGAGAAAGAGATTTTTTTTTTTCAGTTTGGAGAAAAAGAAAGAATATAAATGTTTAAAATCCTAAGACAGTTGAGGGCAAGATTAAAGTCCCCATAGGAACCATAGTTGGATAAACCAGCCTTACAAAGATTAGTAACTACTACATCTAGACATTGAAGAAGAGAAGCACAGGTGATGTAATGTTGCCATTGCGAGCAGTCCCAATGGATTTGGTACCACAGACTCACCAGTGAATGCATGGAGGGAAGGTGATGCCTGAAGCGGTGTGATGGTCAAGTGTGAACCATTACACTCTCTACAGATGCTTTTTATGATCCACGTGTATTCTTTCAATTTTCTAAAAATCCTAGCCAAACAATTCTGCTTTTAATCTCACAATGAGCTGAATCTTTCCTTCTTGATTTCAATGTTTAAGAAAGAGATTACTGGCAGGAAATAGGAGTTTTTTAGAAATGAATAAAATTTAAAATTTGACTTTTCAGGAAATTAATAAAAAGGGAAACAAAAATGACAAAATATAAAGCAAGAGTTACCAAAGTAAGAATGAAATCAGCAAGTCTAGTGAACCTGGACACTAAAAGTCAAAGTTCTAAAGTTTTGAGTATATGAAGAAGTCCAGGTCTTTGAAAGCTTAATTTGCTGTTAAACGAAATAAATATTATAATGCCCAAGATGCACTACTAATTCTTTTAACACTGGACAAAACTAAAGTATTTGTAAAAATTACAAGTGACCTTCTGTTTTTCCCCTAGCTCCCTTGCTAGCTGCTCTACGTTCTTTTTAATTGTGCTCCTTCAGTCATTGCTGACAGAAGTGTTGAAATAGACTCACTCATACACCAGCCAGTCACACTCCAATAATGTGTCTGTCATGATGTTAAAACAGTCATTTGCTGACATATTTTATGGTCATGAACATGTTTTTGAAACCAGCAAAAAGGATTGGCCTTTAAAAAATAAGCAAGAGCTGCATTTCCTTCTCGTGAAACGACATATAATTTGAAATAATAGAGTGTCAATAGTGACTATACAAAATTGCTGGAAAGTGGACATTTTCATGTCGTCTTTTATCTGGGAGAAGTTGTCCTTTATAAGCCAGCAAACACTTTATTGAATTAAAAGCCTCTTTGTCAGATTCTGAAAATGTTTATTGCACAAGGTTTAGAGTTCTGAACTTCTCTAAATATATGAAATAGCAATTTTGTAAAGAATAAGTGTTGCTGCTGTGCACACCAGCACTCTTTTCTCAGTACTTCCCCATTCTGTTAGACTGTGTCCAAATTAATTTTCGCATTTAATAAGCTTTATCAGAAAGTGTAAGCGTAGTTAGGGATAATTTATAGATAAAAACATAAACATCCAAGTTGAGCAGCTTGTGTCCAATAATATGATTTATTGGAGAAACCCTTGAAACACATCATAGATAAACCTCAAGTATTTAATAAGTAGGAAATACTTTTGAAAATAGTGCCACATATGAATGCAATATACAAGTTAATGGATTAAACATGAACACATAATAATTTGTTTTGTGCCGTTAATGTTGGGGAGATAAATATTTTAGTGTATATTTAAATAATTAGGTTTATAAAATTTTAGTTTCTTTGCTTACAGAGATTTTTTTCCCTTGAAAATATTTCTTAATTCTCATCCTGTACAAAGAACAGCTCACATTCAGTTTATAACATTATTCTATTTGGATAGGTCAAGGTGTTCCAATATTCTTTGGGTACCTAATTGGTAAAATAAGAAATTTTAATGAATTATGAAATAGATCAAAATCACTTCAACTCCTTAATATTATATATATGTGTGTGTGTGTGTGCGTGCGTGTGTGTGTGTGTGTGTGTGTGTGTGTATGCACACATATATTGAACATTGTTAAATTATGACAACTTTTTCATGCAGCAATATTTGATAATTTTTAAGCCATTATTAAAAACTATTTAGTGTTCACAGTACATAGGCATTTAAATCCAATATCAGCTCTTTGGCAAGCATAGAAATCCAACCTGTCTTATGGATGCTTATGTCTCCAGAAGCACTTGTCTTTTTTTAAACTAGAAAACATTATTTCATTTTATTTCACTTACACGGCTTCTTTGTTCATTAAGCTAATTACTCTAGTCCACATTTATGCCTTTCATCTACCTTGTTTCTCCAGCTTGATCCTTTCCCAACCCCGAATCGACTGCTACTGAACAGTTGAAGCTGAACAGGAAGGAATTGCAGGTGTCAACTCACAGTTTACAAATATGACATCTCCTCTGGCATAGCTGGAAATATGAAATATTGATTTATGTGCAGTAAAAGGTCTTATAAAAATGATCACATACACATGAGAGATTAATGCGCAGGAGATCAATAGAAATTTCATTCTTGACGCTAGACTGTCACCTATGGTGAAATGCTAAAATACAGAAATCAATATTATCTATGAAATGTCAAATTTATTATAATTATGAGGATGAAAGCTGGCCAAGTGGCTCCCAGGAGAGAAGGGAGGATAGGTTACTGTGCTGAAGCATCCTTCATGTCCCTTGTTCACGTGCTGCCAATTTGAGAGCAATATTGGTGCAGGGGGTTTTCAGGCATTATGTACTGCTGTGTAGTAACAAATTCCTGCTGGAATATTTAACTCTTGAAATTGACAATAATACGAGTGTCCACACAGTCAAGAGGTACAGAACTTTAGCTACAAAATATGGAGAATATTTTAAGTATAGATTTTAATGTGGTATGTGTACCACAGCCCACTGCTTAGGAAAATTGAGCTTTTACAGACAGAAGATTAATAAGACCTTGCTGCAATTTTATTCAAACTCATGTTCTTTCTCTCCGGTGGTAGTGGATGTGAGGGAAGTGGGAGAAAACCTAAATTATCTATTAGTAGGCTTCACATTTTCTATAGTTTAAGCCATTAGCTTGATTCTTAGAAATTGCCATTCAATTTCCACTGCTAGGCAGCAATTCTCTGAAAAGATTTTTATGAGTTTGTGGCAGTCTACTAGTCTCATGTATCAAGTTTAATAGAGTCTTTGAAAAAGTAACACAAAGCTAAAATTTTATGAGCCTATAAGAAAACAATAAAATGAGTCTATTTTTTCTTTATTTTTAGTGGGGAGGGTTTTTTTTTTTAAGTTTGAAGTTAAAAGTAGAGGAAAACCTACTTCTTATATTCACTATTTCTGTTGACAGAATTAAACCTGTGTTAATGGTATTATGGATCCTTGTAATAATTGCAGGTGCTATTAGTGACTATTAGTTATGCTATACATAATTCTTGTAGGGACCAAGGTTGGTGTGTATGAGCAAAAGGGAAAATAAGTGTGTCTGACCAACAACTGAACTAGAAAGCTTGGGAGAAAATGTCAAGTGCACTGTAGGTGGTATAGGTGTCAAACAGGATGTGTTATTTGGGCTCAGTTAACATTATTTATAAGATTTTCCTTGATTCGAATTTGAATAATTCCAACTTTTAAATGTAAGCACTGTGCTTGCCAGCTTTGCTGACAAGATTACGAGGACAGTATGTCCATTTTATTACCCCGATTCCTCCGTATTTGAAATCCCCCCCCACAATCATGACATGAATGAGTAAATGAATGAAAATTTACTAGTACTTGCCACCTGCCACTGTGCAACTGGACTATGGGAGGTGTGGGCTATGGCTTATTTTCCCATTTTTAATAAATCCTCTGTTTATCTTTAGAACTCTTCTCTGATTAAGAGAGCACTTTGGTAAAAACTCTAAGGATATGGCCATCACTTTTGGCTGAAACATTTGGTTGTTTTAAATACCTCAGTTGTAAGTACCCTTCAATTAATAGTCTTTTCTGGCACTATTTCTTTTTTACTGGGATCAAATTAAGTGAGAGTGTGCATCTATCTCTATATTATTGAAAATAAACTTTGTCATAAAATATATTCCTATCAGTTTACCTTCCCCTCACTCCTCTCAGGTCCTCTGTGCCTCATTCACCCAACTCCATACCCATCTTTCTCTCTTTAGAAAACAAATAGACAAACAAAAGATTGTCATGAAAAATAACTATTATAAGGTTATCAGTAGTCATTTGTTTAGAAGAATTTTTGAATCTTCTTTTTTTGGACTAGTTTTGAAGTTTTCCCTGCTGTAATGTTCATGACTTACTTTAATCTGATTCCTACATGTTTCTTGTCAGGACTCAGATTTAGCTAAAGTTGTTGGACCAAGTAGCCTAATGACCAATGGTTAGGCTCTAGTCTCTGCTCTCACTTTCAGGTATCGATTGCTAAAACTGAACAATGTTGTTTCAATCAGTAAGAATCAGATCAGATCCCTTATGATAACTACTACTTTTTGTTTTCTAATTGTTCAACGCACTGTCTAACGCTATTTTTTCATGGTATTTTATCAAGTGTCACTTCAGGAATAGAATCCTAAGAGTCAGAGTGATGACAAAGTGTCAACTCTCATGAAAGAGAACACAGAACACAAAGAAGCCTCAGGAAGGGAGGGTGGGAGTTTGCTCAGTGCATAAAGCACTTGCTCTGCAAGCCGAAGGACCAAAGTGTTAATCTCTAAAACCCATATAAGTGCTGGCCCATCTATAGTCATAGCACTTATGAGGAAACCAAGGGATCACTGGAGCAAGCGGGCAAGACAGAGAACCTGTCTCCGGAAAGAAAAAAGTGGAGAGCCGCTGAGGAAGATACCCAATGTCAGCTTCTTGTTTTTAAATACCCATACACATAGCCATAAGTATGCCTATGTGCATGCATATATGTATATATAATGTACACACACAGTACATACATATATGTGTCAAAAAGTCACAGGAGAGTTTATAAATGCTGAGAGACCCCACATCAATGCCATTCAATTTATGAGCACTGATTGAATGTTTACTGTGTGCAGGAAATAGGGATAAAAATGACAGATCAAAGAGGAAGCACTCTTGAGGACCACAAAGCACCACTAACGGGGTGGTATTTAGAATGGGAACTGGTTAGAAAAGCAAATTACAACACTTAGAACCTGCATAAGCCACCCTAAATCTACAGATTTCTGTATTCTCAGCTCAAATAAAAAATTGATTTCAGTATTCTTTAGAAAAGAGGCAGACTGTAGACACTGATGATATGGTGTTCTTTCTCACCCACTGTTACTGAATTATTTACTCACCCTAAACATTATCTCTTTGGGCCAGAATTGTAGGATTATTATTACTGCCAAATACGGGGGAGGCTCATAAACTTTCTTCTAGTTGGCAACATAAACACTTCTTTCTTTTCTTTTTTAATCTGGAAAATAGATAAAGATTTATTTACTTTTAAAAATGCTGTAGCATTTACACAATTTATAAATAGAGATTTGTGAAGATTTTCCACTCTATAAGGCTTCTTAAGGTCCTCCCCCCTTCTGTACCTCAAGTACCCAAAGCAGTTAAAGTTAATACTTAATGCAACCCTGTTGAAGAGATAGGCATTTCTTGCAGTCAGGTCTCAATTAAGAGATAAAAGACAAAAAGTGCAAAGCGCTTGATAAAGCTAAGAATACAAGGCCAGCCATGGATGTGCTTGAAGCTGTCCATAGCGATAACTGGATAGTCAGCTGGAATCTTCTTGAATTGAAGTGGGTGCTCTAACTTATCAAATTCCACATATGGGGAAATTATTGGTGCCTACAGTGGTGATTAACACTAACCCACTGGGTCAGAAACAAGCTGGGATAAAGGTGAAAACTGTATCTGACTATCAACGCCAAATACATCCATTTAGAGAAAGATAGCAGAGGGTTTTTCTCTTTCTATATCTTCAGTTGCGCAGGTTGCCAGTCAGGCCACGCGGTTAACACCGCATGTAGAGTGCTCTCTATAATGTGCAAATTGCAACGCACATTAAAATGTAATAGACTTTAATAAGTCACATGAAGATTACATTTTAAGATAATTGTTTGCGTGTTTATGTGACACACCAAAAATATTTTCCTGTTTTGTTTACAGTGTTTTGCCTTTGCCTTTGAGACGTGATTGCAGCCATTAGCAGTAAATAAGTCCTTCCTTCACATGGTTAGGGGTAAAATTAGGAAGGTCTACTTTATGTTTTTTTTTTTTTTAATTCTTGGAACCATTATTTATTATGCAACATTCAAACATCCCTGGATCTTACTGAACTCTTAAGTAAAATTTGTTAATACGTTATAGTCATTTAAAAACACACTGCATCAATAATTAGGACACTTGACTTGAATTATGCTGAAAATTTTATAAGTTATACTCTTTTAATTCCTTTGTAGGCAAAAATATTGAGAGATAACAATTTTTAAATGAACATTATAACCCGGGCTCTCTGACAAGTCTATTGGAATATTGCCAATTATTAATGATTTATTAGAATGGATGAGAATGAAATTAGGAGAAAATAGATATGACAAATAATCTCCCAACTTCACATTGTTCATTCCTTTAAAAGTACTTTTCTACTCAGCCACTAGTAAAATCATTTACAAGTGATGACATTTAGCTGAAAAGATTTTTATCCCTCCCCCTTATTCATCCTGTAGAATAAGTACCAATGAATACTAAAATAATCCATTGGGGTCAAGAGACAAAATAAGTCCTTATTAGTCTATGCAGATATTGTGTCCTTGTCAAGTAGCAAAATGACTATCCCAGAGTCGTTACCCAATGAGCGTTCTTTAAATGAATAAATAGACGAATTAACAGAGTTTGGAAGAGGTAGCTGAGCTGATTAAACTATTATTTTCTTTTATCCAAAAAAATTATTGCAATGAGTAATTGAAACTTCCTGTTTTTTTTTTTTCTGGTTCACTTTACAGGGAGCCTACCATTGAAGAACATGTGTATGGCTTAATCATGTATGACCAATTGCCTAATTATATTAACGATACTAATGTATGTCATCTTACCCAGAAAGATTGTAATTGCCTTCCTCCTGAGCCATGAGACACTAGGTTAATGTACTTGATTCTTAGTGATCTCCAGATTAACAGGTAAATTTTCCAATTACTTTCTGTTGAGTTAATTGAGTAAAATTTTCTTTTACAGGCTGGAATATTACAAAAGGAGAGTCTAGTATTTGGGAGAAGCAATAGGGATTTGTGTTGAGAAGAATCTTTAAGTTCTAGGTGATACAAAATTCAACTCAAATGGCAACAGAAAAGAAAAGAAATAGAAGCCTATATCTTGTAAGTGAAAATTTGGAAAAAGAGCTCAAGACACAGTTAGATGTCTAGGAGTTCAAATAATCAGCGGGTCTCAGACTTCATGAATGCTCTCAGTGACATCAATGCTGTTCCAGACAGACAAAGGTCTGCTTGCAGAAATGATGCTGATGCTGATGCTGACTGGCCTGTAAGGTGTTCTGTTTGTTCTCTAATATCAGTTTTCATTGACCTGAGATGCAGTGCTCTGTGTCTAGAGTTAGGTGTAGGATCAGTCTGAATAGTAACACACAGGGAGAGAATAGACATAGCTCTCCAGGAAGTACTAAGGTACTGTTCCAGAAGAAAGAGAATAGCCTTTGGGGAGAGGCAGAAAAGTAGCTATATACTGTAAGAAATGTAGAGACATGACAAAAATATCAGAAGAATGACAAAAATCTGTGAAATTCTTTTTTTGTGAACAAAAGAAAGCTATAACCAAATACCACATCCCAAATGGTAAGTGATTTATAAATATCTAGGTCTATCAAAACATTTTTAAATATGTTCAGTTCTGTAGTTGAGAAACATGACCAGGTATTTGGAGTGATTGGGAGGAACTGGGATATACATAAACTTGGTTGTTTTTAGTTTAGTCTGATTACTTTGAAGGCAGATAAGGGCCTAAACTGTGGAAGTGCGAGGTGGAATAACCTCCATTTGGAATACTGGCAATATGCTGGTCATTGCCACTGATTGTATTGAGAACCACTCCCCCTCCTCCTTGGTACAGGGTCTTGCTATATAGTTTAGGCTTTCCTGGAATTCATGATCCCCTGCCTTATCCTTGCAAAGGACTGGGATTACAGGTACATACCACCACAGCTGACTGGGCACATTGTTTTTAATGTCAGGAGAAGAATTGCATTGCTGATTGAAGATGAGAAGAAGAAAGCAATGCATACTTGATAACTTTCAGTAACTGAGCAAAAACAATACTCAGAGAAAGGCCTGATGTGGTGGTGCATTCCTGTAATCCTAGCACTCAAAAGACAGAGGCAGGCAAGAATCTATATGAGATCCAGGGCAGTTTAGTCTACAGAGTGAGTTCCAGTCTAGCTAGAACTACATAGTGAGACAAAACAAGATCAGACCAGACTAGAGCAGACGAGACCAAACCAAACCAAACCAAACCACAGAGAAAATACGTTTTTTCTTTTTCCTTCTTCTCTCTCACTTTTTAAATTAATCATCCCATTTGTTTACATCTCAAATGATATCTTCCTTTGCGGTTACCCCTTCGTGACCCCCATCCCATCTGACCTTTCTTCTTTGCCTCTATGAGGGTGCTCCCCCACCTACCCACTGACTCCCACCTCACCCCTCCAGCATCTCCCTATGCTGGGACATCAAACCTCCACAGGATCAAGGGCTTCCCCTCTCATTGATGCCAGATAAGGCCATCCTCTGCTACATGTGTATCTGAAACCCTGTACACTCCTTGGTTGGTGGTCTAGTCTCTGGGAGCACTGGATGGTCCAGACAACCAACATCATTCTTTCTATAGGGTTGCAATCCCCTTCTGCTCTTACAGCCCTTCTGCCAGCTTTGCCACCCTGGTCCCTGAGCTCAGTTTGATGATTGGGTGCAAGCATCCACATCTGAATTGGTCAGGTGCTGGGAGAACCTCCCAGGGAACAGCCACACTAGGTTCTTGTCAGCAAGTGCCTCTTGGTAACAGCAACAGTGTCAGGGTTTGGTGTCTGCAGACAGGATGGATCCCCAAGGTTGGGTGGTCCCTGGTTGGCCCTTACTTCAGTCTCTGCTCTGTTTTTTTTTTCTTTTTTGTTCTTGTCTTTCCTTTGGACAGGGACATTTCTGCATTAAAAGCTTTGAGATGTGTGGGTGGTCCCATCGCTCAACTGGAGGCTGTGCCTATCTGCTAGAGGTGGTCTCTACAGGTTCTATCTCCCCTTTGCTGCACATTTTGGCTAAAGTAATCCCCATTGGGTTCTAGGAGCCTCTGGCTTTCCTGGTGTCTGAGACCCTCCAGTGGCTACCCCCAGTTCCTCATCTCCACTGCCATATCATTTTATTTGATTTTCGGACCCTCTGTACCTCTCTCTCTCCTGCTACCTCCAGTACCTGATCCTGCCCCACTCCCATTTTCCCTTTCCCTCCTCTGTCTTTCCCAGGTCGACTCTCATTCCACCTCCCACAATCATCCTGTTCCACCCCTTAATGCAAGACTGAAGCATCCACACCCTGGTCTTTCTTCCTCCTAAGCTCCATATGGTCTATGGGTTGTATTGTGGGCATTATGAACTTTTGGGCTAATACCCACTTATCAGTGAGAATATACTATGTGTGTTCTTTTGTGTCTGGTTAGTTACCTCACTCAAGATATTTGCTAGTTCCATCCATTTGCCTGTGAATTTCATGAAGTCATTGTTTTTAATAGCTGAGTAGTACACCATTGTTTTTTTTTTTGAACCACATTTTCTGTATCCATTCCTCTGTTGAGGGACATCTGGGTTGTTTCCAGCTTCTGGCTATTATAAATAAGGCTGCTGTGAACATAGTGGAACATGTGTCCTTGCTATATGTTGGAGCAACTTTTGAGTGTATGTCCAGGAGTGGTATATCTGGGTCTTCAGGTAGAATTAGTTCTAATTTTCTCAAGAACTACCAGCTTGATTTCTGAAGTGGTTTTACCAGATAGCAATCCTACCAGTAATGGAGGAGTGTGCCTCTTTCTCCACATCCTCACCAGCATCTGCTGTCACCTGAGTTTTTTATCTTAGTCATTCAGATTTGTATTAATGCTTTGAGATTTTCATGTAATGTATTTTGAACAAATATGACTTCCTCATTTATTCTCCTAGTTTCTCCCAGATATAGACCCACTTCCTCATCTGTCAAACTCTCTCTCTCTCTCCCCCTCTCTCTCTCTCTCTCTCTCTCTGTGTGTGTGTGTCTTTCTCTTTCTCTGTCTCTCTCTCTCTGTGTGTGTGCGTATATGTGTGTGTGTGTGTGTGTGTGTGTGTGTCTTTCTCAAATAATCCACTGACGTTCATTTATGATACCCATACACTCCTGGGTGTTATGCTGCCCACACACATCTGGGGGTGGGGCCACCCCCTGGAACATGATCAATTTACTAGGGGTCACACCCTTAAAAAAACTGTCCTCCAGAGTCCACTAAAAATGACTCTCTGTTCTCCTGAGTTCCCCACCGATCCATAGCTCCACAGTTAGGGATATAGAATATTGACTGGCTTGAATGCAATACATTCAGTATTGGCAGCCACAACTGCTCTGAGCTCATGAGTACAATGACCCCACCATCTTCAGAAGCCACTGTTTTGCCTTAGTCTTCTTTACCCTTAGGGTCTTAAAGTCTTTTCACCTCTTCTTCTGCGATGGTTCCTGAGCCTTGGGGAGAGGATTTGATGCAGATGTTCCAACTGGACCTGAGCACTTCATTGACAATTATTTTCTGCACTTTGACCAGTTGTGCATTTCTGTGTCAATGAACATTTACTGCACAAAGTGACTTCTCTGATGACATCTGATATATAAGTTCTTACCAATAATGTTAAATCTCATGCTATTCTAGACTTTTAAAATAAGTAAGTAAAGGTATGAAAAGATTTTGGACTCTGGAATCACTTGGTTTTGAGTGAAATCTTTTATGTTCTGTATCTCAGTTTACGCTCTTCATCTTGTTTAACTGCTTTTTGTCTTTTGGTGGCTATCACTGATAGAAGTTACTATTGCTTATGATGTCTTCCTTAGTATTACAAAGCTACATCATTTTAATTTCAATTTATTTTTTGGTAGTCCATTAGGATGGAGAAATTTTGCCAAACTAAGTAATCTATTCTATTTTTAAATTATGTTCTCAATAATCTCAGGTCAAGATCTATACATGTTCGGAACACTTTATGTATTGAATGAAGCTGATGGCACAGAGCTTGTGTTGTTTTATATAAGGCATTGCTTTTCAGTATATCTTAAATTGTTTTCATATTTTCCCAAGTAGTTTAGTTTGGATCAATTTTATGGAAAGACATCTATGTGTTGTAATTAAGGGGCAGCCAAAAGGGCTCTGGGACTACCACTTCCTCCTTCATCATAAATTCACTTAACATAGGAACATCCGGGTTTTCTTATACTCATTATTATGCATGAAAGCTTCTGAGAAAGGTGATATGTCTGGGTATCACTTGAGCCATTAAGATCTGAAGCCAGCAAATGTATAGAAACTGGACAGGGAATGGATGAGAAATTAGGTCTCAAGTTCTGTGGTTGTAGAGAAAAAACTCTGTTTAATTGTATAAAATATAATAATGATACAATTCAAATTCTTTATGATCTCAAATAGAATAGAATATAAATGAAACTTGCCAGTTTACAAAGTTGAAAATGGGTTACAGAGGTCTCGTGTAAAATTTACTGCATATTTTCTTTGAAGCTAAGGAGGAAGAAGAGAAAGGGAACTGGAAACAATAATTAAGACTGGATGTATCAGGGCCATCTCACTATTACATAGACACGAAAATGGCTCATTTTGTTTTGTGGCTCTCTGTCCTTTCAATGGTTTTTTAATCCATTCATTCTGCCATACAACACTAAGTCATGCCTTCAAGTTTTCTGTCTGTATCCATCATAACTGTCTTTTCCCTTTTAATTCCTCTAAACTTTAGAGTCTAAATAGATTTTTAAACTAGATACATTTTATGACACTTCACAGAATGAGACAACTAGATGAAAAGAGACTAAATAAACACTCAAGGTGATATGTTTAGAAAATGCTACCTGGAGTCTTAGGAAGGTTAAGCATACTAAAATACAAACACATAATAACCAGATATGTAAAAAATTCAGACAATGATGCAACAGAATGGTTGGGCTAGAGGAGACAAGAAAATAGGATTAGATGGCATCAAGGGGTTAGAGAAGGACCAGAAAGTACAACTTAAGAAGAGTTGAGGGCATATATTCAAGGAGACATGAAACTCTTAAAGTAGACAGAAATGTACTGAGGTTGATGAAAGTAAAGGTAGCTCCTGTTGTCTATGATCAATGGTCAAATGTACTCTGACAAATGCTTTATCTACTTGGAGATCCATCAAGATGAAGGAAAGTGCAAGTAGTTTTCTCTGTGTGTGTGTGTGTGTGTGTGTGTGTGTGTGTGTGTGTGTGTGTGTATGTGTGTATGTGTGTATATGTGTGTATGTGTGTCTGTTGTGATTTCTCTGTAATCATTAGGCCTCAGGTATGAGAGTCTATTAGAGTGTTCTAGAAGGTAAGAATTAATACAATATGTATAGATATGTCATAGTGGGTTTACTAAGAGAGTTTGCCAACATTATGGATTTTCATAGAACCCACAATATCATCTATACCTTAAAGAACCAAGAAAGCTAATTGTAGAATTCAAGTACAAGTTAAATCCTAAGAACTGGAATATAGATCATTGTATTTCCTGGAGGCTGAGGGACCTAGAATTCTGAAACCTGAAGGAAAGAAAAAAATAGAAATGGAACAAGAGAGTAGAGAAAGGAGATATAGGAGGAAAAGAGAGAGAGGGAGAATTGAAGAAAAAAAGAAAGAGGAGTGAGTGAGGAAGTGTTATTCCTTTTTTTCTCTGTTTTGTTTGTATCTTCAATAGATTCACTGGCTCCTCTCACACTGATGAGTAGGGATCATCTTTATTTAATCTATTGATTCCAATACCCAGTTTCTGGAGAATTCTTCTGCAAGACACATCTAGAAGTTATGTTCTAACTTGTGATCTGAGCATCCATTGGTCCAGTTGAGTTGATGCCTTAATAATCATCAGAATGTCCATTTTTTCATTTTATACAGGGTTTCCTCTGTGTATATGACTTATCCAAATATCTTTCTTACCAGATTACACATGCAGGCACATCAGCATTTAACAGAGACATACTTCTTTCTATATGTCTATTGAGTTTGGAATCTGGGTTTGATTAAGAAAGAATATATTTCCTTAATTCATAGCTTATTCACATGTTAACTGACAGCTTCTATAAATACAGCAATACTAAAGTGAACTTGTCATGGGCATGCCTTTAAGGACTTAAAATATAAGTGGATGTTAAAATGCATATATAGAGCTGGGGTTGTAGCTGAGTAGCAGGGAGCATGCTTGACCTGAACAAAGCAATGGTTCTGGGTCCTATCACCACAACTAAATATATATATATATTTATTTATTTATACTTGTGACTAGACTATTTTATTTTTGATGTTTCCTGTAGTCTTTTTGCTTTGTGATTCTAACAACTATAATACTGAAGAAACAAAAAGTCATTATTCAGGTGTTAGTGACTTTATCATAATAAGGAGACAAACTATACATACATATATATATATATGCATATATGTTTGTTTGTTTGTTTGTTTGAGACAGGGTTTCTCTGTGTAGCCAGTCCTGGCTGTTCTGGAACTCACTCTGTAGATCAGGCTGGCCTTGAACTCAGAAATCAGCCTGCCTCTGCCTCCCAAGTGCTGGGATTAAAGATGTGCTCCACCACTGCCTGGCAGGAGACAAACAATATTATTGAGAAGAAAAATGATTCTTTTAGTTCCTAAAGCTTACTCTGAGGTGTCATTATGAACTATAATATATACATTGTAAGTCATGAAGAGACATTTCCATCCATGCAGCAGGGCAGAATCTCTCTAGTCCAGAGTGAAAAGCAGACATAAGAAAAGCTGGAGTAAAGACTTTTATAAGAACACTAAAGCATTCCAGCAGTTACCTACTTTGACTTTGGTCCTAAAAGATGGTTGTAGAAAAGTAAAGGGAAGAAAATGTGGAAAAACAAGATGACTGAGATAGTTGCCAAGAGGGTTGCCTTCTTCCTCTCTGGAATTCTTGGAACAGTCACAATGGGTCACCATATATTCATGATGCCACAACTATAAGGAGTGTTAGTCAAATTAAATTCTATCCTGCTTGTGCTTCCACTGTGTGCGCTGCTTAACTGCAAGTTGTGAGTAAAGACCTCTTAGCTCCTTACTTAGAAGAGAGTCCTGCATGTGAGTGGTTAGGCAAAGCAAAGCATAGGCATTCGTCTGTCTCCGTTTATGTCTGATGGAAAGAACTTGAAAATCTCCAAGTGATCCCTATTGGAAAATGCAGAAGTAAGACACTAATTAGATTCAATGTGGCTCTTGGCAAAATCCAAGAACATGTGGAACCTCACTGAGAATAGATGAGGGTCTTTGATAGTAGAGTCGTAGACATTTTGGTGTTGTTTTGTAGAGAACTTACAACTCAAGGGTCTGCCTCCTCCCTAGCTAGCTCCTCTTCACACTTGCAGGCCATTTTGAGGAAAAGGGAAAACAGTGACTTTAAAGGGTCTTGATTAATGAGCTCTCCATGAGTTTTTCAGAAATATATGATTATGATAGAAGAGAAGTTTACCTCTATTTGGTAAAATGAGATTATCAAATTTTTACCCATACTCTTCTCACAGAAAGCTCCTACAGCTGCTTTTCCTACCCCATCTTCCATCAATTCTGAGTTTAACATAATGCTGTGTGTGCGCAGGCTGTGTGTGTGTGTGTGTGTGTGTGTGTGTGTGTGTGTGTGTATGTGTGATCTATCTCTACATAGACAAATACACATGTGGGCTTAAATATAAAGCAAAAGTATCTGTAAGATTTGGGTAACATTAGTTAATAAGAGAACACGTAATATCAAGAAAATAACTGTTTTATTGAAAACTGTGAACTACTTTTGTTTTGTTCACTTGAAGAAAAGATTACCCACCAAGTTCAGTAATTTTTGAAGCTGGAGGTCTTTACATTTTGTTGGTCAACTCCAAGGATTTGTTTGGATTTTGAATACACAGTGCTTTGTGTAATTAAAGAGGGATCAGTTTTAGCACTCTGAGTATGTGCCCTTCTTACTTTCTAAATGTCTTCTATGTCTTTTCTGAACATTACAAGTAGATGCTTAGGTGGTTTTTCAATGACTTGGGGAGCTAGTTATCTAGTAATAACAAAATTGCTTTGGGGTTTCCTACAGAAAGTAGGGTAAATGAGATCTTTTCTAAGTGTTTACAGTTACTCAAATTAAATTTGAAGCAATAGTTTAAAAAGTTGCTTCCATCTGGTAAGGGTTTGGCTTCATCTTTTGTTTCTTGTTGACACATTTAAAAAAAAATCTCTCTAGCAGTTGTGTTTCTGAGGTTAGTCACATGGACTTTTCAAGATGGTCATTGACTTCTGTTTCCTGTCTCCAATGAATCAAAGACACCATGGACTGTCACCAATCAATATGGCTTCTTGTCCTTTGCCATAAAGACTAGCTTGCCTAGATTGGGCTAAATAACTTCTTTGATTTAGTAGGGATAGCACCAGCAATACTAAAGGTTGATGTCATCGTGGATAATGAGATTTTATGACATACAAGTTAATTTCTCAGGAATAAGCATATGTTTACTTCATTTAAAGGCTGTAGGATGTTATGGAAATGGAATAATTGAATCACTGTGGTTATTTGCTTCTTATTTTATTTGAGAAGGCATAGAAAATTTAAGAATATGATAGCCTCATAGTAGAAGAAATAATTAGAAGAGATAATAAAAAGAAAACAACTGTGAAGGTCTCTGTATTCTGAATACTTTTCATGGAGACTGGACTGGACTGAACTGTATACTCTTTCCTTATCTCTTCACAAGGATTTGGATCTTTCCTCATTTTTCTTAGTTTTAGTTCATGAACAAAAGTTTGACAGACAGAGGCTAAGGTCCCAGTGAAACATATAAATGAAGACTGGACAGGTTTAAGGAACAAAAACTCTGTCATGTCCATAAAAAACTGATTCAATGTGGCTCATTGGGAGGTGCTGGCAGAAATGACTATTTCCAACACCATATGGACATGCCATGTGCTTGATGGTCCACTAGTTGTGGAGTACAAACGGTCACTATTTCTTATTAACTCTAGTGTAAATGGAACAGCTTTTTATTTTTCTCTCTTTCCTTCTGTTAATCATTGGTTTGAGAATTCTATCACTTATTCTGTTTGTTTCAACTGATGTAAAATCTGACACATATTCAGTAAATGATGAAATTATAATAGGAAAACTCAAAAATTCCATATTTGTTCTTCATAACACCAAACATTAATTATTGGACAGCTGATCCCTCAAAATACTCTGAGGTCCAAGGTGATCAGTATATATAACTCAATGAAAGTCTATTTAAAAATAAATTGACAGTAAAAAGTCTTTCTTAAAATTATAACAAAAAATAACTGTTAAAAACTTAATTTTAGTTTTTAAAAGATTAGAATCAAAGAGATTGTTGGTTTTTATTGCATATTTTTGAACTAAATAGTGGCTTACTGTCTTGTATTTTATTGAATACTTTGTTGGAGATAAATAATGACATAAGCAATAATGTATTAATTCAATAGCACCTTACTCACCTTCCTCTTGAACTCTTCTGTTACTAATGAATTAATTTACTTTCAAAATAATAAATAATATAGTTAATTAATTGTTGGTCAGGTTAGCGAGAGAGAGAGAGAGAGAGAGAGAGAGAGAGAGAGAGAGAGAGAGAGAGATGGAACTTGTGTTAGAAGGAACTGGAGGAAAGGGGAAAGCTATAAATACAGTACACACATATAAAATTAAAAACTACATTTAATTTAATAAAAATGTTTTTCTTAATGCCTTATAAGTGTCATAAAAATTTAATCAAGTGTACTCCGAGTACTTAAAGGTAAGAGTTAAAGATGTTATCAGAACACATATGAGTCATTATTATCCTGAATGTGGCAATAGTTCTGTACCCATGACAGCAGAAGAGCAGCAAAAGCCAAACAGACTTATTGGGTTATAGTAAAAGTTTAAAGCATACATCATGGTATTAAAATACAAACGTGCAGCCACTGTGAGAAACAGTTTGGTAATTCCTTAAATACTAAACTCAGAGCTACCATATGATCCAAAATTCCATTTGATGTATATACACCAAAGAATTGAAAATTAGTACATGAATATTCACAGAAGCACTGCGTATGGGAGGCAAAGGACAGAAACAATCCAATGTCCTGCTGTGGATGCTTGGATAAAGAAAATGTATTACATAAATATTCAAATATTTTCACTCATATACAGAAGTTATCTGTTTCTCTACTTCTTGAGTAAAGTTTATTTTGTCTTTTTGTTTATAGCCATCTGTATCCCAATGGTTACAGAATGGTATTGGATGGTTTGAAATTCCTTAAAAGATAACAGTCCTCTACATGTTTACATGTGATATATTATTCATATGCTTGTCCTCTTTTCCATGTTTTTTATTGTTTGAGAATTTTACATATGAATACAGTGTGGTTTGATCAATTCCAGTCCCATTATTTTTCCTGTAATCTCTTACCTACCTCCTGCCGTATTTTAAGTTTCCAAGTTTTTTTTTTTTCAGTCAGTCTGCTTAGTGCTTCCAGTATGTGACTACACATGTCATTTACTGGGTCTTGGTAGCCTCTCATCAGTTGCATTCTAGAAGAAAGGTGACCCCCTTTCTCCCAATAGCAGTTTATTGATGATGGCTCCTCATCCAGGGGTTCGACTTTATCATGTGACCTTTTTTTTTCTGACTTGATTTTTCTCAAGTTGTTATGTATGTTGTTATAAATGCCGTGGATTCATACGTGCAATTTCTCTGTTGTGTTCAAAAACTACTATTTCACTGTACTCTTCCACTGCCTCAAATTCTTTTAATCTTCTACCATCACTTCCACAATGATCCTTGAACCTTGAGAGAAATAGATGTGATATACATGTCCAATAAAGGGGAACACCCCACAATTTTCTACATGCTGGCCACTTTTGTGTCTCTGTGTTACTCATCATATACTGCAAAAAGTATATGACCAGTGTTGGGAGACACACTAACTATCTATTGGTATAACAATATGCCATTAGGAATTCATTTATTGCTATGTCTCTTTAAAAGAATAATATAGTAAGTTCCCACCTAAGTCCTATTAACTGTTTAGTCACAGGTTCTTGGCCTTGTAAACTGTGCCATGTAAATTTTATCTTATAAAGTGGGACTTAAATAAATGAGAAAGTGGTTAATTACTAATACTACTTTTATGTTTGTATCACTATTGCTCCATCAGGCATATCTTGTGATGATGTCAGTGTTCACACCTGGGTAAGAGTAATGATATTTACCTCCCTAGCTAGTATTCATAGCAGTTTTCAGCATAGTGTAAAGAATCCAGTAGAGATGACATTTCCAGATTGTTTCCAGCTTCATTTTTCCATGCTTCATAACTCAGGTAAGTGGTGTCTTTAACAATAGGGTATTACCATCATGCTCTGGAGGGGAACTCAAAGCAATGGCCATACACTTAAGGAGGTCTATAGCATCTGCAAAGGAGGTAACCTATTATTTGCAGTAGACTTTGCATTATTTCTAGAAGTATAGTATCCTTGTCAAAGAGTAACTACATTTAAATTGTTTTTATTTGTTCTTTATTTTTTCTTTTTCTTTTTTTTATCTATTATTTTTATTTGTAACTTTTAAAAATGTTAATCAAAAGCTTTATAAGTTTGGTAATGCTCAATAACAAGATGCCCATACAATAGAAGTGTAACCCAATATCCAACCTAGATATACCAACTATGTTTGACTGGCGGAGACACACGAACATCTGCCTCCATGTTCTCCCCCACTCTCTTTCATCTTCTAGCTCCTCTCCTTACTCCTCCTCTTCTTCTCCGTACTCCTCCCACCTTAGCTCCTCCTACATATCACCCTTCCTGTTAAAATAAAACTTTTCTCTCAAAATACAATTAGAGCATAACTATGCCAATTTGTGTCAGTAAGGTACAAGATAGACCTAATACCCAGCCCATCATATTGCTGACTAAACAGAACCTCTGTCATCTCTCCTAACTAGAAGACTTAGTTCTGAACCTGGCTTTTTCCTTGGCTTTAGAATGAATGTCAGCTGAAAACCATCCTCTCAAATCCTTTCTTTCAAAGTAAATAGCCGGGGTTGGCTATGAGACTATTAAGTCTTCAACCCCATTAGAAATCCAGAATGACTGAATTAACTGAAATTACGGGAAGCACAAAGCATAACTTCTAAAACTTAGCCAATTTATAAAGACAGCTGAACACCTGTACAGTCCTTATACTATGTTATTTTTGAGATTACAATATAATTAAAGCATTTCCCCATCCTGTTCCTCCCTCCAATTTCTTTCACACACCAATTCTTGCTTTCTTTCAAACTCGTGGGCTCATTTTTTATTAATTGTTGTTACATGTATATCTTATCTATCTATCTATCTATCTATCTATCTATCTATCTATCTATCATCATAAATATAACCTGCCTGGTCTTTATAATGTCACTTGTATGGATGTTTTCAGGGCTGAAGAATTAATATTGGTGTTCTTTTCCTTGGGGAAGACTATTTCTTCCATTCTTATTCCTTAGTTGTCTATAGATCTTTGTGTAGGGTTGAGGCCTCATAAACTTTCTCCATCTACTTTGGTATATCACTAGTGTTGTCCTTGTTAAGCCTGTAATTAGGCAACCATTTTAGTGATACTTTGTGGGTATAGCTTCTGATTTTACAAGGAGACGCAAGCTCACAGTTAACTACCATATCATCTAGTTCTTACAGTCTTTAATATCTTCCTTCTGAAATGTTCTCTGAGCCTCAGGTAGGAGAGCTGCTTTGTTGATGTATTCTTCCACTGATGCTTCTGTAGTGGTATCTTTCTGTTTCAAAGAGAAATTTCCTCTTCAGGAGTGAGGACTAAGAATCTTTTACAAAATCAAACCCTCCATTTCTTGTTGTTTGATTGGATTTTGGATCGTTACACATAGAAATCTGAATGTAGATTCTTATCTTTTACCCTGAACAAAATTAAATTTCAGGTAGATCTAGAGTCAATGCTAGATACGAGACCCTGAATCTGTTAGAGAAGAAATTGTGGAATAAAGTTTAACTCATAGGCACAGAGAAAGGATTCCTAATCAGGACTCACATTGTAGGTTGACTTTTTGACTACTTTATTGGGTTCTTATATCTATCACTCTTCCTCATCCCAATCCCTTCTATTCTCTGCTCCCAACCCTAGGTAGGCAAGAAAAAGAGGTTAGAGGGGAAAAGGGGTATAGATTTCTTTAAACTACTTCCTGTGTTGCATTCCTTGGGGTAAGTCTTATCTTCATTGTCAGGATATCTTCAACCAACAATCCAGTAAACAGCAAAAGCAACCAACAACTAACAACTATCAACAGCAACCAACAAAAGCAGCAGCAGAAACTATCAAGAGCAGAGGGAGCAGCAGCTACTGTAGCCTCTTGAGGTGATGAAATTTTTATACCCTCTTAAAAGTCCCCAGAACTCCAAATGTAAACTATATTCAGTTGGTAGAATCACACTCCTAGCAGAGCACGAGACAAATCATAGTTAGCTGTTTTGAACAATCTGAAGTGGCACCATATCTGGCATTTGGTGTTAAAATGAAAACATATTCAATATAACATAACTGGGGTTTTAAAGAAACCAAATTTCTCACATCACATAGCACAGGAATCATGAGCAACAACTGTTAAATGGGACCTCATGAGACAAAAATGTTTCTCTACAGAAAAAGACACTATGTGGAAGTAGCCTACAGAATGGGAAGCAAAAGTTTGTCCATTTTTATTGTCTTAAAAAGGAATAAAGTACTAAAACATGTGAGATTATGGATGCTCCTTTAAAAAAGACTATGCTAGGGCTGCAAGAAAATTCAGTAATTAAAGCTCTTGCTGATAAGCCTGCTGACTTGAGTTTCACCCTGGGACCCATTTGGGGGAAGGAAAGAACCAGTTCCAACAAGTTGTCCTTTGACTTCCACACACTGTGGCATGTATGTCCAGACATACATGCAATAAATATTAAAAATATGCAAAACTTGTTAAAAACCCCAGACCTGAAGGTCATATACTTATGGTTCAACTTATATGAAATGTGAGTTGGGTATAGAATATATAATGCAATATAATAGGTGATAGTGTTATGTTAGAAAAAGAAGAGTAAAGACTGATTCCAACCCTTTTGATATGAATAATGGAAAAATAAGGATTTTGATTAAGATGAAGGACTGAATTTTAGGGATGTCATTTTTGATTCTTTGAGTGACGGTGGAGTAGGTTGCTGGATATATTTGTCTGGTATTCAGGGTAATAATCCGGAGTCATCAAAAAGGGATAGTATTTAAATGAAGACTTGAATAAGGTTGTCAGGGTATGGTTCGAAACAAAGAGTTACAAAGGTCGAGTATTAGGATATTTCAGATGTTAGCACTTGGGATGATGAATACAATAGTTTTGGAAGAAGTTTGAACTCTGTATATTGCAATAATTACTTGTTATCTACTTTTCTAATTCCATCCTCACTTATGCTGTTATTACCCTAACCTTCCTAAAGCAAATAAAAGGAATATTATTCCCTCTAAAACTTTTCAATGTCTCCATTTGTTAGCAAACGAACATTATGAGTTATGTCTCTTTTTCAGTACAACAACTCAATACCATTCTTATTCTGCAAATACCAAACTTTTCTAATGTGTGTTCCTTTAGCATCACTTTCTTTCCTCCCTAATCTTTTCATAAAACCTTAACATCTTTCTTGGTCCATTACACATGTGGCACACAAGCTTTACTCATATAATTTCTGTCAATTGCTAACCCAAGTTGATACCTCAAGCCTTTGAGGAGGTTTTATATTAAATTTTAATGACCCTATGGACTCCAGTTTAGTCTGTTGAGGAGTCTGCCAAAGACATCTAGAGTTTCCCCTGGGAGAGGTTATTTATTATGTATTCTCCTCTATAACAAAGATGGTTTTCAGGACATCTCTTTGATACAGAGATGGTCATGCTTCAGCCTTGCTCAGTCAGCCCCAGAAAATGCTACAAGATGTATTGTTGACACAGTCAATAGTGAATTATTCACTATCTTTTATTCTGCTAGGATTCTCAATAGCCTCGATGCTATTGTATTGTGAATACAATATTATGTAATGCTATTGTAAACTATGAATAGTTTTACATACTTACGTTTTTGCTTGCTTAATATATTTTCCACCACCATAATATGAGCTCTCAGAGGACAGAAACATCATCTGTTTTGTTCAGTACAGTACCTTATATGCCCAGAAATCATGTAATAGTCAGTGACTCCTTGTTAAATGACTAAGAAAAATCAATACCACCAGTGTAGACTTGTTGTGGCGGTCATTAGGAAAGGTTGGCTTATCTCTGGGGTCACAAGTTGGCACAATGTAAATGTGGCACTAGTAATGGTAACATAACAGAACCCATTAAGGACCATATTTTGCTATTATCTGTGTTGGATCCCAATATATGTCTTTGGCCAGTGAGCCATGTGTTGGAATATTATTTAGATTCTCCATTAGAGCTGTAAGCTGAGGTTAAGGACAATATCTCATTTCTCCTTTTCACATACTATTAACTTAATAGGCAACTGTCTACATTTCATATAAACCTATAGAATCAAATTTCTATTCATTGAAAAATAAAAACCTGGACTTTATTGTGAAGTATTTTGAAGAGAGATATTGTTATTTCTGAACAAAATGTGTTCATTTTGGTGGGATGCTCCTTCACATCTTTGAAAATATAAGTCTCAACATTTAAGCATGTATTTTTACTACCATTTTATACATATCATACCTTGGTTTAAATAATATAGATATGCAGAGTGTAGCAATTACATTAAAATTTTGATGTGTTAAAATTTCTTTTATCACTATTATTGTGTGTGTACGATGCATAAGTTCAAGCACTTAAACTATTGCATGTGGAGACCCTGAGGATGACTTTGTGGAGTTGGTTTATTCCTTCTAATTTTATATAGGTTTTGAGTATTCAACATAAACAAGTGGTTTATGTTGCTGTGGTACGTGCTGGACCACAAGATTTTTAAATGTCTGTTTAGTGTATGTGTGAGCACATGTTTCATGGTGTAATTGTGGACATCAGAGGACAATTTCGTGAACACGTTCTCTCCAATCAAGTGATTTCTGAAAACTAAAGTCAGGTTGTCAAGCTTGCCCATGTGTATACACACACACACACACACACACACACACACACACACACACACACTAAATGTAAAACGAAACTAAGTAGTTTAAATGAAAAGACCAGAACTAGGAAATAAAAAATTTCTTAGAGCTGGTGAAAACTATAGGGAATGGGTCAGTGCTTCTTGCACTTTGATGTATATAGCTCCTGATACACAGCACTGACTCAAAAATTTTGACATATATATATCTTGACATATATAGCACCTGACACACAGCAGTGACTCAACTATTATGGTCAAAAAAAAGAGAAAAGAGAGACTTGTTACCATTCTTGGAAAAGAATTACTGCAGAAAGTTTCCATTTTTTGATGCTTATTAAGGAGACTGGACCTTCACTCTTTACCCTCAGAATCAAGCTTTATTAGGTTATATTTCACTGATATCTCCAGTCTGTGGAAATCATTTTTTTTTTCTGTCCACTACTCTGTAGAGTGGCAGAACAGCTGGCCAATACCTTTATACCTTTCTAATTTAGATTCATTAATGTAGAAGCATCTCAGACTTATTTCCCCCTCTAGGTTAAGTAGCCTTAACTCCTCTGAAAATTCCCCACATTAATTTTTTTCCCCTAATTGCTTTTCTCTGGATATTCTCCAGTTCCTCCAAGAGCCTCTTTTAAGGGTGTAAAAATTCATTACTGCAGGCTTTCTTGGACAATAACAGTTCTATACTCTGCTCTTTGCATGGCAGAATGCTATGCCCTGCATTATGATATCAAGAGTGCCGAAGGGCCCTAGATTTGTTTCCTCCCTCACTTAAATACGAGCAATGCTTCAAAATTTATCACTATGTGGTTTCATATGATTAGAAATTTTTTTAAAGTTCTTAATTTTTTTTTTACAATAGCCACCAGTCCTGTCATGTGAAAGGGTAATTTTCTAAACCTGACAAACACATCTGTAACCTCCTTCTTCAACTTCAGGAGCCAGAGGTCAAACTCATTTAAAGCTGAGAATCTGGTCAAGTACCAAGCACCTGTTCTAAGCATTCCGCAAGGTTTCTCTGCCAGAAGGAGTGACCAATCTGAAGCAGCTGTGGGTAATTTTATTAATCAAAACAAGCTGGAAGCAAAAGGGGAAAGGAACATAATTAAAAACCTTAATGAAACCCAGGACGATCTCATTAATAGACTACAAAGAGCTTATGACTAGTGGCATTGGTACTTGCTATGATTACCACATCATCAAGAAAGTGAAAAGTGGTTGGGCATGTTATGTATTAAATACTTAAGGTAGGAGAGGTGAGGGCTGAATAATTTTTGAGTATGTAAATCAATCCGAAGAACTGAAGCTTGCTTGATGGGAAACAGCCAAGTAAGCCCATGCTGCACTCGCCAACCTGGTAAGTGTATGGCCAAGAAGGGCCATTAAAGGTTGATATGGGAAGAGAGTAAGTTTTCATCACCATCCAAAACTCACTACAAAATTGTATAGGCTAATAAGTCAGAGAGCATTTCTTGAATTCCAACTCAAATTGATTGTTGCAGGTTGTTTCTAAATATCAGAGTGTAAAAAGTCTAGAAAAGCCGGGCGGTGGTGGCGCACACCTTTAATCCCAGCACTTGAGAGGCAGAGGCAGGCAGATTTCTGAGTCTGAGGCCAGCCTGGTCTACAGAGTGAGTTCCAGGACAGCCAGGACTACACAGAGAAACCCTGTCTCGAAAAACCGAAAAAAAAAAAAGTCTAGAAAAAGATACAGAAGCAAATATTTCAATAATTTTAATTCAGACATGACAAAGTTGAAAATACTTCCCACCCAGCCTATCCAAGGGCAGAACTTCCAGGCTACTCACAGAAATGTGGGAGATAATAAATTGTTTTTGTTTTAAGTCAATGAGGCAGCAGCAAAGACTAATTAATACATAAGGATATAAATGCTTATGTAATTAAAGGTCACGGGTAAAATGTGTTATGTTGCAGAGTGATTGGGAAAACCACCTCCAGTCCAGGCCAGTTTGCAAAATCTTCAGTTAAGGAAAAAAATATCAGAAGAGAGAGGTAATATAGATATTAGGTGTGTAACTTTAATTTTTTCAAACCTTATTTTTAATGATGGTTCTTAAATGCTTTAACCTCCCCTGGAGCCTACCCACCAGAGGTAGTGGGAAGGAAAGGATATGGTAAAAGTGGACCTGTTTATAAAAGTTCTTTGGAACAACTCATATCTGTGTTGTCTGGAAATTGGCAGTTCAGTTCTTCACAGGTTGGCTCGATCCACTCACAAATACTTTACAGATACACCAGCACTCCAGTTTGGTAGAGTCAGGTTAGCAACAGAGATGACACGACCTAGCAGAGGCAGCCAGGCCTCAGTCTCAGCTCATGTCAGCAGGAAGGACCAATAGGAACACCAAGAGAAGCTCTCAGCCGTGTATCTTTCAGGGAAGTGAAGATCAGGAAAGACATGAGATCCATTAGCATTGCACAGCTAGCCATACCAGCAAGCCAAGTTATCTCCCTGTCAATCCCTGGAGTCCTGTTTAAACCTTCCAAACATCACATGTCTTCCACACGCCTTGTCTTAGCACAGGTCTTGCCTCAGCACCTGCATCCAATCAGCCCCAGTCCGAGGAGTCCGGACAAATGCATCTCAACTATGCAATGTAAGGCAAACTCAAAGAATTCTTCATCATGTGTCCTTTCAAGTGCTTGCTTTAGCAGAACATCCTCTCTCTCCTGTGTCTGCTTCAGCAAAATGTTCCTTCATGTGTTTGCTGGGGCAAACACCATCCAAACAACTTCCCAAAGAACCCTCAAGTTTCCACTTCAATTATAAGGTATAGAATGACAGAATTCAAGAATATATTTGAGACCCCAGTCTGAATGCTATATGATATTTAGTAACTAGTTTACAGATATACAAATATGTGCTTTACTTTCTTGAGACTCTATTCTTGTTTTCTTTCTTTCTTTCTTTCTTTCTTTCTTTCTTTCTTTCTTTCTTTCTTTCTTTCTTTCTTCTTCTTTTTTTTTTTGTTTTTTTCGAGACAGGGTTTCTCTGTGTAGTTCTGGCTGTCCTGGAACTCACTCTGTAGACCAGGCTGGCCTCAAAATCAGAAATCAGCCTGCCTCTGCCTCCCAAGTGCTGGGATTAAAGGCATGCGCCACCACCGCCTGTCTATTCTTGTTTTCAAGTTTCTCTGACCTTTGTGGTCACTGAGTCAATTATTATTATTATTATTATTATTATTATTATTATTATTATTATGTTTTTTATGTTTTGTGTGTTTAATGACTCTTTGTGCTTTCTTTGCCTTTTATCATTATTAACTCCATTGGAGCAATTTGAGGTTCAGGAGAGTTTATATGGTTTGCTGTCCCCTTTCATGTCTCCCCTTCCTTACTCATGAAAACTCTATCCACAATTGCACTCTCCTCTCCTGTTATATTTTGTATCCCCCAGGACAGTAGTGTGAACTTACTTATTGAAGCCTGAATCAGATGACACCCACGGTTGCTTGCACGTGGAAGCTGGGGCCTCAGCATCATCTTCCCTTCTTATCATCCATCATTCCTCATTCTTGCTTCCTAGAAAGGAGGCTTCAGATGCTGTTCTCTGAAGGTTTCTACAGTTGTTGCCACTTCGCAGTATTTTGTGTTGTTGTCCCCCCCTTGTTTTGGTCCTGAGCTCAGCAATCACATTTATTTTCTGTCTTACTGTTTCTTTCATGGTCTTCTCAATTCAGTGTGTTTTTCAGTCACTGCAACTAAAGCCTTGCAATCATCCTTGAACCTTCTTTCTTTTCACATTCATCGTCTAAGCCATGAATCAGACCTGTTGATTCTACATGCAACGTATATCTAGGATGCATTCATTTCTATCCCACAACTGCTACGACCCTGAAGCAATTATGTCATGTTTAGATTATTATTGCAGTAGCCTGCTAAAGCACAGCTTCAATTCTACGCTTTTAAGAACAGAGGATTTCTTTTCCTGACTTTTTACTGATTGTGAATTTCACATCGTGCATCCCAACCCTACTCATCTCCCCATTCCTTTGTTTCTGCTCTCTGCCCTTGTAACCTCTTCCCCCAAAGAAGAGAAAATGAGACAGAACTTGTTGTGGCAGCCGTAGTGTGTCACAATACTATACATTTTGTCCACACATTTTTGCTTACACATGTTCATTGCAGTTAGTCATTGATCTTTTCCGAGGCTTTTGCTACACTATCAATACTGAACTCTCACTGGGACTCCTATTGGATATCCTGTTGTTGCCATGTGCCGTGGAGATCCTTCAGCTTTGGATTTGCAGGATGGCTCTTTCACAAACGATGGCTCTTTCATGAAATCAGAAAACTCAAAACCCTGGATCTGAACCTGGGAGGCAGCTAAGTTGCTCAGCCAATCAGCTCTCCTGCACCTGCACCACGAGGGTGAGCTTTTTAGCCGTGTTCTGGTTAGTTTGCCCAATACCACGACTAGCAAAGGGCAGGGTCAGCTCTCTTGCTATCATATTCTCAGGGCTCACTTGTACCCTCATCCCCCAGTGCTAGCCCCACTGTGCTGCCCAGGAGAAGTGCAGGGCCTCATCTCCCAAGTGCTGCAGCAGATGAGGGGCTAGGCCAGCTCAGCACAGTGCCTTAGAATGCAGTCCAGACCAGGGACATCTGCCTGGACTTTGGTGGTAACATGGGCCTGGGACACCAACACAGGCCTCAGCTGCCATTTCACCATGGATCAAGACATGCCCCCCTACAGCAGCCTGGACTCTGATGCTCCCATGGCCTCACATGTCAATGTAGGTCACTCAGATCAGCATGTGCTCTGTGGCAGCATGGCCCTCAGATATCCACATTGTCTCTGGCAGCAGCCCAAACTACGAACAGCTACTTAGCCCCTGTTTTAAACTCATGCCACAGATATCAACACAGACCCCAGCTGGAATAGCACCACGGACCCAGACATGGCCACTGGCCACAGGACCTCACTATTGCCTTCTCATGGCTTGTTCCTCACTGCCTTGGAGTCTCCAGTTCCACCTTTCTCCACAGTGTTAGGGCCTCTTGGCTTTGCTTTCTTGTCCCTCTCTCTACTGTATACTCCATTGTTCCCATGTCTTTATCACACATTCATTCGTAATAATGGTATGAGTGGCAGGTGCTTCAGTATCTGTCTTCCAGCCTGCCCTAGCCATAATAGAGGGTTTTTCTATCACGACAAAGGTTTATTAATTTTATCTATAATTTTAGCATGATGTGTATACAAATGCTAACTCTAAGAACCCATGGAAGTCAAGACATCCTTTCTTTACCTCTCCATCCCCATGAACTTCTTACAGAGTGCTATAAAATTGGCCATCTATGATCAATGAGTTTGTTCATAAGCTATAGAGGATACTCAAAATATATTATTGTCCTGGCCGCTCCTTTTTCAACTGTCCATCACAGTTACGTAAACATTCTGAGAGAAGCCCCTTCATTACTATTTTTGGAGAAATGTAGAGTTTGAACATCCTTGGACCTTCTGATTTCAAGGAGACTTTGTGAAGTCTGTTGACAGAGTGGCTTTTGCACTTTCCTTCAGATACACTTGAGAGTTTGCTTCTCTGTCTCTGGAATTTTTTCTGCCTCCTTTTAAGGCTCACCTCCTCTTACTTTTTCTCTTCTTGCTGTTATTTTTTTCCTCTGTGATCTTTCTTTGACTTTATATATGTTGGGTAATCATTCTACCATTGAGCCACACACAAGCCCTTAAATTTTAGTGAATTTTAGTTTTTAATTTTTTGAGACTTTTATACATGCATATTATATTACATTTTCCATCTTTTCCTCTTACCATTATAGTTCTTCTATGACTCCCTATATTTTATCTTAAATTGATGACCTCATCTCTCTCTCTCTCTCTTACACACACACACACACACACACACACACACACACACACACACCATGCACACACACATCTCATACTGAATTCATTTAATGTTACTCAAAAGATTTATTTGAAGATAGGTTCTCACAAAATTGTCTAGGTTCAAGTCAAATTTTCTATAAGGGTCAGGCAGGTCTCAGACTCATTATTTGACTGCTTCTGCCCCTCAATAGCTGAGATCCAGACACATTCAGCCACACCTGGATGTTCTAGTGATTTCTTGATCTGAAGTAAAAGGGTATTGTCACACTTTACAGAAATCACATAAAAGTATGGTTTGGGGGACTGTACTGGCTGGTTTTGTGCATCAACTTGACACAAGCTGGAGTTATCACAGAGAAAGGAGTCTCCCATGAGGAAATGCCTCCATGAGATCTAGCTGTTAAACACTTTCTCAATTAGTGATCAAGGAGGAAGGGTTCTGCCCATTGAGGGTGGTGCCATCCCTGGCTGGTAGTCCTGAGCTTTATAAGAAAGCAAGCTGAGCAAGCCAGAGGAAGCAAGCCAGTAAGCTACACTCCTCCACGGCCTCTCCATTAGCTCCTGCCTCCAACTTTCTGCCCTGTGTGAGTTTCTCTCCTGATTTCCTTTCTTTGGTGATGAAAAGCAATGTAGAAGTGTAAGCTGAATAAACCCTTTCCTCCCCAACTTGCTTCTTGGTCATGATGTTTTGTGCAGGAATACAAACCCTGACTAAGACAGGGAGCTTCTTCCAGGTGTTCTCTGGAAAACTATCAAGCAACTGAGGTAGAAGACTCATATGTTACTGTACTCAGTAGATAACAAATGAAGAATGAATTTCATGCTGGAATCGGGAGCTTAAACTGTTACGGACCTAGTATGAAGAGATGGTATTGTTTGATGGACCCAGCATGCTTCTGCTGAGTCACTCTTGCAGCATGGTATCATTTATTTGCTTCTTGTTTTTGAAATATAATTTTAAAAATTAAAATATAATAACTTTACTTTATTCATTCCTACCCATGCCATGTGCTCCCACTCCCTCTCAAATTCATGGACTTTTTTATTTTTTTGGTTATTGTTGTGCACACACACACACATATTATAAAAATTACATAGCTACCTACAAATTCATCTTGTGTTACCAATTCTACACACACACATATGTGTATGTGCGTATAAATATATAAATTCAAACCACTTTGTTTAGTGTTGTGTATATGGGTATGATTTCAAGGCCAACAGGTGGTATTATTTTATATGTAGAATTGTAGAATTGGTAACACAAAATGAATTTGTAGATAAATATATAATTTCTACGGTTCGGTGGAAGGCAGGTTGCATGCCTCTGGTGATTTTTGTCAACTGTCAATAATACACTTTCAAATTCTTTCAAGAGTTTGTTTCTGTTGTTGTGAATGTTTTCAGTATTTCCTGGGTCCTCATTTCCAGTGTCAATGGGGTTAACATCCATGTGACAATGACTTGAAGCAGTGTTGACTTCAGTCCATTCCTCTTGTGTTTTTTTCACTAAGCTCAATTTTCCAGGCACTACTAATCCTTTTTTTTTTATTACCATAATTAGTTTCACATTTTTGTAAAAGGAATAAAATAATCTGCATCATTTTTACGTTTGTCTGGTTTCTCCCACTATATTTATTTTGAGCCATCCATTTGATTGTGTACATCAGTTGTCTACTTTTATCCCTGTGTATTCTTCCCTTATTTAAATCCATGGATGCTTGAGTAGTGATGAAAAACAAAGCTGTCAGGATCATTATTGTGTTAGTCTAGCTATGATCACAGTCTTCCATATCTTCTAGGTAATTCTCAGTAACAGAAAGGCAAGCTCAAGAAAGTATTTTACCCTTCAAGAGATTGATAAGCTCCTTTTCTAAGTGTTTGTACTATTCACATAACTATTAATAGCACATGAGAGACCACTGTATTCACATTCTTATGAACCCTAATATGGCCAATGTTCAGTTTGGCTAAGACGAATGTACCTGGTGGTGACTGTCATATTTTAATTTGGATTTTCCTAGTGACTGATGGTGTTAAGCATTGTATTATCTGTTTATTGTTTACAATACTATCTTTTTTGGTCAGACTTCTGTAAATTCTTTTGACTATGTTCACATCGGGTGGATTTCTTATTGTTGAATAGAGAGTTTATTAAAAATGGTGTAATATAAAATATCAGATATATAATTTGAAAATATTTTCCCTCAGTTTGTGACTTATCTTTTCATTATTTTAACACTACCATTTAAAAATCAAGTGCATTACTTCTGGACTAAGTAATGTTTATAGATTTTTCTTTTCATTATTTGTTCAGTTCTGGTGTTGTGGCTAAGAACTTTTCTAAACTCAGAGTTACAAGATAACAGATTTCCTGCAGTTTTCTAGGTATTTTATAACAGAAACCATTGAACTAAGGGTTTGTATTTCAGTCCTTTTAGATTTAAAATTTTAAAAAAGACCTTTATTAATTCTTTAAGTATTTTATTACTTTTTAACCACAGTCCCCAACTCCTCCGATCTTTTTTCCCCCTGTCTCTTTGTTTCTCTGTTTCTTTGTCTCTCTTTCTCAAAAATGAAATATTCTGTGGTCTGACCCCTGCCTTGGAGCATGGCTCTCTTTCCAGCACTCACACCTTAAAAAAAAAAAAACTGATGCTACCATTCAGAGCAGCTAGTGAACATTAATAGTTCCTCACCTCATTGTGGGATTTTGTGCCTGCCTCCCCCACCATGGTGGGATTTATCTGGCTTGATCTTGCATGTATCTCGTGCATGCACTCACCAGAGATGTGAGTTCATAAGTGCGACTGTGTGTTGTGTCTGGAGAACACCCTTTCCATGTGTCATCTACCATCTTCGATTCACAATCTTTCTGCTAGAGTCAATTTTTTTTGTCTTTATGTTTGGAACACTTTGAGCCCGACAGCAAATGGAGCAGAGGAGATTACTCTGAGGTCAGTCATTTCCTTGACTTTATATGTTCACAGTATCCTCCAGAATAATTCTTCTACCAGTGTGATACTGTTACAACTTCATGATTGCATTCTTGCTTCCTGGATCATGGTTTTAATTAGGGTGCACTGGTGATGATGTGTGTTCTGTAAGTATAGACAAGTTTCTAGTGACTTATGCTATCCTACCTTGAACAAATAGTTGCACTGTTTGTTAATGCAAATATAATACATGTTCTCACTATTCACCTTTCCCTTCCCTGTAAATCCTGGTGATACTGATCTTTTAACTTCCTCCATGTCATAGATGACAAGAAATTGGAATCATAAACTATGTGGCTTTTTCAGATATGCTCCTTTCACTGGGTAGTACTCACTTGAGTTTCCACCAACCCCCTTTAACACGTATCTAAAACATTCTTGTGTGTGCATATCTGAGGTATGCAAATGCACATGTGTAGGTACCCGTGGAGGGCAGAAGAGGGTGTGGCATTTGTTGAAGCTGGAGTTAATGAAGATTGTGAGCCATCTGAAATGGGCAATGGAAACCAGACTGGTTGTCTGGAAGAGCAGCAAGAGCTTTCAAGTCCAGAGTCATTGTTCTAGTGCCCTTCCCCACCATAAATCTTTATACTGTAATTCATTTCTTTTAAATTTTGAACGATTCACTTGTGTTTGAACAGCTCATCTAGTCACCTATTGAAGACCATCCCAAGTGCTTCCAAAGAGTGATAAATTCCGAATAAATCTGATATGAACATCCTAATCAAATTCACAGTTTTCTGAGGAATGACTTAAATTTTGTCAAATGGTCTTTCTGAACTTATGTATATAATCTTATTATTACGAAAAATTATGTTTCTGTGATGAATCACACTGTTTTATTTTTGCATACACAGGGTATTTATACCCAGGTAAGTCCAATTTTGTTTTGGTTTATAAAACTTCTATTTCAGTATTAGATTCAATTTCCGCATATTTCATTGAGTGGGGTTTGTGCCTATATTCATTAAGATTTGGCTTGTAGTTTTCTTTTCTTTGAATGCTTTGTCAAATTTGTACATTAAGGTAAAGCTGGATTTGAATGAAGAAGTACTCCTTAGTTTTTTTCTCTGAGAAACAGAGAACAGAGATTTTCTTCTTAAGTGGGTCATAGAGTTTACTTGTGAATGCATCTGCTTCTAAAGATTTTAAAGGAAAGACAATTAATTACCAAATCAACGTCTTTGGTATAAATTCCTATTCTCCCACATGAATATTGTTCCAGCTTCAGTTTTCAAAGAGATAATTTCCTACCACTAAACTCTGTTAGCTTTATGAAAAATTAGTTATTTGTCATGCTTATTTCTAGTTTTAGACTTTCTCTTATGATTGCAAGAGTTGCATATGGACTGTCCTGCCTTCCTGATGTTACACACTGTGGCATTGCATATACATTATCTGCCTATGGAATATTTTATATGAGATTACCACATCTTTTCTACTTTTCTAGAATGCAGATCCTTTATATTTAAATCACAATGTGATTATTTAGTACATTAGGCCAACTAAAGAAATCATGGACAAAATGGAAACCTCAAGTGAACAGATTTCTTTAGCTTCTATTAAATTAAGAGGCCACAGAACTGGGTGTCTTTTGAAATGATGAACGGGTTGAAAGACTTGATAAGACATATAGAGGTATATAAAGACATAGAAAATGGAATCTTGGAATCCTTTAAAACAATGTAAAAGCAACAGTGAGGGTATCTATTTTTATTTTTCCATGTCGAGGATCAAACACATGGCCTTTTACATGCTAGCAAGTACTCTACCACAGAGGTACATCTACAGCCCCAAGGACTGTAGATGCTGCTCTCTAGGAAAGCCAGTCACTGATTCCTGCCTAGAGTGAATACAAGGGGGTTTGGTTTCCTCTTCAAGGTATTTGAGGAATGAAACTAAAGAGGCTGCTTGTTTCTTCTGATTCTCTGGGGTTGCAACACGCTGTGCCATCTTGACATCTGGCTGAGGTATGATTCTTTTCTTTTGATAACACTTTGCATGATCTCTCAATTGACCTTTGGCTGCTGACTTCTGTACTCTTCTTGGTTCCAGACTGTCTGCTTGGCCTGACCCACTACTTAATTCCTGACCTTTCTGTGACTCTTAGGAGCCATGACCCACACTCCAGCCAGAAGACAGAAGCCTTTAGAGTCAATAAATTCTCAAAGGGAGAATGTATATTAATGCAAGTACACATGCCAAGCTCAAACCTGGTGTAGCATTCAAGGAGAGATCAAGAAGAGAGTAAAAGGAGGATTAAAATACTGAAAAGATAGGGGAGTGCAAAGGAGACATTAATCAACTGGATGAAATTGTACAGAAAATGTCATAGAGAACAGATTGTCTAGTCAGATTGCTTGCACAAACATCAGGCCAGTGGTAACTAATTGAACCTTCAAAATTAATTAATTAATTCTTTCTTTCTTTCTTTCTTTCTTTCTTTCTTTCTTTCTTTCTTTCTGTCTTTCTTTCTTTCTTTTTCCTTCTTTCCTTTCATTTTTCTTTCTTTTATTTTTTAGATAATTTAAGTATATGTTTGAATGTGCTTTTTAAACCACTTAGCAAATAAATATATGCTTCTGCTTGTGTAAAAGTGCAAATTTCAAAGTGGAAGTGTGGCTTCATCCAAACTGGAGGTAAGAAGGAGTCTGGTGTGGTGAGTGCAGTGATGGAGGGGTCTGTAGAGGGGAAAGATTTAGAATTTTATGTCTCTTTCTTTGTCTTGTTTCTCTTCCTATAACATGATTTGGACAGAGAAGATATCTGCTCTGGGAAAGGCAAATATTTTTGTGTTTTCAGTGAAGAAAAATATACATCTTTATTCACTTCTCTCAGTCTCTGATTTATTGCTCTCAAAGGCAAGCAACATTTAGAGATTTGCTGTGTTCCTCTTCATTCAAAAAACAAAACAAAACAAAAAAACAACCAAAAACCAAAACAAACCCCACCTACTTCTAATGGTTGCACAACACAGTGGGTTCACACAATTCTTTTAAAAGATCAAATCTGAGGTTAAGAAACTGGAGCTGTGCACTACCTGAGTGAGCGCCTGCTCTAATGGGCACATAGCCTTCTACCCCTGCACACACATGGTTAAAAATAATGAAAACAAATCTTTATTTAAAATAAAAGAAGGAAAATAGAGCTGGAAGTTAGATGTGATTAAGCACATCACAACGATAAATGTAGTTTTGTGTTTCTGCAACAACCAGGACTTAAAAGAGTTATTTTAGAAAGAAATGCATGCTTAAAATATGTATTTATTTGTAGTGTACATATAATTTACATGTAATTTATTGCTTCTATTTAAAGAATCATACTCCTTGATAATGGAAAGAGATGATTTATTTAAACCCAATACTATCTGGGCTGGTACATTTTAGTTTTTGTAACCTAAAATAATGATTTTGACCAAAAAATTCACAACTCAGTGTGTAGATTGCTCTATAGCATACACACACACACACACACACACACACACACACACACACACACACACAAGATATAGGCTTGCAGAAAGCATATTAGTTTGGGGTACCCTGCTTGATGCATGCTGCAGTTCAAGGCAAGCAGGTGGCCTAGTGAAATATAAAAGGCTTGCTAAACAAAGAGTTTTATTTTCTGGTTGGTGCCTGCAGGGGAGGAATTATGAAACGAAACAAACTCTGACAGCCAAACAGTGCAGAATTTTGAAGTGAAGGTAGTTTTTTTTTTTTTTTATTGATTTAAAAAAGTATGCAAATAAGTTAAAATTTACAAACCAAAGCTTGTGAAAGTGATAGGTATTTTTAATAATAAGAGGCGAAATAGCTTGTGATACTCTATAAGAAATTATAGCTATCACTAAAACTATTTTCTCCCCCATGTCAATTTTTTAAGAAATTAAATAAGCATGCAATTTAAAATAATCTCTATATTGCTCATTACACACTATTTTACATAGTGTATCAATGAATAGAAACTGAAAAAAATCTTTAAGGAGTTATATAATGCCAAATTCTCAGGTGCTTTGAGCCACAAATTCTAGCTGTAAATTATTATCAAGTAGGAAATACTATCTACCCCAAGCTAAGTAAGATGTTCACTTTAGCAGACGTGGGATGTAAACAGTGTATGCTGCCTGCATTTCTGAAATTAATACTTACTTGGAGCTACAAATGCCCACATTTGTTTTCTTATTTCCATAGGTGATTCCCCCAAGCAGAAGCTCATGTTAATCCCACACTCACACAGATAGAAGGTCAAAGTTGGTCAGTGAGCCAAGAAATACCATATCAGAGTTTCTTTCCCCTTCAATTGAAAAAGGTATAAATTGTGGAATTAGTGTATTGATTGAAGGCTACAACTTCAAGCAATCAGTTTTTCTGGCTTGACAAGATTATTTTATCCCACTTTTCTTTTATTATTATGTGTAGTATTTGAGTCATCCTTCAGGCAGATGAAGTGACAGCTTGATTTAACTCAATAAAACCCACCAGTTAGGTAACCTACTGAGCCGAACAAAAGATGAAAACGACTGCAAAGGGGCAGGTGCGCAGTTGGTTTAAGCAACCAGAGGAGTCAGAGGAAGAAAATATTAACAGAAATTATGCTCTGATCAATGCACTTCTATGGAAACTCGAGAAAAGTTTGTAAAAACCCTCTTGCTGGGTAATTGAGCAGCTAATGCCATTGCTTTAAAAACAAAACAAAATTAACAAATCTTTAAAACCGGACTACACGCCTAAGAAACAACGCCTCCATAATGGCTGTGCTCCTGTATAATTGCAGCGAGTGCGATAATCTTTACTGCCTCGGTGTATCTGAGATGAAATGCTGCACAATTGATTTGTAGTAGTTTGGAAATTAAAACTATAATTCGTGTATCTTTCATTGAACCTAACCTTTGCTTTTTTCCACATCGTATCCAATTGATGTCTCTCATGATTTCTTCAAATGAACACGTCAGCACTTGCCAATAATATCAATCTGAATTTTTCTGATAAATCCAAATAGATGAGCCAGAGTGGCTACTTTGTTTTCAGAACCAGAAAAAAAAAGTTGTAATTTAAAACACTGACTTAAATGGACCAACCTCTCCATTTAACCTCTTGAGTCTAAGGACCCACATAGCTGTTTGCTTATGTCCCAAAGCTTCTGCTCCTTGTGAGGGAAATGGCTCCACATGCAATCAGGAGCAGCTGGTCCCAAGTTTGCTTTTTATATTAGCAGTTTCATTAACATTTCCCTTCAGAGCTTCAGAGTCCACATTGTATTCACATTATTTTAGTATGCCCATTTGAATAACGCAGAAATCCTGTGAGAATGGGTGAGAGGTGACTTCATAATCATTCCTCCAGGACAGCATTCTTAGTTCTTAGATTTCAAAACAATCTGATCTGGATTTTGCGAAGGAAGCACTTCTTACTCAATCCAGCTATGTGAGGAGAAATCCGTGAAAGGCGTGGCAGGGCATCGTCTTTTCTTTTTTTCTTTCCCCTTTTTCTTTTTATTATTATTTACTTTCTGTCCCAATCGGAGCTTCCCCTCCCTTCTCGCCTCCCAGACTCTCCCTTCCCCCTGCCCTTTCCCTCAGTTCCCTTTTCTTTCTTCTTAGAGATATCAATGTGCCTCGGCATATCAAGTTATAATTTGACTGGAGCTTCTTATAGTCAATGAACAATACGTAAAGCAATTTCAAAGTAAGTTTTGTAAATCTGTCATCAGACTTTCACGGCATAGCAAATAGATATTTCTTGCACGCCGAATTGTGACCATCCTGTAGTAGTTTTAGAACAGTGAAGGATGCAGATGAGTTTGGGTACTACCACATTTTGGAGGATCATAAACATTGAGTGACCACCAGACCTCACATCTGGGTTGGGGAAGTAATACTATGCCTGTATGGTGTGGCTTTTTGACTACTTGTTTGTCAAAAGACTTCATTTATTGTTAATCATTTCTATAATTCTTACCATTGCTGAGTTACCATTGTTGAGTTTTCTCTTTCATACACACATGGACTAGCATAAGCCTTCAAGGTTCAGGGCAAATTTCTGATAGAAAAATGAAGTGCATGGAGAAATCACAACTCTTGGGTTGCCGAGAGTGTCATGGATGTCAGCATCTGGTCAGCTGCAATGGCAAGACAAGCATGTTGGCAAGGTCACATCAGTTGTGAGTAATTTTGGCTGATGCTACCTCAGGACAAGCGTCCCACTTACTAACGCTACAAAGATTGATTTCCCCCAATACTTTTCATCTCTTTTGTGGCTAATGGCAGCACTTTGAAAGCTCCAGCTAATATAAAGTATAAAAAAATAATTTTCTCATCTCTTAAGTGAAGGAGAGGGAGAGAAAGAAGCTTTTCTGGAAATTGATTCAGGATTGCTCTTTCAATCAAATATCAAATGGTTTTTATTGCATGAGCACTCAATTGGGTGTGTATATTAGTGACTTTATGTAAGATATAACTTAGATTATACCTCTGCTTGATGCAAATGGGTTCAGCTTCTGTTGGAATAGAAAGTTGAAATCTCTCATTCAAAGAATGGTGGGCTTGCTAGGAGTTTATGTCTGATGCCATGTGATAAACACTTTCCCACAGGGACTCTGCCTTGTTTGTAGCTAATGGGAGAATGGAGCAATCTTGGTGCCTGAAGCTCAATTTCAAAAGCTACTTTTATATCTAGTAATGTTTGCATCCAGGTTCATGAGTTTTGGTTCTTACTCATGCCCACAATGTTATCACTGCAGTGAAGTTATAGAACATACCTGTAACTTGAAATTTCTTTCCCATCCTTTTATCATTTTATGATTGATTTCAGATGGCAATTGGTGTTTTGACATCTCTCTCTCTCTCTCTCTCTCTCTCTCTCTCTATATATATATATATATATATATATAACAGCACAATTACTATTATACTAACCAGGTAAGAGAAATGTGTTTTATGTTATAAATACTTTAGACCACAAATTTTATTTAGATTATTTAGAATACACATTTCTTTTGGGGTAAGTTACAACTTCTTGGTCTGAAAAATTTGCCTATTTTATCTAGTTACTTTATTTTTTAGCAATAATATTAATATACAAAATAATACTATGTATTCATGATTTCCTTTTAGATATTCGTAGTATTTTTTAGTGTTGTTTTAAAGTCTATTAGAACATTCCCTTACTTTCTGCTTGTTTGTAGGTCCTGTGAGGGTATTCTTCATTTATATTTGCTACAGGTATCATGTATCTTTTCTTTTTTTCTTGTTAATCTGGCTAAAGATTACTAATCTTAGTGATGTCTTTAAATGACCCATGTTTGTTTCAGTTTCTTTTATTTTTTTTGAGATTATAATTATACCATTTCCCTCTTTCCTTTTCTTCTGCCAAACCCTGTCATATATCTGCCCACTCTCTTTTGAATTCATAGTCTTCCTCATTAACTGTTGTTTGACAAATATGAGTGCATACATGTACACGTATATTTATCTTTATAAATTTCTAACTATAACTTCAACATGCTCAGTCCATATAATGTTACTTGTCTGTAGATGTTTTCAGGGCTGATCATTTTGTTTTGTGTAACCTGTTATTGTGCTCTTCCATGGGAGAAGACTATTTTTCCTGCTGTCAACATTCCTTAGTTGACTGTAGGTCTTTGTCTAGGGTCAAGTCCCTAGAGCCTTTTCCCATTCCACGTTAACATGTGTGGTGGTTTAAATACGCTTTGCCCAGGGAGTGGCACTTTGGAGGTGTGGCCTTGTTGGAGGAAGTATGTCACTGTGGAGGTGGGCTTTGAAGCTCTGTCCTGTGTGGAAGAGTCAGTCTTCTTCTAGTCCTCAGATGAAGATACAGAACTTTCAGCTCCACTTGCCCATGCCTGCCTGGACACTGCTATGCTCTGGCTTTGATTACAGGCTCAACCTCTGAACATGTAAGCCAGCCCCTATTAAATGTTGTCTTTATAAAAGTTGCTTTGATTATGGTGTCTCTTCAGAGCAAAATCCTAACTAAGACAGCATGTTTACAGGTGTCTTTCTTGTTTAGGTCTTACATAGAAAGTAATGTAGTATTTTATGGGTGTAGCTTCTGACATTTCTTGGCGATGCAACCTGATAGCAAACTTCTTGTTCCTCTGGATCTAACAATCATTCTGCCTTTACTCTACAATGATCCCTGAGCCTAGGTGTAGAAATTGTGTTGTAAATGGACTAGAAAGAGATAAAAGTGACCCAGATGCTGAAATTGAAGTGTTATCTGTTCTCTCACACCTGAGGTTCCTAGCTCCAAATCTTCCATGTGATTATATCATGTGGAACAGCTGTAAAATCCAGGACAATGAAAAGAGATGACTGGCTCAGTCTCTATGAGTCCACATGAACCCTGCTTAGTTGATTCAGTAGGTTATATCCCCCTGGTGTCCTCCATCCCCTCTGACTCATACGAGTTTTCCTCCCCCTCTTCCAGTATTTTTGTGGGATTCCTAACAGTGGGAGAGGGTATGTCTCTGACTCTTACCTGTTCCTGTGACTCTTTTCCTTATATTAGGTTGCCTTGGCTAGTCTCAGTATGAGGGGTTTTGCCTTTTCTTGTTGTATTTTGTTTGGTTATGCTTGGTTGTTATGTCTTGAAAGCCTTGACTTTTTCTGAAAGGAAACTGGGGGAGGGAGTGGATATGTGGAGTAAGGGGAGATTGTGGGCGAGCTGGAGCAGTGGAAGGAGGGAAAACTACTGGTTGGAATGTATTGTATGAGAGAAGAATCTATTTAAACCAAAAAAAAAAAGAGATGACCTGTAGGGTCAATAGATAGGGTGAAAACCTGGAGAAGAAAATGGGGGTGCTCTAATTAGGGATGAAGGAGGGACATAAATACAGAAGCAGGGAGTCGGGTAAATAAGAGTAGGGATGCCTGAAAAAATTGTAAGGAATCATACTATTAACTACCTACCTAAAAATCCCTGTAATAGGGGTAAGTTGGTATATAAATATACACAAACTCTTTAAATGTATCGATTGAATTATTTTCGTTTCTGTCTTATCTTTACTATCATTCTCATTTCCATTTGCTTTTGATATATTGTGCTGTTTTTTCTCCTGGTTTCTAAAGACTAAAGCATAGACTACTGATTGGAGAACTTTGGTGTTTTCTAATCTAAACATATAAAGCTTAACTTTTCTCTAAGCACCCATTTTGTATCCATAAATACTGGTGTATGGTATTTTTACTTGCGGTTGTGTTCAAATATTTTGTAATTGCTCTTGCTAAAATATTTTTGACTTATGGGTTATTTGAAAGTTATATTCAGCGTCAAGGTATTCGGATATTTTCCAGTTATATTTCTATTAATTCCTAGCTTAATTATATATAGTTCTAGAATACATCCTCCATGAAATTAGTGTTAAAGATTAATTTGTGTCTTAAGGTGAGTTTGTTTTGAGTGGAATATTCCTGTTGCCTTATGAAAACTTTTGCTGTTGATTTATAGAGTTTCCTGTTGATGTCTTTTTCAGTTATTTTATTTGCTTGGCAGTATTATTTGTGCTTTTAAATGGATTACTGAAGTCTCCAAATGAAGCTGCAGATTTGGCTCTTCCTTCCTTTAATGCTCTCTATGCTTTACCTCTTTGTAATCAGGTGCAGCCACATTACTGGATTAATATTATATCATTCAGTGGAGTGTAATACCTAACACCATATAAACCCCTTATCTGCTGTCTTCCTTACGGTCATACTTCTTGTTTATAAGTCCTTGAATATCTATTACATTGTGCTATAATTATTTCCCTTCAACCACTCTCCATGTTTTAAAATCCTTAAGAAAACTGCTGAAATACTGTTTTTTCATTCTTTTTTAAATTTTTATTTACTTCTTCTCTAAAGAACTTCTTTTAGAGTTATTTTAACACTACGCTTCTGATAACAAATTTTCAAAGTTTTCTTGTTCTAAGACTGTCTTAGGATTGATTATTCCTGAAATATATTTTGAAAACACAAAATTGTGGCTAACAAATATTTTGGTTCTGTACTGTGTTAGCACTGACCCTTAGGCTTCTCTGAAAAAGATTTATAGTTTAAATTATTATTCTCCAACATGCCATCCATGACGTTTAACTTTTTCTCTCAAAGTTTCTTTTTTTGTCCTTAGCTTTTGCTTATTTTATTACAATGCTTGTGACTTTGATCTCTGAGTTTGGATTTCCTGAGCTTCTTGACACTGTAAGCTGATTGTTTCACAGAATTAGTGAGCAGTCTGGATCCCTCAGCTTTTATTCAAGAGACTTTCTATTTCCTGCCCTCATACTTTATTAACATTTATTCAACATTAATTAATTAATTAATTATCAATCAATTAATTAAAAGTACACATTTGGTATTTTCACCACAGGTCATTGAGGCTATGATCATTTAAAAATATTCCTTTTCCCTCTACCTATCAGACTCCATGATTTCTGTCATTCATGTTCCAAAGTAAAGATTATTTGACATTTTGCATTTTAAAATGTTTCTTTTAAAACCCCTTTGTTTACTTAACATCATTTACTGTTATCTCTTTGAATATGATTTTAATTGCCAATTATCATTTATAGTTTGATAATTCTAGTATATGGCATCTGATGTTGATTATCTCAACTGTAAAATTGTTAAGTTTTTCTATGCTTTCATGCTGGGTAATTTTAGAATACATTCTGGATGGTTAAGTGTTACTTGATGTCACATTGTGTCTTGTCAAAATGCTATTGAATATAATTTAATTTGGTCATAATTCATACACTAAGTAGTTCAGCATCGAGCCGGGGAGTTTTGTATATAACCTTCATCATTGTCACCAGTGCAAACTGTTCCAGGACTTTGTCTACACTCTCCTTTGTTAGAATGCTCTTTGAGCTATGGCTTCAGTTCCCTTTGCTCTATCATGCCTTTGAGGGGTGACTATGTAAGTCCTTGTGGGGGGAGGGAGGGACAGAGAGAGAGAGAGAGAGAGAGAGAGAGAGAGAGAAAGAGAAAGAGAAAATATGAGTAAATGAGTCATAGTTTATCCTACAGTTTTAAAACAAGTTTCTTGAATTCACAGAGAGTTTTCATCTTTTAGATGTTAGATACATACTCCCCCTGCTATGCTACTGACAATCGCTGGAGCTTCAGAGTTTTCTAGGGCCCAGTGGAAGAGAAAACTTTAAAAACGTATTAAGAAACTCATGATTTCCTAAACTGTCTCCCATCCCAAAGAGTCTTTTCCCCATATTCCCTGGACCTCAACTAGAAAATGTCTCTTGTAACTTTTTGTCCACATCTTGGGTACACATTCATATTTTAGGATTAGGTACTTATGGCATAATATTTCTTGACTCCAGACTATAGCTTTCAGTTATTGGTTTCCTTATTTATTCTTCCATCTTCAGAGTGGGAGTCCACAGATGGCCATTTCTTTTTTCTTTCTCCATATTTTTTTATTGGATATTATATTTACATTTCAGATTTTATCCCCTCACCCCATTCCCCCCACCACCCATGAGCACCTTTACCATCCCCCCTCCTGCCACCACAAGGGTGTGCCCCCACCTACCTCCCACTGTCTCCTCCCCACTCTCGAATTCCTCCCCGCTCGTGTTCAGCCTTCATGGGACCAAGATCTCCTCTCCCACCCATGCCTGACAAGGTCATCCTCTCCTAAGTATACAGCTGAAGAAATGGGTGCCTCCCTTTGTGCTCCCAGGCTGGTGGTTTAGATCCCGGGGAGCTCTGGTTGGTTGGTACTGTTCCTCTCCTCTTGGGGCCACCTACCCTTTCAGCTCCTTCAGTCCTCTAACTTCTCCAATGGGAACCCTTGATCAGATCAATGGGTAGCTGCAAGCATCCACCTCTGGATATGTCAGGCTCTGGCGGACCTCCGAGGAGACAACGAGACAGATGGCCATTTCACGTATATGATCCAATGTGTTGAGTTTCCATCAATGAGAGACACCTAAGTTACCATTCTGATTTTGTTGGAAGTCATACTTCTAAGACAATTATCGTGATTTGTGCATAAAAATAGCATGAGGTCTGAGACTTGTAGGAAATCGCTCTAGTTTAGAAACCATAGTATGAGAAAGAGGTGGAGGACTTGCCAGTGAGGCCTGGGCTTTGGGCAAAGTATTTGAAACTCTTTATGCCTCTGTTTCCTTACTGTAAAAGGAAGACATTAAAAAACATTCTAATGTCTTTTGGTAAAATTAGAAATACGGTATTTGGAAGGCCTCATTTTATGTGCTTAATAAATTTTATGTCACAATGCATGTCTGATTTCATAAGTGTAATTTTTTTCTTTTTTCAAATGAAAAAAATCACTCTTATTTTTGCTAGGATACACTAATTATACAAAGTAATGGGCTTCATTATAACATTTCATAATTTATGCCTTGCGCTTTGATCCTTTTCACTTCTCATGTTGCTTCTTCTAATACCTTTTTGCCTGATTCCCTTTTTATTTTCTCATCTATAATAGTCCTCCCCCCCTTTTTTTTCTAGTTGTATGTTCTGCTACAGACTTTCTACTGGATGATAATAAACACAAAATGTCTATGTTTTAGATATATGATATTTAGTAACATATTTTAAATCGATTTACAAAGGCTTTGTATATTATCTTTTAGATGCTATAGACAAATAGACTTTCAGAACACTCAGACCCACAACTAACATAGTTTGATAGATATATTTGAAGGGAAAGATAAAGGTGCCCTTTGAGGGCATCAGAGTATATCAACTGGATAAGATTGTGTTGGGACAATCCACAGATAAGAAAGGAACATATATCTGTTGGGGAGATGGGAAGGAAGATGCAAAGGAGTCTGAGAAGACCCAAAAACAAAAACCAAGGACTCTGTTAGTTATGAAGCCAGCTGAAGGCAGAGTTTTAAGTAGAGTGAACATATTTTTAACACATTCTGTTAGTGCCTTACTCATGTTTCCCCCCACCCTCCTTCCCTGACTCATTAAGTCTTAAATCTACCTTTATCTACTCTTGTGTAGCTGGTAACTATTTCCAAAATCAGAGACAGGTATTCTGATCATGATTCAGACTACACATGTTGAAAATTTAATGAAATCTTCCCTCAATCCCTGAGTGGAGGAAGTTACTACACAAATACCCTAGTTGTCTCAGGCCACATGATAAATTAATGCTGAAGTAAGTGTTCTCATTCCCCATGATAAAATCCCTCATGGAATTAAATTCCAACTGTACTTGTTTTGATAACACTCTGCCCAGCTTCTTTTTTCTGTGCTGTTTCTCACTCTTAACATTTCTCATTCTATGAAATTACTAATTTAACTACTGGCCTTTAAACACTTGTCTCAGGGTCTTCGCTGGGAAACTTCTAAGGTAAGCAACTTCAAATTAAGTAAAATGAAGATTGTTTGACAAGTCAAGTCAATTTGAGGATTTGAAAAGATGGTTTCAGTAGAATGTGTGAGATAAAAGTTTTATTAGATTACCTTTAAGAAAGCAATAAAAAACTAAAATAGAATTTCAAAAGAGCTGAGAGCTATTTAGGTCGTGATATGGAATAAAAAGAATTTTTTGATATGAAAAAAATTTCTAACATTTTTGTATATTGAGAAAATGAAACCAGAAGAAAGAAAATAGTGACATAGAAGAGAAGAAGGACAATTTATAGAATAAAATACTTGTTTGAAAAAGAAAACAATTGAATAGGAAAGCCCTTAATAGGGTTCTCAATGTATCTTATGTATTAAAGTAAAGAGTACAAATGATTGGATTTGAAGGAACAGTAGGAGACTGTAAAATAGTATTTTATTTTTATTTTTGTCTGTATGTAGGTATGATTTAAATGTAAAATATATCTTAAAGGTTTATTTATTTGAACACTGTTTCTAAGCTTGTTTTTTCAAAGGTCGTGGAACATTTTGGACATGTGGATTAACTGGAGGACACAAACCACAGAGGATGAGTCCTAAAGGGTTATAACCGACTCCCGTTGTTGTCACTTTAGCTCATCTGCTTCCTCTTCAGTAAGATGTAAACAACCCAGGCATCATATTCCTTCCACAATGATCCAATCCTTCCTCACCATGATAAACTGATAGCCCCTAAAACAGTGAGCTATAAGAAAACCTCCCTCCCTAAAGTTTCTTTTGTCTTGTATTACATCAGTGTTGAGAATTAAAGCTAACTCAGAAATGCTCGTGGACTAGCAAGGTCTTAAAATTCTGAAAGCAGAGCTTACTAGAGCATTCTGGTGGGAGTACGGAAAAACAGAATGCCTATGAAAATGTGGACAGGAAAGACATGGCCCTAGAAGTTTCAAAGAATACTTTTATTAGGAGTTTGGGTAGAAGCCATCTTTGTTGCATTATGATAAAGAATCTGGTTATAAATTGCCCATATCCTGAAATTTAGAACATGGCCAGATTTAATAGTGGACTAAAACAGGGCATGGTAGCACACATCTTTGATTCTAGCACTTGGGAAGTAGGGGCAGATCTCTGTGAGTTTGAAGCCACCCTGGTCTACAAAGCGAGTACCAGGACAGCCAGGGCTACACAGAGATATCATATCTCAAAAAAACAAAAACAAACAAAAAACAAAAAACAAAAAACTAATATATTTGACTGAGGACATTCTAAGACGGTATAACACTCAAGTCATTGATATTGTTTGCCACTTTTAGTTGTGCTTACCCTGAGAATAAATACGATTGCATTTAATGTATGAAAACATTAAATTTGGCAAGGCAAAGCAAGAAAGTATATTTAAAGTAAAGACACAGTAGATATGAAGTAGGAATTATCAAAAACAAAACAAAACAAAAAAAACCCAGCTGTTATTAAAAACCACAAATGTAGAATGGGTTGAAGGAAAGATGTCTTGAGGACAAGATTTTACTCCTCTTCTGTCATCCTCTGTCCCCATCAGATTCCTGGATATAAAGATGTCCTAACATTGGGAAAACTTTCATTTAAAAGGACACCGTTGACTAGATAACCTTCTGGGACTCGTGCATAATGGAAGACTTTCTTGATTAGCAGGTCTTCTCTGACCTTGTCTGGGGAATTAAAAATCCTCACATACTTCTCTACCTAAAGAATGTTGCATAACCTTAATTAGATTACAGGATCAACTTCCTTTCTCCTGTTAAGGACCTATTCAGCTAGGCTCTGAGATTCCTAAAATGTTTCCTCATGTTAATGAATTACTTCAGTACCCTAAGTCTACAGGCAATGACCTTTGCCCATTCTGGATGTTTCTACCCATGGTCCCACAAATTATATAAAGTTGATTTGACTTTCCCTCATCTGGTCCTGGTGTGATCATTCACTCTATGTACTCACAGGGTTTTCAAACCACCTCCTCCTACATGAATTATCACTCACAAAATCTGGACCTCTAAAACTCTTTGCATGACTTTCAGGAAGCTAGGTAATTTGAGACTCACCTTTCTTGAGATGTCTTTACCATCCTCATCTCTGCTCCCATTGCTCTCATGGATTGATACTGGCAGATGATCACTGAGGGCAGGGAGAGTCACAAGTAGGATCCCAAGGCCTTGTTAATTTTAGGTAAGCACTCCATTATAGAGCTGTCTGTTCACACTGGGCTAAGTTCCCAGCCTTGGACTTTGGATATCTGAGGACTATTGGGACTATTAAGACTTTAAGTTGTAGGACCAGGGATAGAATATTATAATTCTAATGCTAAATGTCTCCCACAAACTCATGTGTTTGAACACTGAGCATCCAACTTGGTGCTGCCTTAGAATATTTTGGAAACTTTGGACATGGATCTGGTGGAGGTAAGCTGTGAGGATAAAATTCTTTTGGGGTTATAGCCCAGCCTTACTTTTGTCTAGTTTCTCTGCTTCCTGAATTACTAAGATATGAACAAATCATATGATAACTTTGTTCTATTGTGAAAGAGTGGTTTTAACACCTTGCCTTTCTGGTCATGATCATGATCAACTGACATTTCCTGATGTGACTGTGAGTCAAAATAAATCCTATTTGCCTTAAGTTACTGTGTGACACTATTCCTCAGGAGCTGTGAACAAGTGTCTACTAACTCCAGACTAATTTTGTAAAGTAATGACTTTGCCAGAGCTTAACCAATGAGGTTTAGTTGTCATTTACAAGAATGTGTGTTGGGTGGAGGGTTACTTATGGTAACATGGATGAGTCAAAGGCAGGACCATTAAAAGCCCAGTCCAACATGAATTATTACAGAAAATCTAGACCCTTAAAACTCTTTGCTTGAGTTTCAGGAAGCTGAATAGTTTGGAGATTCACCTTTCTTGAGATGTCCTTATTTCTTATATTACTTTGGGGAGTGAATGATTTCATGAATTTGGTAGGTTTCAGTGACTTCCTGAGCCATAAGTTGTTTACTTCCTGACTCTTAAGAAGCATTTCCTTAGATCTTTGAAGGTCTTAACAAACTTTTTTCTGGGATAGAGAGTTTCACTACAGAAATGATTATGACTCAGCATACTTACTTTCTAAGTGCATTTTTGCCACAGAAATTAGAAAGCCAAATGACTCATCTGTGGTTGTTCTGTCACAGAGAGAGAGGATTATAGCTTAAGGATAATTTTAAAGTGCAAAGCAGAAATTAATGTAGATGAATTTGTTGGGAGAATAAAGTAGATGTAACAAAAACATATACAGTTTATTATGCAGTAAAAAACACAAGCGAAGAATAACAACAAAACACCCTAAAAACTTGAGGGTATCTTTTTGGGCTTTCCCAGTTTACTTAGCAGCAGATTTACATGCACAAAGCTGGTGGAGAATTGCGTTTACATAGACTCAGATTACTTTCTACACAAATACTGTGAAAAGAAAGGCATTTAAAGAAAGAGAATGATAGTTCAGAGTCAAGAATGGTAAAATGACCAATTATAATAAATGGATATTGAAAGGCCCAAGGTCACAGAATTCCTGGAATAGGGACTTGTATAAAGAAAACAATAAGAAAAAAGAAAGCTGTGGTCAGGACATTAAGATACCTATAATTTAGTTTATGGAAGAAGAGAAAAAAAATCATCAATAACATAAATATCAGGCTTGCAAGCTGTAGAATTACCATTGCTTCCACTAAAATGTAAAGTTCAAGATCACAAATTAGAGTAAATTTAAATGATAATACAAAGAAAAGTCTAAATGGTTTTGATATGTCAATGCCTGTTTGATATAACCCCAAATCATAAAGGTAAGCTAGATTTTATTAAAACTAAAATTTCTCATATGGCAAAGTCACAGTCAGATAAATGAGAAGGCAAACCAACAGAAAGTATTTGTCTAATAACATTTGACTCCTATACATAAGACTCTTGTATTCTTATAGCTTAATAATTAGAAAAGCAACAGCCAAATTAAATAGTGAACAAACTCATTAAGCAAGCATCCCACCAATGAAGATCTGGAGATGACTAATAAGTATATGAACAATATCCAATATCATATGTTACAGAACTACAAATTAAAATGAGGAGTTACACTAAACAGTTTTTAGAATGGCAAAAATCTCGAGCACTGATGATTCCAAATGCTGGGAAGAGTAAGGAACCACAGGTTCTGTCAATTCAGGGCAGTTAGTAATATAAACTGGGCTGGTTACGGAAGAGAGTTGGCTGTTTCCTAAAACTATAACTCTTCCACAAGACTTCCTGAGCTCCACCTGATGATAGGCTCAGGGGATTTGCATCTGCCTCCATCTACTTTTGGATAAAGCCTCTCAGTAGACAGGTATGCTAGCTTCCTGTCTGCAAGCATAGCTGAGTATCATTAATAGTGTCAGAAATTGGCTTTCTTTAAGTTGGGGCAGTCATTGAATGGTCGTTCCCTCAGTCTCTGTTCCATCTTTATTCTTCCACATGTTGTATGCAAGACAAATTTTGAGTTGAAGTTTTTGTGGGTGGGTTGATGTCTCCCTCCCTACTTTGTAATACCTGTATGGCTTACAGGAGGTGGCTACCTCAGTCTATATATCTCTCTGGTAAGAATCTCAGCTAGGGTGACCCCATAGACTCCTGTATCTTCTCCCATCCCAAGCTTCTAGCTATTCACCAGAGATTTTCCCCACACTGATTTTCATTCTCACTCTCAGCCCTCTCTTGTTCCCCACTCCCAACACCTGATTGCCATCCCTCCTCATCTCCCATCTCACCCAGTTTCCTCTCTTCATTAATTTCCTATGACTCTTTTGAGTGAGATTCTCATAGGCTTTCTTGGGAACTCAGTTTCTTTGGGCCTATAGATTGTATCACAGTTTTCATGTATGTTATGGTTAATGTCCACTCACAAGTAAATACATATCAGACATGTCTTTCTGGCTCTGGGTTACCTTACTCAGTATAATATTCTCAACTTCCCTCCATTTGCCTGCAAAATTCATGATGTCTTTGTTTTTAATAGCTGAATAGTATTCTATTGAATTGATGTGCCACATTTTTTTCATCTACTGTTCAGTTGTGGGACATCTACATTGTTTGTAGTTTCTGGCTATTACAAATAAAGCTGCTATGTACATACTTGAGCAAGTGTCCCTGTGGTATAATGGGGCATCTTTTGGGTATATGATCAGGAGTGGTATAGCTGGGTCTTGAGGTGGAGCTAGTTCAAGTTTTCTGGAAAACTGCCAAATTTATTTCATAAGTGGTTATACAAATTTGTACTTCCATTAAGTACATCCAGTTAAGCCTGCACAATTTGTTGAAGATGCTTTCTTTTTTTCATTGTATGGTTTTGCCTTCTTTGTCAAAAATCAAATCTCCATCAGTATGTAATCTCATTTCTGAGTCTTTGAGTTGATTCCACTGATCACCCTGTCTGTTGCTATACAAATACCAAGCAGATTTTATGATTATTGCTCTGTAGTACAGCTTGAGATCAGTAATGGTGATGCTGCTGGAAGTTCGTTTATTGTTCAGGATTGTTTTAACTATCCTGGGTTATTGTTTTTTCATACAATGTTGAGATTTGCCTTTTCAAGGTCTGTAAAGAATTGTGCTAGAATTTCGTGGGATTGCATTGAATCTGTAGATTGCTTTGGTAAGATGGCCATTTTCATTATGTTAATCTGACTGATCTATGAGCATGAAAGATCTTTCCATCTTCTGAGGTCTTTTCTAATTTCTTTCTTCAGACTTAAGTTCTTGTCATACATGTCTTTTACTTGTTTGGTTAGAGTTACACCAAGATATTTTATAATATTTGTGGCTATTTTAAAGGGTGTTGTTTCCCTAATTTTTCTCTTGACTCATTTATCATTTGTATAAAGGAAGGCTACTGATTTCTTTGAGTTAATTTTCTTTCCAGCCACTTTGCTGAAGTTGTTTATCAGCTGAAGGAGTTCTCTGGTAGAATTTTTGGGGTCAATTATGTATACTGTTGTATCATCTGTGAATAGTGATACCTTGACTTCTTCCTTTTCGATTTGTATCCTCTTGATCTCCTTTTGTTGCCTTATTGTACCAGCTAGAACTTCAACTACTGTATGGAATACACAGGGAGAGAGTGGGAAGCCTTGTCTCTTCACTGATTTTAGTGGAATTGCTTTAACTTTCTCTTCATATAATTTGATGTTGGCTATTGGCTTGCTGTATATTGCTGTATATTGCTGTATATTGCTGTATATTTAGGTATGCACCTTTTATCCCTAATCTCTATAAGACTTTTAACATGAAGAGGTACTGAATTTTGTCAAAGGCTTTTTCAGTATATATGAGGTTATCATGTGTTATTTTCTTTCAGTTTGTATCTTCAGTTGTCTGAAGATGGTGTGCAAAAGCAAATGTTACTGTATAAAATTTGGATGTGCAATCAAAGAATCTAATCTCTGTCTCTGTCTCTTTCTGTCTCTGTCTCTCTGTCTCTCTTTCTCTCTGTCTCTCTCTGTCTCTCTCTGTCTCTCTCTGTCTCTCTCTCTCTCTCTCTCTCTCTCTCTCTCTCTCTCTCTCTCTGTGTGTGTGTGTGTGTAAGAAAGAGTCTCTTTTTGTAACTCTAGCTTGTCTGGAACTCATAATGAAGTACAGGCTGGCCTAGAACTTGTTGCAATACCCCTGTCTCTGTCCTATAAAGGGCTAGGAGAGAAAGTGTGAATCACCATGTCTGGTTAATTATTTTAATGTAAGATAGTTAGAAGTCATTTGTCCTGTATTGAACTGGTCTTCTGTGGTCCCATGGCCACTGACAAATGTTGATGTTTTTCCAATATCAGATGTATTTGGGAACAAAGTCATTTAGGAATGCTAGTGTTAATTTTTAATAACCCATTGAAATTCCTATCGTTCATCTTTGCATTTTATTTTAATTTCAATCTATTCGACTAAATAAATAATTTGATATATGAAATAATTGCTAAAGACCAAGACTAAATTACCCTTATGTCTTTATCAAGCAATAAAACTTTTGTTTCATTATTCCACCAGAAGCCAGTTGACTGGCATACAGTGTAGACTTCATGGCCTGTGATGTACAGAACTGTAGTTCTTCCCAAGCTCATGTCACTACAGCTGGCTAGGTATGGAGAGGGCAGGGAAAGGACAAGAGTTATTTAGAGAAGTTTTTACTTACACGTGATCACTTATCACTCTATGTCATAACATGGAGATGTGCCTGACAATATATATATATATATATATATATATATATATATATATATATACATACACACATTCAATCAGTAATTTTTCATTCATCCATTACTTCATGACCATTTAAAATTCTTGATAACCTGTGTTGTAATGACATCTTGATTCCTTGAAATTATGACTTGGTAACTTGCTTGTTTAGAATTTAAATGAAAGCATATATATATATATATATATATATATATATATATATATATACACACACACACACACACATGATTTCTTTTTTCTTGCATTCTTCACTAGATGTCATTTACTTTGAATAAATTTTCTTAAACCATTTTAACCTTTCAGAGACAGTCCAGGAGGTTTTTTTTTTTTTTTCCTTTTTTTTTCCTGTTCTTTTAAAAATACTCTGCTGACATTCTGATTTGCCAAAAGGACATCACCATTTTACTGAAGTGCATCTGCTCAAAATCACAAGTAAAAATAAAGGCTTTCATTTTCTTCTTTTATTAATTGTTTTTCACCTTAAAAATTGTGGAGTATGTTTGTGATAGGTCACATAAGATCTTACATTCTACAGTTTTGACTCCCCATGTGAAAAATGATCTTGCGCAACACCATAATAGCCATTGTTTTCTCTTGTGTTCATTCTGATGAATCTAGTTAGTGCCTCTCCTACTGATATGGTCTGAACTCTCACCAAAATTCTATCCTGAAATCTCAGTCCTCAAAGTGATAGTCTTATGGAGATGGAGACTCCACGAGAAGGCAAGGTTACATGAGCAGAGCCCCTATGAGTGGGAATAACTTCCCCCAAGAGAAGATCCAGAGTAAGACCACTGGCCTTTTAGCTATGATATAAAACTTATGTCTCAATGGTGGGAAATAAAGCACATTATATACTCTTACAGTCTTTGAATGGAAAGATGAAACAGTCTGTCAGAAATACACTTCAACTTTGTTGAAGGCACTACTTGTTATGGCTTTCTTTCTTCCTTCCTTTCTATTCTTCATTTCTCTCTCTCTCTCTCTTTCTCTCTTTCCTTCTTATTTCAATTTTTTGGGGGAGTTGCTTTTTCATTTATTTTTGTTTTGGTGAAACAAACATAAATTTCACGAGCAACCTTGAGACTTGAATTAACAAACTCTTAGAAAGATAGCAGTCTCTCTACTGTAGTTGAATTCCCTCCCCCATCTGCAAGTCCAAGCTTCCTGTGTCTAATGCTATTTACAGAAGCCGAATAGCCAATATTGACATCATGCCAATATTCCAGGGGTGGGTTTCTGCTTATGTTGCTTGTTTTAAGAAAGACAAATGGATTAGCTTTGCTTCTTTTTTATTTCTGACTTAGAATAAGCACTTTGAAACATTTGATATAGTTTACGTGTTTCATTTATTGCTATCTTCCCTCTCAGGAACCCTGTTGTTCACAATGACCTTGGAATGTCATCACAACCCCAAAGAAAAGTATTAGCATGAAATTTAGAAGAAAAAAGGAAAAATGTTGACATTTCAGAATCTCAACACCAAGATATTCAATTTGGCCAAGTTGCCTTTTCCGAAACACAAATGTAGGGTTTTAAATTCATCTGGCCACAAATCTGACTTATAAACTAAGCTTTTTTTTTTTTTTTTTTTTTAATCTCAGTTGAAAACCATTTTAAACAAACTTCACCTTCCACAATCTCACCCAAATTGCTCCAAAACTCCACAATTCGCTTCCAAGCTTTGTTTGCTCATGCTTTCATACCCAAAGGGGCTTGGCTATTACAGCAGCTCTTACAAAAGAACTTAGAACACACACACTTTTGCTCACAAACTTTACACACTTGCCACTTCCGAGGAAAAGGCCAGTGTGTTTACATTGTTCTACACGGCCCCAAGTCCATCTCATCTCCTACTTACTCTTCCTTACACCTCCCTTTTCTTTATATAGTCATGCTGGCCTTTTTCTTTCTCCAAAATAGACTCTATCTCACAACCTCACCCTTTTCAAGTCAACTCTCAAATGTCATACTTTCAATAAGCTTCCACCCTGACCAACTTTGCATAGTGGGAGCTCCAAGAACATCTAGCTGCTCTTGTCTACCTTCCTTTTTGACCATAGCACGGCACTTTCTGAAACACTGAAGAGTCTATTGACTTACTGCATCCTTTTCTCATCATCCGCTTCTTTATTAGAATGTAATTCAGCAAGGCCAATGTTTTTGTTTGAGTTTGAAGTCTTTCTCCCTCATTATTCTGCCTTGTTCTTCATTGTAGATGTGTATCAGAGGTGGTCGATAAATATTTGTGAGTTAACAAGTACCTGAATGCAGAACTCAGAAGAAAATATTTCCCATTTGTTTATGAAAAGGTTTTTTTTTTTTCCACCTTAGCCCATGTTCTTACTATCACTAACAGGAATGATTTATAAGGTAGAAAAATCTAGCTTTAACAGTTTAAATCATTTTATTGATTTTTCTTAGTCAAATACTAGAGATATAGCATTCTTTCTAATCTAAGTCTTTGTGTGGTTATAGTTTTTTTTTTTTTACTTTCTTTGCTGGTTTTTAATTGTACTCTTTAATCTCAGAACAATATTTGATATAAAAATCTCTAGAATCCTGAAATTGATATTCTTGGATAGTAGATTTTTTTCCCCAACATTTCATTAGCTTGTATTAGTCCTAATAAATCCAAGATTTCAAAGGGAGTAGTAGACATGGGTCTCATATCAGTGGACAACAAAACACTGTTAAGATTAGATAAATGTTCTTTAATTGTGTTTATTAACATTATTTCGAAGCAGCAAAGAAACATAACTTTACTGCCAGTGATGACAGGTTACTCTTGGGGACATGGGAAGGAAAGGCAGGCTTTGGGCTTGACTTCTGTTCTTGAGGGGGATTAGGGAACTCTGAGCAACAACTGGGGGGTGAAGAGGTTAGAGGCTGGCAGATCTGGAAATGAATCGCTGTGTGCCAAATCTGCACAGCTGTGTCCACTCATGCAAATCCTCTGTAGGGACAAGCCAGTTGCTTTCACCAAGCATCCTGGAAGGGAACTTACGCCCAGGAACAAGCAGAAAACTAATAATCTGTTCAGCAGTGCTCTGCTCATCTCTTCGTTTTCTTTGAAAGTCTTCCTTCACGGATCAGGTACTGGCAGGTTTCGGTCTTTCTCACATGCATGAGGAATCCCAAATCCAAAGGAAATTTTTTTTCAAATAAAATACTTATTTTGCTTTAAGAAAATCTTATTATTGATTAAGAGAGAGAATCCCCATGGTAAAACTACCTCACTGTTTGTTTTGGGGGTTCAGAGAAGCATTTCTTTCTTTTTCTGATGGTTCTTCCTTCTAGTTTGTGACTAAGCTGGGAACCCTTTCATAAGGGCTCATTATTTTCAGCCTTGAGATGGCACTTTCATATATTGAAACAACCTCCAAATGTTGAAGATAAATAGTAAGGATAGGCATATTGTTTGTGTTGGTTTTGTTATTTTCGTTGAACAGGTTAGGTGTGGACTTGACAATTACAACTGCTATTATTATGGGGCATGTGAGTTCTATTTCAAGTCTGAAATATATTGTTATACAAGGATAAATGAATGTTGATTAAAATGGTTTACTGTATCTATTGGTAGTAGTATTTTTTTTTCACTCTGTGAGTTGTGACACCAAATGTAACCAAATATTACAGGATTGCAAAAATTGGCAAAAGTATAAATGTTTTGCATGCAAAAAATACAAAATTTAATTTGACATCAAATATGATGAAGCTGAACTGTTTCTGGCTCTGATTATTTGTGTCACATCTAAGACTTCATTGTGGCCTTAGTGCTGAAGATACAACATTCACACCTTCCACTATATATGCTGTTGTACCATTCATACCAATGAAAGCTTTGGGTACACTTTAAAGATTAAAGACTAGGGTGTGTTATAAATTGTGTTTTCTAACTGTAATTTAAAATTTCCTTTCTTATAGAAATATAATGTTTTAATTATGGAAAACAAAGGATTTTACCCAACTATTTGGGTTGTTAGTATGTTGAAATTTTAAAACAATTGATATTTGAGTTGTTGACTTAATTTGATTAAATTTTTTTTTTTTGAGATAAGGCTTTCTCTCCTGGGCTGGACTTCAACTCATTATGACCTCGGGATCTTCTATTTCCTAATTCTCAGTGGTATGCCTATAGGCATGGACTACCACCACATCTGCCTTGAGTTGCATAGAAACTTGATAAGTGATTTTTGGCTTGGGCTTAGAATGAAATGTCCTAAGCATAGTAGTGCTATTTTGTCCTCTGTATTTAGGTAAGATCGTAGTAAGATGGTATTTATGATTATAAAAATAATTTAGTTTTCAATTCTCAAAATAGTTCTAAAGAGAATTTATCATGCAGTACCAGATGTTTAAACAAGATTTACTTTTTTCTTAAAATAAACAAGCTCTTGTCTCATTATGCACATTTTAAAAATTTTTAATGAATGATAAAGTTATATGCCTAAAAAACAATTGTTCTGGTGTTACTTTCTTTAGGACTTATTATCAGTACATGTTCGACTTTCATGCCTGTTTTATATTCCTAGATACATGGGGTCAAGCAAACCACCTTGAACAGAAGGGCTGTGAGTGGAACAAGTTTAATCAGCCCTGCTTTAGATTGTTCTGGAAACTTTGAATCAAGATCATTGTATATTTCTACTTCTAGTTCTTCATGATATCTGCATCATTTGCTTTCATTTTTTGAATTTCACTATTTGGCTTCATACATCATATAGATCCTGTAAGGTAATCAGTTATTGTCAATGATTTATAAAAACGAAAAATTTAGGAACATTTTTCCCCATCGAGCTTCAGAAAAGATGTAAAATGTGGCATAGGAAAACAACATAATTTGTTTATCTTCAGATAATCATTAGTTGTATTTGCTAACTGTACTAGAGTTTTATTCATATATTTCTTGCTGTTATTGTATGTACACCTCAACTACATATTTAAATAAAAAAATCAGAGTGTGTACTATTTTGTTATCTATACATTTCTATTTAAATATGTAATGTGTACACAATTATATTTGAGCATAATGCTGTAACTAATTTATGATCATGAACAATTTATATTGTCTCTAATTGTTCACCACAAGAAAAGACTTTTTAGCCCCCCAATCTCACAGAACCCAGAGGAAGCGGGCCTTCCAGGAGCTCTAACCTGGGCAGTATCTTAGGTAAGGAAAAAGCAACACAAGCCCCAAACAGGGAGTAACTGGGACCCACTAAGACCCAGGAAGTCACTCCTGGCCCAGAGCACTGGTTCCTTCTGGTCTGGGCCCTAGCACTGAGTGGATCTGGGCAGCAGCTCTGTCCCCAATCTCACAGATCCCAGAGGAAGTGGGCCTCCTAGAAGCTCTAACCCAGGCAGTATCTTAGGTAAAAAGACAGAAACACCCATCTCAAACAGGGAGTAACTGGGACCCACTAGGACCCAGGAAGTCACTCCTGGTCTGGAACACTGAATCATTCCTGTCTGCTCCTGAGCACTGAGCAGATCTTGGGCCCCAGCTCTAACTACAATTGTAACACCCACCCCACACAGTTCTGATACAACCAAAATAATAGGAAAGACAGGCTCCAGTCAGAGACAGGGCAGGTAGCACTAAGGAGATCCAGATGGCAAAAGGCAAGTGCAAGAACATCAGCAACCCAGGGTACTTGGCATCATTAGAACCTAGTTCTTCCAAACAAAAAATTCCTGAATTCCCCATATTACTAGGAAAGCAAGATTCAGATTTAAAATCACTTCTAATGATGATGATAGAGGACTTTAACAAGGACATAAATAACACTCTCAAAGAATTTGAGGAGAACACAGGTAAACAGGTAGCAGCCCTTAAAGAAGAAGCACAAAAATTCCTTAAAGAATTACAAGAGAACACAACCAAACAGGTGAAGGAATTAAACAAAACCAACAAGGATATAAAAATGGAAGTAGAAACAATAAAGAAATCACAAAGGGAGACTACCCTGGAGATAGAAAACCTAGGAAAGAAATCAGGAGTCATAGATGCAAGCATCACCAACAGAATACAAGAGATAGAAGAGAGAATCTCAGGTGCAGAAGATACCATAGAAAATGTTGACACAACTGTCGAAGAAAACAAAAAATGCAATACACTCCTAACCTAAAACATGCAGGAAATCCAGGACACAATGAGAAGACCAAACTTAAGGATAATAGGTATAGATGAGAGTGAAGATTCCCAAGTTAAAGGTCAATAAATATCTTCAACAAAATTATAGAAGAAAAGTCCCTAATCTAAAGAACAAGATGCCCATAAACATATAAGAAGCCTATAGAATGCCAAGTAGACTAGATCAGGAAAGATTTGATTATTATGTGACCTTCCGTCAGATAATAATCAAAACATCAAATGAACAAAATAAAGAAAAAATATAAAATGTGATAAGGGAAAAAGGCCAAATAACACATAAAGGCAAACCTATCAGAATTACACCAGACTTCTCACCAGATACTACTATAAAAGATAGAAGATACAGGGCATATGTCATGCAGACCCTAAGAGAACACAAATGCCAGCCCATGCTACTATACCCAGCAAAACTCTCAATCACTATAGATGGAGAAAGCAAGATATTCCATGACAAAACCAAATTTATACAATATCCTCTCATAAACCCAGCATTACAAAGGATAATAGCAGGAAAGCTCCAATACAAGGAGGGAAATTACACCCTAGAAAGAGCAAAAAAGTAATTCTCTTCCAACAAATTCAAAAGAAGATAGCCACACAAAGATAATTCTACCTCTAATAACAAAACTAACAGGAAGCAACAATCACTGCTCTTTAAAATCTCTTGACATTAATGGACTCAATTCCCCAATAAAAAGACATAGGTTAAGGGACTGGATACATAAACAGGACCCAGCATTTTGCTGCATACAGAAAACCTAAACAGGACCCAGCATTTTGCTGCATACAGAAAACCTACCTTAGTGACAAAGACAGACACTACAAAGACAGACAGTAAAAGGCTGGAAAACGATTTTTCAAGCAAATGGTTCTAAGAAACAAGCTGGAGTAGCCATTCTTATTTATTTATTTATTTATTTATTTATTTATTTATTTATTTATTTGTAGCTGTTCTAAAACCTCCAGCCTGAAAACACAAAGGAAGGGACTCATGACTCCACCTGTGTAGACAGTTGAGGATGGCCTTGTCAGGCATCAGTGGAAGTGGAGGGCCTTGGTGCCTGAAAGTTTGGATTCCCTAGTGTTGGGGAATTTGAGAGCAGGGAGGTGGGAATGGGAGGATGGTGGGACCACACCCTCATAGAAATTTCCAGTATTAGAATTATATGGATTAGACAGACAGAAGCAGGCTGTCAGAAGACTAGATTCCAGAATTCAAACAAAAAATTATCTTGATACTAAAATTTGTTTTGAGAATTCTATATTACAGAATACACAGCCTTGGTATACCTACTCATTAAGCAAGCTGAGCAGACCTGCTCAACCCTCTGATGTCCTGGAATTCCAGCTGGATGCAGTGAAGACACAGTGTCAGAGGCTTATCAATTTACTTATCACCCTGTCCCACTTTTAATATCTCATTGCCCATAATCAGCTTGAAGAAGTTAATGAAGAGTAGGTGCTTCTATTCCCTGGGCTTGGGGACTGAGGTGGTTAATATTGGGCTGTCTTTCTAGGAAAAAGTAGTGATTTTGTTGGAACAGGGAGGAATAACTAGGATTTATTGCATAGTCATAACCAATTGGTAGAAATAAGTATAATCATTATTAAGATGAAGTTATAATTTCTTAAATGGTGTAAAATTTACTTTGATTTCAAATTTAAGATTTTCATTGGTATGAGTTTCTTATTAATATAAAAGTGTGATTAATATTGTTACTCTCATAGGCATTGTGCCTATATAACACATTTAGGAATACAAGGCTTAGACCCAGTCCTTCTTTAACTTTTCTAACTGATTTGAGATGGTTAGCCTGAGAGTTAAGGGCCTATAGCAAATTCATGGTTCTGAGTTTATTGTTAGGGTGTTTTCTATAATTTATTTAGAAATAGCTGAGAGGAGTTAACAGACAACAGTCCAGATTGCCTTACATGGATAGTTGGTTTTCAAAACGTCAGAAGTCCACAGAATTGATGTTATAAACATTTCTGTATTAATGTTCATTTTGATTAAAGACCTGTCTGCTCCTGAAGCTTTCTGTCTTAGATTCTAAGAAGAAATTGAGCATCTTTGTAGTTACTCGAGTTGTGGTGAGACAGCCACTAGGCAAAAATTGCCTCTTTTCATCTACAGACAAATTACTGTCCACAAAAGGACACACTTGCAGAATGGTTGACTGATTATATATGCCAAGACAGAGTAATCAGCTCTTAATAATTCTGCATCACTAGGTCTGTCAGATGATCCTGGGCCAGAAGGCTGAAGATTGGATGCTCCAACATTTTGTAGTATAGGGACTGTCCAGGTGTTCAGTTGTCTCTATAAATTGGCTATGTTTTAGAAGCTATGTTTTGTGCTTCCCATAATTTCAGTTAATTAAGTCATTCTTGATTTTTGATGGGTTTGAAGACTTATAGTATCATAGCCAATCCTGGCTATTTACTTTGAGAGAAAAGATTTGAGAAGATTGTTTTCAGCTGACATTCATTCTAAAGCCAAGAAAAAAAGCCAGGTTCAGAACTAAGTCTTTTAGTTATGAGGGATGACAGAGGTTCTGGTTAGTCAACAAAATAGTGGACTGGGTATTAGGTCTATCTTGTACCTTACTGACACAAATTGATATAGTTATGCTTTAATTGAATTTTGAGAGAAAAGTTTTATTTTAACAGGAAGAGTGATATGTAGGAGGAGCTAAGGTGGGAGGAGTAAGGAGAGGAAGAGGAGGAGAAGGAGAGGAGGAGCTAGGTGACGAGAGAGAGGGGGAGGAACATGGAGGCAGATGTTCGAGTGTCCCTGCCAGTCAAAGATCGTTGGTATATCTAGGTTGGATATTGGGTTACACTTCTGATTGTATGAGCATTTGTTAAGTTACCAAACTTATAAAGCCTTTGATTAACATTTTAAAAAGGTGTATAAAAGCAAAAAGGAGAAGGGGGATTGGATAGGGGTTATCTAGGGAGGGGAAATGGAGAAAGGGAATGACATCTGAAATGTAAATAAAATATCCAATAAAAAATTAAAAAAAATAGACTTTTTTTGTAAATTTGCTTTATTTGTATTTTAAATATATTGCTAATATCTGGTGTTATTGTTGGTGTGTGTGTGTGCTTTTGTGTGTGTGTGTGTGTGTGTGTGTGTGTGTGTGTGTGTGTGTGATAGTGTGCATGTGAAGGTCAGAGGACAACTTTTGGGATTCAGTTCTTTTCTTTTACTGTGGGAGTAAGGAACTAAACTCAGGCCATCAGGATTGTGTGGCAAGCACTCAATCCACTGAACCATTTTGTCAGCCCTATTTTGTACTTTTATAATAATACAATCTAAATGTTTGATGCTGAAATTTAAATGAAAATACATGCAAATCTGTTTATCTATCTACCGTCTATCTAGTTACATATTAAATTCTTTTTCTATACAAATAAACATTTCAATATTTACTTCTGTTTACTGTATGTATTTATATGAGTAGTGGTCCTAATAAAAGTGATACAGGACTGTGTTTTAATAGCAAGAAGTTTAAATATGAATTAAATGACATATTGCAGTTTTTTTGTGTCAAATATGCAATGATCATCAGAGTCTGAAGCTTATTCAGGTCTAATTAAGTCTTACTGTTAAATGCTTACTTTTTTTCTGAATTTATTATTGACCAATTAATCTTGTACCAATAATATATTTTAGAGAGGCCATGGTTGGGATATACTATATGAGAGAAGAATAAATAAATAAATTTAAAAAGACTATATTTTATTTTGCTCTTTTGTGACTTTCTCCAATCTTGTGGGTTTTCTGTAGTCCCTTATTTAAATTAGTTCCTGCCAGTTTTATTATAATATATAATTAAAGTTACAGTCCACCATTATGAAGATAAAAAAAAATTCTTTAGGTCCACTTTCATGAAAACTTTTACCTTTTTCTCAGGAATAGAATGAGATGGGAGCCTTCTAAATCCATTGTACTATCATGAGTAAATTAACCTTCAAAGAGAGGTAGTGGCAGACTTTTACTCAGGTCCTGAATTGTAAAGTTATCTGCCTTACCAAACTTTCAGAGTGGCAGAGTGAATCACAGGTGATCACTTGCCTTTTGGAAAATATCAGGAACAATTTCATTACTCTTGATATGGGGTCATTGAATCAGGATGGGAACTTCCAGTTAAAGACTTTCATCTGAAAAGAATACAGGAACTATCATTCCCCAGAAAAATCCAGGTAAGGATAAAAAAAGCAAAATATATTGGCAGGAAAGAGAAGGCTGGACCCTGAACTAGCAGTGTGAGAATCCCCTGTTAAGAGTAGGGAAGACCAGCAGAGTCAACTAGCTTGAACCCTTGCTTGGGCTCTCAGTGTCTGAACCACCAATCAAAGAACATATACCAGCTGAACCTAGGCCTCCCTGTTCATATGTAGCAGATATACAGCCTGGTTTTTCATGTAGGTCCTGAACAATTGTCATGGGGGCTATCCCAAAAGCTGTTGCCTGTGTGTGTGGGATATGTTCTTCTAGTTGGGCTGCCTTGTCTGGACTCAGTGAGATAAGAATTGCTTAGCTTCACAAAGACTCTAGGAGCCAGGGTTGGGGAATACTCAAGAGAGCCTCCATTCACTTAGAGGAGAAAGGCAGGGGAGGGGTGAAGATTATGGGAGAAGGAATGAGGCAGTGAGTGGGATGTAAAGTGAATAAATAAAAAAAATGAAATTATAAAAAATATAGCTTAGAAACTTTTAGGTCTCACTCTAAATGAACTAATTCAGAACTCAGAGTACAGAGCTAGCTAGCCCTTAAATTCACACTAATCAGTACTTAAAATAGAACTAGTGAAGTGGATTATGTGCAATGGTAATAAGAAAAACAAATGAGCCAGCAATGTTATTTCCAACCCATATTACATATTTACTTTGAACATGTTGGCTGAGAACAAGTTGGACCTCTTCTTTTTTTGGTTTCCTTCTAAGACTTGGGAGCTCCTGTGGAAAACACTCCTAATCTGCATCTTTTCCTTTCTCTCTCTGTTTCTCTCTCTGTGTTTCTCTCTCTCTGTTTGTTTCTCTCTCTGTTTCTCTCTGTTTCTCTCTCTCTGTTTCTCTCTCTCTGTTTCTCTCTGTGTGTTTCTCTCTCTGTTTCTCTCTCTCTCTGTTTCTCTCTCTTTCTTTCCCTTAATTCCTTCCTTCCTTTCTTCTTTCCTTCCTTCCATTCCTCCTTTCTTTTTACTGAGACAAAATCTCTGTACTATGTATCTCTTTGTGTCCTGAAACTCACTATGTAGACCAAGTTGTCCTTTAATTTACAGAGATTCAACTGCATCTGCCAACCCAGTACTGGGATAAAAGGCATTTGGCACCATGCCTAACTTTCCTGGTTTTGATAGTAAAAATAAATGGGAATCTGCTTGAAGCTAGCTTACTTTCTCTAGAGAAGGTGATATATAGGTTTTATTTTTTTGGTTTTGGTCAAAGCTTGTTCCAAGATCACACCAAGTTTGAAGTTTCTGGATATGCATTTCACTTTCAGTGTATACACACACACACACACACACACACACACACACACACACACACACAGACTGCACACACTGGACAATCAATTTCTTCACTATGCTCAAGCTAGAGAAAGCTAGAATTATATGCAGGCAGGAGAGCCTGGAGCTATGTCGTGTGTGTGTGTGTGTGTGTGTGTGTGTGTGTGTGTGTGTGTAGCAGAAAAGGAGTCGTGCTAGGGTTAACAACTGTTAACTGTTAATTGTTAATTGTATAGCACAGACATGGAGAACTCTTTCCTACTCCTCAGTCTTCATGGTCATGCCACTTCAGCTGAGTTCAGGAATGAAAAGTTGTGGGGCCCCTGAGAGGAGACAGGGAAACTGCAGTTCTCAATTATTTTCCTCACTGACTTTTGATTTCTATGCTGCCTTGTCACTGGGATTTGTTATTCTGTGGCTGTGTTCTAAAAATAACCGCACTTTGAAAACTTCTTGTATTATCAATATATTCCATCAAATTATCCTATGTAAAGAAGATTTTATGTCTTACTGTATTAAATATAGTTCTTAACTCTCTTGAGTTGGTTGCTAATTCATTTCTTTTTAAAGATTTACTATTATTTATTATGTATGTACACATATATATGTACATGTGTGTAGGTGCCCATAGAAACCATTAGAGATTGCTTGCTCTGAGTTACAGACATGTGTGAGTTGCATAATATAGGCATTGGGAGCACAGCTCCTGCTCTTTGAAAGTGGAGCAATTACTCTTAATTGCTAAGACATCTCCTAAGTCCTGAGTATTTATTTCTTAATAACCATAACTGTAATTTTTAGTGTTATGGGTGCCACTGTCAGGCAACACATTTAGATAAAAATGACAGGGACATAGGGTGCAACTTAACAAAAAAAGAGTTCCTGAGATCAACAGCAAAGTAAGAATGGGTCAGAGATATTTTCTGTTGGAGTCAGGTTGTGCTTTGTTGGAGTCAGGAGCATCAGGCTTCAGTGTATCTTAGGTAGGCTGAATTACATGTGGCAAAACCGTTTGTGCATCCATATGAGGAAATTAGGTTGAGGTTCCTTGTAGGATTTTCAGTAGTACGATAGAGTATTTTCATGTTGCATTTGCTTTATTATTGAGTGGGCAACAATCGCAGTAGGAGAAACAGAGCTTACTGCCACCAATGATTGCTTTTCCCCGGCAGTCTATAACACGCACCATAAGTGCTATTTTATCCTTTTCAATTTCAGTCCCAAGACAGCATTTGATACATTGCCAGCAATTATTTGTTGATTTAAATGAGAAACCAAGTAAATCACAGCAATGCTATAAAATGTATATTCTTATCGCTATATGAAATGACAGGAACAAAAGAACCAAGGGAGTTAGGAATCTTCAGAAAAAGGCAGCATACACCATATGCAGCATACCTCATATCAGCTATATGAGGCCCCCAACACATATACAGCAGAGGACTGCCGAGTCTGTGTTCAATCAGAGATGATGCAACTAACCCTCAAGAGACTGGAGGCCCCCGGGACTTTAGAGGTCTGCTGGTGGTTGGGGGTGGGAACCTCCTCATGGAGACAGGGGGTGGGGAGGCAGTATGGAATGGGGACCAGTCAGAAGTTGGACGATGGGGGGGAGATAAAATCTGAAGTGTAAAGAAATAAATAATAATAAAAAAGAAAGTTTATATGAACACTCAGGAAAATCAGGATTTCTACATGATCATGGCCATGGCCAAGTTGTTTTTTTTTTTTTTTATTGTTTTGAGCCACAGCTTACTCTTTTTAAAAATAAGGATTATGGTATAAATATTAGAGTGATTTTGCAACAATAAAGAGAGATATGTGTACAGTTTTCAGTGAAGCATCTGGTCTATGTAAAATCCCTTATAAACATCAGTTTTTTTCAGCTTCCTTTTGTTTATTAGCTCACTTGCTCCAATGTTTTGTTCATAATTAATTCATAATATATAGTTGCTGCTTGGTTGATATTAGAATTTTTAATTAGCTACTGCTAATTGTATACGAATGTGTTCATTAACTTTTGGGAAATTCTCTTTTTACTTCTATTTCTGTTGGTCACCTCAGGTAAGAAGTTTTCTGTTTCAAGTCCTGGTTTGAATACATTTTGGAAGGTACTAGTTATATAACTCTTCCATTTCTTCATTTCTGAAATGGCCACTGTGATACAAAGATGACAGAAGTCACTTCTTCATGTATTATATTGTGTGAGAACTGAAGAAGCTAATACCTGCAAAGACTTAAGATTTGGTACAGAAAAAGGAAACCAATAACTTATTGGATTTTACTACTCTCTTGTCTTATTTCAGAGTCTCACATTATTAGATAAATGCCCGTCTCCTGAAACATTCACACAGACAAACAGACATGCATACAAACTCTAAGCATATGATAGTCCCCCGAAGAGGGTCTTTCTGGAGTACACTATCAATATGTGTCGTTTTCCAAATGGCATTTATAAATGGGCACCAAAAAGTCTCCTGAGCAAGAGAGAGTGAGTCAAATGCCAAAAACCAATTAAATAATATGAAGGGTAAAACACCATCTGACACAATCAGGAGACTGAGAATGAAGGGCAGGATAGCATCTCTGGCTGTACACTCTGCTGCCCTTTCCCCCATGGATCGGGTGCGTTAAGGTGGAGTGTCATCCTTACCTTTGGATTTTGCTGCATTTGTCAGTTTGTGTCACAACCTTAACATTATTTAAATGTACTTTTTTGTATTTAATATTCATTTTCAGGTGTTCGAGACATAATTTCTGTTAGTAGAAGTGACATTTCTTAAAGTTCATTATTTTTCCCACGTAAAAATCTCAGACATTAAGGAAAAAAAAAACCCAGACTTTAAATAATAGAACAGAAGTGTCTCAGGCTAACAGCCACCCTATGATTTGTCATTTTACAACTTGAGTACGTGGGAGAAATAAGTTTGATAACACTTGAGTCATTTAGCTTTGTGATTAGAGACCTGGCAGTCAGCGTGGCAGTCGGAGCAGCTCTTCCTGTGCAGGGGAGGCTTAGAGTCTGTGCCGCTGACTCTTTCTGCTTGACATTTTCAAGCCAAGATGCACTATATAAAATGTCCATTAAATTTGCCAAGGATTTCAACTTATCATGGCAATGTATCTCGATGATAATCAAGAATGTGGCAACAATTAGACGGCATCCATCTGTGAGGGTTACGTAAAGTACTCAGCTCAGATTCTCAAAGTAATTTCACTCACAAAAAGCAAAATGGGTAATTGTTAGTACTCAACAAGAATTTAGACTCTGCTGTGATGTGTCATGGGAAGAAATACAAGGAAATATCAGCACATGATAGATGCCAAGGGAAAGTCTTGCTAGTCAGATTTTATTGCTTATTTAGAACATTAATTTTTGTCTCCTTTTTCTTTTAGCATTATACAAATGTTTGAAAATGGACCAAAGGAGTACAAAGAAATGTACAGGCATCAGTTTTCACACACATTGACCACACTATCATGTCAGAAGGACATTGCATCTCTCAGTTATTAGAGTCTGAACGATGCCTTTTGTCATCAATGATTCCAGTAGTAATGGCACAGAGAAAGGGCGCAGTTAAAAAGCTACGCCACATTCCCGTTCATGCTGCAGAGCTGTGGAACGGACACTAGGAGCAGCGTTATCTTCCCAGTGTTGACTTACCAGCCTGCGGTGTCTGTTAACATTCCTACTGAACAATTACTGTCCATTTCTTGGTTAGAGAGAATTCTGGAGCATGTTAACTTTTAGGAATCCGAGGGAAGAAATCCTTGGATTTTTATACTATGTTAAAAAACTATTACAGTTGTGTTAACTTGGAAGAAAAGTACCATCTAAAACTTCACGTAAAATAATAAACTATGGATTAACTACTAAAATAATACAAACAAGGAGCTCAGTAGTTCCGAGCACTGGCTGCTTGTCCAGAGGACCTATCTTTGATTCCCAGAACCCATATGGTGGTTCCCAACGTGTGTAACTCCAGTTCTAGGGGATCTGATACCTTCTTCTTTGTGGGCAGGGCACCTTATGGTCAGTAATTCTTTGCATTTAAACTAATTGGGGATCCATGTGATAATCTTCATCTATTTAAAAAAAAATGCTTCCCCGATGAAGGGTAAGAGCTATCCTTATCTGCATATGTAATGATATATATTTACGGTATTAGGATATAGTTAGGAATTATTCTGTTTCCCAAAACTGGTAGTACTACCTTTTCCTCTAGGTTCCATGGTCTCACCCGCCATGGGTTGTTGGCTAGGTTTACAGTGCCTGGCGTGAATTCCCTCCTGTTAATTTAGCCTTAAGTCCAATTAGACAGTGGTTGAATACCCCCTAAATAGAATTGCTACTGTTACCTTGGGGACATCTTCCAGAGCCAGTCATTGCTGTAGTTCACAGGCTTTATGTAATGGCAGTATTTTTGATTGCTTTTCTCCCTTGGAAGTGAACAGAACACATTGAGATAGTGGGAGAGACAGTCCTCAGGGAGGAGCTTTCTTTTAAGACTCTTATTTGCTGGCATTTAAGAACATCAGTTATCTTTATTGCAGTTCACTCTAGAATCTTCCACATGCAATGATTGCTGCTGATTTTAATTTTTAATCTTTGTTAAGAAATGAATCGTTTTTCAAGGTGTATTTAACATGGAGGAACTTTTTTGATTCATAATTTATTAGGTCTTATATGTCTCTTTAATGCTTATTCTTGATAAAATTTGACCAGTGTCATGTTTTTACTTAGAATAAAAAAGGAAAAAAACCCTTGTAATTCTCAACATAGGAAGTATAACTTTATTCATTCTTCTTAACTATGTGCTTACAGATTTTTTTCATCTTCTCTCTATTCTTTATGTCTTTTCTCATGTCTTCCTTTCCTTATATCCTACCCCTTTATTTACATTCTTCCTCTATGCCCCTTCTTTGTTACATTTTTTTTGTGTGTAGGCCTTTTGTGCAGAGCCTTTCCATAAAGCTTTTTAATGTTTTGTTTCTAGACAGTGAGTAATTATGAGTATCTATTTTTATTAACAAAAGCAGATTTGGCTCTTATTTTTTTTAACTAATTAAATTTTATCCAGTTTTTTTTATTAAAAATTTCCTTTTGGGGCCTTTAGCTTTTAAGTCTATGATAGTTCTTTCTAACCTTTCTCCAAGGTGCTAAAGGAACTTGTAGATTTCGTTACTCAAATTTGCACATACTTACTCTCTTAGTTTCTATTTCTGTGACAAAACACTATGGCCAAGGCAACTTGTAGAAACAATAATTTAACTGGAGGCTTGCTTACAGTTCAGAGTGAGTCCATGGCCATCATGGCAGAGAACATGCTGCTTGAGCAGCAGCTGAAAGTTTACATGTCGAGACAACAGTCACAAGATAGAGACAGCCTGAGAGAATGGCATGGACATTTTTAACCACAAAATTTATCCCCAGTGACACACCTTTTCCAGCAAGGCCACATCTGCTTCTTTTTCCTAAATAGTTCCATCAACTAGGGACCAAGCATTAAAACACATGACTATATAGGAGACATTCTCATTCAATCTGAACATACCTATATATTTAAATATTAGTTACTTTTTTAATATCATGAAAAAGAATGCCAAGATATTCTATTGCCCATTTCTTTCAATAATATTCTTTTTATTTAGCATGAAAGGTATACATTCACTATGCCACCTTATGAAACCTCAGCTGGGTACTGTGGCACATGCCTGTGGTCTCAGCCACAATAGAGGCTAAGATTAGACTGGACATTAGTGTGACACTCACATACACAAAAAAAGTAACAAAGAAAGGGCATGAAGGGAGGAAGGAATAAAGGGGAAGGATGTAAGAAAAGAAAGAAATGAGGAAAGACAGAATGGATACAGAGGAGATGAAAGAAACATGAAAACACCATTTTAAGGATGCACAGTCTCTAGAAATTAAATACCCTATATCTTCATGTGAGTAAAAACATTCAGTTTAAGCACTTAATTACCTGCATGTAACACTTTTACTGAGGTTTATGTGTGCTAATATTTTCAGGTAATAGATATGAGATACAATGCAGTTTGAATTGTATTTGTCATGTATTATGGGACAAATTCAACTTTTGCAGTAAAGTATGGGTAACAAAGATTTTTAAGTATCACCCAAAACTACTTAACAGTGCAGATCATTCATAGAGTTTGCGTCATATTCTTTGACCCTTGCTTGATTGTAGGCTATTCACAATCTGATCTTTCATGAATGTGCAAAGTGAACCTACAAACTTTGAAGCTTAGATGACTGTACTGATAGAAGCATAGATATCTTTTTAAACGACACATAGTTTGAATGATCCATAGAGTCAGCCAGGCAATAATCCTTTTGCCACATGAGCCATGATGGAGCTGTTTTGAGCATATTCTAAGAGAAGGGCAGGAAATCTCTTTAAGCTAAGAATTCCTGGGAGATACTTTCAAGTATGTTACCATGTATACCAAGTTTTATACCATGCTTTAGCTTGAGTCAAATTTCCAGTGACCTTCCAGAGGTTTGCTTTTTGACTCAGTCGGATGTTAATCTGATCAGGTTTTCAAGATCTGGCTAGTTATTGTGATTCACAGATATACTTCATTGAGATATTTTTTGTTAAAATACCCTGGGCTCCAGAAGGGAAAAAAAGAAATCAAGTTTATGATTAGTGAGATTTTTCACCAAATTTAAAATGGGTTGAATAATATTTTGGTTCAGGAGACAGATGTGACAGACAATCCCATCATACACTGCATTCCTAAGAAGGCCTCAGAACCAAACATATGTTCATGTATGTTTCATTCATGTGTGTGAGCATGGAGGTCAGAGATTTCCCTCACTCAGATGTCATTTTTCAGGGGCTAGCCACCTTGATTTTGGAAATTGAGTCTCCAACTGATCTGGAACTCTCTAGTTAGGCTAGTCTGGCTCTTCATCAAACTTCAGGATTCTTCCATCTCTGCCTCCTTAGCACTGAAACCACAAGTATAAGCCCAATGGCTGGCTTCGATTCCAGAGAATTGAACTAAAGTGTCTATGTTTATGGGACAAGCATATTACTAACTTAGCTAACTTCCTAATAGTACTATATATTTGTGTATGTTTTACTTTAACAAAATTAATCTGCATTGAAAGGTCAAAATCTCAAGTATATTTTAGTTGTAAATTAGATGTGTTGTCTACAACATTCCACATATAGTACATATCAAGGGTTAGATTACTGTGAGCTTTAGAAGCATATAAGAATTAATAATAGTGTTTTATTAGAGACATAGTCCAAGGTAGTATTTTATTATGCTTTAGAGAAAAAAACCTATATTTGAGATGGGAAAGCCTATTTGTGTTAAGAAATTTGGAGCAAACCAATACATTAAACACCAGTTGGTGAACAATGGTCAGATTCAGATTTATGTTTTGCTGAAGAATTTAATTTATGAGCTATATTAAAATTACATAAAATACCAAAACAATGCATGGAGGATAATTATTTAATAATTAATTTTTAAAGTTTCCAAAGTATTCTACCACTTATAGAAATAATCGTTTCTTCAGATTAATGCTATCTAGAAAGCTTATCGTAAGTATAAACGGAGAGATGCAGCTTTATTAGCACAGATACTTGGTAGCATGGACAGCATGCTCCAGAGCAAGAAAAGTACTGTGATTATGAAACAGAATTCTTTCTCCACAGTTGTTACTTGTGTAGTAATTCTTTAACCACTTGGCACTTAGTCTTTGTGTGTTAGCAGCTGCTATTTATGGCTATGATGAATTTGACCCACCAAGATTTGTTACATTGAATTTCTTATTGTTAATACCATTAATTATTCTGTGTCACAGTGTGTTTATGGAGAGAGTAACTTTTTGGAGTTAATTCTTTCTCTCCACATTTACATGATCTCAGGCATCTCATTTCAAATATACGTGAATTTAGGATTTACAGACAACAGAAGAGCTTCTGGTTCATATGGTTTTTCCCTTTTCGGTTTCCTAAACAGAAAGATAAAAGCATAGAGAAAGGAAAGCACAAAGAATTGAATACCAGTGAAGGACACTCGCAGTAAAAACATAGTCACACAGCAGACAAACTCTCAGTTTTCTGAATTCCTAATCATGCTTACCTTTGGAAAGAGAAGCTTATGGATTCTATCTCAGTCTACATATAGGCTTTAAACTTTACGTGAATACTCTTATGTACATATTTTATTAATATAATTAATTTGTGTATGAAAACCTAACATTTAAAAATAACAATGTAAAATATTAGCTTAAAGCTTTTACCAACAAGAGCCATGGTTAAGAAATACAAAAACAGCAGGTAAGGAAGTTGTTTACTTTGCCAGTTTTATAAGTTCTGTTCATATTTGAAGCAAAGTGCTAAATGTATCAGGGGACATAGGTCACGAAAACTGGTGATACTCTTATGTACTATGTTATCTAACATGAGAGCTGAGTACGACGTCTACTTGTCTACACTACAGACAAGTCTCCTAAGGAAGGATCTTAGAAAGATAGCCTGCCTGAGCTTTTGGAACAGGGATGTAACACACAGCTGCACAGAGTTATGAGTCAGGAGGGAAGGGGGGACTCAGACCAAAAAATGCAAGGAAGTTGTTCATCTGAACCTGCGTGCTGAAAGGAACACAGGTGTTACCTGGCAGAACAAAGCCAGAGGAGGGAGAGATTTAGGTCAGCAGTCTCCAAAAGCAGAGGCTCTTGTGGCCAAAGAAAAACAAATTCTCAAAGCTCTGTCACAGATACCTTGAGTAAAACAGATTTCAGATTCAAATCCTTCATTTAAAGTAGTGATTATGGAATGTCCTTGTTTTGTGTGTGCATGTGTGCGTGCATGTGTATTTTGGAAACTGTGGCTTCAGAGGATTCACTAAACATAAAGTATAAATATTGATATGCACAATAATATATTTCTCCTTTACTTGTGTTCTATTTATGTTCTCTCTGTCTCTCTGTCTCGGTCTCTGTCTCTCTCTCTCTTCTTCTCACTCTCTCCCTTTCTCCATATCTCTTTGCATGTGTGTGAGTCATGGAAATTAGAGAATTAGAGGACAACTTTTGGGCATTGGTTCTTCTTATATGTTCCAGGCCATTGTCCTTGGAGGCAAGAGACTTTGCCTGCTGATTCATCTTCGTGGACTAAACCATGGTGGCTATTAATACTCAAAGAAGAAAGAAGGAAAGGGAGAAAGAAAGAGAAGTAAAAAAGAGATACCAAAAAGTAATTAAATGCATTCCTGACACCTTACAACACTATGTGTTACAAAATAATAATGGTGACTGACTGCTAAGCCAGCAAACATGATCAAGAAGCTATAGATTTAAGAAGTGAAATGTTTGAGGTCCTTTTAAATTTGTCAGTGTTCATTGTTTGGACCAAGTGGTGGTTTTTATATTGACACGCCTTTCAAGTACATCATACGTTTTGACCATAATAAGCTCTCAAGACAGTTATGTTTATTTTTTCCCCACTTACCTCTTTCTACTCTCCAAATAGTCGACTTTACTTATATGGCCCATTTATAAACATCTGTATAGATATGAGTATGTATGTATGCACACGTGATCTAGGTTCCACTACTGCATGAAAAGAGGTGCTATTTGTTTGACTTATGTTACTTAATAGATCATGGATCAATTCATCAATTTCTTGACTGAACAACATGCCATTGTGCAGATATACCATTATTCTTCCTCCATTCATCTGTTGGTATATAATTCTTTTATTCACTTGACTCTTGTAAGTAAAGCCATAGTAAACATGAACAAGCAGATATATCTCTAGTAATGAGGCTTAGATTTCTCTGGGTATGTTCCCAGGAGTGTAAGTGGATCACAAGATGGTTTTGTTTTCTTTTCTTGAGGAAACTTTTTTTTACCATGGCTACACTGGTACCACTCCCACCAGCAGTGTTTGCATCTTCACTATATTCTTTTGTAATGATAGTCAGCTTTACTGGGAATAGATGTCTTGTGTAGTTTTGATTTTTTATTCTATGACACTAAGGGTGCTGAAAATTTATCTATGTATGTATGTAAATATGTATGTATGTATGTATGTATGTATCTATGTATGTATTTATGTATCCATGTATCTGTATGTGTATCTACTATCTATCTATCTATCTATCTATCTATCTATCTATCTATCTATCTA
>JANHMN010000002.1:127548462-127663752 GCA_030674055.1 Rhabdomys pumilio | reverse complement strand
TCTATCTATCTATCTATCTATCTATCTATCTATCTATCTATCTATCTTATACCTATCTATTGTGTGTGTGTGTTTGTGTGTGTGTGTGAGCGTGCATACCTGAAGAAACCAGGAAAGGCATTATACACAGTTGTTATCCTCCAGAAGTAAGTTCTGGGCACTGAACTGACAATCTTTGTAAGAGTAGTACTTGTTCTTAACAACTGAGTGACGTATATTCTGTCCTGAGTATTTCTTCAATGTATTCATTGACTAGATGTATGCCATTTTGAAAAGTATTTATTTCATTCTTCCACTGTTAATTTGATTAGTCATTTCCTCAGAGTTTAAAATTTTAGTTGCCTTTAGTTTCTAGATGCTAGTTGTATGGTAGTAAAGGGTTTTCTCCTAGCCTTCTCTTTACTCAGCTGATTGCTTCCTATGCTGTGTAGTAGCATTTTAATTCCATGCAATTTCATTTTGTCAATTATTGCTACTCCCTGAGCTGTTTGGGAGGTGATTTCAGAGTCTGTTTGCCTAAGCCTAGGCCTTAAAGTGCTTTCCTTGAGCCATTTAGAGTGTCAAGTCTTGTATTAAGGTCTTTGAGTTGATTTTTATGCAGGGTAAGATTTAGAAAATTTTATTTTGTACATCTGGCATTCTCAGAACCATTGATTGAAGAATCTTTTTTTTCCCAGTATTGCATTCTCAGAACCACTGGTTGAAGAATCTCTTTCCCCTCCATTTATTTTTGATGCTTGTGTTGGAAGCCAGTTGACTGTAGTGATGCACCTTTATTTCAGGATCTTTTATTCTGTTGCATTGGCCTACATGTTTTTGTGCTGTTGTCAACTTTGTCAGCTTGTTTTGTACTGTGTTTCCAGAGTAGGATTTGAGATGACGCACTGTGACCAGGCAGTATCACAACATTGCTTAGCTATCTAAATTTTTCTACACGAATTTGGGAATATCTATATCTATGTCTAAGTCTATGTCTGTGTCTATCTGTCTGTCTATCTATCTATCTAATCTATCTATTACTTTCTATATATTAATTTTTGTGACTGATGTTATTTCTATTTTACTAGGGTTGCAATAAATCTGGAGTTTGCTTTCATTACGTTGCCGTTCTCACAACTTAAATTCTTCTAATTCATGTAAAATGTTCAGTTTTAAAGGCTCTATAAGTTTCATGTGTATTTTTTTTCATTTCATAACATTTTTACTGTGTGTATACTACACTTTTCCTAACTCTGTAAGAAGAAATGCTGTCTTGAATGGTTTATTTAACTGGATAATGACTTTATATCAGTTATAGGAGAGACGTAATTCAAGCCAAAGCTGTCGGGCTGTCTTCTGCTATTTCTGTGCTGCTATTTAAGTCCTTCCTGTCCTCTTTCTTGTCTGTAAACAATTCTGAGTAAATTTTGTGAAAATGAACTTTAGAATAGCTACCTGAGTCATCATCTAGCATAAGATAGAGTACATTTCTAAAATTTGAAAACAATTCATATTGTTTCTTCCAAAGTGTAATCTACAGATCAGCAACAAGAACATCACATGAATTCCTGCCATAAATGTAGGACTGCCTGCCACCTACTCAGCATACTGACTGGATCCCAATGTGTATTTGCATCTGTACCAGAATTTCATGTATTTCACAGAATTTAATGACAATGGTTAAGATGACAAAGCAGTTTTCTCAATGTAGGTAATGTGACTTCTTTGGTCCCCATAGTGTTAATTCATTAGTGAATGGTATAAACGACTGTCTCAATTGGAGAAATTTATTGGCTATTCATAAAAATCCAAGACAGGAAGAATCGGTTTCTCAGTAGCTTCACTTCACTTAAAAAAATTATTATTAGATATAAACTGTGGTCATATTGGATGACTATTAAATATTTAGTAATCACTTAAAAATGCACATAAAAGTTATATATTTTATTCTGAATTTCAAGCCATCTTCCTATCAAAAGCAGATCAACCACTAAGAAGTGGCCCACAGGCTTGTTTCGTTCCCTAAGTGTGTAATGCTCCTTGACTCCAGTACTCATTACTGTTAAAACTCATTGTATTTTTGTAAATTTCAAGTGACAAGTAGGTTCTGTCTTTAACAGAGTTTTTGGTGTCAGTCATAGAAAAGTGCCAGAGCATGCAAAAGCCACACATTCTTTTAAAATGAAACAGTTCTAAGCATTGTGTGGACTCTTGGCAGGACATGGTTCAATATCCAGGCACATGCCTGTCTTGTACTGTATGTTCTGCAAATGGAGAGGCAACAAAAGAAAGAAAACCATACAAATATACTGCTAAGCATTAAGTTTTGTAAGATACAGCATGACTGCTCTGGAAGAAAATTGTAGAACATGAGTCAAAGAATATATTTAAATTCTTTTCCATAAGAATATGTATCTAATTTGCCTTTTATGAAAGCATGTCTTTAGTGGTGGGGAGTTTTTCATTGGCTAAGGATATTTTGGCATATTTATGGTATATAGATGATTAGAATAATGTTTGCATTCATTTTACACTGAAATTTCAAATAAGTTGAAGATATACAGTTTGCAACATAAAATCATTGCCAGTCAGGATATACTCCCTTTATGAAAACATAATTCAGTATATGAAAATTCAAAGTGACTAACCTATAATCATGGGGGAATTATTCATGTTATGAAGGGATACTTCCTTGACTAAACATTTATCACAGGATATCTTTAAATAAACATTTTCCTTTTTGGACATTTAAAAATACTAGGTTTAAAATTTGTGATATTCAAGGAATATCTAAAGAGCACATCTATTATATAACACATAACACATGAATCTTTTAGTTTTCTTTTTTTCTTTCTTCTTTCTTTTCTTTTTCTTTCTTTTTTTTTTTGAGACAGGATCTTGTTATGTAGTCCAGACTGGCCTTGAACTCACAGCTATTCTGTCTAAGCTTCCTGAATGCTGGGATTAAAGGATTGAGTCAGTATGCTTGGCTAAATATGAATCTTAATAGGTGGTTTGAGAAGTTATTAGTGAACTTGGATTATGATGAAATGATACATCAATACCAGCCAAGAAGACTAATAGCCTTTCAAATGGCTCTCAACTTATGAAAGAATTCATGAACTCTCTTTTCTGCCCACTCATGTGATCACTTTTTAAAATGGTATTCTATTATGGCAATTATTATTTATTCTAGAATAGGTGCCAAAATTTTTCGCAGTCATTTGAAAGCTATCTCTCTAGTCATAAAAATTAATGATCTCTTCTCTCTGTTCCCCAAATGCTTCAGCAAAATTACCTAGTGAATCTTTTTCCACTAACCAGGCTAACTCAACTTCCTCTACTTTTTTTTTTTTATTTTTAATTTTTAGTTCATTTATTTACTGAGTGTGTGTGTGTGTGTGTTTGTGTGTGTGTGTATGGGTTTATGTTCCAGTGAGTGTGTGGAGGAGTTGGTAAATAGGCAAGGGGGAATTCATATTGCTTTTACTCAGAGAATAGATTCATGTCTTCTCTGACTAGGACTCATCGGTTTATCACTTCCTGCATGTTTTTTTTTATAGTATAGTTGTTCTGATCTTTTTTCCATTTTTTGATTATTGCTAGAACATATGTTATTCCTTAAATTTAAAAATATTTTTTGTCTTAAATTTTTTCTTGTTGTTAGCTTTCTTTGTTACCCTACAAAATAATGGGATTCCTTGTGACATATTTGTAAACCTATACCATTTTATTTTGTACAATTCGCCCCTTTGCTGCCTCTTTACTTTGATCCTTGCTGGTCCTTTTTCTTCATTTAGAGGTGTGTGTGTGTGTGTGTGTGTGTATTCTACATATGAGAAAAAGTATGACACTTTGTTTTGATGTACCCCAATTGCTCTTTCCCTATCCTTTAGGCCCCTTTCTCCTGTAACTTTTTGTTTCAATAGAAAATATATTTCAGATATCAACTGTCTCCTTGATAAAGTCTTCCATATCTCTCCTGTTCAGAACTGTGTTTTCTTTCTGTGCTATGCTGCTTAGCTTGTTTTGTGACAACCCTTCTGTAGCCTCATTCTTCAAACACAGTAAGAATTCAACGAACATTAAAGCAATAGGAAAGAGTATTGGAGGGGCATCATATAATTAGTGTTCCCTCCAGTGTTATCTATTTGCACTTGATATTCGCAATGCATAAGATAGTCAGAAAAATTTTCATAAAATACCTTATCCAGCAAAAATGAGCAAACACACCTTGTCAGTTACTTAATCTTAAGTTGTAAATGTAACTTCTGTTCACCAGATGTAATTGTTGTTTCTTAGGCTTACTGCCTCACCCTTTCTCATTATTTCTGAACTCTGACTGCCCAGTTTTACTCAGCTGTTCTGGCTCAAACTTGTCCCAAGCTGGCTGATTCAATATGGCTTCTCTTAGCTTCTGACTAAATTGTTCTGTTTGGTTTCATACTAACTTTGGCAATATGGTCTAAACCTCTGGCTCCTTCTCCTTCTCTGAGTTTTTTCTATTTCACCTGTGTCTAACTTGTTCTCTCTTTGCCATCTGTCTCTATAAAGCCTGGTAAAACTTGCCACACACACACACACACACACACACACACACACACACACACACACACCCAACACCACTTTTCTCTTTTACTGCTCTTTTGTAGCTTCTCTGTCCTGTGCTGTTCTCCTCTGAGTTAGGTATATCCTATCTCTGACTTAGTATGTCAATTCACATCTCTCTGATTCATCATTCCATTGGCCACTCAATTACACATTATTATTTGGGATTAAAGGTGTGTTGTAAAGGTGTGTCTGTATTCGAGCCAGAGGAATTAAATGTTTGTACTTCAGTAGGATCACACAGACCTATGCCTTTGGATGTTATCTCTTGCATGAACAGTCATATTTCTGAATTAAAATTCCTCTACATTAAGTCATGTTTTCCTTTTCCTTAATTTTAAGCTTATATTTATATTGTAACCAAGGGATTACAGAGAAATATAGCTTTCTACTTCTGCTATAGTATTTGAAAATACAAAATGGAAAAAATTGTTTTGTTTGAGCTTGCTTTGTAAGGTTAGATCATCTATAGAATAAAGTTATCTCTCATCTTAGGGGAAAGGTCAAGTAACATGCATTGCCATCATGTCTAAAATGTAGAGAATGTTTTATACCATGGTTCTTTTCAGTTGCTCAACTATCAAGAAAAATCCCCCCAAAGTTGTAAGGTACTTTACCAAGAGAATTGACTCATAATCTTATTGGATTGACAGGCTACAAAATTCAAACATCATCTTTAACATTTTAACCAATATATTATATATTCTGGAGCCAATTTTCCTACTAAATTACTCTTTCAATATGTGTGTGTGTGTGTGTGTGTGTGTGTGTGTGTGTGTGTGTGTACATATATATGTACACACACAGGTCAGGAACATGTCTTGTTAATATTTCATATAGGTGTCCTATATATGATTTTTAATTACTAAGTTATTAGTGGGCATTTAAAATGCACATTTTTAACGAAACGAGGTATATCTTTTCCCTTAATATGCCTCCAGATATAACTGAACTTTTTAGAGGAAGAATTCTACTATTGCTGAGAGAAACATTGAGGAATTTTCTTTCTTTTCTTTTCTTTTTATTTTTTATTGGATATTTTATTTACATTTCAGATGTTATCCCCTTTCCCCATTTCCCCTCCCAACAAAACTCCTATCCCATGCCCCCTTTTCCTTTTTACTTTTATACAAATTTTTTAAAATGCTAATCCAAGGCTTTATAAGTTTGGTAATGCTCAATCAGAAGTGTAACCCAATACCCAACCTAGATATATCAACTATCTTTGACTGGTGGAGACACGTGAACATCTGCCTCTATGTCCCCCCCCACTCTTTCTCTCTCTCTTTCTCATCACCTAGCTTCTCCTCTCCTCCTCTCCTTCTCTTCCTCTCCTAACTCCTTCTCTTTCTCTCTGTACTCCTCTCACCTCAGCTCCTCCTACATATCATCCTTCCTGTTAAAATAAAACTTTTCTCTCAAAATACAACTAGAGAATAATTATGCCAATTTATACCAGTGAGGTACGAGATAGTCCTAATACCCAGTCCATCATTTTGTTGACTAACCAGAATCTCTGTCATCTCTCCTAACTAAAACACTTAGTTCTGAACCTGGATATTTCCTTGGCTTTAGATAGTATAAATCTTTTGCCTTTTACATTGAGGAATTTTCAAAATGAACCAATGACTTCTAAAATGAAATTATTATACCATTAAAATTTCAAATTAGGATTTATATAGAATGAAGTGAATTAGGATTCATCTGAATTGGTATTTAAAAGAATTTTTTTCTGTTTAAGAGAATGTTTTAAGTCTTCAGAACTATTTAACAATTTCACCCAGAAAGATTTATAATGGATATTTATTTGCACCTGAATTACTATGATTCTTACTGTTGAGGCAAATTTTGTGTTGCATATATACTCAAGCCAGCTACAATTTCTTCCTATAAGTCTGATTCCCACTTATTAGTTTGGTAGTTATTGACATATATCTCAATATATTGAAATTATATTCAATATGTTGAAATATGTTCTATTATTGAAATATATTATATATATTGAAATTATATTGTTATGTTATATGTGTTGTGCTTGACTAGCTCTGAGTCCACATTTCAAGAGAAGCCTAAAATGCACATTGTTGTTGTTATTATTATTATTACTATTATTTATGGCAGAAGTCTTTGTTTTTTTAAGTAGTCTGTGTAATTATCTTGCTTTTATGTCAGGTGCCAAAATATTTCAGAAAGGAAGCTTACTACTGCCATGTGTGATTTATTTGGATGTCATTTTGCATTGCATGTGAGACAGCTATTGCTATTTTTTTTTTAATGTCTGTTGCACCCAAAGGAAATATGTATTTTGCTTTCTGCAAGAAAAGAGCAACTGGGTGTCACTGGAAAAACTTCTACCCACTAACATAGAAAAATATTCAATCTGTCCTATTACACTGAAGTGGGAGACTTTTAAAGGGCAGCTCACCCAGTTAAGAAAGATATATTCCTGTCTGTGATCAATAGCATGTGAAGAAAAGCTCCTCTCTGAGCTTTAGCCAGCACAAAATTACCTTGGCAGTTCTTGGACCATGGATACTCTCCAGGTTCCTAAGGTTGAGCAGCCATGGGGAGCCATTCCTGATTTCAAGGGGGAAATGGTTCTCTCTGTGAGATCCATATATATGACTTTTCGCTATGTCCCAGAGCCACAGCACAGTATTAGGGACTGCATCCTGCATATGGACAAAGTGATACGTGAGAGATAAATAGGTTCCAGAAAGCATTAGAGTAGGGTAACTTGACAAATGTTTCTTTATCCCTTTAACTCTTCTGTCCCTTTTCACAAAGACATTATTTCATTTCCTGCTTAATTTGGGGAACTTGGCTGTTTTTCTATGCATGAGCCTGTGCATCTACTTCTCCGTAGTCAGCGATGTCTGCTTTACTCTGACCTGAGTATTATACCATGTCCTGCTATTTGACTGTTTTATGTTCTTTTAGAAATGTAAGGATATAGCAAAATAAAAGGGTAAGAATTGGCTTATTTTATAATGATAAACTGTTACTTTTTAGTTAAAAAGTTCCTATATGAGTTAAGTTGTCTACTTATCAGTTTTCCATTTTCTCTATCTTCCCATTCTCTTTATCTACTGTATTTACTCCTCTATCCTTCATTACTTTCTTCTTCACATTCCCTTTGGTTTTATGTTTATTTGGGTTTTTGTTTTTGCTGTGTGTGTGTGAGTGATGTAAGCAATAGAACTATTCTTATTTAGCTTTATTTTTGAATATACTTGCTACAATGCTTGAGATATTCAGGTCAGAGATTAGTTGCAGTATACATAATTTAATCTGAATTTCTTCTTCTTCTTTTCTTTTTCTGTATGGCACTGCCGACCTTGAAGAACCATGACTGTCTTATTTTCCTAAGCAAGTGGGTTAATAAGTCTTAAAGAATTGTTCTTTAAGATGAGATGATTGGTTACTGATATTCATTTTATAATAACATCAGTGAATTATTGTGAATGCTACCTTTGAGGACAGAAAGGTATTATCTGCCTTCCTCATGGCAAATAATGTGTTGTAATGACGTGGAGCTCTAGGCTGGAAGATAGAACAGCGATGTATGGAGATACTGAGTGTTATGGGCTGTGTGGGACATTTAAAGAACATTGGGCAAAGAAAGGTTCAAACCTAGCTCTGCCACTGACTAGCTGTGACCTTAGCTTAGGAGAGACATTTAACTCAAATGAAATATCCTAAAGTAATGCATGGGCTAGCTTAATAATTCAAGGACATGAAAATTCTCAATCAGAATGGCACACTTCCTTATGGTCAACAGCACACATTCAACAGTCCAGAAAAATTTCTAATTTGCCAGTTTTATACGTTAGGAGGCCTCAGGCAGAACAGTATATTATATTAACTTGTTTTTTAGACTACAAATATGCCTTAATTAAAAAATACCATAAAACAATTATTTAAACCTAAAATGACATTTACTTTTATAAACAAGAAACTGACACAATTTTTTAAAAAGTGGAATCTCATATAGCACATTTAAAAATATTTGATTTATATGCATTTCACAGAATGTATTTGTTGGGAAAAATATGGAACCCACCTGTATTTTCCAAATAAAATAGCTACCTTTTCTGGCGAAGTTGCCCATTTTGAGGCAAAATGAAAATGTTGCTGTGTTAGGAGACAGGAGGATGAACTAGAAGATCTATAACCCATCTTCCCTAAATATATTTCTGTTTCTGTCACTGCTAGAAGATGCTTGGAAGAACTTTAAATTGTCTCTACATCATGATTGAAAGACCCTACTTGACAATTTCACTTGACAATTACAGAAGAGATGTTTCTTTCCTTTCCCATGTGAGACAGTCAATAGTCTCTAGTCAGAAGACTGTTAATATTTGGGGACTTTTTCCATGTTCCTGTCTAAACCAAGGATTAGACAGATGAAATTAATTAGTGTGTTGATTGCTCGGGACTCTTACCCTCTCTCCCTTTTTCTTCTTTTCCTCACCTTTTGAATATATTATTAGTCACTAACAAGGATTCCAAAAGTCAGCAGGGACAAGAGGTGAAATGCAGCATTTTCCAGAAGTAGTTAAAAGTTTTGTGTGGAAGCAAAAGACATAGAGAATAGAAGAAAAGGAATTGTTGAAGTGAGAAAACTTTTAGTACAAAGAGGGGTGTATATTCTTGAGCATAAAGGGAAGACAAGTATCCCTTTATTTTTAAAGGCAATACTTTTATATGACCAATATATACTAGCCTATTAGTCAAAGTAGGTTAGTCACATAAACAATAGAATTGCAATCATGGAAACATCTGAGTGTACAAACCAAGAACTTGCTATTTCTGTCACTTGCTCAGGAGCTGCCATGTTTAATAGGAACAGATCCTTTCTCCAAACTCCTATTGCCCTTGATTTATTTTTTCCTCCAGAATATTTAAAAGGATAGAAATATTTGGAAGATATTTAAAGTGAGATCCTCCATTAATCTCCAATAATCTTCAGTTTTTGCTTGGTTTTCTGCTGTCAGTCATGCACAGACACTCTGTCTTCTTCGAGGCCTGTTTTTTCCAGTAATGAAGGAAAAAATGACTTCCCCTGAGAAGATGCTGCTGTCAATATTTAACCTCAAGGGAAAGAATGTGAATGCATTACTGAGTACTACTCTGTCCCAAGCACTGATTTAGGTAGTTTTCCTAATTTTTCAAGGCACAGATGAGGACAGATTGTAACATTTAACAAACCCTTCCAAAGAGGTAAGGATAACAGAAGGATCCTCAATATAGGGAAACTTCATATTGGATTTCAACAGTAGGTATGGCTTCTTAAACTCTGCATACATCATAAAGATCAACGTTTCTTTCATTACCATCTGGGAGGACTTCAGTCTATCTGTTTGTCCCATGCTACCTGTCAGCTCTAGGTGCACACTTAAAGCTCCCAGCATGGAGCTCTTTCTCCTTTTAAGTTCATTTCTGGTACCAAATGATTTTCATTTAAGAATAATATCCAGTTTCCGTGCTCTGATCATGGAAGTTGTTTCTTTTTCTTTTTTCTAATCATTCAATTGTGTACTCACAGAATCTGACATTAGTTTATTATTCAAGATCTAATATCCTCTTCTTGGTACAAACTTAAATAAGCTTATAAAATTAAAATCATCATCAAGTGGAGACCTATTTCTTCCTGATGACAACCCTTCAGCCTAAAGAGAAGACATCATATTAAACACATCAGATTAAATGTGATAATCTCCAGATCCTGTTGCAAACTATTCCAATAGCACACATCACCACCACCACCACCACCAGCAGCAGCAGCAGCAACAACAACAACAACAAAATAAAGTTACAGCAATGTAAATCATTACCCTCCATTTCTCTCAGAAAGACTCATAGAATGAATTGAAGACATTGTCTCCTTCAACAAGTTACTTTCTCACAGCATTAGAAGAAAATTACTTTGTTGGAGCATAGTAAATGCCTTAATGTTAGGATAGGAGGTAGTTTTACTGGTTTTTTTTGTTTGTTTAGAAATTTATGTAAATGTAACTTTTATTCACCTAATGTAAATGTCATCTCCGAGGCTTACTGCTGAATAAGCTCATCCTTTTTCTCTTTCTGAACTCTGGCAGGCTGTTTCAACCCTGTTCTGGCTCAAGCTCCTCTCCAAGCTGACTAATCCAATGTGGCTTCTCTCTGCTTCTCACTCAATTGCTTGGCTTGGCCTCAAACTAACTCTGGAAGTTTGTTCTAATTTTCTAGCTCCTTTTTATTCTCTGGCTTCATCTCCCTCTGCTGACCAGCACTGAACTGCATGAATTCATGAATGAACTCAACTCTGCTACACTGCACTGACTCCCAACTAACTTAACTGAAGTGTCTCTCTCCCCCTGCACCACTATAGTAGACTCTCCTGCTTGTTGTCCTGAGCGTTGAGAAGATCCTATCTCTGACTAATTCTGTCAAATATTTCTCTGACTTGTCAATTTGTCCAACCCCCAATTAGATCTCACATTCAAATATGGTTACCTCCCTGTACATAGTAACCTTACCTACATTGTTTGGTATTAAAGGTGTGTGCTAAGGCTGTATTCCAGCCAGATCATATTGTAATCCAGGGATGTCTACATTCCATCCAGATAATATCTTTAGATGTGATTCCCTTGCGTGAGCAGCCATGTTTCTGGAATAAAGTTCCTCTAGAAATTTGGATAGTGGTGAATTTTAAAATAATTAAGTTGTCAAAACAAATTTAACCCTTGAAAAACCTGGGGTAGTATGAGCCATTGAAAATGATATAATTCCTTTCCTATTGATACAGAAAATTAAAAATACTTTTGGGATATCTATATCCTGAGATTAACAGTTTTGCATTTAGTGCCCTAAACTAATTTCAAATATGAACATATTATATATTAGCTTAACCTGGAGTCAATACTAGTAGTCAACTTAATTTACTCTTACCAAGTCCCAAATGTCTAGGATATTTTTTCCTTCATTAAAATGCAAGTGCAAATCAAAAAATCATTCTAGGGGCTAGAGAGATTATGCAGCATTTAAAAATGCATAGTAATCTACAAAGGAGAAATGTTTAGTTCATAGCATGTATATCAGTTAATACCTAACCATGCTTAACTCCAGCTCTCAGAAGATTCAACACTTCTTGTCTCTGCAGGTACCTGTGCTGACACATACACACACACACACACACACACACACACACACACACACACACACACACACTCAATAATAAGAGTAGAACTTTAAAAAATATTGAAATACAACATTTTCTTACAAGAATTTTGCTTCTGAGGTTTATATGTCAGTTTATTTCCTTGATTGCAAGCTATTTATCTGTTTTAATACGTTATCTCTTTCCCACTTATTAGGCCATCTTAACAGTATTTTGGTCTCCTTCTTCCATAGACTGTATGGCAAAAACTTCATTGTACTTTTGGCCAATTTTCTACTTCTTCTCTTATAGCTTGTGTATTCTTTCTACGTTGCAAATCTGTTCCTTTCACTATACCTTTTATAGTTACGGCATATAATGCCAGCCCACCTTACATGATTCTAATTAATAAGCCTCCAGAAATTCTCCATGTGATTTGACTTTTTAAGGAACCCAACTAATTGGAAGAGCAATCATAAATCATATGCAGTTACATCATTCAGTACTGAAATGTAAGTGAATCATAAATTGATATATTTAACAATCACATAGTAATAGGGTTGGAAATGAAGAAAAGACTTAATTACACTGGAATTTTCCCTTTCCCTTTCCCCAAATGATCTTCAAAGAAATAAAAGACACAAGGTTCTTTTCTCCATTTTATTTTTCTTTTCATTTTTAAAAAGACCATATTCAAAGGATAACATTGAAAAATTAAGTTCTCTCAACATATACCTGACCTGGTTATTGTTTGAGCTGTATCCTCACAGATTATTAAGTTGAAATTCTAATTTTTAGTCCTTACGATATGACCTTGCTTGAAAATAAGGCCACAGCAGATGCAATTAAATAAGATTAAGTTATATTAGAATAAGGTGTGTCCCTATTCCAATATGGACAATATCATCCTGGAGAGTGGAAATTCAGATACAGACACAAACAGAATGGAGATGCCTTTTGAACATGAAGAAGAAATTGTGGTGATGGTTTTACAAGCCAAATGTCACTGACAAACCACCATAAGCAATGAGACAGACATAGCGTACCTTCTTTCTTAGCCCTCACCAGGAGCCTTTATACTTGTTCCTTAATTTTGTCCTTCTAAGAATACACAATGGCAAGACAACTGACTCCTAACACACAATGGATACCATGTAGTGTAGCAGGAAAGAATTAGTACAGGAAGCCAGTTACAAAGTTATTATGAGCTAGAAAGCAAACAACAGTTTGCAAAGAAGACGTTGCTACAGATAGTGATGCTACCATACCCAGGACTGTTGGACTAGGGAGAATGTATTGTTATCAGAGCCTTAGAGTTTGGAGTGCCTATTGGTGGCTACAAAGAGGATGCACTGTAGGAAATCTGGCATCGCGGAAGTATGTAGAGGAATTTTAATCCAGTAACATGGAATTCAAAGAACTTTGCAATCTGTGTGATCTGGATGAAATAGAGATTCAACTTTAGTACACACCTTTAATCTCTCTGGCTAGAATCCTTTAGTACATACTTTCAACCCGAGACAATGACATCTAATTGATCTGCAGACAAAGTGACAAGTCAGAGAAAGATTTGTCAGAATGAATCAGGGATAGGATCCTCCCAACTCTCAGGAGAAAAGCTATTTAAGAACAACACACTGAGAGAGAATCAGCTCTAGTCAGTCAGTTGGGATTCACTGCAGTACAGTGGAGTTCAGCTTGTTTGTGAACTCAGACAGTTTAGTGCAGGTCAGTACAGGCAGATGAAGCCAGTGAACAAAAAGGAGCCAGAAGATGAAAACAAATTGCTAGGGATAGTTTGAAACCAAGCAGAGCAATTCACCGAGAAGACAAGGAGAGACAGATTGAATCAGTCAGTTTGGAAAGGAGTTTGAGCTAGAACAGCTGAGTTTAACTGGCCAGCTTGAGTTAAGAAAAATAGTAAGGAAGAGCTTATTAAGCAGTAAGTCTCTGCAATGACAATTACATATGGTGAATAAAAGTTACATTTACAGAAGGAGAATGTAGTGAGTGATTGCTGCTGGTGAACAGAGAGAGGCAAACGTGAGTTTTATCCTCCTTACCTGACTTTTTTTCCCCCAGCATGTTACCCTTGATGCTGTCTTCTACTCTCTGGAACTATGTGCTACCAAGCTGACTATGCTGTCTGATAAATTCAGTTTTTAGTAGAAGGGTGATAAATGGATTTTTTTTACCCACAGTAAGTGACTATCATAGTTGGTATGAGATAATTTACAAACATTACAAACACTTTAAATTTTTTAAATGTTGAAATAAAATTTAGTATATAAACTGAGTGTTTGCTATATATTAGGCACAATTTGACTCGTTAATATTTATATATAATATCTTATTTAGAGTACCTGTGTTGCAAGCACTATTGTAGTTATTTAATAGAAAGAGGGAGTAAAATACAGAGTGTTTAAGTATTTTCTTGATAGTTATATTGCTAATGGTGAGTAAGAACAGGACTTAAAAGCTGACTTTGTCTAGCATCAAATCAAAGTCCACACAGACTTTGCTATTACACATTTTATTTTACTGAACTATGTTTCACATTTGGGAGCAACTAGTAGACTCATTACTTAGCAGAAGAAGCAACAACTTACCTACAAAAAAAGCAATAGCCTTTTTAGGATGTGCAAAAATGGGTCAGAAAGTCAAAAGGAAAGTTTGTGTAAAGGAAAGTAGTGGGAAAGAGTTCAGAGAGCAAAGGAATTGAGATGGAGACTCAGCTTGGACAGTCTGTAAACTAATATAGTTTATTGTTGTGGATAGCCCTGGCCTTGTATTTTGATACTTAATTCCCCTTTCCTGTGAAGGACTGCAGAGGAGGTGTGAGTAATTACACAGGTGATTTCTAGTGAACTCTCTTCCTGTTTTAATTTGCAAAATAAAGGCTGGGGCCAGTGATTGGGCAGAGGAAAGGGAAGTAGAGATATAAAGGTTGGTGGGAAGAGAGTGGGGGTTGGGGAGAGGACAATTGGAGGAGGACTGGAGGAAGACAATGGAGGAAGTCAAAGGAGAGGATGACTGGGAAGCAGGAGGTAGAAGAACAGGGTCAGGAAAATCCTCAGGTTATAAGGGTCTCATAGCTGGGGAACAGAGTAGTGTTGAGGTATCTGCCCAATCTAGACTTACAGAATATATTCACAATTACTGACTGAGTTGTGTTTTCATTGACCAGTCCTATTCGGGTTGGAGTTTCAAAATCTCCCACTACGGTTTATTATTTAAAGAAGCTTTAAGTGTATAGACAATAGAATGACTAGAGTTCTCAAATATGCATAACCTCCCTGCTGCCACTCCAGCCCAAAAGAGTGGTTTACTCTTTTTTTTTTTCATCCTGAAATGTCATCACTGTGTGAAATCTATAGGTTACTTTAGGACTTATGGGTGTGGCACATTCAATTTACTTTGGCAAATGTAAAATAAAGTATCTACCACTTAACATGATATCAGATTGTTTTGCTATTAAAAAATTGTTTTTTCTCCCTCAATCCTCCACCATTTGCAAAATATGTCTTGGTTTAGACCAGAAGCCCAGGAACCCTATTTATACCTTTCCTAGGTAAGTCACTCCCTCAACTTTCGCACTTTCTTCAACTCTTCTACCATCTGTAAATCCAGGTTAGTTCCAGACTCTCAGTCCTCAAACCCTCTCTATTTGTCTAGCTCTAGACTCATGACTTGGGAGCTATCTTTTCCTGACCCAATTAAAATATGCTTTTACCAGACCTACCTCTGGTCACACACTTTGCCTGGTTTTCACACCTAGGTCAAATTCTTCTCCTCTTCCCAATACACAACAATGGCCAAACCATCATGTCTTTTTCAAGCATACTCATTCTATTGAAGAATTTTCTAATGAAAGCACCACTGTAGAGACACTAGATTCATAATTTAAGAAAACTAAGACACTTTATCAAAGCATTCACAGAATTTAATGGAGATGTGGATAAGCACTTCACTGAACTCCAAGAACATAATAGTAACTCTCCAATGATGTCTAAGAAAATAAAGAAAAATATTGACTTGAATGAAACAACCAAAATAATCTAGGATTTGAACACTAAATTCAATAAAGAGATAAAATCTGAAAATACAAGCCAAAATAAAGATGGAATTGAAAACTCAGTATCTCAACTAGCAAATTCACAGGAAAGCCTTACAAATAACAAATCAAGCAGAAGTTAGAATATCAGGATTTAAAGATAAACTAGATATAGAATAAATCAGCAAAGAAAGTAAAAAAAAAATAAAATCACAGGATAAGAACAAATAGGAAATGTAAAACAAACAAAATTTCAAATCTTCAAATTTTAGGCATAGAAGAGAGAGAAGAATTTCAGGTCAATGGCAAAAGGTCTTTAACAAATTTATAGAAGAAACTTCCCCAAACCAAAAAAAGACATACCCATACAGATTCAAGATGCACATAGAACCCCAACTAGATGAGACCAATAAAGAAAAACTCACTCTACCATAGATCATAGCCAAAGCACTAAATATATAGAATAAAGAGAAAAATGTTGACAAGCATAAGAGAAAAAACCAAAAGTCACCTATAAGGAAAACTCATCAGAATAACATCTGCTTTCTCGTTGGAAACTATGAAATCCAGAAGACTTTGAAACAATCTACTCCAAATTCTAAAACACTGTCTGCCAACTTAAAAATACCGTATTTAGAAAAATTATCTGCTATAGTTGAAGGAGAAAGAAAATTTTTCCATGATTCAAACATCCTTAAAAATTCATATTCTAGAAAAAATGCTAAACAGAATAAAGAAAGAAATACTTTGAGCTGAAGAATAAGCACAGTCAAAAGAAAACAAATGAAGCATACTTTAATGAAAAAGAAACCACAACTACAAGCACAAGCCATTAACAAAACATTAAAATGCCTGCAACCAACACGAAAATTTCAATAAGAACTCTAACTGTTAAAGTTTTGGAGAGATAAGGGATATAAGGCCCATACCTAAACACTATAAAAGCAACATACAGAAAGCTCATAGCCACCATCAAATCAGATGGAGAGACACTTAACCAATTCCTCTGAAATCAGGAAGAAGACAAGGCTGTCCATTCTATCTCTTCAATATAGTACTTGAAGTCCTAGCTAGAGTAATAAGACAACTAAGGGAGATCAACGGGGTACAAATAGGAAAGGAAGAAATTGAAGTATAGATATTTGCAGATGATATTATAGTATACACAAGTGACCCCCAAAATTTTTTTTAAATGTTTTTTTTTTATTAATAACTTTATTTTAAAAAGGCTAATTACTCATCACTCTCTTGCTCTTTCTAGGGTATAATTTCCCTCCTTGTATTGGAGCTTTCCTGCTAATATCCTTTGTAATGCTGGGTTTGTGGAAAGATTTTGTGTAAATTTGGTTTTGTCATGAAATATCTTGGTTTTTCCATCTATGTTAATTGAGAGTTTTCTGGGTACAGTAGCCTGGGCTGGCATTTGTGTTCTCTTAGGGTCTGCATGACATCTGTCCAGCATCTTCTTGCCTTTATAGTATCTGGTGAGAAGTCTGGTGTAATTCTGATAGGTCTGCCTTTATGTGTTACTTGGCCTTTTCCCTTATTGCATTTAATATTTTTTCTTTGTTTTGTGCATTTGATGTTTTGATTATTATGTGATGGGAGGTATTTCTTTTTTAGTCTATTTTATAGGAATTTTCTGGTCTAGTTTATTTGGTGTTCTGTATGCTTCTTGTATGTTTATACGCATCTCATTTCTTAGGTTAGGGAAGTTTTCTTCCATAATTTTGTTGAAGATATTTATTGGCCCTTTAAGTTGAGAATCTTCACTCTCATCTACACCTATTATCCTTAGGTTTGGTCTTCTCGTTTTGTTCTGGATTTTCTGGATGTTTTGTGTTAAGAACTTTTTGCATTTTGCATTTTCTTTGACTGTTGTGTCAATATTTTCTATGGTATCTTCTGCACCTGAGATTCTCTCTTCTGTCTCTTGTATTCTGTTGGTGATGCTTCTTGCATCTATGACTCCTGATTTCTTTCCTAGGTTTTCTATCTCCAGGGTAGTCTCCCTTTGTGATTTCTTTATTGTTTCTACTTCCATTTTTGTATCCTGTGTGGTTTTGTTCAATTCCTTCACCTGTTTGGTTGTGTTCTCTTGTGATTCTTCAAGGAATTTTTGTGCTTCCTCTTTAAGAGCTGCTACCTGTTTACCTGTGTTCTCCTCAAATTCTTTGAGAGTGTTATTTATGTCCTTGTTAAAGTCCTCTATCATCATCATTAGAAGTGATTTTAAATCTGAATCTTGCTTTCCTGGTGATATGGGGAATTCAGGACTTTCTAATGTGAGAGAACTAGGTTCTAATGATGCCAAATACCCTGGGTTGCTCATGCTTATGTTCTTGTGCTTGCCTTTCACCATCTGGATCTTTTTAGTGCTACCTGTCCTGTCTCTGACTGGAGCCTGTCTTTCCTATTATCTTGGTTGTTTCAGAACTGTGTGGGGTGGTTGTTGCTACTGGGGTTAGACCTGTGGCCCAAGATCTGCTCAGTGCTTGGGTGCAGATAGAAAGAAACCAGTGCTCTGGTCCAGGAATGAATTACTGGGTTCTTGTTGGTCCCAATTACTCCCCGTTTGGGGCAGGTGTTTCTGTCTCCTTACCTAAGATACTGTTCAGGTTAGAGCTCCTGTGAGTCCTGCTTTCTCTGGGTTCTATGAGATTGGATGCAGAGCATCTGCCCGGAATCTGCTCAGTGCTTGGGCATAGACTGGAAAGAGACCCCAAAAATTCTACAAGAGTACTCCTAAAGCTGATAAACACCTTCAGCAAAGTGGCTGGATACAAAATTAAAGAAATCAGTAGCCCTTCTTTATAGAAACAATAAATGGGCTGAAAAAGAAGTTAGAAAAAAAAAACACTTCACAATAGCCACAGATAAAATAAAATATGGTGTAAAGCTAATTAAGCAAGTTGAAGATTTGTATGACAAGAACTTCAAGTTTCTGACGAAAAAAGTTGAGAAGGATAGCAAAAGATGAAAGACCTCCCGTTCTTATGGATGGGTAAGATCAACATAGTAAAATGGCTATCTTACCAAAAGCAAGTATTTTCTGATATCAGCAATCCTCTAGGACTGAAGGTAGAGCTCCTTGGGGTGGCAGCAGGCTTCCAGGGATGCAGGCAGAGTGGTGACCTGGGAAATGAAGTGCAGAGAGGGAAGGGCAGAGCTTGCTAGTGCTGGGTTTGCCCAAAGGGGCCTTCAGGCAGGAAGTTGGGGCAGGGGTCTCACTTGGTAGTTGCTTAAGGCTATAGGCATCTGGGATTGTGGTTAGAACTATGGACAGGTAGATGGTGTGAAGAGTGGACATGGCAGACCTCGTGGCTGCTGGGCTTGCCTGTGAAAAAGCTGGCACGGATTTTCTCTTTCAGTTTGTTTATCTTGTGGATTCTATTGATGAATTTTCATATATTAAACCTCCCCTGTATCTCTGGGTGGAAGCCTACTTGATCACGGTGGATTTTTTTTTAATGTGTTCTTGGATTCGGATTGTGATTTTTTATTTCGTATTTTGTATTTTCAAACAGTGTTGATAAGAAAAATTGGTCTGAGATTCTCTTTTTGTTGAGTCTTTATGTGGTTTATGTATTAGGGTGACTGTAGTCTTATAGAGTGAATTTGGCAATGTTCCTGCTATTTTGTGAAATTGTCGAGTATTGGTATTAGCTTATCTTTGAAAGAATGATAGAATTCTGTGCTAAAACTATCTGGTCTTTTGTTTTGTTTTATTTTGTTTTGGGATTGGAAGGCTTTTAATGACTGCTTCTATTTTCTTAAGGGTTATAGGACTGTTTAGATAGTTTATGTGATCTTGATTTAACTTTGGTATACGGTGTCTGTCTAGAAAATCGTCTATTTTGTTTAGATTTTTCAGTTTTGTAGATTACAGGATTTTGAAGCGCTAATAATGATGTTTTGTTATCTCTGTTTTCATTTCTGATCTTGTTAAATTGGATACTGTCTCTCTGACTTTTAGGTAAGGGTTTGTCTATATTATTGATTTTCTCAAAGAACTAGTTTTTGGTTTTGTTGATTCTTTCTATTGTTCTCTTTGTTCACAATTTATTAAGTTCAGCCCTGAGTTTGATTATTTTCTGCCATTTACTCCTCTTGGGTGTGCTTCCTTTTTTTATTCTAGCGTTTTCAAGTGTGCTCATATATGATCTCCCGAATTTCTTTATGAAGGAACTTAGTGCTATGAACTTTCCTCTTTGCATTGATTTCATTGTGTCCTGTTTGGGTACATTGAATTCATAGAATTCTAGAAAGTCTTTAATTTTCTTTATTTCTTCTATACCCAGTGGTCATCAAGTAGACAGTTTTTTGGTTTCCATAAGTTTGTCCGCTTTCTGTTGTTTCTGCTGTTGATGAGATCAGCTTTAACCAATGACAGTCTGTCATGATATAAGGGATTATTTCAATATTCTGATATCTGTTGATACTTGCCCTGTGAACATCTATGTGGTCCATTTTTGAGAAATTTCTGTGAGATGTTGATAGGAGAGTATATCCTTTTTTGTTTGGGTGAAATATTCTGTAGATATCTACTTGGTCCAGTTGTTTTGTAATGTATGTTTTATTATTTTTATGTTCAGTTTATGTCTGGGTGACCTGTCCATTCATGACAGTGGGTAGTTGAAGTCTCCAACTATTAATGCATGGGGTTTGATGTCTGAGTTTGGCTTTTCTGATTGTGGGTGCCCTTGTATTTGGGGTGTAAATGTTGAGAATTGAGAAGTCCTCTTGGTGGATTTTTTTCTTTTATGAGTAAGTGTTCTTCCTTATCTCTTTTGATTACTTTGGTTGAAAGTCTATTTTATTATATATTAGAATGGCTACTCCAGCTTATTTCTTGGGTCTATTTACTTGGAAAACCTTTTTTCAGCCCTTTTGTCTGAGGTAGTGTCTATCTTTATTTCTGAGGCGTGTTTCTTGTAGGCAGAAGAATGATGAACCCTCAGACTCTTTTAATTCGGAAATTGAGTTCATTGATGATTAGAGATATTCGCGTCCAATGATTATTAATTCTAGTTATTTTGATGTTGATTGTGTGTGTGTGTGTGTGTGTGTGTGTGTGTGTGTGTGTGTGTGTACTTCCTTTCTTGTAGATTTGCTGATGTGGAGTTATTTCTTGTGTTTTCTCAGGTATGGTTAACTTCCTTGGATTGGAGTTTTTCTTCTAGTATCTTCTGTTGGGCTGAATTTGTGGGCAAATATTATTTAAATTAGTTTTATTCTTGGAATATCTTGTTTTCTCTATCGATGGTAATTGTAAGTTTTACTAGGTATAGCAATCTGGGCTGTCATTTGTGGTTTTATAAAGACTACACGTCATGTTCCCAGGCCCTTCTGGCTTTTAGAGTCTCTGTTGAAAAGTTAGGCAAAATTATGATATGTCTGCCTTTATGTCTTACTTGGCCTTTTTCCTTTGCAGCTTTTAATATTGTTTCTTTGTTTTGTACATTTAGTGTTTTGATTATTATGTGGCAAAAGGATTATCTTTTTGATTTAATGTACTTACTATCTGTAAGCTTCTTGTATATTGATAAATAACTTTCTTTTTTTAGGTTTGGGAAATTTTCATTTGTAATTTTGTTGAAAATATTTCCTGGACCTTGGAACTGAGAATCTTCTACTTCTTCTATTTCTATTATTCTTAGATTTGGTATTTTCATAGTGTTCCACATTTACTGGGTGTTTTGTGTTAGGAACCCTTAGATTTACTATTTTCTTTGACTGACTTACAAATCTGTCAGTTTCCTCTATTGTATCTTCTATGCCTAATATTCTATCTTCTTTTTCTTATATTCTGTGTATGATGCTTGCTTCTGCATTTTCTGTTCTCTTTCCTAGGTTTTTTTTTTTTTATCTCTAGAATTCCCTCAGTTTGTTCTTCTTTTTTTTAAATTTCTATTTTCAAGTCTTAAAATTTCCTTCAGTTCTTTGATTATAGTTTCCTGTATTTCCTTAAGCAATATATTTATTTCCCTTTTAAAGGCCTCTATCATCTTTATGAGATTGAAATTAAGGTCATCTTCTTGATTTTTGGCTGAGTTATGATATCCAGGGCTTGCTGTAGTAGAACAGCTGGAAAGTAAGAAGTCAAAGTATTGCTAGTCATAGTTGATGTGATAGTATACATATGTGACTTCCAAAATTCTACCAGATCACTCCTACAGCCAATAAACATGTTCAAGAAAGTTGAGCAAGAGAAACAATCTTCTCCAGTAGACTCCCCATAACTTCCTCCATCCAGGTCTCCAGCTAGAACTAGAGATTATCCCAACAATTTCCATTCTCACTTCCAGCTTCCTTTCTCCCACACCTTACATCATTCCACCATTGCTGGAGGGAGAACAAACTTATATAACCACTTTGGTTAGTCCCCATGCCATATATACACAAAGATGGACTCAGAGGGCTGTATCTATATATTTGTCTTATACGTTTGTGTGTGTGTGTGTGTGTGTGTGTGTGTGTGTGTGTGTGTGTGTGAGTGTGTAGCAACAATAAAAAAATAGCTATCAACTTTGGAATGGGAGTGTCAGGACATGGGTATTAGCAAGGGCAGCTAGAAAATGCTGGACAGAAGGGACAGCAGAAAGGGATATAATTCAATTTTATTTTAAAAATCTTTAAGAAATCTCTTCTTTCTCATATCCTCTACCTTTTTAAATAAATTGTATTTATTGCCTTCATGGTTTTTCTTTCCCAAGATGCCAATAACAAGAAATATTCAGAATATGGTCATTATAAGATGACTTCTTTAATTTAATAATGTACATTTGTGTTCTCTCCATGTTTTTCATGTCTTAAAAATCATTTCCCTTTACCACTGAATAGTATTTCATTGCTTGTATGTATCACTGTTCTTTCTCTGACTCTTGGACATCTTGGTTACTTCCATGTTTTGGCAAGTAAGAGAGAGGTTTCTAGAAACATATGCAAAGGTTTCTGTGTGGGCTTGTTACTCCTTTGGGCATTAATAAACTGAAACATTGTTAGATTTTATGCTAAGAATATGGAGATTTGTAACAAATTGTCAAAATTGTTTTTTAAAGTGACGATGTTCATTTTCTTTTCATAGGTGAAGAAAGTTGGTTTCTTTTGGCCTTTTCTCCTAAGTGTTTAACTTAGGTTTGTGAAGGGTAGGCTGTTCTAAGGGAGCGAAGATGGTGTCTGTCATGAGTTGCATTCTCTGAATGCCATGTGATGTTTTGCATCTTTGCATATGCTTATTTTCTCTGGATCTGTCTTCTTTGTACTAGTGCCTGTTTACTCATTTTAAAATGGATTTTTTTGGGGGGGGGTTGTGGTTATAATTTTTCTTGCATTTTGAAAAACTTTTTTTTTAAAGTAAAGATGTATTTTCTCTTGGTCTTTGGTATGTTTTCATAGTCTCTTGGCATTTTCTTTAATAGAACAAAACATTTGAATTTTAAGTGAATTACAGAGGAGTTTTAGCTGTATCCTCCTACCCGCCCCCTAGGAAGAGAGACCCTTAACTGAAGAATTTTGTTCTTCAGAATAATCCATGGGCAAGTTTAGTGGATTTGGTCATTATTAATGATTTAATAATATTGGCATGTGCAACTCAGTATGTGCAGTACTTTTTCTGGGCAGGTGGTCCTGGATTGTAGAAGAAAGTAGGGTGAAGAAGCCGTGAGAAGCGAGTCCATACACACTGTTTATTTGTGGTCTTTGCTTCAGTTCCTGCTCTCAGCTTCATGTCCTGAGTTCCTGTACTAACTTTCCTGTATGGTAGGCTGTAATATATAGTGTAAGTCAAATAAATCCTTTTCTCTCCTAAGGTTTTGTTTTTGTTTTTGTTTTGTTTTGGTCAGTGTTTTTTGATGCACTGAAAAACTTAACATGAACAAGAAATTTTAATTTGTTTTGTTATCTTTTTTTTTTTTTTTTTAAATATAGGCAATTGAACATGGTTTTAGACATGGTAAGCAAATACGCTAAATGAAGTTACATGCCAGGTCTCATGATGTTTTGAGTCTAGCTGCTGGCTCCTTTTTTTCTCTTCTTCTTCCCTTCCTCTCCTGCCTCTCTTCTTACTAATCTTCATCCTTCTCTCCTCCCCTTTTCTTTCTCCTCCTCTTTTTCCTTATCTTCTTTTTCTAGGCTGCATCCTCCTACTGTCATTTTTACAAGTTGCTTTAGCATTGTTAAAACACTCTTTTTGCTCTATTGTATTGACTTTGATTTTTTTTTTATAAATGATCAATTGGTTATATGATTTTATGATTGCACATGTGCATGCACCTGCATACACACTCACATGTCATTTGGGAGGGAGTATACTTTTACTGTTCTATTTCTGCAATCTTTTCTAGTGTGATATTCTCTTGGTTAGCTTTGTAGTAAATCTTAAAATTGAATAGTGTCAATTTTCTGTTTTCTCTGTAACTATTGAGTTGGCTGTTCTGAATTTTGGCCTCTCTGTAAATTTTAGAATCAGGTTAATCAATGTCCACAAAAGTAACTTGTGACTGCATCACATCTGTAGATCATGCTGCATGAACTTGACATCTTAACAATAGTGAGGTTACTAACCTTGCACCCTGTCACCTTGCTACAGTGATATTGCTATAATTGCTTATTAAGCCTAGAAATTTCCTTGTCATTTCTCTAAAGAGCAGAACATGTCTTCTGTGAACAAAGCTTGATTTCCCTTTTATAATTGTTATAGCTTTTGTTTCTTCTTCCAGTCTTGTTTTCACTAAAATTTATAGGAAAACATTGAAAATAGCCAGTAGAGGGGATATCCTCAATTTGTTTATAGGACTTTACTTTATCACTACTAAGTGCTATTTTTGGCAATGCATTTAAACAAAGAAACAAACAAGTCATTTCAGACAAGTATACTGACCACTCTGCCTCAGCTCCCTATGAGACCTACCTGCCCTCCCATTAGTCTCACAACTCTCCCTCTCACTTAAACATCTATACAGTTTCTTTTGTGACCTCTTGTGATTTACCCAGGGCTATTTTCAGGGTATTAGTTAGAGCCTAGTGGGCTCAGTATGCAGTATACTACTAAAGTCAATAGTGATTTCGTTTTTTCTCAGAAAGTATCAGTTGGCTACAAACTTTTGAAGATGTTTTTCATAGACTTTGAAAAAAAATTTGAGTTTGAAAAATTTTTTGATCATGAATACATGCTGTTTTGTCAAGCATTTTTCTATATTTATTGATATGACCAAGTGATATTTTAGCCTGTTTAAAAATTATGTTAATTGATCCATTGGAATGTTACACATTTTTGCATACCTAGGATAAAACACACTGCACTGGGGATCCAACTTTTTTATGGATTTAGCTTGATTTATCAACTTTTCCTTTTTGAAAACTACTTTTTCTCATTTAGTTTTTAGGGTAAGGATAACTTCTAACACTGAGTTAGGAGTCTCTTTGCTCATGTTTTCTAGTAGATATTAAAGAAAACTGGTATTTTTCTTGTGTATCCATTAACTTTTGATTTTTGTTGATTCTGTTTGTTGATTTCAATTCCTCTATAATGTAAACCATCTACTTTTGCATTTTTAAATTTTCCCCCCATCAAATTCTTTAACACATTAAGCATACAGTTTACTTTTCTGAAAATTTAACACCCCTTTCTTATCTTACTGTTGTTCTGATTCTTGATCCATTTTATTGAAACTGTGTTTTGCTTTTACTATGCCATGCCACTTCCTTTAGAAAGGTGCATATGATGTACTTGGTTAAAAGTGCCCTGGAATTATGTCTTCAGTGATTCATTGGTACTGGGTTCCTGTCTTTGGTGATTATGTGCCACAGACAGTGAGCAAAACTAGTGTTTCTCATTTTTCTTTTTCCTCTTGTTGTGGAACAAGGTGACTTCTAGCAGCTAGAGCTGTTTTTGCCTCCTAGGTTAAGTTTTACCATAAAGGATAAGGATAGACCTTCACTTCCACTTATCCAAGATATTTTCTTTTATTCTGGTGCTCTTATTTAGCCTCTGAAACAAACTAGTAATTATTTTCTTTCACTGACTACTTTTTACCACTTCTGTCTTTTTCCTTCCCATTCTCATGTTTACTTGTCTTAACAACTGTCAAAACAAAACAAACAAGCAAAGCAACACAACAGCAATAACAATAACAACAACAAAACCAGAAACCCCTGATATCTTTTTATTTTTTCCTTGTACGTAGAGAGCACGGTCACATAAGAAAGCGATCACTCTCTGATATACCTTTCATCAACTTGATAGTCAAGTCAAGTAGACAGATCAAAACCAGCTTATAGATAAAACACTGGCAAAGGGTGAATAACAATGATGGGTTTGGAATAAGCTATAAAAAGTTTTCCCCTTGGTTACATATGCTAGAAATATTTTCATATTTAATTTTACTATAAAGTTGTTCTTTCAGATAGTATTGCACTGTTTTAACAAGCTGAGACTAATCTTGAATGTAACCCATCACCAAGTATCCTGGTGGAGTGTGATTGGCCCCCTGAATCTAACATTGAGTTTTTTTTATCAGCAATAACCTTTAAAATTTTTTTTTTGTTCATAAATTCTCTCCTGTGGTCTTACTCTGAATCTATTCCATCAAGTTCTTAATTTTTAGCATAATAAATCAAGCATACTGATTTCTCAATGGAAAGACCCAACATTTTGTATTGCTTCTTTTTCTCTCCCCTTTTCAACATCATTGTGATGTCTAGTGCTGTGTACATATTTCAGCCACATCATCATTTTTATTTTATCTAGAAATCTTGGGTTTCACCAAACAATGTGTACTATATGTGTTTGGATTTTCAACCAACGGAAGGCACATTCTGGGTTTTCAATTTTGCAGGTTAACTTTAACCCTCAGAGCCCCAACAGCAGTTAATATCCTTGTTTTTCTAAGGTAAGGAAAAATCATTTTCCCCCCACAGTTCTCTTTTGATTGCTTAGCAGCCATTTGAGTGTCTCAGTATTCAGGATATGGTACGTCTAACTTCAAATACTTTTTCTCTTCATGGTTTATTTTCATCTGTAGCAGGAACAATACAGACTAACTATGGGCAGAGGGCTTTCGAAGCTCCATGCTGCCAGTCAAAGGTCACTACAGAATCACCTTTGGTACCATGAATGTTATTTCATTTTTCCTATTTTTTTTCTGTCTCCCAAGATGTCTTTCTTCTCTTAGAAGTTAAATTTTTCAGTGTGATTGTTATATTTAAGCATCATTGATTAATTTTATGATCAATTTACTTTCCAAATTTGTTTCAATAGTCCTGTTTAGTAGGTGTATGTTTACTCATCTAAGAGGAAACAAGAAAAATAGATCTTCCCAGAATCACATGGCTGCAACTGACAGGGTTAGCAATGGAACTCGGAAAGCCTTAATTTCACATTTAGAATGCATATTACAATTTTTCCTATTAAAAATAAAACCTAAAACATATGTACATTATAATCAGCTATGCAAATTCTTGAATAACCTTAGGATGATTTTAAGAGAATCATATTTGTGAAATTAAAGTTTTAGGTGAATATCAATTTTGCATAAATTATAGAAATGCGGACTCACCTCAAACTACATACAATGTAAGTATTTTTTCCAACTTTTAGTACTTTAAAGCTTGGAAGTATAAAATATTTTCTTTAATTTTTGTGACTCACATAGCATACCCCAGTATTAAAAAGAATAAATTTAGAAGCAGAAAGAGACACAATTAAAAACATTTTCTCAAATGCCATACTGTACTTAGGAAAACATCTTGCATTTGAGGAAATATTTCCCTGCTGTGTGTCTGGCCTTTGCTTTTGCCAGGTGCCCCCAGGAGTATTACTGGCCCTGGACCAAGTTATGTGATTAGGCTTTCTGTACTCTATCCTTTAAAATGTAAGACAGAAGAAATTTCAAGAGGCCACATTCACAATTGTGCACTAACGTGACATTTTCAGTATCATCACTTTTCATAGTAACTTCTACTGGTACCTTCCCATACAATGGAAATTCTGTACCCAAGTAACTGGACCCAAGTAACAATCAGGTTTGCCTATGTTGTCCATGGCTGTTTTAGTAATCAGCCTGTTTTTCTATGTGTGGAATCAAATGTAAAATAGTTGTAATATGAATAGATGGGAAACTGTCTCTGGGCCTGTGCCTGTGACTTTTGTAGCATTCCAGACAGTTATTCTTTACTGTGGGAAGGTTACTAAAGACTTTGACAATCAATATGTGTGACATAGTTGATCTTCAAGTAATAAAAATAAGCAAGGATTTTCAGAATATAAAAACCAGAGATCAGTGAGTAATTCTCGCTAAAGTGAATTGAAGTGGATGAGAAAAAAATTTTTTTTTTATTAGATATTTTATTTACATTTCAGATGACATCCCCTTTCCCCATTTCCCCTCCCTAGAAAACCCCTATCCCATGCACTGATATGAAGGTGTGTGTCTAATCTTATTGCTTCTTATTATGGGCCACAGCTCCATAGAAAGATAGTTTCCCCTTCTCCACTAGGTATCAATTGCAAGTAGTTCCTTACCTAGAGGTAGGTCTTCATAACCTTCATAACCTTCCACCATCAGTGATGGATTGATCTCCTATAGGTCATGTAAGCAAAGTTACAGTGGGTTTATGAGTGCATGGTCATGCTATATGCAAAAGATAGTGTTTTTTTTCCAGCACTAGTTTACATCCTCTGCTACATTAATTCTTTCTGTTTCCTGTCCCATGATGTTCTCTTAGCTTTGAGAGTAGAGAGCTTGATATTCTCTGTCCCAGTTAGGGTTGATCACTAAGAAGTCACTGATCCTTATCACAATGGCCAGCAATGAGACTCTGCATAACTGTTGCTCACTGGGGGCTGCACAGGGGGAGGTTATGTTTTTCTTATCAATATTGACAGCAGCAGCAATAATTTGCTGGTATGAATGAATGTAAATTCTTAGAAAGCAGTTTGATACAATCTTAATTTAACAAAACAACAGAAGTGGGACCTATGACTTGTCCAGCCATGGAGTTATGATCAGGTTACAGTACTGGACATGAATTTCCTCCAATGAAGTAGACCTCAAATTCAAACATAAGGCTGATGGTTATTTTCATAACAGTTACATCACTATTTCACCAGTCACTACATCTACACTGGTAGCCAATATTATGCAGAGTCCACTGCTGCATAAGATCACTGTGACTCTCTTCTCCTAGTGGTCTTCTACCACGGTCCAGTGGTAGCTAGTCAGGAGAGAAGTTTTTAGGATAATTTCAACTTGTTTTCTCTATATTCAACAACAAAAGTTAGTTATATCTTCAGCAGTAGGATTTTGCCATCCAGGTAAGGTGGGTGAATAAGTTCAGTGGTAATAGTCTGTGTTATAGGGGGCCTCTGGGACCTCTCTGACCAACAACTTGTGAGGAGTTACCCTATACCTGGCACTGAGATTTTCATTTAATAACCCATGTCTTCTGAGAGCAACATCATGTATCAATATAATTTCCTTAGTTCAACCTTTTTTTTATTAAAAAAAGATATATTTTAAAATTATTTCATAGAGTAATGGGTTCCCATAAAGATTCTTCATAAATCCTTAGTTTTGTTTGATTGACACATTCTTACCTCACTTACTACCCATCTACCTGCTCTACTCTCTGCTTAAATCTTAAACCACAGCTTTCCCTCTCCTCTTCTTTCATATCATACAGATATCAGCCTTAATCCCTAAACCTATTCATCAAAAATGCTGAAATCTGCACAGCTAAAAATATCCCATTCAAGGCGAGCAAAATGAGTCAACAGATAAAGGCATTTGATTTCAACCCAAATAACATGAGTTCAATCCTATATCCCATGTGGCAGAAGGAGAGAACCAACTCCCTTGAGCCATCTTCTGACCTCCATGCAAGGGCTCTGTCATGCATATGCATATTCACCAACTGACACAAGAATTAAAAAAAGCTCATTCATATTTCTCATTATGTGTTTTTGGGTTTGCTGCATATTTAGATTGGGTGAGTTAGTTCTTTTTGTACCAAGTTCCTTTGCACAGACTCAAAGAAGCAAAGCAAGAATTCTCCCAAATGTCACATTATGGAAAGGGTTTGTGGTGACTTTTGGGAAAGGCACCTTTGATTATTTGTTACAACACACAAATGCTTTGGGGTTTTTTAGTGGGTAATTTAAGCGGATTCACAAATTGTTTTCAGGTTTATTTATTTATTTATTTATTTATTTATTTATTTATTTATTTATTTATTTATGTGAATGATTCACAATCCTATTTAAGATACAGGAGGAAACATGTCTTTGTGAAAAAAAGCAGCACTAGAAGATATTTTTGTATTCAGGAAGTAGATCTAACCCCTCTGGGAATCGGCATGCCTGCATTCAATCCTTTCCTTAATCCCTTATGCATTAGATGTAGGAGGTTAGACCAAGAGATTGAGTAGAGGGTTATAGGTTCTAAGACACAGAAGGCACCAAGTTAAGACCCAGGAAATTTCATCTGTGCTTTTGTTAGTTTAATACATTTCACAAGGTTAGAGAAATATGTTCTGTTAGACAGCCATCCATGTCAGCAGTAAGGAGGTAGAAGGGTTTAGGGAAATTTCCCAATAACTCCTGGCTTACTGCTTAATGAAGAGAACATTCCCTTGGGACTTTAGATGATTATATGGAATGGAGCACATGAATGATGTATTTCTTTTAAAAAATGTTTTATATGTAGGAAATTCCGTCATGAGTGCATATGCAGGGTATAACTTCAATATTCTTTAATACATACCAAATGTACTTATATTTTGGGCATAAGTATATGTGAAAATTTAGAAATATGAAGTTTGAAGCTTGAACAATTATTTGATTTATTAGCATGCCTATAAGACGACTGAATGAATAGAGTGTTTCTCTGACTTCTTTGTCTTCCTTGTCTTTTTTTTTTAGAAGTTCTTATGGTACACAGAAAGGGAAAGTACTGCATTTAAAAATGCTAGTATAAATGATGCTGAAAGTAGGTTATCCAAAAAGACTTGATTTCTACTGAGATTGAACAAGATGGTGAAATTTAAAGGTAGGGGAGAAATGAATATAACAAACAAGAAATTAGTTGGGCAAGGTGGTGGTTCATGTTGTTCGTCTCAAACCCATATCAGAGCCCTACATAACTGATTTCTTGTGATCAGTCTGGGGTATGATTCAACGATTTAGAATTTAGGTTAGGTTAGGTTAGGTTAGGTTAGGTTAGGTTAGGTTAGGTAAGGTTAGGTTAGGCTAGGTTGGGGGTGTGGTCTCAGTGGCTTAGGAAAACAACATTGGATTAGAAGCCAAGCATACTGCAGTCACAGTTCATATTGCAGTCACAGTTCATCTACTGAAAACTTGGCTCTAGTACAATTAACATATTTAAACCCCAGTTTCCTCATCTGAAAAAATAAGACCTGTGGTGTATCTGTACTAACCACGTTTGTGAGGCTCCAATGTCACACAATGCTGTTGACAGCCTAGTGTGGTGATATGCTTTTATTCCCTGTACTCTCAAAGCAGAGTTACACGGATCTAACAGTCTGAGGCCAGACTGGTCTATACACTTTGTTCCAGTTCAATAAGGGTTACCCAGTGAGACCATGTCTCAAAAAAGGCTGTAGAAACTTGCAGTACTACTTTTTATTGAAGGAATGTAGGGGATTTACATTTTATAAAGTAGGACATGTCATCCCTGTGTTGGCAGGTCCTCATAGTCTCACAATAAAGGTGTGTTTTCAGAAGGAATGCAATCCTGCATATGTGGTTTATAGAAAACATGAAAATATGACAATAAAATACAGTTGGATCTTGCCAGAGGAAGGTTCTTGATAGATTGCATTAGAATTGTCATAGAATATGTCTGATATGTAAGTAAGAATATTTCAGAAGTCAGAATTAATATAGAAGTGTTTTGATATAGTAAATTATAACTTATAATTTATATTGGAGGGTTTTAGCCAGAAAATCCTCTAGTTAATATCAATAAAGAGATGCTCATTTTTGGGCTATGGATATCTCTCTCTCTGTCTCTCACTCTCTCTTCCCCCTTCTGTGTGCATACATAAGGTATACATAATATTTTTCAGAACATTTCAAAAGAATAAACTTTAAAAATGCATTCATTGTATGTAACTTTACTTTTTGAAGACTATTTCAAAAATGGTTCTTAAATGCTTTAACCCCCCTTTTAGCTCACCACTCACCATAAGTAGTGGAAAAAGAAAGGGGAAGTGGAAAAGTGGAGAAGTGGACCTCTTCAGAAATGGTTCTTTGGAGCAAATCCCATCTGTTTTTTTCAGTAAACTAGCAGTTGAGTTCACAGATCAGCAATGGCAGCTCAGTCCACTCATAAACAGTTCAATCAACAGTCCAATTCAGTAGTGTCAGGATAGTAACAGCGGTGGTGGTACAACCTAGCAGGAATGCCCAGGTCTCAGCCAAATTGGCCCAAGTCAGCAGGAGGGACCAAGGGAGATGCCAGGAGAAGTTCTCTCAGGTGTGGCTCTCTCAATGAAGTGCAAATCATCAAACATGGGAGATCGAGAAACATTGCACAGCAAGCTCTACAAGCAAGCCCCTCTCGGTTCGTTGAGTTCTATTTATTCTTCCTTCAAACATCATGTGTCCTCCACAGGTCTTGCCTCAGCTCATGTCTTGCCTCAGGCCATGAGTCTAACTTTATAATGCCTCTCATGAGTTTGTCTCAGCAGACATCACTCTGCCAATCAAAGTGGCAAGAAGCTACAGCACACCACCAGCTTTTGGTGCTTCACTCTCTATGGAGTCCCCAATGAAGCTCAGCTACACCATGTAAGGTAGACCAATATGTGTGTGTCCTTAGTGAAGAATCCTTCACCCTTCATGTGTTTGCCTTAGCCTTCGACCTGTGTCAGCTTCACTGAAATGTTTCCTCACATGTTTGCCTCGATAAAACACATCCAACACAACTGACTATCCAAAGAACCCTGAAGTTTCAGCTTCAACTGTGTTTACTTTTATAATAATAAATAAATATGCCATAAACATAGAAACCTGTATAGTGTGATTTATAAAGTTTTAAATACATTAAACTTAAACCAACCATTGTAACCTCAAGCAACAATAAGCCAGAAGCAACTGGAGAGGTTGGAAGGATATGGATATGTGTAGGAAGACCTAGGTACAACTTTTGCATGTTCTTTGGTTGGTGATTCATTCTCTGAGATCCCAAAGTGTCCAGGTTCATTGTCTCTGTTGGTCTTCCTGTGGAGTTCCTATCCCTCTTGAGGCCACAATCCTTCCTTGTGTTCTTTCATTAGAGTCCCCAAGCTCTATCCACTGTTTGGCTGTGGGTGTCTGTATCTGTCCAAGTCAGTTGCCGGGTAGACTCTCTCAAAGGATAGCCATGCTAGATTCCTGTCTGCAAGCATAATAGAATGTCATCAATAGTGTCAGGGATTGGTGTTTGTCCATGGGATGGATCTCAAGCTGGGCCAGTTACTGGTTGGTCATTCCCTCAGTCTCTGCTCTATCTCCCCTATCTATTTCTTGTAGACAAGATGAGTTTTAGGTTGAAAATTTTGTGGGTGTGTTGGGGTTTCTATCACTCCATTGGGGCTCCTGTTTGGCTATACGAGGTGGTCTCTTCAGGTTCTATATCCCCAGTTCTGTGAGGAACAGCTAAAGTCAAATTCCCCCCATTGATTCTTGGACATTTCCTTTATTCCAGGTTTCTGTATCTGAAGATGAACCTACCTTCCCACCTCAGTCAGCTGTAGATTTCCATTCATTCTCTTGGCCATCTGGCCACCTCTCCTGTCCCTTCCTCCCACACCTGATCCTGAACCCCATATTTTGATGCGATTCCTTCTTCTATCCAGTTCATTCCCTCCATCTGCCTCTTATGTGTAGCAAAATACCCCCCCCCACACACACTTTACAATAAACTCGGTAATTTGGGAGGAGCTAAGGTGGGATGAGCATAGGAGAGAAAGAGTAGATGGAAGAAGAGGTGCTAGAAGGGGAGAGAGGTGTAGGAGCCATGGAGAACCACACAGGAGTCCAGAACTGTCCTCGGTAATGATTTATATCATAAGGTTAGATATTGGGAAACAACTTTAATTCTGTGGCCAAATTGTTAATTGAGCATTTCTAAACATATAAAGCCTTTGGATAATAATTAAGCTTTAGTGTCTCATTTCTACTGGGTACCGTGTGGATGGTGGGTATTGTTTGGGGTTTAGCCAAGTATTGTGGAGACAGGGTGGTAGATTGGTAGAAGATATTCCATGATAGTGTCTCATGGGTGCCAAGGCTGGTGCTTCTGGCTAGCCTGAGCCCCCAGCAGAACACTTGGAAGAACACTCCGCTGCTTGTGGCCTCAGGCCTTGCCTAGTCAGGATCATGGCAGTCCCATAACAACAAGCCAGTTTTGGTGCCGCTGTTATAAATTTTAACTGCAACACCTATGACTATTTTTTTTCATTTTTATTTTTTATTGGATATTATGTTTACATTTCAGATTTTATCCCCTCACCCCATTCCCCCCACCATCCAGAAAACCCTTATCCCATCCCTTCTCCTCTTGCTTCTATGAGGGTGTGCCCCCACCTACACCCACTCCCCCTCCCCACTCTCAAATTACCCCCCACTGGGTGTTGTTCAGCCTTCATGGGACCAGGGATCTCCTCTCCCACCCATGCCTGACAAGGTCATCCTCCTCTAAGCATACAGCTGAAGTCATGGGTGCCTCCCTTTGTGCTCCCAGGTTGGTGGTTTAGACCCTGGGGAGCTCTGGTTGATTGGCACTGTTGCTCTCCTCTTGGGGCCACCAACCCTTTCAGCTCCTTCAGTCCTCTAACTTCTCCATTGGGAACACTTGATCAGATCAATGGGTAGCTGCGAGCATCTGCCTCTGGATATGTCAGGCTCTGGCAGACCTCCAAGGAGGCAGCTATATCAGGCTCCTGTCCGCATGCACTTCCTGACATCCATATATGTGTCTATCTTTGGTGACTGCACATGGGATGGATACCAAGGTAGAGTGGTCTCCAGACGGCCCCTCCTTGACTTTCTGTCCCTCACTTTGTAGTCATATTTACTCCTGGATCGGCACTTATGACTATTTTATTCCCCCTTTTAAGTGCCCTATAGTATGGGTATCTTGTATTTTATGTCTAATAGCCACTTATAAGTGAGTAGATACCATGCATGCGCTTTTGGGACTGGGTTACTTCACTCAAGACGATATTCTCAAGTTCCATCCGTTTGCCTTCAAAATTCATGATGTCTTTATTTTTAATAGTTGGATATTTTTCTACTGTGTAGATGCAACACATTTTCTTTATCCATTCTTCAATTGAGGGACAATCAGGTTGTTTCCAGTTTCTGGTAATTATGAATAAAGTTGCTATGAACATGTTGAACAATTGTCCTTATAGGATGGTGGAGCATGTTTTGGTTATATGCCCAGGAGTAGTATAGTTAGGTCTTGAGGTTTAAATTTAGTTTTGTCTTGAAATATTTTGTTATCTCTATCTACAATGATTGAGAGTTTTGCTGGATATTGTAGTATAGGTTGGCTGGATATAGTTTTATAGAGGCTTCCAGACATCTATCTGTTCAAGCTTTTTAAGCTTTGACAGTCTGTATTGAGAAGTCAAGTGTAATTCTGATAGATCTGCCTTTGTATATTATCTGCCCTTTTTCCCTTGCTGTTTTTAATATTGTTATTGTTGATTTTGTTGTTGTCTTTCTCTTGATTTTGTGCCCTAATTATTATGCAGTGGGAGGATTTTTTTATGGTCCAATTTAATTGGTACTTTATAAGCTTATTGTATGTTTATAGGCATCTCTTTCTTTAGGTTGAGAAATTTTTCTTCTATGATTTTGTCTAAAATATTTTCTTGACCTAGGAGCTGGGACTTTTCAGATTCTTTTATTCCTATTAATTTTAGTTTAGGCCTTTTCATGGTATCCCAGATTGCCTGGATGACTTGTGTCATAATTCTTTTAGATTTAGCATTTTTTTTGACTGATGAATCAATTTCTTCTATTTTATCTTCTATACCTGAGATTCTCTCTTCCATCTTCTGTATTCTGCTGGTGTTTCTGTTCTCTTTTCTAAATTTTCGATCTCTAGGATTCCCTTAGTTTGTGATTTCTTTATTTCTTCTATTTTCACCTTCAGGTCTTGTGTAGTTTTATTTATTTCCTTCACCTCTTTAGTTGTATTTTCCTGTAAAATTTTAAGGGATTTATTTTTCTTCTCTTTAAAGTCCTTTATCATCTTTATAAGATTGGATTTAGGGTCATTGCTTGTCTTTTAGTTGTGTTGATCTATTTCTAGGTTTATGAGAAACAATATCTGGGACTTGCTGTAGTAGGATAGCAGTGCTCTGAAGGTGTCATATTGCCCTGGCTTTTCTTGATGTGTTCTTTTGAGAGCCTTTAGCCATCTTGATGGCTTTAGTTCCTGGATGTTCCTTTTGTAGTATGTGTTGGGAGAGGGGTTTCCCCGCAATGGTCCTGGTATGGCAGACCTCTGATGGATATCCTTGGGCTGTATAGTACTTGATCTGCAAGTCTGTATTGTTTAAGATTTACAAGTCTGTATGGATCAGAGCAGAGAAGTGAGGGGGAAATGGAGGTACCCCTGGGATAGCAGGCTGCTCAGGGTAACTTGTCATGCCCAGAGGCCTCAGCAAGCAGGAAAGATCATGTATGCCTCTTATAGCAGTAGATTTTCCTATGGATCTCTCAAAGGCTTAAGTGTTATCCGTTCCCACAGTTCCTTCTCTATGCTTTCTGCCGTCTTCCATCTCACCTAATCTCCTTACTTTACTAGTCTCTAGCACTTAATTCATGTACACTTGTATTCTTTCTCTCTTCCTTGAAATCCACCTCTCTTCCATGGATTCTTACTAATATCTTCACCCTAATGGCTAATCCAATTTCAGCACACATATCTACAGATTTAAATCCAGCATCCACATATGAAAGAGAACATGCAGTGTTTAATATTTTGGCCCTGAAATACCTTACTTGGAATGACTGCTTTTAGCTCCATCTATTACCTGCAAAATACACAATTTCACTTTTACAGTGAAGTAAAGTTCTACCATGTAAATGAACAACATTTTCATTATCCATAAATTAGGTAGTTGAAATCAGATCTGTTTCCATTTCCAGATTATTGTGAATAGAGCAGCAATGAACATGGATGAACAAGCATCTTTTTAGTAGAATATATAGTCCTTAAGGGGTTTACCTAGGAGTGGTATAGCTTGATCACATGGTTGATCTATTATGAGAAACAATACTGACTGCCACAGTAGCCAATACAGTGTGTAATTCTATAAACAGTGAATAAGTATTTCCACTTTCCTATGTCCATGTTATCATTTGTTATAATTTATTCTATTTTAATTTTTTAAAATTGTTTTCATATAGTATATTTTGGCTTTTTTTTTAAATCATAACCACTCTAGGTGTGGTAAAATGAAACCTCATATGTATGTTTACATTCCCCTAACATCAATGAAGCTGAATACTAAAAAAATTTCTCCGTTATTTTTTTTTCTTCTGAGAACTCTTTGTTTAATTCCATGTTTAATTTTAAATTTTTGGTATGTGATTTCTTGTTTTATTTTATTTGTGTATTCTAGAATCTGATCTTCAAGGTAGAGATTTTATATGGTGGATTGGGGAAATTCTTCTTGTCAAGTTAGAATAAGATCAAATAGGTATAGAAGAAAGAGATGTATCTGTATGGTGGAAGAACATTCAACCAAAGAAAATGGCTAATGCAAAGGGCTTAGGTGGAGAATATACCTCATGTATTCAAAGAATATTATTATCAGAGGGATAATACCCTTCCTGGGCAATCTTTCTATAAGTATTTTTGATCATCTCTTTGCTGTCACCACTAAATCAAAATTCTTGCTATAATTTTTTGTTATTTAGCTATATTTATTACAAATATATTCTCATAACATATATGTGTATATATACATGTATTGCATTGACTATAGTAAGTCTGATTTCATAATTTTATATCAATAGTTTGCAGTTAATAATGGTTAAAAAAGACAAATATATTTTTGTCCACAACAATATATGTATATTGATATCTGCTCAGAATAATTTCACTAATGTTAATGATGCTATATGTAGTAAATTGACAAGGTGACATCATTGTCTTTTTGAAGTCTATATTTGGTGAGCATCTCGTATGATATATTTACAATGAAGCTTTTATTCAATAAACATGAAATAATAATGAACAATTTTCTTATATAAATAGGATCTGTTTCTTGTTTTCTACTGGAATATTTTATATCAGTTTCAACTTAAAATTTTACACTAGTTAGTGGGAAAATATAGATATACTAAATTGATAGCATTAGATTTCTCTATGTAACTCTCAAATTATTTTTTTAGCTATCAAGTTATTTAAAGATAGATAGCTACAGGTTTATGAACAATAATTTATTTTTATATAAGAAGTAATTAAATGTCATTTTTCCTTATGTATGGATTAACCAAGTTTTAGTTCATTGTGGTTGTTTGAATAAGAATGGCTCTTATAATTTCATAATTTGAATGCTTAGTCATAAGGGAGTGGCTCTATTTGAAAGGCTTATAAGGATTAAGAGGTATGACATTGTTGGAAAAAGTATGTCACTAAATTTAGGGTTTGAGAGTTCAAAAATCTTATGTTAAGCAGTTTCTTTCTCTTGACCTATAAATTATAGCTCTTAAATACCTCTCCAGTACCATGTGTGATGCCATGCTCCCTGCCATGAGGATAATGGACTAAACCTCTGAAACTGTATGTAAGCCCCAAATTAAATGCTTTATTTTATATGAATTGCCTTGGTCATGATATCTCTTCACAGAAACAGAATCGTTGACTAAGACACTTATTGTTTTTGCTATTTTAATTGTCAACTTGACTACATCTAGAAATAACTAAATTTTTCAATAGCTAGACACTCCTGTGGTGGAGTTTTGCTGAATTAAGTCACTTGAAGTAAGAAGGTTAAGTTCTCATCTATATCTTTGAGATAGAAAAATAAACCTTTAATCCATATCTTTGTTACTATTATTACTTAATCTTTTTTTTATAGTCCAATCATCTGTTGCCTCCTGGTTCACCCTCTGACTGTTTCTTATCCCATTACTTCTCCCTGTCTCCAAGAGGATGTCCCTTGAATCCCCACCAGACCTTCCCACTCCCTGGGACCTCAAGTCTCTTGAGGGTTAGGTGCATCTTCTCTCTCTGAGGCCAGACCACGTAAGTGCAGAATATCCTTTTTTTTTTTTTCCAGTTTGGTACCTTTCTAAACACTGCTAACATTTTTAGTTTATACTGATATAATATATAAAGAATATTCTGAGTTAATAGTGAGGCATTTTGTTACCTTGTTATACAATGGGAAGGATAAAAAGCATTTGAAAACTGAAATTTATGTTTGTAGAAGCTGATCTTCCACATAAATATACCACTAAATAAAATGCTCTCCAAGGTGACATAGTAAAAGAAAGTAGGTAAGCAAACATGAAAACTGGCCCCAGTCTAATATTCTTTCAAGAGTGTTCACTTTTGAATTTATCAGCCACTCTAATATACTGGAAATAATATTAAGAGAATTAAAAAGAAAGTCTGAGCTATGCATGATTATGTGTGATACCTAAATGAAAATTCCAAATAGGTAGTTTTATAGAATTTTCTCTCAAATTACATAGCAATTTGGTTGAGTTGTAAGTTCCTGAAAGTGTGTAATAACCAGTTCCCTAATATTTGTTTTTCCTACCTAAATAAAATTTTCAACTAATAAGATGTTTTTAAATACCTTATTCTATATACCTTTTCTGTATTTATTTTACTCTCAAATTATATATGTATTGTATCTCCTTGGTTATTCTATTTCTAGTGGAAAATTGGGAGGCTCTTTTTCACTTATTTCTTCTGAGGAACATTGTAATATATCCTAAGTCATTCCATGTTTCTGAGTCCTGTCTCAAGAAAACTTGACACTAGACATACTTTTTTATTTTTTTACATTTTAAAAACTATTTCTAAACTATTTTTTTCTGTGAATCCAGATATTAGAATTTTTTGAACCTGATGCTCAAAGCCAATAGTGCAGAAATCCTTTTGACATGGACCTATATTAAAATGAAAACAAATATTTCCAACTACTGTATTAAATTCTGTAGTGATAGAAACACACACCTCATTAGGGGTGCCTTTAAAAGTCCATGACCAGTTCTCACAAGTCTTACAATGAATTAAACAGTGTCTTAATGAAGTGGGCAGGGTTAGGGCATAGGAACATCTTTCTTTGAATAATGTTCTTTAGGAAATTCAAATTTATTCCTGTCATAACTACTAAATGGTAAGAAAGCCAATGCTCTCACCTCTTCTAAATGTGGTATGATTTTTCTTACTGTACTACCTTATCTCCGTTTAAATTCCAAGAATCAATGTCTCTTTCTTTCTCTCTTTCTTTCTTTCTTTCTTTCTTTCTTTCTTTCTTTCTTTCTCTAATTCTTTCTTTCTTTCTTTGTTTTTTCCTTCTTTTCATACTATGTTATCTGAGAGCTAATAATAAAATGGAAAATGTGATTATTTTATGTCAAATTTGTCGAAAGCAGAATTGAAAAATTTGCATAATCTCTCTTTCAAGTTGTAATACTGAATTAGACAAAATTCTTTTTTGTTTCTCTGTGTTTACATTTTGTGATGTCACCTATTTGCATCTGTCCATAGAATTCTGAAGCTTTTTATTATTCTCTGTTCTAGCTCTGTCCAGATGTTCAGCTACAGGGTAGTGTTACTGCCCAGACTAGTACAGCTGGTTAGAAGACACTACTAAATATGCACAGCATCTGTGCTTTGTCTTGGGAGGTTGAATTTCAATTAATTAAATGTGCAGCTAATTTACAAAGATCTTGTTTCTCAGTTAAACTGACTGTGGAGCAGAACTAATTTTTAAAGTCAAGAATGAACACTTTAACAGAAAACTTCACTCCACATAGATGCTTCCACTATACTAATAGAATAAAAATAAGTATCTTAATGAAGAACAACACTGCCATTCTTACCTAGAGATCATGGTTGCATTTTAGAAAGCCCCACATTATACATCTTTATAAGATTACATGGCAATTAGACTCATTTCTTTTTCTTGGAATTTAGTTTAAGAGGCCATCATTTCTTCTTGTATCCTCTGCTTCATGTTTACTTATATGTAAAGTGAGCGTATGAGAAAGAGTAAAAAACAATCATTTCAACAGCATTTATTAAGCTAATACTAGTCAGATAACAACTACCGCTTCTATCACTTATGATTACAGTTGAGATGTTTAGATAAATTTCCTAGCTTAATATTCTGTTAGGAGGTCTTTTATTCAGGCATTTGAAAAATATATGTTATGAGAAATTCTAACAGCAAATGCTTTCAAAACCTCCTGAACATCTGTAACAAATTAAATAAGCTTGTAAATATGACAAATAAGCTAAGTTGAGAAGTATTAGGGAATAAGCAAAACTTGATTTAGTTTGCTTTGGCTAGCTACAAATAATCCTACTTGTAACTGTTTTTGAGTTTTCTGTAGTATACATTCCAGATAACTGTTTGATAGTAGGGACCACCAAACTCATTAGTTTAAAAAACTGAAAAGGTAGAACTGAAGAATAGTCTTGCTTCCGTACAGACTATGAACCCGGAATCATGTCGTGTTTTGGCATTCAGATGAACAAAATCTTACTGAATCTTAACATTTCTTCTTGTCACGTGGACTGAATCATGTCTCTCCTCGATTCATACGTTGAAGTCCTGACTCTCCCCTACCTCATTTAGAGACTGAGCATTAATCAGATGATTAATGTTGGAGGAGATTGCACAGGAAGAGTGCTAATTGGACAGAAGTCATGGCCTTCCAAGGAGGATGGCTTTAGGAAAGCAGACAGATCAAATATTTTCCTCTTTGTCAACCACTTAAGAGCATTAAAAGAAAACTAACTTCCATCCCAGAGTAAAAGTCATCACTAGAATCTGACCGTGACAGCACATTTCCTTGGATCTCCACATTTCAGAACTATGAGAAATAAACGTGTGTTGTACAGACCACAGTCTACAGGATTTGATCATGATAATCCAAATGACCTAACACAGCCTATCATGGTTGATGATGTAACTCTTAATCATTTATAACAGATTAGGAAGCTTCCTTGTGACTCCAATATTGGTAAAAGTTTGCGTAGTTTATTTCAGCTTGCTTTGAAGGTGTCAGTGTTGATATGTAGAGAATTTCAATGAACAGATGAGCCAACTGGCATCAACTTTATTCTTCAAGACAATATATTTTATTTATCTTGAAGGCACCTTCTGGGATGCCACATACAAGGAGGGTAGGAAGCAAATCATCACCCATGTAAAGGACCCAGGGGACTTTTCATGTTTCTCTGGAATTGGTAACAATATCTGATTTTCGAACACAAGAGAAATTAAACTTTGCAGCATGTTGCTATTTGAATGACCTACTCCGTGGAATTACAGCAGCAAGCTAATCCTTTAGGAGCGATGGCTCTATCAATCTTTGGATTTTTCTAATGTGGAAGCTACTCAATTGCATCTCAGAAATCAGGGAGGTAATTACTCATGCAGACAGCACAAAATGAGAGGGGAAAAAAATGCAAGTTCTGCTGAGTATTCCTTTTAGAACAAGGCGCGGAACAAGGAAAAGCACCTCTGTAATCAGTCAAATCCCTGCAGTAATTTTTCAGGTGGTGAAGGCTGGGGTGAGAATATATGCTATGAAAGTTAGCACAGCAGTGTAGCCACAAGAGTGGGTTAGGATACAGAAAGCAGAAGGTATCTCTTGGTTTTTAAGGAAGAGTTAGTTCTATTGGGAGTATGCATTAGTTGATAAATATTCCAAAACTTAAGTCTAATGTGTCATCTGCCACAAGTCTCATCATTCCATAAATTAGGAAAAAAATTTAATAAGGAGATATTCTTAAAATAAACCATTTGTAGGAGAGGAGTTAAACTATGTTATGGTAGATTTTAGGTTACCTTAGGCTTCCTCATGTTGTTCCAAATCAAAACCTCCAGCTTAAACCTCCATGTTGTCTCAAAAGCTTTGTCATTTAAGGAACAACAACAACAAAAATCTCATAACTAAAGCAAAGAGTGAACTGACTAAATCATCGCCAGGTGTGAGGTTAGTGCATTTGCACTTGCGTGATGGTGCTTTGAATATTGTATACACAGGTGTGTTATAAGTAATCTCCCCATTCTATTCATACTTTTTTTTTTATCTCCTAATCAAACATAAATATTTTCTATTTCAGTTATTTACTTGAACATTTAACTCAAATTGGTCTTCATCTTCACAGGGAACATGACAAAATCTAGTTAAGTAATTTATTTAGTATGCTGTCTGTGGTCATACGCACTTCACGGGTGTAAACTAGTGGATGTAGTGTTTTGTTTTATAGAGATAGGACATATTTTATAGAGAAAAAAACATTTTTATATTGCCAGCTATATAAGAAAAAGTTTGTATGTAATATGCAAAATGATACAATTATATTGGTTTGTTAGCCTTCAAGGATTTCTATATCTATAGGGTAGTACGGGAAGTAGAAATAGAGAATATTTACATTTCTACTCTGTATGAATAAGCTAACTTATACTCTTGATTTTAGTTTTCTTTTTTTGAAATTATATTTCCAGACAGTTGACAACTGTGACTTTTGCAAACATATAAGAGACCATTGTAGCCTTAAGTTATGAAAAAGGAATGGAGGTGAGGGTTTATCCTGAGAACAGGGCTTTGGTTTACAACTTTAGAAAGCAGAGACTTTGAGGTTTTATCTGTTTGTCTGTTTACTCATTTTCATCTTACAATTTTTTGTTGGTCCTCTGGGAGTGTCATCTCTTGCATCCCAAACACACTTACTTGCCTGTTGTTCCATGTTTTCTCTCTTACCCTTGTAATCTCACTCACCCCTTAAAAGTGAAAAACCACAAACAAACACGTAACCAAGGACAATTCGTGTTATCTATATAGTCATTGAAGCATGGGCAAACTCTCAGCGGCTTGCTCCTTACATAGAACTGAATCTTCTCCTCCCGAACCCCAGAGAGAAGCCATCAATTGTAGAGAGCTTCATTTTAGCTCCCATCACATCTTTTTAAGTGTCCTCTTCAATGCTTCCTGCCTTGGCTGTTACCTTTTTTGGAGGAGGGTTTGGGGGTGGGTCGGTGTTGTTATGGAAGCCTTCAATATCTCTCCTTTTCAATTGTGTGCCTACAGTTGCTGATACTACAGCAAAAGAAGCCTCCTTGCTCTTCCAAGTCAGCAGGAACACAGATCACAGGTGCTATGCGGTTTTTGGTGACAGCACAGACCTCAAATATTGTTCCCAACTGCAGTATGACCATAGATCCAGACAAGACCCTTACAAGCTGCCCAGACCACAGATATATCAGCCTATCCTCAGGTGACTGCTCAATCCACTCAGATCAATCTAGCCTCTGGCAATAGTGCCGTTCAAGGATATCAATGGATTCAAGGTGCAGCAAAGACCAGAGACATATGAACAGCTGTTGATGGTAATATGGACCATTGATGTCAATACAGACCCCTGAGGTAGCAGGACTGTGGACCTAGTCATGGCCCTCAATTACAGCACAAATCCAGACCTATGGCCTCAGGTTGCAGTCCAGGCTACCTGAATCAATATGGACTCCTGCAGCAGCATGACCCACTGACATTAACATGACTTTAGGCTGCAGCACATACCATAGACATTTGGATGGCATTCAGTAGTGACACGAGTCATGGACATCAATACAGACCCAGAGAGGATCAGTAACATGGACCAGGCATGGCTCTTGGTGAGAATATGAACCTAGGAATCATTATGAATTCAGGTGGGTTTTCAGGCCACACCCATCAATATTTATTTTCATTGGAAATAGATTTTTTCTCATACAATATATCCTGACCACAGTTTCCCTCTCACCACTCTCTGGTATTCACTAGCACCTCCCCTCTTCCCTATCCACCCCCTCAAACTTCCTTCAGAAAACAGCAGGCTTCCAAGAGATAACAACCAAACACGACAAAACAAAACAAAATACAATAAGACAAGGCAAAAGTCCTCAAGCTAAAGTTGAACAAGGCAACTCAACAGAAGGAGTCCCAAGAGCAGGCAAAGGATTCAAAGCATACCCTTTCCACAGTTAGTTCAACAAAATCCCCAAGCTAACAGCCATAAGATATACACAGAAGACCTGGTGTAGATCCCTGTAGGCTTTGCTCCTTCAGTCTCCGAGCCCATGCTAGTTGATTCAATGAACTCTGTCATCCTGGTGTTCTCTATCCCCTCTGACTTGTACAGTTGTTCCATTCCCTAGTCTATGGTTTTTCCCAGGCTCTGAGGGAAGGGACCCGATGGAGACCTGTGATTTAGACTCTCTACATACTATCTGACTGTGAGTCTTTGCATCTACTGCTGGACAGGCACCAATAGGAGTAAAGCAGAGTATCATTACTTATACATTACATGCACATATCCAAAATAAAACATGTCAAGCAGTATGGAGACTTACTGCAGGGGAAACTTTTTTTTAAGACTAGTTGTGTTTGATTCTACCTTAGGTCTCTGGGCTATCAGACTCCTGTTCCTAGCCATCCAAACTGTCTTTGGCAATGACTCCCTCTTCTAGTGTGAGCCTCTAGCTAAATTAGATCTGGTAGTTTTCTTCTCTGCTATCATTGCTCCAGCACCCTTTGAAGGAAGAACAGATTATAGGTCAAAAGTTTTGTGTCTGTGTTGGTGTCCATGTTTCTCTTTCAGTAGTCTGCAGAGTACCTTCTCACACCAAAGAGAATAGAACCTAGCATTGAAGGCCCCAGCTCATCTTCTCTAAGTTCAGTGAGCTATATGGATGTTGTCCTCAACAATGGAGAAGTTTGCAGGAAGCAGCCCTGTCCTATTAGACTCCCCTCACCAAGAAATCACTCTAATAGAACCAGTGGGAATTTTGTCTGGCTACAAGAGAGGCCAGTTCAGACTACGTATCCCCACACTAAGAGGAGTCCTCAATAGGATCACTCTCACAGATTCCAGGAAGTTTTCACTGCACTAAGTGTCTACATTGATCATCATGTTTTCTTTTGGATAGGAGCATGTAATGCATAAATGGGCTCTTTCTCTTCAGAAAGTCAACTTAAACTTTACAAAACTGTCATAGTAACCTTGTATTACATCTTTCATCTCCTTTTAGTGGAAATCATTTTGTGTTATATTATCATTTTATAGAAGAGTGAAATTATTGATAATGTACTCATTTTTTACTGTGTCTTGTGTTGGAGATCAAAGCCAACTTGTGCTTTCTGGCAAGTGTTCTACCAGGTATTATGCATCCCAGCCCAGTGGCATAGTATTTGAATAGATGAGGGTGTTCAATTCTCATGCTTTTGCATATATATAATAATTAAAAAAAACAAATCTCAAAGGAAATAGCAAAGTAGTAATCTCCTTGAAAGTTTATGTTTACAAGTAATTTAAAATCTAATCCTATAGACCTGGAATCTTTGTGTTATACTCTTTTATTTTTCCTTGAAGATGTTGTTTTCTCCATGTGCTTTGTTGGATATACTGTTATATACAACAACTGATACTCTAAAACACTATAGAAGAGAATAATACTAAAGTGTATATTTCAAGAAAAAGTCCACTGGTGAAGTAGTATTTGTAATGGACTGTATGATGGACCTGCAGATTACTGCAAGGAGAGAAGATCTCTGCCCCACTTTTCACAGACTCATCTGACTTTTTGTTGGGTAGATACTAATTAATGTGGAAAGACATAATGTAGGCAATAGTTATGAGAGTCAACACAGGAAGTGGAAAAATTTTCAACTAACATGGTAGCAGGTAGTAAAAGATCATGAAAGACTGAAAGAAAAAGAGTCTGATGGGGTGAATATGGTTTAAGTCCATTATACACATACATGAAAACATTCTCATGAATTCTGTGTACAAAATATATGCAATTAAAACACATATTTGGGGTTTGTGGTCTTTTGAATTAAAATGGCCCCCATAGGCTTATAGGGAGTGGCATTACTAAGAAGTGTGGCCTTGGTGGAGTAGATAGTTTCTTGGTGGGGAAACTGTGTCATTGGCTTAGGCTTCGAGGTTTCTGTTGTGCAAGCCAGGCCCAATGCATTATTCTCACTGCCTGCTACCTATGGACTGGAATGTAAAACTCCTGGCTCTTTCTCCAGTACCATGTTTTCCTGTGCTTTGCCATGCTTCCTGCCATGACAGTGGACTAAACCTCAGAACTGTACACCAGCCCCAATTAAATGCTCTTCTTGATAAGAGTTGCTGTGGTCATGATATCTCTTCACAGTAATAAAACCTAAGTAGTAAAACTAAGACAGGGATGATTATACAATTAAGAATAAAGATGACAAAAGAGATTGTCGTGCTTTGAACATGCTTGGTTTAGGGAGTGGCACTATTAGGAGGTGTGGCCTTGTTAGAGGAGTCCTGTTACTGTAGGAGGGGACAATGAGACCTTCTTCATAGTCATGTGGGAGCCAGTCTTTAACAGCCTTTAGATAAAGATGTAGAACTCTCAGCTTCTCCTGTACCATGCCTGCCTAGATGCTGCCATGTTCCTACCTTGATGATAACCTCTGAACCTGTAAGCCAGCCTCAATTAAATGTTGTCCTTATGAGTTTCATTTGTCACAGTGTCTGTTCATAGCAATAAAACCTTAACAAAGACAAGTATGGATCTGAAACTAGAATCAGACATTTAGAGACATATTTGGAAGATATTTACAGTAAATGTGGAAGTAAGACATTGGAAATTGTTTTGTGTAGTCACGAGGAGAAAGCAGAGATGAGAGAGTTAGCTAATGACTATACCTCCTAGAGGAGAGTATTTAAAAATGGCTATGCTTACATCATAGAAACAGGAAAGCATTTCTAAGAAAATTTAGTTAAAACAGTCCAAGACTCAGAGACAATAAAGCTAAATGTGACACACACCTATAATATCAGTACCCCAGTGGCTGAAGCAGAAAGATCATGAGTTCAAGTGAAGATTAGGCTGCACAGCAAGACCTTATCTGAGAAATAAAATGGCAATGAGAGGTAGGGGAGAAATGTAATCAAGATTTTTTTCTTTACCCATGTAGGTATAAATGTTATTTTGTTACTCTGTCTGTATAACCATGTATCATTTACTTTTTCTTTTTTTTTTGATTTTTTTTATTGGATATTTTATTTACATTTCAGATGCCATTCCCTTTCCCCATTTCCCCTCTCTAGAAAACCCCTATCCCGTGCCCCCTTTTCCATTTTGCTTTTATACAATTTTTTTTAAATGTTAATCAAAGGCTTTATAAATATGGTAATGCTCAATCAGAAGTGTAACCCAATACCCAACCTAGATATGTAAACTATCTTTGACTGGTGGAGACACATGAACTTCTGTTTCCATGCCCCCTCTCTCTTTCTCTCTCTCATTACCTAGCTTCTCATCTACTTCATCTTCTCCTCTCCTTACTCCATCTTTTCCTCTCGGTGCTCCTTCCCTTTTTCAACTTCAACTTATTTTGTTATTTTTACATGGTAAAAAGAAATGATATTAGCCAAGAATCCTAAAGATCCCCTGAACACACATGCACGTATACTTGGACTATAAGTTAAATGGAATTTTAAGAAATAATGAATGCATTTTCAGCTGGAAGAAAAATAGCCTGGACAGCATTAAGATGATTGGAGGCTATGTTTTCCTCCACTCAGAAAACATTCATTTCTCGTTTACTCAAGAATAAAATAGTGTCCTTAGAAGAAAGAAAAACATATGTGTGCCCTCCAGAGTGAAACTTCTGTTTAGTAGAAGAAAACAGCAAAGAGCTGGTCCTATCACTTTTTATTTTTACTTTAGAAAACACAAATGCCTTTTGATGTCATTATAAAAAGAGCTGGTATTTGAATAGAATACGTTTCTCCAGCCTGAAAATGTCCAGTCCAGTCATATGAGGACACCAATGCTAAGAAACCGTCTCTCTTGTTCTTTTCCTCGAAATCTTAGAATTCTTTGTTAGAAAGAAAAGAAAGCATGTGAGGAAGGAGATGGTCATAATGAAGTCCTATTATGTATTCTGTTATTCTATAGCTTGCTTTCTTCAGTGTTCTGATAAAAAACAAACAACATCATCACAAGGCATTCAGGTAGAAAAAAGCAATGGAGTGCCAGCTGTGAGCATCCTTGTAGCTTAAATGTGAGTCTCTAGGAAAACAAAGCACCCAGTGGCAGTGACTCATTCTCCAAGACAAGGAGAAGGCACTGGTAAGAACCTCAGACACATGGACATGCTTTAATCTTCATATAAAGCTTACAGCAATTGTAAAAATCAAAATAGAAACAGAAACTTTATGGTATTTTACTTTGAATTAGGAGACAATGCTACACAATTGATAATTTAGGCAATGTTTGTTTGGCTTCTTTTCATTGTAAAATATGCTAGTCAGCAAACAAAATAGTGACTCTTATGACATTTGCCTATATATGTATATTTTATTTTACAATGCTTTCCACAATGCTTCTTCTGTTTTATTCTCCCCCTTGGTTGTCTCTTTCTTCCCCACAAAGAGTTTATTTCCTGCTTATATTTGTCATACACACTTTTTCCTTCTCTTTCTTTCTCTGACACACACACACACACACACACACACACACGTACGCACGCATGCACCACACATATGCACACAAACAAATCTAGATTATACAGTATTTACTTACTCTTTCTTTCCTTCTTGCTTCAATTGCTCTACTCCAGACCTCGTCTTTGCTTCTTGTGGTGCCTTTTTTACTTTCATGTTTGGGCATCTTAGGTTTTCACCACACACCCTTGAGGTGTGTTAAAATTATTCTGTTTGGAAACTGGGAAGATGGCTCAGCAGTTAGGAGCACTAACTGCTATTTCAAAGAACCCTTATTCAATTCCCAGACCTCACATGCCAGCTCACAAACTGTCTGTAACTCCAGCTCTAGTAGATCTGATACCTATCTCTGGTTTCCATGGACCCTGAGCATACATGTGGGGCAGAGAGGCATACAGCCAAAACAACCACACATATGAAATAAGAATTAATAAATATTAAAATTTTAATTATTTTTACTTGTTTTTGAGGTATTTTGCTTCATATATTGATTTTGACATTGTAAAAGAGACATAATTTTAATTACACACAAATTGTATGTTTTTGCTTATTTTATGTGCATGTAAGTATTGGAGCCCTTGGAACTGAAGTCACAGGAAGTTAATATTAGGAACAGAACCTTGGTCTTCTAGAAGAGCAGAGTTCATTTTTAACTACTAAGCCATTTTACTAGATCCGGCAGTTTGGGGGAAACCCAGTTTTAAGAGGGTATTTATGTGTTTCTCCACATATTAAACAGGGTCTATTTAATCTTTTTTTAATACTTTAATCATGAAGTTAAAATGTTTTCAGTAAATGGAAAGTGATTTTCAAAGTTAAAATGGAAAAGTGTGAACTGTAGTCTTCTGGGCTAAACAGTGCAGCATCTTTCATTGTTATTACAGGAGCTGCACAATGACTCAGTAGGTTGATATAGACATAGAGACTGAAGCTTAAAGCTGTTACTCAACTTCTCAGCTCATATTCAGAGAATTCTGTGTTCAGACCAAAGCTGGGTAGCAGGTTGTTTTTTCAGGTGTAAAATTCATTATAACAAATGTTGTAACCATATACAAACCCAAAACATATACTTCTATAAGTCCCCAAATCTATAGATAAATTATTTGAATTAACAAATTAACCAAGGTAACTAGACACAATGTCAACTTATAAAATTAAGTACAGTTCCATTTATTAGTAACATTATAAATTACAGAGTTGAATTTGAGAGTCTAGTAACTTCAGAGCATCCAAAGTTCCAATATCCTAGGTATAAATGTTAGAAAAGATGTGTAAGTCTTCATAGCAAAACATGATACAAATCTCATTGACAAGAATAGAAGACAGCCTAAATACGTGAAGGTATATGTCTACCAACTAGACACATTCACATACGATGATATGACTCTGACAGGTTTTAGTTTGTATGCAAAAGTGCCTTACAAGCTGGGAATGTTGATAATATGTATATATAATTATACAGTGTTATGGGGAAACTGGTAACAGCAGACATGAAGTTCTCCACAGGGAAGGGACTTTGGCTGCTTGTTTAGAGAAATGATTCAGTAAGATGAAACAGGACAAGCCGAGCAGTGGTGGCTCACGCCTTTAAACCCAGATTTGGGAGGCAGAGGCAGGTCAGTTTCTGAGTTCCAAGCCAGCCTGGTCTACAAAGTGAGTTCCAGGACAGCCAGGTCTACACAGAGAAACCCTGCCTCAAAAAACAAACAAACAAATAAACAAAAGATGAAGCAGGACAGAGCTTCTAAATCCTTTAATGCTAGACATGGATAGAGATTTGGGTTTGGGAAAAGTCAAATAAGAGGAAAACCATCAAGGGTATAACAAACAAGAGATAAAATGAAGGAAATAGGGTCAAGACAAAGATTAATGCCATCACCAGAGTGTGTGCAGACACCCTGGAAGCAACATGAAATTCCCCTAAAAATGGAGGAAGATTTGGTCACTTGTATATATTTTAAGTTATAAGAAGCTTGTTAAATTGAATCAATAAAATATATACTATTCCTAAACAATCAAGTGCAAATTTATATTTGTGATCCTATAGTTTGAGAATCCGGAATGAACTAAACTAATATACATACTATTAAAAAGTAAGGTCTATTTTGATGGAGAAACAGTGAATGGGAGACCATCTTGGCAGCCACAGAATGTCATATGTAAGATTGACAACAGGCTTGGCTTAGGGTTATCCTATCAAAACTAGTTCTATTCCATTTTGATGAGAATGACTGTTAAAGACATTGCTTGTTGTTACTATTTAATTAGGTGGGAAAAATATAAAATAATGACTCCCATTTATTCCACTAAGTATTTAAACTTTTGTTGATAGCTTTGATAAAAGCCTGGTATCCATTCAAAATATGAAATCAAATACAAACATCTGGGCTATGTATTTGATCTTACCTACTTCTTTCCTGATTCTCATGTTCTTGGTCTGCCCATGGACCACTCTATACTCTCTTACAATTGCTTCTGTGTCCCCAGAGGTCTACCTGGAATAAACCTTTTTTCCAGATGGATGCTCAATCAATAGTAATTCAAGAGGAGAATAACTAGTGGGGAGGAGAGTGTAGGCTACCTGCTGTTGACTCTGAAGGGCTGCATGGCAGTGGTTGCCCACGTCCACTCACAGGGAGGTAAAATCCTGTTAGAGAATCTTCAGAGATGCACCATCTGTTTCCATCCTACTCCATGACTAATGTACTATCCACATATGCATGACTATGCTATTCTACTATGTTAAAAAATATATGTTTTACAATAATTACCATTTTCATCTTAAGCTTCTAAGCATCTGCAGAGGGAAAACAAGAAGCTTTCTTTAAAAATAAAAGACAAGACCAGCAAAATATTTAGCTTGGCATTCTCTATTTTTTTTTTTGAAATTATGTTTAAACAAAGCAAAACATCTGGTAACTTGAAACAAATGCTTGCAGCCAATTCCCTTTTCATTTATGTGTGCTCATTAAATACCAAGCTTCCTACCTCGGGTTGCAAAAGTAGGTGTACCCATGCTTCTTTGACATTTATACGCCATAATATTTGGGAAAGGAAAAAGAGGCAATGATGGCCATGAAAGCAGCGAGTAAAGATTCTCATAGAAGAACAAGAAGGCTTAGCTCAGGAGCATGTGTGCATGTGTGTATTTTAAACCAGTTTTAAGGTGAGGCCCAAGGAACTGAGCAAAACTAAGGTGAGAGCATAAGACAGGGTAACCTTGTGTCCAAAAGTGGTAATAAAATATATATATACACACACACACACATATATATGTATATGTATATGTATATGTATATGTATATGTAATGTATGATGTTTTTTTTTTTCATGAAAAAATAACAAAATATTTTATTTAACCAAAAAGACTAACACAATGCATCTATTTTGGTGAGATATCTTGTCTTGATTCCTGGAAATATTTCTTCCTTTTGATAATTACCTGTTGACTTTAGTGTAAAAGCAATGAGTTTCATTATGGCATTTTTATATACTGTTCTAATTTGTCCTCTTCACCCGCTACCCTCCTCAGCAGGTCCTATGCTTTATTTCTGCCTGGTTCTCCATCCCACTAAGTGCTGCCTCTTCTGCTTTTGTGTTCACATACTCTATCTTCTCTCTTCTCTTCTCCCTCCCTCTTTTCCCCCTTTCTATTTTTACTGCCTGTACACACAGATACACACCTGTGTATATGTTAAAAATTATTGCCATTTATTTTTTGTACAGAGTGCTGGGCTCCTTGGAACACTTTTATTATAAAAGTATATAAAATATGCATTGACTGTAGTCCCCTGTGTATGTTTCCTGTTTCTCTTTTTCACCTTTCCTCACTCCTGTTAATCCCATCGACTCTTGTTTCTCTTTTGATGTCATACATAATGTATAATAGGTTTTAGGTATCTAATACCAAAACACATATATAATTTTAAATATAGCTTCCACATATGAGAGAAAACATGGTATTTCTCTTTCTTAAATGTAGCTTATTCCATGTAATGAAATATCAGTTCCACACACTTTTTCAAATGTCATGATTTCAATTTCTTTACTACTGAATAACCTTCCATTGTGTATGTACTACACACACATTATACATTTGTCCTATGGTGGGTAATTAGGGTATTCTCATTTTTAGCTATTGTGCCTACCACAGCAACAAACCAGACGTGCAAATACTTCTGTAGTATGTTTGATTCCTTTGAGTTTATACATAGGAGATTATAGCTGGTTTATATGATAGTTCCACTTCATTTAATGGAAAACAATCAATACTGATTTTCTTCATGACATTACAGGATTACACCTCCACCATTGTGAATCTGGGTTCATTTCCCACTGAATCCTTAGCAACACTTGCTGTCTGTTGGTTGCTTTTTGATCTCCACGTGACAGCAGTGAGCTAGAACTAACTAAAAAGCAACTCAATTTGCATTTCTGTGATTGCTAAGAATCTTCAAAACTTACCAGTAATTATTTTCTATATTGTTTATAATTTTTTATAGCATTTATTTATTTGTGTGTGTGTATGCTAGAATGTATGTGTGAGTGTGTGGGGTTTTTGTGTGTGAATGAATGTGTGGTTTTTGGTATGTGAGTCTATGTGTGTGCATGTGTCTGTCTGTGTGTCACATTAAGCATATGGATGCCAGAGGACAACTTGTGAGAATCAGTTTTCTCCTTTGACTACATAGGTCCTAGGGTTTGAACTCAGGTCTTCAGGCTTTGAGGTAATTACTTTTATGCTTTAAACCATCTTAATAGACAATTATTAGGCATTGAATCTGACAACTTGTTATTAAATTCATTAACCTATTCATTAATTGAAAACTATCATTTAGTGTTTATTTTTTGAAATTCTTTATATATGTTAAATGAGGGCTTTATCTGATTTATGGTTGGTAAAGGTATTTCTCCCACCTAATAGCCATCTCTTCATTCCATCTCCCTTGCTATGCAGAAGCTTTTTATTTTCATTCAACCCTATTTGTCAATTTTGGGGATTATTTATGCTGTTAATGTACTTCTGAGTACATGCTTTGCCTAATTTTTCAGCAGGGTGAGTGATATGGATCTAATTTCATTTTGTAATTATTGTTTTATTTATTTACAATCTAGCTGTTACCCTCTCCTGGTCCCCAACCCCACAGTTCCTCATCTCATTTTTCCTCTTCCCTGTCTCTGAGAGGATGCTCCCCCCCAACAGACTTCTATCCATGAGGCCTCAACTCTCTCCAGGAATAGGTGTGTCTTCTCCAACTGATGCTGGAACAGACAGTCCTCTGCTATATATGTGCTAGGGACCTCAGACCAGCTCGTGTATGCTGCCTGGTTTGTGGCTCAGTGACTGTGATCTTCCAGTGATCTGGGTTAGTTGAGACTGCTGGTCTTCCTATTGAGTTTCCCTCCCCTTCAGCTTCATCAATCTTTCACCTAATTCAACCATAGGGATCCCTGACTTTAGTTCAATGGTTGGTTTTAAGTGTCTGTGTCTATTTCATTCAGTTATTGATTGGGCCACCTGTAAGCACATCATAATATCAACATTAGTGTCAGGCCTTGATGCACCCCCATGAAATGGATCACAAATTGAGCCAGTTACTGGACTGACTTTCCTTCAGTCTCTTTTCCTTCCTGTCCCTCCATTTGAGGTCTTGTATATTCACTGGAGGTGGACTCTCTGAGTTCTCTCTCCCTACTCTTGGGTTTTTCTTCTAAGGTCACACCCCCATTGAGTCCTAGGAGTCTCTCATCTCCCAAGTCTCTGGTACTTTCTAGAGAGTACTTCATATCTGCCCCCCCCGACCAGAAGTCTATTTCATATATTCTGCTGGCCTTCTGGGCTGTCCCACTCCCACATACATGATCCTCTTCCCTTCTTTCACTGCACCTCTCCTCTCTCACCCAGGTTCCTTCCTCCCTCTGCCTCATAATTATTTTCTTCCCTCTACTAAGTGGGATTGAAATATCCTCACTTGGGCCCTCTCTGCATGTTAAACTTCTTACAGTCTTTGGGTTGTACCGTACTTATTCCTAATATCCACTTATCAGTTAGTACATACCATGCATGTTGGGTCTGGGTTACCTCACTCAGGATGATATTTTCTAGTTCCATGTATTTGCCTGCAAAATACACTTTGCCATCGTTCTTCATAGCTAAATAGTGTTTCATTGGGTAAATGAAATTTACACATTTTCTGTATCCCTTCTTCGGTTGAGGGATATCTGGATTGTTTCCAGCTTCTGGCTATTATAAATAAGGCTGCTATAAACATGATGGAACACTTGTCCTTGTGGTATGGTGGGGAATCTTTTGGGTATATGCCCAAGAGTGGTATAGCTGGATCTTTAGATAGAAATATTTCCAATTTTCTGATGAACCTCCAGATTGATTTACAGAGTGGTTGTACCAGTTTACAATCGCACCAGCAATGGATGATTGTTCTCTTTCTCCACATCCTCGTCAGTGTGTGCTGTCACTTGAGTTTTTGATCTTAGCCATTCTGACTGGTGTAAGGTGGAATTTCAGGATTGTTTTGATTTGCATTTCCTTGATGACTAAGGACTTTGAACATTTCTTTAAGTAGTTCTTGGCCACTCAAGATACTTCTGTAGTGAATTATCTGATTATCTCTGTACCATATTTTTAATTGATTTTTTTTGTGGACGTTAACTTCTTGAGTTTAGATATTAGCCCTCTTTCAGATGTGGAGTTAGGGAAGATTTTTTCCCAATCTGTAGTTTGCATATTTGTTTTATTAACTTACAGAAGGTTTTCAGTTTCATGAGGTCTCATTTATCAATTCTTGATTTTAGAACCTGAGCTATTGGTGTTATGTTCAGAAAATTTGCCCCTGTACCAGTGACTTCGAGGCTCTTTCTCACTTTTTCTTTCATTAAATTCAGTGTGTCTGGTTTTATGTTTTATGTGTCCTTGATCCACTTGGTCTTGAAGTTTGTACAAGGTGATACATATGAATCTATTTTCATTTTCTACATACAGACTACGAGTTAGACCAGCACTGTTTATTGAAGTTGCTTTCTTTTTTTCCATTGTATATTTTTGGCTTCTTTACCAAAGATCAAGTGTCCATAAGTGTGCAGGTTTATTTATGGGTCTTCAACTCTATTCCATTGATAGTCCTGGCTGTCTCTGCACCAATACCATGCAGTATCACTACTGTTCTGTAGTTCAGCTTGAGGTCTGGAATGGAGATCCCAGAAGTTCTTTTATTGTTGAGAATTATATTCATTATCCTGACATTTTTGTTTTTCCATATGAAATTGAGAATTGCTCTTTTCATGTCTGTGAAGAATTGTGTTGGGATTTTGATGGGTATTGTATTGAATCTCTAGATTGTTTTTGGTAGGATGGCCATTTCCACTATGTTAATCCTATTGATCAATAAGCATAAGAGATCTTTCCATCTTCTCAGGTCTTCTTCACTTTCTTTTTTCAGGGACTTCTTGTCATACAGACCTCTCACTTGTTTGGTTAGAGTTACACCAAGCGATTTTATAATATTTATGGCTATTGTGAACATATTGTTATTCTAATTTCTTTCTCAGTCTGTTTATTCTTTGTATAAAGGAAGGCTACTGCTTTGTTTGAGTTAATTTTATATCCTGCCACTTTGCTGAAGTTGTTTATCTGCTTCAGGATTTCTCTGGTAGAAATTTGGGGGTTGTCATGTATACTATCATATCATCAGCAAATAGTGATACTTTGACTTCTTTTTCCAATTAGCATCCTCTTGACCTCCTTTTGTTGTCTTATTGCTCTAGCTAGAATTTTGAGTACTATATTGAATAGATATGGGGAGAGTGAGCAACTTTGTCTTGTCCCTAATTTTAGTGGAATTGCTTTAAGTATCTCTGCAACTAATTTGATATTGGCTGTTGGTTTGCTGAACATTGCTTTTATTATGTTTGGTATGGGTCTTTATTTTCTGATCTCTCTTAAACTTTAACATGAAGGGTTATCATATTTTGTCAAAGGCCTTTTCAGCATCTACTGAGATATTCGTGTTATTTTTTTCTTTGAATTTGTTTATATAGTGTCTATGTTAAGGGATTTTTGTGTATTGAACCATCCCTGCATCCCTGGGATAAAGTCTTCCTGATTGTGGTGAATGATGATTTTGATAAGTTCTTGGGTTCAGTCTGTGAGAATTTTGTTGAGTATTTTTGCATTAATATACACAAGCCAAATTGGTCTGAATTTCTCTTTCTTTTTTGGGTACTTGTGTGGTTTAAGTATCAGTGTAACTGTGGCTTCATAGAATAAATAGATAGTGTTCCTTTTGTTTCTATTTCATTGACTAGTTTGAGGAGTGTTGGTATTAGCTCTGCCATCTGGTTTTAATTTTTTTAGGAGGTTTTAGGGATTAGAGGCTCTTGGGGGAACTCACAGAAATTGAAACAACAAACACAACCCTGTATGGATCTTTTCTAGATCCTCTGCATGTTATTGTTATGTAATTTAATGTTCTCTTGCGACTCCCAGCAATGGACATTTGGGAAATAAATGTGGAAAATGCAATTTATAGATTTTTTAAAGCTATATATATCATACTTTGGGAATGAAGTGAGGAAGGAATTGGGAGCAAAAGGTGGATATTTGAACAAGAGTTTTGGATTGTTTAAATGTGAGTGCTGGGAACCAAAAATTGTGTCCTGAAAGAGCAGCAAGAACTCCTAACTGCGGAACCCAGTCTCAACCCCAGTAACTTATTTTTCTAAGAGCTACTATAGTTATAGGATAACTATTGTAATATTGCAATGAAGCCTTAATGTGCTTGTCACAACATTTTCCCCATAACTTAATTGCTTTCCTCTTAAGCAGTGCCTCACTAAGAACTGAAGCTACTCCATATAATTCTTTAGAGATATACCCAAGTTACAGCACCAGTGTGTACGCAGGAAGAGAGAAAAAAGATGAGTGGAAAGGAAAATGGGTCTTGATGGCCAATGATATTCAATGTTAGGCTATGAGTTTAAAAAGATCAGATCAACATTTTTTTGTAAGTCTATTCATTAAGCAATATTTTTGCAAGTCCATAAGACACAATTGGGTTAACAAAAATAATAAATAGAAATAAAATATTTCTTTCCAGAATCAACAATTATTATAACAATATTTACATAAGCTATATATATTTTATAAACCTATGTCAAGTAGGACTAGGTCAATGAAAATTGTATGCCTTCAAGTTAATGCATAATAAATTCCCTTCTCTATTAACTTTACTAAATTATTTCCTTATTAGGTCATCATACTCTTTAGAGGGCTGGCTAAATCCCAACATATATAGGCATTTCTTTTTATTGCATATTCATATTCTCTATTTTTCAGTTTAATTAATCCTAGAGTAAAGATATGACTGAAGGAGATATCTGAGAACAAATCAAAGACTTGTGGTTTTGGTCCTAAGTATATGTATATTCATTTTTCAATGTTATGGGTAGTAGCAGCTTAATCTTTGTCAGGATGTGTTCATTTAGTCTTACAAATATACCTTTACTTCACTCATTGGTAAACTAAAACATGTTCAATCCTTTGCTAGTCTGGAAAATACTGATATTTTAGTATTACTGATTATCATCTCTTTGACTGAATGATAAAACTATATGTTTTGGTACATCTAATGGCTATTTCAGTGTTGTTTCTGAAAGTTGAATTTCCTTCTTAGATGGCCTTATTTCTATTACAATATTCCATTCATCATGAAATTACTCTTTCACCATATGAACTCTCAGTGAACATAGTTTTTTAATCACTGAGACAAAAATGTATATTTCATGCAATTAAAGGCAATTCATGTACATACTATATCTAATGAAATCAGTATACTGTAGTAAAATATAGCACCATAAGAAATGGCCATAGTCGATTCAGGAATCTAAATAACATACTTGGAGTTCAAAGTGTAAGTATTCTGAGTTCTGGAACCCCTCTCTAGTTATAAACAGATGATTGCTTTTGAATGCTATAGTCGACACAACTACCCAGATCTTTAGTGTTTTCTCCCAATCATAGTCATGAAAACTTCTTTGTAAATTAATTACTACTCAAAGTACTCATCTCCAGATACCATTGCCATGAGATTGGGATTGGCCATGTAAACTGCAAAGGAGCACAATATATACACTGCAAAAACTTTACTGTCTTTGTATTAATACATGAAGTGAACTACAACTCATACACAAGTGACTTAATCACATGGCTAGCACCATTATGGGATGTCTCATGAACAAGGCTGGTGACGGGAGAACTTGCAGACATCTGTCTATGTACTTTAGCTTCTTTAGCTGCATAGTGACATTAAAATATGTGGGCTCCTCACACAGCAAAACATGGTTTTAAGTATGAATTATCTGGTGAAGACGTGTTGTTCTTTATAGGGCAGACTTGGAAGTCTTAAATTGCTCTGCCGTATGCTGCTGGCTGAAGAAGTCACAAAAGATGCACATTAACATCAAGAGGGTTTGGTCAATGTCCCTCAATGGGAGGAATAGCAGAGAATCCCAATGAGGATTTTAAAGCCACCAGAACAAAAGGAAATGTAATTTTTCTTACTATTTTCATTCATTACTTGTCATGGCTATGAAACCTACTCTTATGAAGAGTAGGTTTGGCTAAGCTTTCATATGTCTTCATTTTCTATTTCATATACTTAAAAAATTCATGAAAATTATGGATAAAATTAACCAAATAACTGAATTTTTAGAGAATCTCAATTTTATTTATGTATAGATAGCATCTCATTTTGAAATTCAAAGTATTGTAAGATTCCATGATACCAAGTTGTATAAGGTTGAAGGGTGAAAGAGTTAAATGCTGTTTGGTATTTGGGCATCAGGTCATTGAAATCAACTTCAGCGCATAATCCTGTCTAACTCCACTATACGTCCTGATTGTATCACAGCAAGCAGTTTTCTGAGCTTTGTTAACTAATGTTTGAATCTAGTTAAATTTGGGAGCATATATTTCGGAAGTAGAAACTATGCTTTTAACAGAAGTAAAGTGTCATAATTAACAATCAATTTATCATTTTCAGGCTTCAGCAAGTTCTGTTGCTAATGTTTTTAGCAAAACTTTCTTTTAAGGTATATATTTATCTATCTGTATTCAAGTTTGTATCTTCAAGTATGGTTTCATTTATAGTTTGTGAATAAATCTATATGTTAATAGATGTTCTGCTTTACATGATAAAGCATAAACAATTTTAATCATTTTTCAGAAAAGCATTGGAAGACATTAATTAATATATATGGATCAATGTTCAAAACCTAATGTTCTTTTAAGAAAGATTACCTATTACGCTCTCATGTATTTAACACATATATACTTCAATATATTTGATTGGGACATTAATAAAACCTTATTGCTTATATTAGCATCCACTTGTATAAAACAATTAACGGCAACGAGAAGCAAGCACAATACATCAATCACTGATACAAGAAACAGAACAATTTAAAGAATTTGTTAAAGATAATTACTTTGATAAAAATAGTAAAAATCAAATGAAACATATTCTCTTAATTAATTCATATGCATAAAAATGTGAGGAGGTGATGTTCAGAGATCATAACAAGGGAGAATGGAAGGTCCTGTAATAATCAATCCACCAGTCAAAATGATTATGCTTTGTGTGTTAGTAAAAGACTTTGATCTTCATTATAATAATTGATTGTATGTTTAAGCTGTGAGTCATGTCTAAAATGTTTCTGTTTATTTAAAAAAACATACATATTGCCAATTTAGTAATAATTTTAGAATTTTCACAGCTAATTTCAGATCACACAAAGTGGAGGTAAACTACACATCACTTGTGAAGGGGTCTTGAGTCCAGAAAACTTTAATTTGGCTTCATGAGATATCATGCAACCTTTCCTTTCCAGAAGGTATTTAGACATTTAGATACATCCTATTATACAAAGAGTATCACAGGCCTGGTTAGTCATTTTCTAGAAACTATACTTAAAATGGCACATTTTATAAGATGTTCCCTAAAGAAAATCACAAAAGAAAAACCCATCCCAGTAACTGCCTGCCCCAGAGATCCTCATTGACACTAACTCTTGTTCTGCCTTTAGTGTAAGTCAGGGAAAAAGAAAATGGGTCAACATTTAATTCATGTCACTTTGGACACTATGGAAGCCACACAAAGGTAATAAGAATTTTGGTACTCAGTATAGATACTGGGATAGAGGAAAAAGGTCCCAAGGACAGCTGTGCATCAAATTCTTGATGTCTTGGTTCCCTCAAAGGGAAGATTCTTTTTCAATTTTCAATTTTGTGGACTCTCCATTTTCAACATTTTTTTTTCTGTGTTTAAGACAGAAGAAGCAGACTAATTCAGACAACTACTTTAATACTTCAAACTGAATGCAATTAGTCTGAATCAAATTTTTCTAGCCTTTCAGTCTCTGTTACAAAATTTTCCTAGTTGGAAAAAACAAAATGCTTAGGGAAAGAAAGGGCTTTTTGACTCATACTTCCAGGTCACGGTCCATCATTGAAAGAAATAAGTCCAGGAACTCAAGCAAAAACTTGAGTGGAAATCATGGCAGAATGCTGCTTGCTGATTCACTCTCAGGCTCATGCTTGGCTGTTCTTATAGAGCCTAGAATCTGTACCCAGAGAACTGTGTCATTCTTACTCGCCTAGGTTACCTTGCATCAATTAGCAACCAAGACAATTCGTCACAGACATGCCCACAAGCCAGTCTACTCCAGGACTCTAGATTTTGTCAACTTGACATTTAAAGCTAACTAGGATACAACACACACAATAATATATCATAAATGAATACTTTTTCTACTATGAAGTAGAAATTAACATTTTATACTATTTCTTTTATATAACTATGTTTACAGTCTCTGATAGTTTCTTTACCATATTGTCAAATTTCCCTCAACAGTTTATGTAGTGGAAGCATCACACTGACTCAATAATATCTCTCCAGTATCTTTTGTCACTGTGAAACTTTTCTTATTTATGAACATACTTTCATCTGCCCTTTAGCCAACATTCAATCTATTTTATGTACATTTATGTCCATTCTAGCTTTCTCCATTTCCAGACCTCAATCTGTCTACTGAGACCTTAATCTTTGATGTGGAACTTTGTCAAATGTCTGAAATGTAGGATCCTGCTTTCCACTGCATAGGGACAAAACTGATGTCTTCTTCTAAAAGCACAAAGACTTTGAATGAATAAACATTGGCATTTCGTGTGGAGCTGTGTCAGAGACTGCTCCAGCCAGAAAATGTTGATTAGAGATCTCTGAATGTGCTGTATGGAAGGGCATCATTTGTTCTTTGTCTAGTGGTTTCTCAAATTACAAGAGCTTTTTCAAGCCATTTGTTATGGACTGAGGAGGACACCAGTGGCAGCCAGGGTATGTTTCACTAAGCACTGCCAAGACTGCAGCATAGTAGTCAAGTGATTCTTCTTTGTTCAGAAAAACACTAGTTGTGAAGGTTTTTGGAGTGAATCCATTCCATTAACTGATTACAGAAGTGAGTTAGTGGACTATGAATATTTATCACCATATAGTCTTGCTAGTACAGTTTGCTGTAGGGTAACTATAGACTTTTAGAACAATGTGATATATATATATTATATATTATCATATATATATATGATAATACTACACATACATAAGCAGTATGAGAATAATTCTCTCCACACCCCTTTCTCTCATTTTTGGAAGTCTTACCATATTGTCTAAACTGACATAGAACTTGTGATCATGCTGTCTCACCCTTCTGAATGCTATGATTGGTGTGAACCCTCATTTTTTTTTACTTTATCAAAATTGATATTAATATCCTTAAAATATTTCTCATTTTTATAAAAAGGTCTCACTTTAGAATTGCTTAAATTTTAAACAACCTTGGAAGGAGAGATTTGTCTGTCTTGATTATGAAATAACAACCAGATACTCAACAAATATTTTCTCTAAGAATAATTTTTTTGTTCTTTTTTCCTCCATCTGTGACTCTTTTTCTTACATGTAAGTAATAGAAATGCACACACACACACACACACACACACACACACACACACACAAACACATGGGATTGCACTACAATATTTTAGCAATATTTAGTTATCAGTATATTTAGGTCTAGCTTGTATATATCTCTATATCTACCAATCTATCTATCTATCTATCTATCTATCTATCTATCTCTCTATCTACCTACCTATCTACAACACAGTTCCGGGTATGCATGAGACATAATTATTCCTTCATGATGGACATTGAGATTCCTCTACAAATTTTTTTCTTCAATGAGTAGCCAATGGTGAAATGAATTTCTCTGAATTCTTTTCTTTGCTTTTGTGTCTATTCAGTTTCATTAAAGAACGTCTTATGAGTGAAAATACCCACCAGCAAAAGATCTTTTCCCAATCTGTAGATTGCCATTTTGTCCTATTGGCAGTGTTCTTTGCCTTACAGAAGCATTTCAATTTTATGAGGTCCCATTTGTCAATTGTTGATCTTAGAGCCTGAGCCACTGGTATTCTGTACAGGAAATTTTCCCTTGTGCCAATGTGTTTGAGGCTCTTTCCTACTTTCTCTTCTATTTGATTCAGTGTATTTGTTTTTAATGTGTTGATTCACTTGGATGTGAGCTTTTTGTACTAGGAGGTAACAGACCAACTTTCTTTATGACTATTACTGCAAAAATACTCAATAAAATTCTCACAAACCAAATCCAAGAACACATCAAAGCAATCATTCACCATAATCAAGTATGCTTCATCTCAGAAATGCAGAGATGGCTCAATATTCAGAGGTCCATGAACTATATAAACAAACTCAAAGATAAACATCCACATGGTCATCTCATTAGATACTGAAAAAGCCTTTGACAAAATATAACACTGCTTCATGTTAAAAGTCTTGGAAAAATCAGGGATTCAAGGCACATACCTAAACATAATAAGAGCAATATACAGCAAACCAAAAACAAACATCTAACTAAATGGAGAGCAATCCCACTAAAATTAGAGACATAGCAAGGCTGTCCACTCTCTTCCTATTTATTCAACATAGTACCCAAAGTCTTAGCCAGAGTAATTAGATAACAAAGTGAGATCAAAGATACAAATTGTAAAAGAAAAAGTCAATATGTCACTATTTGCAGATGATATGATTGTATATATAAGTGACTCCAAAAATTTCACCAGAGAACTCCTACAGCTGAGCAAAAACTTCATCAAAGTGTTCGGATATAAAATTACAATGCATAGACCACATGAAGCTCAAGAAGAAGAAGAAAGAGCAAAGTGTGGATGCTTTAGTTTTTCTTAGAATAAGTATCAAAATACTCAACCAAAGATCCCAGGGTCTAAACCTCCAGCCTGAGAACACAAAGGGAGGGACTCATGGCTCCACCTGTATAGGTAGTTGAGGATGGCCTTGTCAGGCATCAGTGGAAGAGGAGGACCTTGGCATCTGAAAGTTTGGATTTCCTCGTGTTGGGGAATTGAGAGCAAGGAGGTGGAGATGGGTGGAAGGTGGGAGCACACCCTCACAGAAGTAGGAGGAGGGGGGATGGGATAAGCGGTTTTGGAGGGAATAGGAGAGGGGATAACATTGAAAGGCAAATAAAATATCCAATAAAAAAGAAAACACATAATGAGTCTGGCAATTGTAGTTGAGCAGTTGAGACACTTTGTCAACAATTTATTACAGGGACTTTGTATAATCCTCAAGAACAATGTATTGTGAAAGAGACCCATGGAACTTTAAAAAGACTGGTGAGATATAGGGTTGATGAAACAGAGAATGATGCAGATTTGTGAGCTTACTGAGTGCCCTGACAAGGGTGACTGGGGAGCTGTATTGGACATATGTTCCTAACTCACCTTTGCTTGACTATATCCCAGACGGGACAAGGTGCCTTGCCTCAAGATTTTGGACCTCATGGAATAGAGAATCAAAAAGAGAAACTATAATGTCTCTTGTATTCTTCTTAAAGGTGCCCAGCTATTAGGACTCAATCATGTACTGGTCTAGAAATCAATCGAATATGGGAAATAACAGTCTCCTTTTGGAAGACTGGATCTGGACTTGGTCAGAGACATATTTGGAAGCTAGCTGTAGCTCACTATGATGTTAGGATAGCAAGAGATAATGTTAGGACAGGATCTGGATTTCAAACAAGAGTCAATGCATGTTTTAAGGCTCTTTTAGTTGTCAAGCTAAAATTGATTTTGTTTCTTCTACAGCAATTATTGTAAGTTGCATTGACTGTATAATTTCCAATTATGTTAGTGTGTTGAAACCTGGCATGTCTGTTATGGGGGTGGGGTGTCTATTAACCAGCTTTCATCTCACTGCCCTGAATATTAGAAAACCTTGATTCTCTGAAAAAAAAAATCTTGAAAGTGCTGAAAGAAGTGAGTTAGGATTTAAGCAGAAGCAAGAGGGTAGCATGCTTGATTATTGCTCATATAACAGTTTTAATTCCATTAATTGCTAGAAACATTGCCTCTTAAATAGTGTTGATACAAGGAGTTAAGACAACTATTTTTGTTAACCATATAGCAAAAAAAAAATACTACTAATGTTTTGAGTATACAAAAATATTTATATAGGTATCTGGAACAACAAATGATGTTCTATAACCCATTCAAATTATCTGAAGGAGGTTCAGTGTTCAAGAGTTAGGAGCCATCCCAAGTGTCATGACAAATATGATTGGAGTAGTGTTACTTTTGAAATTCACAATGATTGTCATTATAATTAGAAAAAAGTTTAAAGACACCTGTAGGATATTTGGCATAATCCTAACACCTCTCTGGGTGTGTTAACTTTGCATAGTGAGATTATGAATTTAAAGAATGCTACTCTTGACCTTTGATGCTGCAGATAATGCTGATAAAATTATCCATGGCCTGAGCTCAGTATTTCCATTTTGGACAAACCTCAGGAATGTCATATATAGCTTGATCAGGCTAGTCCTTCTTGTCCTGGGAATACTTTTATTCCTGCTCATCATGTTAAAGCTTATCTTGAACAACATCAACATGTTGGCAGCCAAAGTACATGGCTTAAACCTGAAAATGGACCCCCAGACAGAGTTATTAAATTAACAGACTGGAAAGCCAAGGATGGGTAAGATTCTGCACAAAGCCTTACCAACCTAAGACAGAAGTGCATTGCCTTTGATAATGCATATTCCATGACGGGTAAGGAAGGCATTCTTGTCAGAACTACCTAAGACAGGCTCAATTTTGTTAACTAAATAAAAAAGGGGGAGAGGTGGAGAGCCTTTGGAGCTGCTTGGCAAGAATCTGACATGGGCCAAGGACAAGGAAATGGGTTGCTTGGCAGGAATATGACATTGGTCAACAAGAAATTAGGCTTCAAGAAGGAATCTGACATTAGACTAGAACAAAGATGTAATTTCAGGTAGGAATCTACATCTTAGGCTACAACAAAGAAGTAATCTTACATAAAAATCTAAATATTAGGCCAGAACAAAGAAGTAATTTCAGACAGTATCCTAAAATTTAGGTTAGAACAAGGAAGTAGGCTTCAGACATGAAAAATGACCTTGGGCCATGACAGGGAAGTAGGCTCAAATACTTTGGTCATCCTGATACGCCTTTAGAAACAGTGATCACTGGAGTGTTTATGTAATTGGGTTTAATGCCTTGCTTTTTCTTTGATTATATGTGTTTATTGTATTGCTTTTTCATTGACTATTTACATCTATTATATTGCTAGACCCTCAACCTAGAACTGACCTTAATACACTCATGTAATCAAAATGGTCTAAAAGCATAAAGGAAGAGGGGGTATAGAACAGGGGGTTCTAGGGAGGGAAAATAGGGAAAGAGGATGGCATCTGTATTGCAAATAAATAAAATATCTAATAAAACAATTAACTCAAACAAATCAGTAGTCTTTCTACACTCAAAGGATAAATGGGTTGAGAAAGAATTAGGGAAACTATACCATTTACAATAGTTAGAAATAGTGTAAATTATCTTGGTGTGACTCTAATCAAGCAACTGAAGGCTCTATATGACAAGAACTTCAAGTTTCTGAAGAAAGAAATCAAAGAACACCTCAGAAGCTGAAAAGATCTCCCATGCTCATGATATTGATACAGAGACAGACAGGTAGATCAATGGAATAGAATTGAAGACCCCGAAATGAGCCTACACACCTATGGACACCTGATCTTTGACAAAGAAGTCAAAACCATCACGGAAAAAAAAAAAAGACAGCATTTTCAACAAATGGTGCTGGTTCAATTGGTAGTTGGCATGTAAAAAAATTAGCCATGTTTAAAAAAAATTGATTTAAAAAAAAAAAAAAAAAAAAAAAAGACTAAGCCTGCCCTGCTGTTAAGAAAAGGCATTTTCTGTCCCATAGTAAGAAGTCTGCCTGCTCATTCTGCTTTCTCTCTGCAGTTTATTCTTTTTGCCTCTTTTCCTCTGTATTCTGCATATTATTCTCTTAATTTCTTATGTTGCTTTATAATTTCTAAGTTATTCCACTCTGCATTCTCCTTCTGATCTTGCTCGGATGTAACAATGCTCTTGCTCACAATGCTCTTGCTCCCAATGCCTTTACTCCCAATGCTATGTTCCCAAATACCGTCTCTCCAACTTAATGTTACCTAGTCTTTTGTTCATTTTCTTTTTTTTTCTTTTTTGGGGGGGATATTTTATTTACATTTCAGATGCCAATCCCTTTCCCCATTTCTCCTCCCCAGAAAACCCCTATCCCGTGCCCCCCCCCCCTTTTTTTTGAGACAGGGTTTCTCTGTATAGCCCTGGCTGTCCTGGAACTCACTCGGTAGGCCAGGCTGGCCTCAAACTCAGAAATCTGCCTGCCTCTGCCTCCCAAGTGCTGGGATTAAAGGCGAGCGCCACCACCACCCGGCCAGGCTTAGTCTTACTAGAGAGAACAAAGCTTTCTTCTTACAGACTTGGTTTTAATTCATTTAGCAATAAAAGAGTAGAAGCTTTTTCTTCTCCACTCAATAAAGATAGGAGCTTAGTTTTCATCCAGAATGAGTGAGTTCTTTCTGCAGTGGTGCTTCATCTTTTGCTCAATATACTTACGTTAAGTGTGGATGTACGTGTGTATTATGTAATTATGAGACAGTATGTAAGTTGAGCCTAACTTGTTTGAATGGAAATGTATACATGTATATGCATGAATTTGCATATGAATTTATGTAAGCTTAATCCACATTTACTTGTGTAAAAGTTTTTCATTCTGTGAAAAAAAAAATTGATTTATGGATTCCAGATTCTTTATTGAGGTCTTACCCATACTTTTCTCTTTTTATTTTTTATTGAATATTTTATTTATTTACATTTCAGATGTCAATCCCTTTACCCACTTCCTCACCCTAGAATCCCCCTATCCTATCCCCTCTCCTCCTTTTTGCTTTTATACCATTTTAATTACAGGCAAGTATTAAGCTCAGTTCTAGGTTGAGGGACTAGCAGTACAATAGATGCAAATAGTCAGGGACCAAGCAAAACAATAAATACAATTAGTCAAAGAACAAGCAAGGCAATAAACAAAATTCTTTGAACACTCCAGTGATGGCATGAGGTTGCTACTTCTATTTTGGTCAAGCTTCAAGAATGGAATATATAGCTTGATCATATATATAGGTTTTTTTTCCTGGGAATATTTTTATTCCTACCCATACTTTTCTTAATTATGGACTGTAAACTGTAAATTAAATAAATGTTTCTTCCTCTAGTTTTCTTTCAGCTGGAGTGTTTTTATCATAGAATAGATAAACCTTACTGAGTGCTAGGTATATTTCTAAAGCCATTGTATTGAAAATCATTTAGACTTTAGAGGAGCTTTATGGTGGATAATTATTATACTTTTCTTACAAATAAGAAGTTAAAAAAAAAGGGTTGTAAGTCTCTTAAATTTGTCCTATTATCTAGTTGGTAAAAATTTGGCATTAATTTGTAGTCTAAATAGAGGAAAACAAAACCAATAGACTAAAAATTGAATTCTAAAGATTGATCTTTGAAAGAATCAACTAATGCAACCAAATCTGATTGAGGAGAAAAGTAAAGAAAATGAAAAAATAAACATTAGGAATAGAGAATGAAAAAGTCAAAGATATAGGCCAGAGTTTAAATATTTATGGGAAAACGATACCCAATCTTACAGCAATAGACATTATGATTTGAATGAAATGAATAATATAAAATATGAATGGTTGGATAAAATATAAAATTAAAAATTGACTCTAAAAGAAGGATTTTTAAAAAATCTATAAAGATCAATATTGATGGAAGAAATTTAAATATATTTAAGGATTTGTCTCTGAAAGTGGATGGCCCAGGTTTTAGGGTGAGGGTACTCATTTATTTAATAAATATTGACTTACTTCTTGTTCACAGGAAAGCAGTCACTGTGCAGAACAATTTGCTTCACCAGCAAGGTAATGAATAGAATTCTTCCTCAATGCTTTTGTCACTCATGTAATCTTCTCCGACTGTTATAATTACTCTGTGAAATCCAAAGATTCTTACCTTTGTTTTGTGGTATGAATTGTTTTTAATATAAAAATATTTTTTATCCCTTCTTATAATGCTTTATAGTTCGTGTGTGTGTGTTTACTTACTAAGACTCTAAACAATATTAATTATGCAGAACTGGCTCTAGACACAGGATACTTAACAATGGGTCTCACTTAGCAATGCCTGCACATTTAGTTTTAGTTTAGTTTCATAACTTCTTATAGTGGAACTTGAGTCTCTCCAAAGTTCATAATCAGTCTATGGGTTAAAATATAATTCTTTTTGTGATGAGAGTAGAAGGCAGGGCTTAGGGATGTGCTTAAGTTGTTAATATTAATCCTTCATCTGTCAGCCAGATTTTCTTTGGTATGAGAAAGTATTTGACACAATCAACTTAAAGAAAGGAAATATTATATTGGTTCATGATTTTCAAAGTTTCATTCACTCACTTGGCTGTTTTGGTTCTATAATATGGTCTTCCATATTACACCAGGACAGGGAGCTCACTTTAAGGCAATAAAGAAGCAATAAAGACAGTTCCAAAGATAGAGATAAAGAAAGGACAAAAACAGTTTGAATTTACATCTTCTTTGGCCTCCTATATCCAACTATATCCAACATATCCACCACCAACAGACCATTAACTGTAAACTTGCCAATGGATTCATCCATTGATGAACTTAGAGGTCTTAATTTCAAACTTCCATATCTGAATCCTATTGTTGGGATTAAGCCTTTGATACTGACAGAATTTTTTGATACTGAAGGAATTGAAATTCCTTCCAGATCCAAACCATAATCATTCATTCATGGGATATAAAAAAGATCCTAGCAAAGCTCCTTCACTTCTTCCCATCCTCTGAGAACACAAAGAGAAGATAGCCATTTACAGCTCAAGAACAGACATTGTGCTTTCCCGGGTAGTAAATGTTTCTGCATCTTCAATTTTGATTCCTCAACCTCAAGAACTATTACATCAGACAAACAAATGCTTGTTGTATGAGCTACTCAGTTTACAGTATTTTAAAAGACCAATTCATATCCCCTTCCAGATTCCATGTTACTGTTCTCATTTACACAAGACACCCTTGAAAGATCTGGCTGTATATGTTGTTTCTAGGTTAATCATATTCTATAATTTATCATTTGTACCAGAATCAAGACTTTATCTCAAACTTTAGGACAATGGCTCTTTTCATTGTCATAAGCAATCTCTATTAAGCTGGTCATCAGTTCTCAGCCTTGGTTGCCTCAGAAATCAGTAAGAACACATGATATAAAAGAAGAAAGTAGGCTAGAGGTAGGTATAAGTGAATGTGGGTGATGACAAAAAAAGAATAGATGATATTTGTTTTAAAATGCCATAATGAAACCTAATACAGTAGATGCTAATTTAAAATGATTTTCACCAGGAGCTGAAAATGATTGTTCAGGAGGTATCAAAGAAGTATATGAGAACAATGCCTATGGAGTTGTCTGATGCAAATTCTCCATGAACAGAGAGTACATTGTTTTGCCTAATAGTGTTTATATATTTTGACCTTCCTTACTTAAAGCCTCCAGTGACACTATGATTGGGTATGTTAGTCTCATTCTCTTTTAGGTGCTACAGAGTTTTCCAGAGTTCTGCCATAAAATCTCACAGATGCCTGTGATTTCCAACCGAATGTGTACAGTATAATATTGTAATTTAGGAAGTTCAAAGTCTTAATTCTTATTATGACAACTTCATCCCCCACAAATACATGACATTTATTTTTTATTTTATTCTGTTTTTTGCTATTGTTTTTCTTTTTTGATATGCAATTTTATGTTGCTGGGCTGTCCTTGAAGTCAATAGCAATGGATGACATTGACTTCCTTACATTCTTGGCTCCATGTCCAAAATACAGAAGTTTCAGATGTGTGCCTCCATGTGTCACTTTCCTTGAGCTTTTCAATCATGGTTAGAAGTGTGATATAATTGTGATACCAAAAAACTGAGAAACACTAGTCTAGGACAACATTTAAGCTATGAATATTCCAGTGTGGTTAGAAATGGTTATAGATGTATACTATAAGAATTGTTAGCTTAGTCTGCTAATCATAGTTTCCAGAGTAAACATTAGAGAATGAGATCTAGAACTCATTCTGTACTTCAGTGCTTTAGCCTTTGGTTTGTAGCATGGGCTAACAATGCAACAATGAAAAACAGAAGTTGACTGTCACTACAACTTGAGGGGATTTTTATTTTATTTATGTGTTCTTTTTATGCCATGTGTGTACATTTGTTATGAGTTGTTGTGACTTATCCAATATGGGTACTGGGGATGAAACCTGGGTCATTTGCAAGAATGGTATGTGTACTTAACTTGTGAACCATCTCTTCAGCCCTAGTGAGGGGATTTCTTATATGTGTTATAGAGTATATAGGACAAAATGTACTTTGAGAAATATTTTCTGCCATAATTCTTACTTTACTCACCTTTATCTCATCTCCCCCATAATCTCTCTTCATTAATACCTAGTGTAAACATATGTTCAAACATAAAGGTACAAGCACAGTACATGGACACATAGAACATAGGCAGACAGAAAGACACACACAGACCCACACAGACCCACACAGATACACACACACACACACACACACACACACACACACACACACACAATACTACTATCTGAATCATCATACATCTAGTGTTTTTATATAAAGATCATTGTATCTAAATCTATTTTGAAAAAAAAAACTACAAAATGAGGAGTCATTAAAAATAGAAAAGAAGAATCTGAAATATGTTTTGATAAAGACATCAGTTGAATTTACCATGCAGACAACGAAGGGATCAAAAAGTTGTAAATTAGCTTAGGGTAGATGTTCATTTTACCCATTTTGGAATAAGTTTATCTCTCTAAAATTTAAGTATTAAAATTCAGTGTTTGATATTATTTGGGCATAAGGGCTTTGGTGAGGTAATCAAAGTTAAATGATGTCATAACAATGAGGTGTTGATCTGGTAGCAGTAAGTCACTGTAAGAAGGATAAAGAAAACTCTTCGTCATCTGCCAACACAATAAGATGACAGTTACCAAGCCAGGAAGAGACCACGTTGGTTGTGATGCATATTTTTGGCATCTAACCTTTAGAACGGCAACAAAATTGATTTCTGCTGTGCAAGATGCTCAATCTACAATAGTATAAAAAATGGCACCTAGACCTAGCACATTATCACATTAGAGTCAAGCATGTTTGTGACATAGAGGGGCAGCAAAGATGGATTTAAGGTGGCCATAATGAATTTCAAAGTATTGGCCTTCCATTTAGATCAGCAGGAGAAAACCCCCCATAAATAACCTCCACCAGCTTGCTTTTTATGCTTTCCCAAGAAAGGCTTTTAATTAATCACTACCCCCCAAATATTTTTCCATCACAGGTAAATGTCATCAGCGTCTTTTGAGCATAATAACTAAAATTGCTATGAATCAAAACAATATATATTTTACCATGTTTGATAATCCTCACTTGCTCTTAAAGTTTTATTTCTTCAAATTAATATGTAAAAGACACATCCCAAGGGCAGGGATAGCACAAGAATGCTTTGTTTTTTTTTTTTACTTCGGAAGCCTTATTGATTCCTTCTTTTTTTCCCACTGTTGGGCCTGCACTTCTCAATGCAGTCCCCTGTAGAGAGATTTCAGACAATTCCCAAATGTTTTGAAGAATGCTTTAGTGAGTAACTTCTGCCAGAATCTAATTAGCCAGGAAACCTGAATTTGGGACACATTCTTTTTAACTGGCTCTTTTCTTTCTTTCTTTTTTTAATTTTATTTTTTTCAAATTCTATTCTCAAAAGTACTCTTCAAAACATTGTCTTCATAATTATCCATTCTCTTTATTTTTGGCCTTTCCCATAATGGCTTAAAAATTCTTCTAAACAATAAGAACAAATGTTATAAACAAACTCTTTCACAGACTTTGTCTTCACACCCTCCTTCTCTTCCTACACTCGGAATCAAACAAAGACAATACCTCACAGGGCAGATTTTTGTCAAGCAAATACAGAAAACATAAACTTAAGACAACCAAGACTCAGGCCAAACTTGCCACAACTTATCGATACATTGAGGTTTTCAAAATGACTTCTCTGTCATACTCAAAGGAAGTAACAGGTCAGTCTGATGGAATAAAGGCTGTTGACCATTCTAGCAGCAGTTCCGCCCACAGAGGAATGCAGCATGCTACAAGTGGAATTTACCCTTTGGCCTTTCGCTCCCCCTCTTCTCAAACCAAGAACCATTGTGTGCTCTCTGTGAGGCGAGCTTTTCCAGCCCCTGCAAGAGGCTGTGGCTTATGGTTAAAGGATCTCAAACAGTTCTTGGAATACAGAGTTTTTCATGAAGATAGAAGAAAAAGACTTAAGTTTGCCAATCTTCCAGAAAACAAAATGACCAGATTTCTTTATATTTTACTGTTTTGATTCTCAGAGTATATCAAAGATTGATGATTATATACAGCTAAGAAAATGCACTGGTTTCCAGTTTCTACTTTTTTAAAATGAGTTTCCAAAGTTTACTTACCTTAAATAAAGTAAATTAATTAAGCAATCTAGAAATACTTTTTTGGGTTTCCAAAATTAAACTTGTTATGCCCAAACCAAAAGTCCAGCACTTAGAAGAAAGTGATTTGCTCTCCTGTGCAAGAACAATGAACACTAACTGGTCTTTTATGACACAAAGCATTTAATTAAAGGGAAATATAAAAGTAATATATAAAAAGAGGAGCAAGAAAATGTCAAACAGATTTAAAAACAACTGCATGAGTGTATTGAAGCCTATTAATCTGCAGAAAATTACTGAAAATTTAAATCTATACCTGTTATTACTACATATATGTAAGGTTTGTCATCACAATGCAAATGTCTCCATTTTCTTTTCATATTAAAAATCATGAAAAAGTATGATAGAACATTTTAAAGCAGCAAGAGAAGGAGGAAAGCATTGGGAGAATCCAAAACTCCTCTTTATTTTTTAAATGTCCCTGTCAGGCCTGTGTAATTAGCTCACCCTGGTTCCAATGGCAACAACAATAAAAAGAGAAAATTTCAGGAAACAAATGAAATGACTCTGCACAGTGAGAGGGACAGTAAGAAAGTGTCCGAATGAGTTAAGATGCCAGCTATGATGGTCTCAGCTTAGTCAACTCAAATTTACGATTAAGATCCGAGGCTTGTTTAACTCTCCTCTGCTGAGGCAAAAACGACAGAGTTCATGTCAGACTTTGCTCAATTTTCTTGTCTGTAGAAAAATGATAAACGCTGTATAAATACTGCTTTATTTTCTCACCGTCTGCCTCAAATCCTGCAATAAAGAATTAACTAAATATATCCATATATCAAAAGCTTTAAATTAAATTAAATTACATTTAAATTAGAACTTTAAAACAAGATTGTAGTTAATTTACTTTTAAATGCTGCAAACTTTCTTAATTGTAAGAAGTAAAATTGAAATTTACATACGATATATGATATGTTAAACAGAGACAGATATAGAAAACAACGACAATAATAACAAGAAAGACTCTAAAGCTAGAGCTAACCTTCCCCCGACTTTCTCTCCCCTGCTCCCTCCCGAGCCCTGCTCTGCTCAGAAGTTGAGTGTGTGCCATCAAGAAAGAGAAGTACTGGTACTTAAGTACTTTGTACTCCCTGTGATCGAGGGAGGAATGAAAGCAGCAGATACTGATCATGTCTCCTTAATTGTTCTCTTTCAATTTAAACGACATGTCATATTTGCTGCACCCAGAAACCAAATCCTCCCAGACACACCCACTCTTTTAAAGCATTTCAATACATTTCCTAAGCACCTGCTATTTTTCAGAGGACTAGAATCAGTTTAAAAAGATGGAAACTGTTTTCAACATTGGCACTCTTCTACCTGGCCTGAGTTTTCAGGGTTCTTAGGGTAGGTGTTATTTTTCTTGGTTGGCCAGGGTAAAAAAAAAAAAAAAAAAAAGAAACATGCAAAGGGATACATGGAGAGCAAAGTGTATTTACTTTCTGTCAGTGTCATCAATTTTTCATTTGCATAAAAAGTCGCAAATTCAACTATTACTCACTGAATTTTGAAAATACGTACAGCAGCACAAGTCACAGCTCAGTCAGGACACAGGACATTTTGGTTGCTCCCAGTTTCTTTTGTGGTTCTCTGTAGTCAGTTCCTTCCTGCATCCGACAACTGGCAACATTTGTTCTCATTTCTCTCTTTTTTGGGGGGAGGAGGATTTCATATAAATAGCATAAAAATGTTGTCCTTTGTTTCTGGCTTACTCTCACTCGGTATAAAACATGTTTCGTTGTGTTGAATTGATTGCTCATTTATTCATCTATCACTATAGGCCCTGGTATTCATCTACTATGAATGAAGCTTTTAGGGACATTTGTACTATGTGGATATGTGTCATTCCTTTTAGAGAGATATCTGTGGATTGCCAGGCACTGATGTATATTGATCTTCACAAATTATTGTCAATGTTTTCCCTTTTACTGGCTGCTACCATTTCATTACTTGTATTTTCTGGGTGTATCTGAGTTCCAGATAACCTACATTTTCAACACTTTAGACAACTTTTAATTTCAGCAACCAAGCAATATTATAAACCAAACATATGCATCTCCTGAAAACTCATTCAGTGAAAACCTAATTTCTAGTTAGGGGTGGCATTGAGACCACTGGGTTAAGCTTTCTTGGAAGACAAGGAAGATAAATCAGACTCATTCCTTCACCCTGATTGTGTGGAGGCAGGCTGGGCACATATATATATATATATATATATATATATATGTGTGTGTGTGTGTGTGTGTGTGTGTGTGTGTGTGTGTGTGTGTAATTTTATGAATCTAAATAAAATATAGAAAAGACAAATGAAGTCTTTTTAAAATTAATATAAGGACAGCAATATTTCTTGTTTTCAGATCCCAATTTCCTGTAATTTGTTTCTTAGAAAAAACAGAGTTTGTGTCTGTGATTTTTTGTTGTTGGCCTTTTTTTTTTTTTTTTTTTTTTGCTAGTCAACTGTTAACTGTTGAAACTTTCTATCTTGTAGAGAAGCTTGTTAAGAAAGCAGGAGGAAGAAGTAAAGGTCAGTTCCTTAAGACTCAGGGAATTCTAAAAGGTTGCTCATTAGGACTCAGTGTATTAGTCAAGGTTCTCTAGAGGAACAGAACTTATAGAATGAATCTCTCTTTCTCTCTCTCTTTCGCTTTCTCTCTCTTTCTCTCTCTCAACTACCTATCTATCATCTATCTATCTGTCTATCTGTCTATCTGTCTGTCTATGTATGTGTGTATGTATGTATGTATGTATGTATGTATGTATCTATCTATCTATCTATGTATGTATCTATCATCATCTATCTACATATCTATTTATTTATATATCATCTATCATGTCTGTCTGTCTGTCTGTCTGTCTGTCTGTCTGTCTATATGGGATTTATTAGAACTATTTACAAGATCTGGTCCATCTAATCCAACAATTGTCTATCAAAGGTAACTCCAAGAATCCAGTTCATGAGGTTGAATGTCACAGTGGGTCTTCAGTAGCAAGAAAAGTAAGCTCTCAGGGCAATGAAGGAATGGTCTTGCTAATGAGGGTTAGAGCAAGCAGGCAAAAAGAGCGAGCTTCCTTTTTCCTTGTCTTTAATATAGGCTTCCAGCATAAAGTGTGGTCCAGTTTAAAGGTTGGTCTTCCCAACTCATAAGGTCTGGATCAAAAGTTTATCTTCCCACATCAAAGATCTAGATTAGAAGTAGACCTTCCCACTTCAAATGATTTAATTAAGCATAGAAATGCCCGGCCATTTTGGGTTTTAGTCAACTCTAGATGTCACAAAGTTGAAAACCAAGAACAGCCAGGACACTCTGGAAGTTCCTGAGAGTGACCAACTGTAGAAAGCCTTCTCCTGGGTTACAGAAATTGCAAGGAATGCTGAGAACACTTAGATCCACTTAGCTCTCTGGAAGAGACTCTCTGACCTGTACATTATGAAAAGATCTACACAGTTTCCAGTGTCATCAGCTGTCACATTGGGGTGAGCTTTCAGTGATGCTGCTGCTTTTGAGTCATCTGTATTCTTGTAGGTAACTCCAGCAAATGTTGTACTACCAAGTGGGCGTTTTCTGACATCATGACTTTGGTCTGTTGTCAGTTCTCTGTCTGGTGTGAGAAAATGTTTGTTCCGAGAGTTGCAAAATTAGTTTGTGAAATTTCTATTGTTTTTTTTAATGTTTTATTTATTTATTTATTTTATTTTGTTGGTTATTTTATTTATTTACATTTCAAATGTTACTCCCTTCCCAGTTAAACCCCCATCCCCTCCCCCACACCTGCATCTGTGAAGGTTCTCTCCCACTCACCCACTCCCTCCTCAGCACCCTAGCATTCCCCTACACTGGGGCATCTAGCCTCCACAGGACCAAGGGGCTTCCAGTGATAAGGTAATACTCTGCTACGTATGCAGCTGAAGTCATGGGTCCCTCCATGTGTACTCTTTGGTTGGTGGTTTAGTCCCTGGGAGCTCTGGGGTGCGGGGATCCAGTTACTTGATATTGTTGTTTTTCCTGTGGGGTTGCTAACCCCTTTAGTTCCTTCATTTCTTCACCTAACTCCTCCATTAGGGTCCCCACACTCAGTCCAAAGGTTGGCTCGATGCATCTGCATTTGTATTGGTCAGGCTCTGGCCCAGAACTTCTAGGGGAATTAACACCCCTGACCTCAAGCTGTACTACAGAGCAACACTGATAAAAAACTGCATGGTATTGGTACAGGGATAGGCAGGTAGATCAGTAGAATAGAATTGAAGACCCAGAAATGAACTTATACATCTATGGTCACTTGATCTTTGACAAAGATGCCAAAACTATCCATTGGAAAAAAGACAGCATTTTCTATTGTTCTCATTGGTGGTAGCTTTTTTTTTTTTTTTTTTTTTTTTTTTGGGTGGGGGTTTTTTTTTTTTTTTTTTTTTTTAAATTGGGTTGAGGCTATTTATGTTTATGGCTTATTATTGGAAGGTACTTGTTATTTCCTAGGATTTTATTAGAGAATATTCTGGTGGGCTGGATTACTGATATTTCCTCTCTTCCTTCTCTCTCAGTTCTGGGAGTTCTTTGCCTGAACATGATTGAGTCTTTCCAGATTGTCTTTGCTCATTTGTTCCTTTGACAGGGTATAATCTCTAATGTGGTCTTGTGGATAAAACAATCTTTCTTCTTTCTCCCAGTATTGTATTCCTTTAAGAGTTTTTGCAGGGTATGTTTCATTGTTGTGAAGCAGCTTGATTTGTGATTGTGTTGAAATAGTCTTTTGTTTTTCATTATCAATTTTCAAAGATAATTTCTCTCAGCATACTAATCTTATTTGGCAGCTATTTAGTTTCAGAGCTTGCTTAGATATTGTTTAATGGTTCTTCCTTTCCAAGTTGCTGATGTACAATCTGAAGGTACTCACATATTCTCATTTTTATGGTTTTTTTTTTTTGACATTATTTCTTTATAGGTTCTGGTATGGTTTCCATTCGGTTGATTGCTCTTTCATTTCCATAATTTCTGTTTAGTTATTTTCATGTTCAACCTTTCTTCTATAATTGAGGATTTCTTGTTAAAATTGTTAATGCTTGCATTCACTTGGTGGGCTGTACTGCCAAAGTCTTAAATAGACTCAGTTTGTGCAACCAATTATTTGAGTCTTCTACATAGTCATTAATTATATTTTAGAAGGACTCTGAATTCTTTCTCAGAGACTTAAGCCATCTCAGTGAGTATAACTCCGGTTGTAAGGGAATTGGGAAGTGTGGTATGGGCCACAGTGGATTTTTATCTTGTGTTCTGTATGCTTCTTTGCTTTGGTTTATGAAACTTGTTGCAATGGATGCACCATTTAGTTCTAACTGTCCTTTTCCTAACTCAGTTTGGGGATTTGTTCTGGTTACTGTCATATCTTAGAGAGATATCCTCACTGGAAATTGAATTTCCTACAGTTATTAATTAAAGGGGAGTTTCAGTGGTGCTTCTCATTTATTCATTGTCCTCTTGGGTTGGTGTTTTAAGTTTTCATTAGTTATAGAAAACATTTTTGCATTATCCTTTTGTTCCCATTATGATGAAGAAAGAACAGTGTTGTGGCACTGATTAGAGAGGACATGGTTCATGGTTTTTGTTGTTGTTGTTGTTAAGTGTAGGGAATCAACCTTTAAGTAGTAAAATGAAGAAAATCTATAAGGAGGAAAAGGCTATGGAAGATGCATTAAGAAACTGATGCTTAGACATTGGTGTCCCATGCTTTCTCTAGCCTTACCTGACTGCTTCCCTGCTCATTTTCCTTTATGACTGTAATAAACACAATAAAACCATATAAAAAATAGAAATCAAACCACTCTGCCCTTGAAGTCTTGGACTATCATCTTTTATTCTTCTTAATGAACTCTATATAAATGTCTGTCAATATTTCAAATCAACTGCATAGTAGAAAATTATAAAATGATTGTTTTGCTTCAACTTGAATCTCTGAGGTGATGGACATTTTCATCTCTTTTCTGCTGTTTTGAAATTTCAGTTCCCTTTGCTTGTATTATCCACAGTTTTCTTGTCTGACCTCAGTGCAGTGTCTTTCCTTCTCTTCTAGGTTTGTCTGCATTGACATCTTAGTATTATCATTAGCTTCTCTCATACAGCCTCTACACTTGGACACCAATGCTCCCAGTTCTATGTATTTGCTCTGCCATTGTGCCTACTGGGAATGTGCAGCCAAAGTCTCATAAGCATGTAAAGCCCAACTCCCTTCAATAGGGAACTAAATTCATCCATTGGAAGATATTTCTTTTTTTCTACTCTGTAACCTATTTGACCCCCCTTTATGGTTTAATATATGTTAATAATTATGCTAAACATGTAGCATGAGAATAAATTTTACCTTTTAACTTACTTCAACCATTCAGAAATAACTGGTCATTTAGTTTAGTGGATTTGGTATTGATGGTGGGTGTGCATTGCCTTTGTTTAAATAGTAAATTTATAACTTTCTGTGTTGTATCTTTTGTAAGTTACCTGAAAACCTCTGCCAGACTCTCCACTTCTAACATGAAGGTGGGATGGCTTGGAAAACTTCATGTAGAAGCAGTTAACAGTCTAAGGTCACTGTTAATTCTTGGACAGGGGAGGTTGAAACAAAAGGATTGAATGGAGAGGATTATTAATTTTTCTTGTTATGTGCTTTGAACATATGCTAAGCAAATGTATTGTTCTTCAACTTAAACAATTAATTGGAGCAAAATTAAAGTTGTTACATTAAAGGTCTATAATTCTGACAATTTTTATTAACTCTTCTAAGCCTACTATTCTGAGTAAAATTATCAGAGTATCACTATCTCCTAATTTCATAATAATTATTATCAGCTGCCATCAATATTAAGCATTTCCTAAATCTCCCCTCTATTGTAGGTCAGGCATGTATCATGATGGGGCAGAATTTGAGATGCATCTAAAGCAAATAGTTACTAATTTTGGTTTCAGGGGATTCTGTAATATTACAGTTTGCAAACACCCTTTAAAAAGGAAGAGTATTTTCTAAACTTCTAATCATTATGGATATCATCCCTAAACATGTGTACTCTTGAATTTTTCCAGAAAGTGTGATGTAGCTGAGTATTAGCAAAGAAGGAGACAGCAGCGAAGATCAGCAATGAGAAGAGAGAATATCAATAATAGTAACAGCTCAAATGAATAAATTAATATTCAACCTCCTGGTTGTTTTTCTCTGTTGATAATGCATATCACATTCAAATGTAGCTTTTATAACTTTATTATGTTATTAGAAAGTAATGTTCTATATTACCCACTTGTCAGATGAATATAAGAAAACTGCCTGTCACTTATGGGTTTATCCATTGTCATCTCAAATAGGACCGAGTGGTCTGATTTCAAAGTGACAGCTGGTGGTGTCTCTTCCTGATACATGCTAATCCAGTTTTTATTATGGAAAAACTGCCTGTGCTTTCAGATCTCAAAAGGGAGTTACTAAATGTAATCACTAAGAAGGAACCTTGGGATCGCAAACATAAAAGACTAAAATGAACAGTTTTCTCATTACAGAATGGTTTCCTGATTAAATACAGATTAAGGGCAGGGAAAAATCATTTAGAAACCTAAATAGCACTCTCCATTGTGTATATGCACACGATATCACAGATGTCTTTAAGATGATATATGTAGAGAAGTTATATATGGAAGCATAAACAGTTATAGCATTTATTCCATCTTAATATGATTAGAAAATATTTTAAGAGTGTATGAATCAATACTCAATTTCAAGGCTGTTTCTTGTAGGGGAGAGTTATAAAAGAAGGAATAGTCATTTAAACAAAACTTGACTTTTAGATTGATTAGTGCAGTGAATTTAGTGCATCACTTTAGTGAATCTGGTTGTACTCGAGTAATTCCAGACTCTCCATTATTTTTTTTCTCAAACTACAAATGAAGAGATAAGAAAATGATCTCAAAGGATGTGGTGGCTAGCACACTGTAACATGGAGAATTATAGGGATGAGAACACTTTGTGCTCATGGAGGCGTAGACCTGTGTGCTCTGCTTTAGGATCTGGGTGCTGTTTGTGCCGTATAACAAACAGCTCTTTCAAATTTTAACTCCTAGCTGTCAACTGAAAAGGCCACCTAACTATTTCATCAGGCTCTAATTAATAATATACTTCAATAAAATGCAATTCCTTATTCTATAATTTATCAGCGTGTTGAATAACTTGCTCAATTCTTACTGCTAGAATAAGACAAACATCCCGTCCTGGAAAGGATGGATGGGAAGATTGTTTAATTGGTGGAATAGATGTAGAATAGAATAAAAAAGGAAAGGAATGATCCCTTTCCTCAGCCTCTAGCTGTTGTGGTGTCAATTCTTTTGGACCTCAAAGCACAAATACAAATAACTCTGCTGGAGTTGGATAACTTTGCCAAGAGATGACCAGTTGCCAGCCCAATTAGCCATCTGACCCCATTTTCAAAGTATTAAGTACTAACAGTTTCCTCATCATTGGTTCAATTTGCGCCCACACCGTTTTGGACACCATTTTTTTGGCAAACACAACCAAAGTCAAAGGTCTAGTGGAAACCTCTTTTAAAAACTAGCTATCGGTGTCAGCAATGCTTTTTCTTTAGCCATTCTGTGGATTGCAAATAGCACAGATATTCATGGAGAGAACCAGCGTTCATTTGAGAAGGCAGATCTGACGAAGGCAGAGGATAACTGAAAGTTGAAAGAAGTCACAGGTAGTCAAATGGCAGACACAAGCCTGCACAAATGGGCATTGATTTGTATGCTTGAATATTTATTTTACAATTTATAATGTACATCTTGGAGAGACCAGAGAAATGATAAGTCTAAACTTATCAGTTGCTTTTTCACTTTCATCTCTTAAGATAGGAAACGTTGTACTAGTTACTTTTCTGTGCCTGTAACACACTAGTACAACCTAGACAACTTAGAGAGGGAAGAGTTTATTTAGCAATAGTTCCAGAGGGAACATCCTTAATGGTGGAGAGGCATGGTAGTACATTACCAGATAATGGAACTGAGCAATAACGTCTTCAACTGAGATACAACAACTGCGAGCAAAAATAGAGAGAGTGAACTGGAAGTGGAATGAGGTAATGAACTCTTTCAGAGTCTGTGCACGTAATTCAAGATTCCAACTCCCACACATCCCACAGCTTGCCCAAATAACACCACCAAGTCAAATACCTGAGCCTGTCGGGATTATTTCTCATCCAAACCACTGGTTTCCACTAATTTTCTCCTTAAACTAATGATTGTATTATAACACAAAATGCATTTAGTTCCATTTCAAAAGTCCCACTACTTACAGTCCTAATCTGTTTCTCTTTACTCTTGTCTCTTTCAAGCATAGTGCTGACAAGTTAGACCTGCACCTACTTGAATAGCATTTACAGAAACTTTTAATGTTCTGCTTTCTAGGAGTAGGAAATGCCTAAGACCTGTTCTCTCCAGTCAGCAACTTAGCTGGGTAGGTTATTGCTCTGAGGTCACTCTTTCCATTGATGCAGTGCAGAGCAGAAGGCTTTTTTTTTTTTTTTTTTTTTTTTTTTTTAACAAATCTTAGCAATTAGAGCTTCTCGGTAAGCATATTCTTCAGTTGAAAATTAAGCTTTTTAGAACTTTTTCTTTTCAAACTATATATTTTGTATTGATTTCTGCCTTGTTTGTTCTGTTTGAATCTAGGGTTGCATAAGAATTATCAATAATAACTTTACTATCGATTATATGTTAATGTCTCTTGAAATTTTTTTCTATCAAAAAATTTGTTTTTGTTCTTTGCTGAACAAAACTTATTCTCAGGAAAGTTCTCGGGATATGGGTAGATAATAGCAAGGCTATTTGTTTACTTATCACAAGATGGCATCTAGTTGCCATTAGGAACTGGTTGCTAAGACTGTTCCTTTCTAAAACTCTGAGGCAGCTCTCAACTACTAAACTTCTCTCAGCATCACTGTCATTTGCATTCCTCTTACAAGGACACATTAATCTTTCTTTACAGCATTGACTTCTTTTCTAGTCCACATTCCTCCAGAAAACAATATCTTCAAGTTGTTCATGGCGACAGCCTACTCTCTGGTACTCATTTCGATTACTTACATCTCTTGCTTTGATTAAACAACAAAGTGAGACAACTTGTAGAAAGAAGAGTTTATTTGGCAATGATTCCAGAAGAGAAGTACTTAACGGCAGTGAAAATGTGATAGCAGTCAGCTGGAGCAGGAAGCTAGGAAATCACATCTTTGATTCAAATCCACACTCAGAGCAATAGGGAAATGAGTGAAATCGTACACTCTCAAAGTCCGTGCTAGTAAACTGCTACCTCCAGCCAGACTCCATGTCCCAAATGTCCTACAACTTCCCCAAAGAACATTGCCAAGTGGGACCATGTACTGAAATACCTGAGCCTATGGGGAGCATTGCTCATTCAAATCACCATAAACGCTGATCAGATATGCTATTGATGTTCTGGAGTGCTTAAATACTGGCAGTGATATACACCCCAAGATACTACATGAGATAAGAAAGCAAAATAATGAAGGTTTTTCCAAATGTTTCATATCTCTGTGCTGTGGTTTATAGAATGTTATCACCCAAAATAGCTGAGTCAAAAATTTTGTGAGTTCAATTTAATTTTGAAATAATATATCAAAAATAAATGAAAAATTTCAGAAATGCAAAGCAACTTTGGATAAATATAGTGATTTATAGAGTTTCTTACTTAATAATAAATGAACATCTTCAGTTGTTGGGAAATTGTCTTCTTTTCTGGATTAGTGAGGTCTATCCTCCACAGGTATATCACTATGCAGAATCAGGGGATGTGATTCCAGTCTCTAGGACAATGCTTAATGTTTTTCTGAACCTCAATTTCCTCCCAGATAGATAGAATTATTATAGCAATTTTCCTAATTTCATAATATCATCCATTAATTAATATGTGATACATTGGTTTGTGGCTAACCAATCATTTGTTTTCTTATTCAGTATCCTTGCTGTTGGTTTCAACTTAGTGATGCCTTGAACTTCAGTGTAGGGAAGGAAGATGCAATAGAAACAATAGCTTATTATCTGCCCCAGAGGCTCTGTCTATAAGCTTAATTTTAACACTGTAATCATTCTTGTTCATCTCTACTTTATGTATTGTCATCAATTTAAATTCAGCTCCTCTCAACTTCTCTGTTACTGCTAATAACTATTTAATCAGACTCTTTTAACTTCTTTTTTGTTGTTATTGTTTGTTTACATCTGGTTTGTTTCTTTGTTTTGTTTTGTTTTATTTTTGGATTGCCAGTGGTCAAGCCATTGAAAATTCCAGATGAAACTTCTTTTAAGTCCTTTGTCATATTCATCTAATTTCCCAATTCTAGTATCAATGGTCTGCCTCATGATTAAAATATTATCACCTTATGAAAGAAATTTGTTTCTACTATGTCATTAAGAAATTCTGTATTTGGTCTGAAATACATAAACACCTAAAAAGTCACAAAATGCTATACTTCTCAGTGTGTGTACATAAACTTAAATCATTCAGCATTCCGTTTAATAAACAATGGCATTATTGTTAATTTTATATTATAAAATAATAATTCACTTCCTTTTAAAAATTCATTTGTGTGTGTAAGTGTGCATGTAAGTAAGGTGCCTGAAAGAATAGGTTCCAATAAAGGAAACAAGAGTGCATCAGATCCACTGGACTGATACTGGTCTGGAGCTGGATTTAATAGGCTGTGATTATCTGTCTGATATGGGTGCCTGGAACTGAACTCCGAAAAGCAGCAACTGTTCATAATTACTAATTCTACTCTCCAGACCCAAGTAAAAATAATTTATCAAGAAATTATTTACAGTTTCTATCACTTCACTAATGAGCTCATATTGAAGATAAATTCTTTGAAGGCAATTATTTGAGTGAGCAAAAAATATGGTGATTGAAAATAACACTATGAGTCCTGTGCAGAGTATAACCTCTCTGTGAGATCTGGTTTTGAACATCCCACCCAATTACTTCTCTCAGAAGTAATCACAGCAGCCAGGCCTTGTTTATTCCAGAAATAGTGAATACACACACTCACAGACATATATAAACACATTCAAACCAACTCATACATATATACACATACACTCACAAATACTCATTCACACACACACACACACACACACACACACACACACACACACACACAAACACTCATACCTTGTTTATTCCAGAAACAGTGAATACACACACAAATATACAGACTCACAGACATATACAAACCCACTCACTTAAACTCACACATATATACACATACACTCACAAATACTCATTCACACACATACTCATACACACACAGAAATACACACTCACACACTCATAAACACACTTAGAAAATAAACACACTCACACACATACTCAAGAGACACATACTCACACACAAATTCTCACATACACACACTCATACACACATTAACACACATACTTACACACAGAAACACACTTATACACACTCATTCACATACAAATATGGAAAAACACAAACACACACAGACACACTCACACAGTCATGTACACTCATATACTCACACATACAGAAACACATCTTCTCTGTCTCTCTCTCTCTCTCTCTCTCTCTCCCTCTCTCTCTCTCTCTTTCTCTCTTTCTCTTTCTCTCTCTCTCTCTCCCAAAGAGCTTTTTATTTTTTTAAAAAATGTATACTTACTCACAGGAGTTTTACTCCACTTCTCCAAAATAAAAAAGAATAGTTTATAATACTATACTATTTCTTCTGTTAAGAAAGGCATTTATAAAAATTACCAAGAATTTACAGTGTGTTGTTTTTTCCAATAGTATCTTCACAAATGACAACATTGTTCAAATATAAAAACTTTCATAAATATATTCCTGTGTTTTCATATCCTCTTCATGAAAGTGAAGGAGGCCTATATGCCTGTGCTTCAAAGTTTTTGTGGTTATTTTTCCCCTTAAGTCAGTTAGAGGTGATTTCAGGTTCTGCAATGTTTATGGCTTCCTGATAAAGTACTTTTTTGTTACAATTCAGTGATTTTTTTTCATTGAAACAGTTTAACGAAGAGCCTAACTTGTCTGATTCTAACATTGCTACCCTAGCTGCATTTTGGGGTAGAGGGTAGAGCCCAGGGTTATTACTTGATCTGAAGTATGACATCTACAAAGAGTCTATGAGCAGGCTTTTAAAGCCTGCTCTTAAAATTGTCTTCAGAGGAAGGATGTTATCATTTCACTTCATTAGGACAACTGACAGATGTGAAATGCATCTCTGTCAGTGCAGGTTTTGGGTTTGTTCACACCTTCCTTTCTTGTCTTTTCTTCCCTTTGTGTTCCTTATTGCAGTTACTGATGGTTCCTTTCCACCCCATTTTTTGCTTTTCCCCATTGCTGTTTGAGAAGTTATTCAATTAATCTCTCTATTTCTTGTTTTGCATTTGTTCTTGCTCTTTCTTATATTTATCATCACCACTTTCACTATAATTAATTAATAACTCTTTAAAACACCAGGGATTGAACCCAGAGTCTAGCCCTTGATACATATGTGCTCTACCAAGGAGCTACTTCCTAGTTCTCAGCTTCCACTTCTAAGAACGCCATTCTGCTTTAAAGATTATTGTTCCAGCCTGGCACTTAGGACTTTTCTCTTCCACTACATTTTAAGAAAGCCCACATCAGTTAATATATTTCTGTGTGGTGCTGTACTTACAGTTGTTGTACATAAAATTTTATTTTAAAAAACTTCTTGGGCCTAAATTCAATTCATATATGTACAAACATTTATCTATCTATCTATCTATCTATCTATCTATCTATCTATCTATCTATCATCTATCTTTTATCTATTCATTATTTACCAGTTTTCAAACTCATCACCGATCTTTTCTATCGACTGTCATCTACCTATCTATCTATCTATCTATCTATCTATCTATCTATCTATCTATCTTCTATAATCATTATATTCGTGTATGTGTGTGCAACGATGTGTGTGTCTCTTTGTGTGTATAATTACAAAAGTATGTATATTTTTCATGGTAGTGCACTGTAATTTTTATATGCCTGCATGTTTACAAACCTCATTTTCCATTGTTTTACAATATTCTGTTTTGGTGCTAGATTTCCTAAGTTTGATTATTGATTCTCTCATGGCATTAATGTTTGAGATAAGGTCTCAATCTCTTTTTGTTGGTTTCTTCATTCACAAAGTGCATCCACTAATATTGTTAGATTGATAGTAAAAGAAATGTTACTACCAGCAGAACATTTAGCGGCATCCAGGGATCCACTCAAGTGCTCAGTGAAGAGTCGGTGTTTTTGTTGTTATTCTGTATCATCACCATCATTTGTTGCTACCACCCTCATCATTTTTTTGCCATCATTATCAGCTAATACTTCCACCACCAGTACTGTCACCATATCGATCATTACATTTTGAGATGAATTTAACTCTATAGGTAACACCTTGACAATAATATTTTTGTATGATCTTTTTGTTTTATTTCTTTAGAGTAGTTGTTAAAAATAGCATTTAAAACACAGAATATGGTCATTATAGAGGAGGTTTTGACATAGGTTTAGAAATGTTCCATGTTATGTTGAATGTTTTCTCCATTCCAGTTTCATTATTTTCCAATGCATGTGCTGGTAATGTCTTGTTGGACTTGTGTGGTTCTCAGTTGCATCTGTCTTAGTCCTTTAGAGGACTAAGTCTGTAAGCCATCTCTAGTTATAGTTGGCAGCTTTTCCTAGTATTCCAGGCACTTCTTGACCAGTCATTAAAATCTTAAAATGTTTTGTTAATGTTCAACAAATCAAAGGAAATGAGAAGGATGAACTCTTGCAGGGTCTGATTCAACCAATAAGGGTAATGGATGGGCAGATGCCTCAGCCATGATGGATGGGCTGGGGCACTTCCTGTGAAGTATGCAGTGTGACTTTTTTTTTTTTTTTTATTCAGGCGGTTGCATCTTAAGCTTTGTTCCTCATGGGCAAAGGCTCTATTTTTAGATTTTAATTTGTGCATTTTTAAGTAGAAAAATCAACATATTGAAAAATATGACAAAACAACTACTCTTGTTTAAATGCAGCCAATGTCAAGACTTTCAAAAAATGTATTCTCGTTTTCATTGTTTATTTACATATTACTTTGACTCATAATAATCTTCATGTTTAGATGGAGGACAGTGGCTATGCCAGGTACTTTTGTGAGAGCTTTTGGGAAGAACGCAACACAACACAGTAAACAATGCTGGTAATTATTTATTAAAGCTACCCAAAGCTTGAAGAATTTAAATAATTCTACTTTTATCTGTCATCAGTTTGTTTTATTATCAATTATCTATCAATTATCTGGCTATCTAACTATCTTGCTATCTTCTATATCTATTCATTATTTACCAATTTTTAAAGTTATTATCATCTATCTATCATCACTATTATCTATCACCTATCATCTATATCTCTCCATTATCTATCCATATTATGCATTCTTTATCTTTCTTTATGTTTATTTTCACCATCATCTGAGGTTTATCTACATTATATGATAAAATCCATTAACATAAAGCTTTAAATTTTAAAGAACTTTTATCTGTGTGTACTTCTTTCTTGCTTCAATAGTAATGTATCCTTTGTGTATAGTTACATTGTTCACCTTTTGTAATATATCTCATTTGCTTTTGTTTTGTGTTTGCATTTGTCTATGCTGTTTATCAGCAACTAGATGGAGACTGAAAAGGTGTGTATGCTGAGAGTTACTTTATGAGGATATTGTATAAATTTAAGATCTCAGTCTACAATTAAGGCATGCTATTGTCAACATTATAACAACAAAAACTGTGGTATGGGAACCACATGATGTCTCACAGAACAGAGTGTAATTTTTTTTGTTTGATTTTTCCTCTTCTTTTGGCATTGATATTGAACTCACTATGTAACTGACATTGTTCTTAGACTCTGATCCTCCTGTCTCTACCTCCCAAACTCTGGGATTACAGGTATGTGACATCACATACAAGCTATGTTGTTCTGGATAACAAACCTAGTGCTTTGTTCCTGCTAAGAATGCATTCCACCAATTGATCCACATCCCCAGTCCAACTTTGCAGTTATAATAGGCTATAATTCAGTTCAGAGATTAAAAGATTTCATTGAAACAACATTTGATTGAACTCAGTTTGAAAGCTCGTGCTTCCTCCTGTGCAAGCATATGATTTGCAAGTTAGAAATGGCTCCAAGTCCTCTGGAATAAAACTAATTTATATCCTTATTTGACTTGGGATATATGTAGGCATGTTGTAAGAAGGAAGCATGATTAACTTGATTCAGAATCAAATAAAATGTGATACATAGGGCCAGGAATAATTGCCATTTTACTGAACTTAAGGTCCTTAACCCTTGCTGGGATTTCATTCACTCACCTTGCTCTTAGCCCCACCTATGAAAGAATTAACAATTATTCCACTTTCTTCCCACTTAGAGCTACCTAAGTCCAACAACAATTGCTGCTTTATCTGGTAATTGACAAGAACTACTCCAATCTTTTTAGACTATCTCTAATGAAACAGCGTTTCATGTGAAAATAAACACTACTGAACCTCTTTTTAGAGTTAGATCATCCTGTCCAACCCCTAGGATTTAGAAGTTGGAGATATGTTTTATTTTACAAAATGAAGATGATAAGGAAAGAACTGTATGTTGATTATAGAACCTTTTTTTATGGTGAGGAGGATCAGGAGATTCTACAAATTCTAGATTATTCTGTGGTTAAAGACCTCAAGGTTCTTGTTAAATAGAATTGGCTTAAAGCTATCTAGCAACTATCTCTTAAATTGGTTAATTGTTATTAATTTTTTTAAAAACTGGAAGATAAAATGCATAAAATAATAAAATCAATATATATTATATTCAAGTGACTTAACCACAAAATTCTTTTTTTGATGGAAACCACAAATATAAGGAATATGGACAGACATTTCTTCATGGATCAGATTTAATAGACAGCAGAAAACTCAGGCGGCCAAAGTAAACTATAAATGCAAAGAATATGAAAAGTTCAAAATTCTAATTATTAAATAATTTTCTACTAATGAGAAAACTGGTCAATTGTTAACATGTGCAGTCATTTTCTGGATATCAGTAATAACCACAGGTCATTACAACAGTGGGGATCTAACAGCCATTTTGCCTGCTAAAACAACAAAAGTTTATGTTAATGTGAACTGTTTGATTCCTTAAAAAATATTTTCAATTTACAAAAGTTAGGTAGTCAGAAAATTAAAACTTTAGGACATTAACACTGAATACTTCATGTAAGTTATGTGAACAAAATAACCATTGATAATTACTTTAAGTCTTATGCTTAAGCCATTGAAATAAGAAGCAAATAATTTCATCCTAGCTTATAAAACACAGAAGTCATGAGCATAAATAAAATCAGCAAAATATCGTGCAATCAGAGGAATAAAGACTAAAATCGTTTCAATGTCTGAAGATCTTTTAAAATGATGATAGTTGGTGAAGCTATAAACAGTTTTATATACTCTGAATAGATATGACACTTAAGAATCATAGGAAAGTTATTTAACCCATACCAAGGAAAAATTGTCTCAATATTATGAAAGAAAGTTGAAATATTTTAGAATAGTTCAAATATGAAAATAATAGAAATTGAGAAACTGAGATAGGAAAGCCTTTCATTGTTCATCCAACTAGCATGACATTACCATAGGGGTGAAAAATGATACCATTTCACCAATTCTTAATAATATTTTCATTTTGTGGTTTTGACATAGAACCTCAGTATGATCTGCACATAACTTTTGTGATATAATACAAAATGATTTTAGGTTAGATTTGGATAGAAAATAGCCAGGGCCCATTTGGCTGCTACTTTTCTTGGAAGAGAAAAAAAATAAAAGCTTTATCTTAATTAAAGTTTAATTAAGGATCACGTTTGGCAGTACTTTTCACACCGATCTACACCAGCAGATTTTCGAGGGCTTAACTTTATCGTGCAGAAAATCCTCTTTTATTACTCCCAACCTGTTGTAAAAGCTGTTGGCACAGAGCGGTGGTTGCTTCATTCAGACGCCTTGTTTGCCACTGGAAATATCCCAAGTCTCTAGAGATAGCACCACAGTGGTTCAATTTAATATCTGTCCTATCACTACAAGACTCCAGCTCATTATTAATGATACTATTCATTAATTTCTTGTTGGGCTGATGTTGTTATTTATTAAAATATTAAAGAATGCCTCCGGGACACAGGCATAATGAGGGACACCTCAGTTTCATGAGCTGAAGGAATGAATGAACACACTAGATTTCCCCACCCTGAGCTACACCATTCCTTGCTCATTAGTCCGGCTACATCCCTGAGTGACACTGTAAATTCATTTTGTGCTCTGTCCAATCAGAGCTAAATACAAATGCAGGACCTTCCTCCCACTTTCTCTTTCTTTCTTTCTTTCTTTCTTTCTTTCTTTCTTTCTTTCTTTCTTTCTCTAATAAGCCATTCCCATGCAAAATGGATTGTCTATTGTCTAACTGATTTAACCTGTTCGTATTTGGGGAAAAGAACTAAACTGCTTGCATATGTGGGAAATACAGAGTTGATATTTATTTATTTTATGTCTTTCAGATTTGCATTTGGAAAATTTCAACATAATACATTTTCCATTTTAAGAACCTGCCACCATAGGTAACTAAATCCCAGCATGACATTTATATATGTGATTGTCATATTTTAAAAAAGCCTAAACAAGCAGTTTGTATACTACAGTGGTCATTTGATGTGTGTTTGCACACTCATTCAGGTACAGCCTGCAGAAATCCTAAGGAGTCTCAATGTATTTGCTCACCCTTTTAACACATGGATATTTAAACACATGCTTAGAGTATGCTCAGATGTACACGACAGAATAAAAGAAGGTATGCATGAAATGATATGACCATTTTCAACTATTTGGGAGAACAAACAATGCCAAAATACTTTTCTTAGAAAGGAATAATCTTATTTTATCATCTTGCTTGCCACTGAATGCACAGAATGAAATCTGCATAACAATTAAGGTAGCATCTGAGGGTAAAGTTTTAATTTGGTCTATATGGTTGTTATTTTCTCTCCTGCGCAAATAATTACTTTGGTGAAGAAATACCACACTGTTTTGAAGGGATTAGCTGGGCATAATTGCAGCCTGTTTTGATCCTTCTTTTAATAATGGATTCTTTCATTTTATATCTGGACAGGCAGCTTTGTAGGGGTAGTTTCAAAGCTTGTATAGATGCCTATGCAGCTTTATTTTTTAAAAATTATACATGTTTTTCTTGAAAAATAACATATTTCTCTGATAATCTTAAAGGTGTGCATCGCAGAGGCACCTTTGTTTAAGTTAATGAACTATGATTGTTTAATCTGTTGCAATAGTTTATATTTTAGTGTATATCTCTTCCAGTGTATGTTGTATTCATAGTGGTGTCTGTACCATATTTTATTTTGAAACATTGACTTCTTGTATGAAAAAAATTTCTAACCAGTGTCTAGGTATTAAAACTCATTCATAAAGATAAAGTGCATTGGATAATATTTCACTTATGTAAATATATTATTCATGAAATTATAGTGAACTGAGTTCAGTACCTTAACACAGTTGCTTCACAACAGCATCTTAGAAAGATTCTGCTCTTCAGGCTATATTTTCTCCAAGTGTTCATTACCATGAATAATATTTTCATAGTATGATATACTGCTATCATAGAAGAAAAAGGGAGTTTATTATCTCCAAAACAACTAGAAGAATACTGAACAGATACTAATTATACTTTCAAGCTAACAGTTCAGAAATACTTCTTTGGAATTCAATCTTGACAGAAAAATTAAAATAGTCGTGTGTGTGTGTGTGTGTGTGTGTGTGTGTGTGTGTGTATTGTGAGAGGTGCTAATCCAATTTTAACTACATTAGGAAAATACAGAAAATATATTGTTTTTACTGTAAAAAAATGTATTTCTAAATGGTGAAAACAGACTATTTGAAAGAATGCTTTCTGTCAAATCAAATGATAATCACACAGGGATAAAGGTTTATTATCATAATGATTTTTGAAGGCAAGTTGGGTTCTTTTTAGAAATAAATGTTTTAAATTTTAATATTAGCTGAAAAGCCTTGGAGTGGAAGGTAAAACAGAAAGAGCGTCTGCAACAGGAACATCTCCAGTGTGATGGTGGCACTGAAGGGCACAAGATACAGAGAGGCGTGGATTCCGTTATATATTCAGAGAGGGAACATGCGCAAATATGTGATTGTAAAAGAGGCTATGAAGGATCTTTCAATTTGATCTGCCTTTCACGAGCAATAAAACCTTACGGATCACAATATGTTATGTGTATGGAGCTTGGGAGATGGAAAGCAACAAAAAGTTAATCTTCAGACAAAGATGCAACATGTTACAAAGACAGAAATGCTGATATTGAGGGAAGCCATGTCTTGGAGTCAGGTACTAAGTAACAGATAGCCAAGACAAGAGCAAGATAGTACCAGATTTCCAACACGAAGAGTTACAAGGACCCGATCCTATAGACACCTTTAAGTCAACAAGATTCAGATACTGATAACAATGAAAAACAAAACATACTTGAGATTAAACAGCATATCAAATTATATACCATCCCTATTCTACCACATTTGCTACATTGGCTGAAGATATATGCACATAATGTTAAGTAGAAAAGTGATAAAAAGCTCCCAGAAGATCAGAAATAAAATTACACACGTCTACATGTGGACAAACATGAGCACATGTACACACATGCACGGAAGCACAATTTTGGGGAGCAGAATCTTTGGGATCCTTGGAATCCATTATCCTAGAAAGCACTTAGACAATAGAACAAAAAATTCCTTATATCAACAACATAGACAATGTTTTGCTTTTTTTGGTTTAACAGCATGAGATCCTTGTACCAAGTTATTTTCCAGGAGAAAATTTCTATTTATTGTACTGCATCTTCGAGGCTTTGAAAATTTAAATAACAAAAGCATTATTTTATGAGGGAAAGAAATGGATTTCTTGCTGAGCTTATTGCAGAATTATAAGGTATTTTCTTAGTGACATTTTATTATCACTAAATCACCATAGTTAGACTTCAGTCATATTTTAGGGCTTAAAAATGTGAAGCTCTCAGGATTTCTTTTGTGAGGTAAACTTAACCCTTAAGATTAAGCAATGGGTAGAAGTTACTGTTTGTTGAAAGTAGCATAAATACCTTTGTTAATTTTCATAGGATTTGTTTACATATCTGAAGTTACAGGGGCCATTCCCTAAGCTTTTATCTCCCAATATCAAAGACTGATGCAGCTGCAGATCAAATTGACAGTTCGCTCTTAAACTTTTACATATGGCTAAGTAGATTTGTTGGCAACTAACCTCTCTTGTTTTGTTAACTCTCAAGTGCTGAGTTAATATCCATGTTCTCAAAGATGATACAAAGGCAAGAGTACAGTACAAACCACCATACACACTTTACAACTGTCTTGCTAACTCTATATTTGACTTTTATGTTTGATTCTTATCTCTACAGGATTCTGAACTTAACAAAGTAATCTTTTTTTTCCTATCCATACATTTCTATACATTTCCACATGCACCTGGGGCAGATTGGGCTACCTACTTCCAGAGCCCACTACCCTGCCTGTCTTCCAGTAGGTCTGCTCGAACCAAGAGCATAGGTGAGACCTCACACAATACTCAGAGCAGCTGACACCCCCATAGATCAAGAAGACCTAGAATCTGTCCTGTCCTGCCTGAATCCCATTGCTCTTCAGCTCTGCACCTCCCTCTGCACCATTGGAAGATCAGTGAGGCCACTTCCCAACCCCATAGCCTTACCTGTCTCCCAGGAGGACTGTTCTAACAAGGGGCACTTGGAGGCATTCTGTAACCAGAAACCTCACTGTCTGAATCTGAGTAAGCCTGTTCTAACCCAGGACACACAACTCCATCTGCCTCCAAAAAGGTCTGCTCCCATCAGAGACACCCAGGCCAGTTAACACCAGAGACAACCAGATGGTAAAAGTGTAAGAACACAATTAACAGAAGCCAATACAACATGCATCATCAGAACCCAGTTCTCCTACCACAGCAGTCATGGATACTCTAACACACCTGAAGAGCAATATTCTGATCTTAAATTTCATCTCATAAAGATGATACAGGACTTTAATGAGGTTATAAATAAATTCCTTAAAAAAGTACAAGGAAACAAAGGCAAACAGGTGGAAGCCCTTAAATATGAAACAAATAAATCCCTTAAAGAAATACAGAAAAATACAGTAAAACAGTTGAAGAAATTGATCAAAATGGTCTGTCATAGGTCCAAGACAAAAAACAGAAATAGAAACAATAAAGAAATCACAAATGGAAGCAACACAACAATGGAGATGAAAAACCTAGGAAAGAGAACAGGAACTATAAATATAAGCATTATCAACAGAATACAATAGATGGAAGAGAGAATCAGGCATAAGCATAGGAGCTATCATAAAAAATATTGAAAGATTTGTCAAATCGAATGCCAAGTATAAAAAGTTCCTAACCCAAAACATCCAGGACATTTGGGACACAATGAAAAAGCCAAACCTAAGAATAATAGGAAAGAGTGAAGAATCCCAGATCCAAGGGTCAGAAACCATTTTCAACAAATCATAGAAGAAAACTTCCTTAACCTAAAGAAGGAGATGACCATAGACATATTAGAAGCCTACAGAACACCAAATAGATTAGACCAGAAAAGAAAACCTCCAACCACCCCATAATAAAAGCAATAAATGTATAGAACAAAGAAAGAATATTAAAAGCTCCAAGGGAAAAATATCAAGTAACATATAAAGGCACAACTATTAGAATTGCACATGACTTCTCAACAGAGACTCTGAAAGCCAGAAGATTCTAGACAGATGTCTTACAGACCCTAAGAGACCACAGATGTCAGCCCATACTACTGTACTCAGCAAAATTCTCAATCACCTTAGATGGAGAAACTAAGATATTCCATAACAAAACCAAATATAAATAATATCTAATAATCCAGCCGTTCATAAGACACTGGAAGGAAAACTCCAACATAAGGAGGGAAACTACATCCAAGAAAACAAGAATTAATCATCTAACAACAAACATAAAAGAAGAGAATCACACACATAATACTACCTCCAACAATAAAAATAATAGGAACTAATTAACTAATTGGCCATTAGTATCTCTCAACATCAATGGACTCAGTTCCCCAATAAAAAGACACAGGCTAACAGGCTGTATACTTAAACAGGTCCATCATTTTGCTGCATACAAAATCATACCCTAGTAACAAATATAAACACTACCTCACGTAAAGGGCTGGAGAAAAGTATTCCAAGCAAATGGTCCTAAGAAGCAAGCTTGAACAGTCATTCTAATATCCAATAAAGTAGACTTTTAACTAAAAGTAATCAAAAGAGATGGGGAAGGACACTTTATACCTTTTCATCAATAGAAAAATTCACAAAGATGAAATCTTAATTCTGAACATCTATGCCTCAAATGCAAGTGCACCCACATTTGTAAAACAAACTTTAGTAAAATTCAAAACACACATTCAACCCCACACAATCATAGTGGGAGACTTCAACACCCTACTGTCACCAATGGGGAGATCATCAAAACAGAAACTAAACAGACACACAGTGAAACAAACAGGAGTTATGAGCCAAATGGATTTAACAGATAACTACAAAACCTTTCACTTTAAAACAAAAGAATATACCTTCTTCTCAGCACCTCATTGTACTTTCTCCAAAACTGACCACATAACTGGGCACAAAACAAGCCTCAACAGATACAAGAGGATTGTATTCTATCAGATCATCATAAACTAAGGCTGGTCTTCAGTAAGAACAAAACAACAGAAAGCCCACATATCCATGAAAACTGTATCTCTATACTCACTGATAACTTGGTCAGGGAAGAAATAAAGAAAAAGATGAAAGACTTTCTAGAATTTAATAAAAATGAACACACAGCATACTTAAACTTATGAGAATGAAAGCAGTGCTAAGAAGATAATTAGCACTGAGTGCCTTCATAAAGAAACTGGAGAGATATTACGCTAGCAACATAACAAACAGCACATCTGAAAGCTCAGAGCTGAAATCACCCAAGTAGAAACAAAGAGAACTATCCAAAGAGTCAACAGAACCAGGAGCTAGGTCTTTGACAAAATCAACAAAATAGATAAACCCTTAGCTAGATTAACCAGAGACCATGGAGACAGTATCCAAATTGATGAATCAGAAATGAAGCGAGAAACATAACAACAGAAACAGAAAATTCAAGAAATCATCAGATTCTACTACAAAAGCCTACTTAAAAAACCCTAAAAAATCTAGATGAAATGAACGATTTTCTAGACCAATACAAGGTACCAAATTTAAATCAGGTCCAGATAAACTATTTAAGTAGTCTTTTATACAGCAAAGCAATAGACAACCTCAAATTAAATGTAAAGAAACATAAAGTAATCTCACTAAAATCAGGGACAAGACAGGGTGCTCATGATGTCTCTATGTATTCCATAGCGTAGTTGAAGTTCTAGCTAGAGAAATAAGACAACAAAAGATATCAAGGGGTTACAAATTGGAAAGAAAGAAGTCAAGGTATAAGCATTTGCAGATTATAGAATAGTATATATGAGTAAGCCCAAAAAATTCTATCAGAGAACTTATACAGGTGACAAACAACATCAGCAAAGTGGCTGGATAGAAAATTAACTCAAATTAGTAGCCTTCCTTTATACAAATGATAAATGGTCTGAGAAAGAAAATAGGGAAGCAACACCCTCTACAATAGCCACAAATATTATAAAATATCTTATTGTAACTCTAACTACGTTAGTGAAATATCTATATGATAAGAACTTCAAGTCCCTGAAGAAAGAATTAGTAGAAGATTTCAGAAGATGAAAAGATCTTTCATGTTCATAGACCAGGAGGATTTACATAGTGAAAATGGCCTTCTACAGATTCAATGTAATTTCCATTAAAATCCCAACACAATTCTTCACAAGCATGGCAAAATCAATTATCAATTTCATATGGAAAACCAAAAAAGACAGGATAGCGGAAACAATTTTGAAGAATAAAAGGATTTCTGTAGGAATTAACCATCCCTGACCTCAAGCTGTACTACAGAGCAATAGTGATAAAACCTGCATGGTATTGGCACAGAGCAGACAGGTAGATCTATGCAATAGAATTGAAGACAGAGAAATAAATCAACATACCTACAGACACTTGCTCTTTGATGAAGAAACCAAAACCATATAGTGGAAAAAAGAAAAACGCAAATTGATGCATGTTTATCATAAACCCTGCATAAAGCTCAAGTCCAAGTGGATCACGGACCTCAATATGAAATGAGATACACTGATTCTAATAGAAGAGAAAGTGAAAAAGCATTGGCACAATGGAAAATTTTCTGAACCGAACACGAATGGCTCAGGATCTAAGATCAATAATTGGTAAATGGGACCTCTTGAAACTGAAAAGCTTCTATAAGGCAAAGGACACTATTAATAGGACAACTGGCAACCTATAGATTGGGGAAAGATCTTCAGTAGCATTTGATAGAGGGTTAATATCCAAAATATATAAAGAACTTAAGAAGTTGGACTCAAAAAAACTGAATAACCTAATTAAATATGGGGTATAGAACTAAACAGAAAATTCTTGTCATAGAAATCTCGAACTGCCTAGAAGCACTTAAAAAAATGTTCAACATTTTTAGTCATCAGAGAAATGCAAATTAAAATGACCCTGATATTTCACTTTACACCAATTAAAATGGCTAAGATTAAAAACTCAAACAACAGTACATGTTGGTGAACAGGTGGAGAAAGAGGAACACTCCTCCATAGCTGGTGGGATTGCAAATTGGTACAACTCTGGTACAACCACCAGAAATCTATATGGAGGTTCCACAGAAAATTGCTAATAGTTCTACCTGAAGATCCAGATATACTGCTCTTAGACATATACTCCAAAGATGTTCCACAATATCACAAGGACACATGCTCCACTAAGTTCATAGCAGTCTTATACATAGTAGCCAGAAAGTGGAAGCAATCTAGATGTCCCTTAACCAAAGAATGTATGCAGAAAATGTGGTTCATTAACACAATGGAATGCTATTCAGCTATTAAAATGGGGCCATTATGAATTTTGCAGGAAATGGATGGCACTAGAAAATATCCAGAGAGTGGGATCCAGACCCAAAATGACACCCATGATATATACTCACTGATAAGTGGATATTAGTCAAAATGTATAAATTACCCATGATATGCCCCGTGGACCCAAAGAAGTTAAACAGAAAGGTAGGTCCAAGTGATAATGCTTCAATCCCACTTAGAAGAGGGAACAACATAATCATGGGAAGCAGAGGAAGGGAGGGTCCTGGGTGGGAGAGTAGAGGGTGGGGAAAATGGGGTGCAGGATCAGGTATGGAAGGAGACAGGAGAGAAGCCCAGAGGAACAGGAGGCGGTTGGGGTTGGTGGAAACCTCTAGAAAATTCCTGAGACCTGGTTAGGGGGAGGTTCCCAGGACTCAATGTGGGTGACCTTAGCCAAAATGCCCAACATCAGGGATATGGAGTCATATCCTATATATGTTTAGAATGTCAATAAATAAAATAATTAATTAATAATAAAAATGGCAATAGTCTGTTGTATAGGTGTCTACTAGACTCTATTGGCCAATAACTTAGAAAGAGGTAACCCATACAGGGTACTGGGTTTTTTATTTGATAATTTATAGTATAAAATCAGACATTGTTCTATTTTGGAATAATTCTATTAAAGTGTTTTATATAGTATATGTACACATGCCTCCTCCTCCTCTTCCTTCTTCTCCTCCTCCTCTTCTGCCTCCTCCTCCTCCTTTTCCTCTTCCTCTTTTCCTTCCTCTTCCTCTTCCTCTTCCTCTTCCTCTTCCTCTTCTTCTTCTTCTTCTTCTTCTTCCTCTTCTTCTTCTTCTTCCTCTTCTTCCTCTTCTTCTTCCGATAATGATTAGCACAGAGACCCACAAATGTAACATGTAAACAAGAGACTATGAAATGTTTGGTCCTAAATAAAACATCTGCAGCATAGCTCCTTTCCTAAAAATTCAGAGATCATAATGGAAAAGAAGGCAGAAATGTCAGAGACAAAGGTAGTAAGTGACTGAAGATAAAGTTTTTTGAGGACATGACATTGCATATATGACCTTACAGTTTCTATGATTACACATACAAGACCTACACCAATCAAGTCATTCAAAATTTCAGTATTGATGGGAAAGGAGCTCCCAAAGTTCCTCCTTTAACTGGTGACTGATAGCTGCTGGAAGAGAATGAATAGGTTTTCATTCGGAATGTACCCCCTGAAGTGCTACTCTTGCTTGGTTAAGTAGCTTTACATACAAGCACATACTGGCAGAGCTAAATGGACACTGGGTTTTAGAATAGGGCACATGAATTTAGGAAGAAAACCAGAGTGTGGACAATAAAGATGAAATTGAAATAAAGTGATTATTGGTCATATGGGTATGGAATATTAAACAATAAAAAATATAAATAAAAATATACATCTATTCTGTGTGTAACGTTAGCAGAAATGATAGCAGACCTTGACTTTGTGGAAATTTACCTCCGACTCCTGTATTCGGAGATTACAAAGATGAGCCACCATGGCCAGCTTTTTGTTGCATTTTAAGGTACAATTAATTTTCTTGAAATGATATAAGACAAACTGTGCAAATGATTACAGAATAGACATACAACTTAGGTTGATTTTATTTGATGCAAAAAATACGTGATTTCCAGTTTTTCTAGTTAGTCAAAAATTTGTCAAAATTTTGGTAGTTTATACACAGAGAGAGTATTAAAGATAAATTAAAGGCTAATAATGCCTGTAATCACCAGTCCTATTGTAATGTCAGATAATTGAGTTCCCTGAGGTATAAACAAACTTCCTTCTGGTAGAAGCATGTTGGTACACACCGGTAATTCCAACACCTCAATGGCTTTGTCAAGATCCTCATGGATCTAATAACTGAAGTCAACTTGACTACATAGTGAGAACCATATACTAATAAATACAATCCAAGAGAAGTGTTATGGGAATTACCAGGAGGAGAAGACCCAAGATACTGTTCACTTGTAGAATAGTCAGCAAAACCTTCCTAGGATATAGTTTTCATGTGTTCTTTGCACAATGCCCTGAATGTGGACACACAGGGACAAAGCGAAGGGATATTCAGATGGGTGATTCATTAGAGAAAAACCAGAATAACAAAGGAGGATGGTCAGAGGGAGTTTTTCCAGTTGCCTGCATTATAGGACAAGGAGAATTCATAAGACAAATGAACAGGATGTTGCAAGTTAAGTTAGTATTCCACATCAGGATTGCTAGAAGGCCCTGCATTCCCTGAAACCAAATTATTTGCTTTTCCTTCATGCATATTAGAGAAAGGAGATACAGAGACTGTAGTTTGTTCGTCCTTACTACACAGGTTCCCAGAAAAGGTCCCCCAAATTCAAACCTAAAAGTTAAAAACATAATCTTCCACTGAGAGTTTTTCAAGGAGCCATTTTTAAGTACTAACAACAGCCCTCTAGGTAGGCCTTGCGTTAGTGTTTCTGCATGAATTATGCATTCCACTGGGAGGCTACTCTCAGGGACCACATTCCCTAAGTCTGAAGTATACCTTTAAAATGTTCCCTGAGGTTGGATGTGTACTCCACAGTGTCAATAAAGGAGCAATTGCATGTTTAGAGAAACCCAGTTGCAAACTTAAAAAAAAAAAAGCTATTTGACTTGTTTTGTTATATAAAATCAGACAAAGCCAGTTTTATAAGAGAAATAAAATTATGATTATTATAATTGAATGCTTTTGAACTACTACTGTTAATGCCTCAGGGAATATATTGTGAGCACAGACCTCACAAGGGAGGGGAAACTTTTATAACATCAGCATGCTCAGGATTGGGAAATATTTCTAAGGGTAATTTTTCTTTAGCTAAATCTCAGGTTATTAAGGATTACTTAGCAGATACATTTTGCCACAATTCTCTGGAACGCAATGGTGAGATGGCAAATTTCTCATTTAGAAAACTGGGCCTGAATGTTAGAAAGCCATGAACCACAGTCTGAAAACACATTCTGAGTCTCCAGTCATGTGGAACGCAAGTGACAGAGAAATCTCAGAGTACTCAAGTTTGTTTTATACAATGAATCCTCCTCACTTACCTTGTCATATTTTTCCAGTTACAAATAGATTTTGTCGGGTGAGTCGAAAAGATTATAAAATGTTATTCTTAACTAAATGCATTGGCAATTTCGGTATGATTTGTATTCATCAACCTTATGCATAGAAATAGTTTTAAAGTCCTTTCACAGAGGCTTTGTTTGTTTCTTGAATCATGAAGTTCATGCTTAATTTAAAATGAAAAGAAATCTTTCAGTTTAAGTTATTTAATTATTGCATTTATCAGAGTTCTCTAGAGGAATAGATTTATAGACTGTATGAATGTATATTACTAAGTTGACTTACCCAGTGGGGTCAGCTTAGTCCAGCAGTTGCTATCTTTGCAGGCAGATGGGGAGAAACAGTAGCCACTTATTTTCTAAGGCTAGATGTCTCAGTAGTCCCAGTGTGACAATGGAGGCCTTGAAGATCCCCAGAGAGCCACAGGTCTACAGTCCATGTCAGAACACCCATGAAGCCAGAGATGAAGTCTGGGAAGGAATCTTGTAGCTGCAATGGCTGTAACAGGTATAGGAACTCCAAAACAGTGTAAATAAATTCACTAGTGATTTGGGAAAGCAAACAGGCAAATAATTAGCAAAGGTTTTTCAATAGGGTCTTCTATTAATTACTTTTCTAATGCAGTGCTAAAATGTTCTGAGAAAACCTACTTTAGGAGGAAAGGGTCAATTTGACTTATGATTCCAGATTGAGATAGGTCACAATGACAATGATAGCTGCCTTCAGGAGCAAGAAGCAGATTAATCACATGTTTTCATTTGCATACAGGAAGCAGAAAAACAACAGGATGTGGGACCAGGCTCTAAACTTTCAAATCACATAGCAGTGATGTTCTCCATCAGGTCTCTACCTCCTAGAGGTTCCAGAGCCTCTCCAAACATGAGTCCATGGGGAATATTTCTCACTCAAGCCATCACTGACTTTCTTAGATCTGAAAAGTCACTAGAAGGTGGCATCTACAGGTCACATGGGCTTCACAATTTAGATAACCTACTCAAAAACATCCCTCCTAGGTGCCCTCATAGGCTTGTCTCTTGGTTGATTCTTCATCCAGTCAAGTTGACAATCAAGGTTGCCCATGACAATATGGTGAATAATGTATTAGAATAATTTGTATATCTAAATCAGTCAGGTTGTACTTTTTTTATATTTCAAAGTCATTTTATTAATGTACAGTGATTGTACCCTAATCAGTTTCAGCATGGATTTTTATACATGTATATAAGATACTAGACGTGCCTGCTCCCATAAATGCAGTCATCTCTCTTTCACAGGTCACCTTCCTGATACCTAGTAATTTTAAGTATCTGCTTTTACTTGTTTTGAAAAATTATATGAGAAATAATATGGGGCTCCTCTTTCCAACTCTGCCTTACTTCCTCTAGCACAACAACCTCGAGTATTGTTCCTTTTTCTGTCAGACATACAATTTCATTAATTCTTTTTACTAGTTGAATAATACCCAGCTATGGAATTTGGAAGAAAAAGATTATGATATACTCTTAAATGACTAGACATCTCGACTTGTTGGCAAACTCAATCAAGATGGGTCTGTGAAATTCACTGTTGGTGCATTCTAAGATGGGAATGTGTTTTCTTATTACCAGGTTTGGCAAGGTGTACAAAATTCTCTAAGAGTACAGTGACTAATTAGAGTATAACAAATTCTGAGGACAAAAACACTACTAAAAATATACATATTCTCAGTTTCAAAATTGAGTATAGTTTTTGTGCAGAAAATTATTCCCTTTTAATATACAGATTAAAATTGTTATTATTTGTATGTATTTGGTACACATGCAGACCATAGGTCAGTTTGTGGGGGGTGGTTCTCATCTTCCAGCATGTAGATTTCAGGGACTGAACGCAGGTGGTCAAGATTGGTGGCAAGTGCATGTACCTGCTGTACCCTCTCACCAGCCCCAAGCATAGACTTTGGCAAAATAGTTTTATAACGATAAGCCTATCAATAATGAAAGTGTCTGGCCGATAGTCAAACATCTCTGGATCTCTTTTAGGCAAATCTTCTCTTCATGCAATTCATAAAGACAGTCATGCATGTCTGGTGACTACTGACTACTGATCTTTCCAGCATGCAGTCCTTTGTGTAGTAGTATCTTATGTAGTTGCAAACACCATGAAACTGATTTTGTGAATCTGGAGGTTTTGGCACCTATATTTTGGCATACGAGTTTTTGGTGAGCTTATTCCCCTCTCAACTGGATTAATATTCAGAAGCAGGGTGGCTGGGTTATAATGTCAGGCTATGCTTAACTTAGTGGAATGGTAGACCAGTTTCCAAAGGTACTATCTCATGTTTCCATGAATCTTCACTTGTTTATCAACATCGTTCAAAATTCTTATTAGCTACCAGCATCTCACCACTGCTGCCATTATTATTGTATTAATTTTAATTGTTGTGACTGGGTAGAAAAGTACTTTATCTTGGTTTTTTTCTCTATGCCAGTGATCACACTCAGTTCTCCAAACATGCCTCCACACTGAAGTTGTAGTATCCCTTGCTCCACTGTGAGTTTAAGTAGCAGTTCTTTCCCACTAATGATGCTTGTCATTTTTTTAATGACCTTTTTCTCTCTGGTGAAATTTTCATTGGTGAAATCTCTTTATAATTGTTAACACAAAATTTTAAATTATTTTAAAAGTTAATATAAAAAGCAATAGATTCTATTATCTTGTTTTTTTTTAATAGAATAGAATTTATAGAGTTTATTCAGGGCATGAGGAAAGGAGTTGAGAGGGTAGTAGAAGCAGAGAAAGGCAGAGAAAAACATAGAGTAGACAACGGCCATGAGCATGGGGAGAGAAAGAGGGGGAGGGGTATGGGGTGAGAGGGGGAAGAGTCTAGAGGACAGAGTGAGAGCAAGAAGGCAAGAGAGCAAGAGCATCTTGTTTCTTTTTTGTTTTTGAGATTTTAGTATAATTACATCATTTCTTCCTTCCCTTTCCTCCCACCAAGCCTTCCAAGATACCCAACTTAGTTTTCCTTCAAATTCTAGCCTTTAACTGTTATATATAATTGAGTAGGTTATATTCATATATATATATGAAGATATTCTTAAATATATTCCCATATATATATGATATATATATATATATTATATATATATATATATATCAGTTACATAAACATTATACACACACTCACACATACCTGTTCAATCTGTATAATCTTACTTGTATGCAAGTTTTCAGCATGAGTAGTTTGGCACTGGACAATATATGTAAGTATCTTCTTTATACGTATGTGTAGACACCACATGCGTGTTTGAAACTGATAAAGATCAGAAGAGATCACAAGCGAGCATCAGATACTCTGCAACTGTTACATATGACTGTGAGCATTGGTGTGTGTGCTAGAATTCAACACGTGTCATCTGGAAGAGCATCTAGTGCTCCTTCCTTTCCTCTCCCCTCAGTTATGTTTGTGAATGTGTATGGGAGGGGGGCATTTCAGAGAATGTCAAGGAAAGCCTTAGCTCTGTTGCCCATCTGTTTGTTGTTATTGGTAGGGTTTTTGTTTGTTTTCATTCGAGATGTTCTATTGGCCTAGAACTCATGATGTAAAGTGAAGTAACTGGGTAATGAGTCCTATAAAGATGCCATTTTCTACCTTTTCAGTACTTGGATTACAAATATACTCACCATCAAACCTGGCTGCTTTTGTGTGGGATCTGAAGATGAAACTCAAATCTCCCTAATTTCATCTCCTTGGCCTTCCCTATGGCATTCTCAGGAATACTCTGCTCTTATTCATTTCCTCCTCCCCATATCCTGCCCCGCCCCTCCCTCTGCCCTACTGTTGCTATGCTTCTTAGTCTTCTCAAGCATCCCCTCTTGTTTGCATGACACATATTTCTTTACTCCCTCCAGTACCCTCTTAAGATCTCCTTTGGTCTGTCATAATCACCTGTCTGTTTTTTACAACCACTTACCTAGTCCACCAAAATACACAAATAAAATTCTAGATTCACACGTGAAAGAAAATACGTGGAATTATTTTTCTGAATCTGTTTTACTCCACTTAACAATAATTTGAATTTCTACTTATTTCCCTACAGCATTTTGATAATACTTTTCCATACGGCTGAATAAAAGTCTATTGTTATATATAGTATATCTTTTAGTTATTCATTGGCTCATGGACATCTGTCTATTGACAGTAAAACTATGTTTTGGAAGTAGTAAAATCAAGTTCCTGTGTGATAGGACTTAGAGTATACACTTTGAGTATAAACTGAGGAATAGTATATCAGATCATATTTTCGTGTGTGTGTGTGTGTGTGTGTGTGTGTGTGTGTGTGTGTGTGTGTGTAACATTCCCATAGTGATTTCCAATGACTTCAACAGCCAGGGACTGTCCATTCTCACTTTCAGTGAGAAGTGCTCTTCTTTCTCCATATTCTCATCAGCACTTGTCATTGCCATTCTTGTATTTGTATGTTACTATGTTTGAGAGTGTCATTTGTACCGGTCTTGATGACTACTATGTAGCTGAGAATGGCCTTGGATGTGCCGCCATCTTTTCTATACCTCTAGAATGCTGCAACTATAGGTGAAGGCCAGCATTTCCAGTTCATGCGGTATTAGGGATGATTCATGGACTGTACGTAGTTTAGGCAGGCACTCTACCAAATGATCCACATCTTAGGGCCTGTTGTGTTTCCTTGTTGCTATACATTCTAACTGGGGTGTGATACCATTTGAAAATAGTTTTAATTAATTTCATTCATTGAGCCATTTTCCAGTGTTTATTGAAAAATGTGTCTATAGTACTCTTTTATAATGTATGTCCTCACACATTAGGATCTTACTTTAGTTTTAGGTGATTCTTGTCTCATAGAATGATTTTTGCTGCATTCCTTCATTTTCCATTACCTGAAAAAGTTTGAGAAGTATTGGTGTGGTGAGTTGAATGAGAATGCTCCCTGTAGGCTCATACGTTTGTATGCTTGATCCCCACTTGAAATGTTTACAAAGACTAAGAAATGTGTGTAGGAAACAATATTCAGAAATCAGTGCCCATTCCTTGTTTCCAGGCAGTCACTATGTTCCCGCTGCTCCTTGGCTCCAATTAGTTAGATGTGCAGGCCCTGGCACCCATGAGACACCAGCGTGGTGGCTCTGCCAATCCACAATGCTCAGCTGAGCCCAGACCATTCCCACTGTGCTCACGGTACTTGGTAGAATAAAGACTCTTAATGCTTAAAGATTATCCAATAGATTTATGTATTTGGAAATGCTCAATTAACAAGATGCCTTCACAATTAGAATTGTTGCCCAATTATTTAACCTAGATATTATAACTACCTTAGACTCCTAGAGACATGCGTACATCCACAGCCATCTTCTCTCCTCCTCCGCCTCCTTCTCTCTCCACCCCTTTCTCACTCCACCTACCTTTCATACTGCCCAATGACTGAGTTTTATTGCAAATGTAGCAGGAAAATATTCCCCTACAGATGTGTCCTTGTTGGAAGAGGTGTGTCCCTGGAGACACCTTTAAAAAAAAAAAGGCTCATTTCATCTCTTTAACTCTTGCCAGGATGTAAAGCTCTCAGCAACTGCTTTAACACTGTGTCTGCCTGCATGCATCAGTGCTCTCTGCCATGATGCCAATAGACTGAGCCTTTGAAACTAAGCATGCTCGCATTTAAATGCCTTCCTTTATAAAAGTTTCCTTGGTCATGGTGTTTCATCACAGCAATATAACACTTACTAAGACAGTTGGTCTTAGTTTTTGTTACGTCGTGGTTCTCTAGAGGAACAGAACAAAGGGAACAAATATATTAGATTTTATTAAATGTGCTTTAAAATAGCAATGACAGCCACATCATACCTGAGGAACTGAGAACCTTGTAGTTACTTGTCCTTGAAGCTACGTGTCTCAACAGTTGGAGTTATCTCAGAATAGTTAGCTATCTCTTTCCGAAGCAGAGAACAACAGCCTCAGTTACTCAGCACACAAGTGGAGTGCCTTTGGGGTCCCAGTCTAGAACCTGGGAGCCTGTAAAGCTTCTGAAGAGCCCCAAGTCTCTATTATTCTTGTAATAGAGCTCAGAAAAGCTGGTTCTGTTATCAACGAAGAAATCACCAGCAGCAGCAGTACCTAAAGGTCAGCAGGGAAGGCCATGTAAACAAAAGGGGAGGATAAACTTCTTTCTGACATACACTGTTTTTATCTGTATCACTACCAAAAGATGCTGCTCACAATCCAGGGTGGACCCTTACATCAATCAGGACAAACAGCATACTTCTTCAGGAGTGTCTCTTTACTCCAGAGATTCTAATTTCTGACAATTCGACATTAATACTGTCACTTCCTCTTTAGAACTCTGGTAGAATTCATCAGAGGGCCAAACCAAGCCCTGAGTTTTCTTTTGCGGGAGACATTTTATTTTTTTTTTTATTACAGCTTCTATCTAATCATCCATTACTAATCTGCTTAAGTTGTTCATACCTTTGTGATTTGATTTTGGTAGGTCCTGTGTATTGTGTATTTGATTTATCTTTTCTTCCTTTCCCCTTAGATTGTTCATGGTTTTGGAATATACTTTTTACAAATACCCCAATGATCCTCCAGTTTTGATTGGAGTTTGCTGTAACCACCTGATTCATGTCCTATGTTATTAATCTGTGTTTCTCTTTATTTTCTTAGTTTGGCTACGGTTTGTTAATCTTGTTTAACTCTCGACAGTTTTCGTGTTTTATTCTTTTCATCTATGTATTCATCCTCATCGTCATTTCATTAATTCCTATCCTGGTCTTTAGTGTCTCTATTATTTCTTGTCATTTGCTGCTTTTGGAGTTATAGTGTTCTTGTTTTTCTAGGATGTCAAGGTATAATATTAAATTGTTTATTTGAAATCTTTTTGAGTTTTAAATTTCTCTGTTTATCTGTCTGTCTCTCGCTCTCTGTGTTTTTGTGTGTATACTGTGTATGTGTCAGCACGTGCATACAACAACTTGCATATGGAGCTTAGTAGACAACTTCTGGTATTTGCTCTCTCTCTACCTCATATACAACTGTGCATTATAGGCAGTTGACCTGCTGGGAATTCTCTCTGCCTTTTGTCTCTTGGTAATTGTTCTAGGATTACAGACCTGCACTATTGTGTCTGGCTTTTACATGGGTTCTGGGGATCCAAACTCAGATGCTCTATTGTGTGCCAAGACTTTTAACTACTGAGCTATCTCCCCAGTATTCTCTCTTGCTTTTAAACATAAATATGCAAATAAACATTTCTACAACTGCCTTAATTGTATTCTCATGGTTCTAGTAAATTATGCTTTCAGTTTCATTTTATTCTAGGAATTTTATTCCCCCACCGTTCATTCAAGAATATATTGCTCAATCTCTTAGTATTTGTGCAGTTTCTCTCACTACTGATTTCTAGCTTCATTCCACTATGCTATCATATGCTATGAAGAATTATTTCAGTCCTTTTGTAGTTTCTAAGGCTGCTTTGTAGCCAATAAGTTGAGAAGTTTTAGAGAAAATTCTGTTGGCTGTGGAGAGAATGTGTAGTCTGCATCTGTTGGATAGAATATTTTGCAGATTATCTGTTAAGCCCATGTGATATATAACCATGTTGATTTCTAGTTTGGATGACCTATGTACTGATGAGAGTTGGGTGTTGAAGTCTCCTACTATCATTGTATCTGGGTGGATCTGACCTTTCATCTTTTAGTGTTTGCTTTATGAAATTGGGAACCCTAACATCCAGTGCATAAATATTTACAATTGTTTTATCTTCTTGATGAAATATTCCCTTTATTAATATGTAATGGCTTGCTTTGCTTCTCCTACTGGTTCTGCTCCTACTTTATCACAGTAGAGATATCAGCTTGTTTCCCCCCCGCCCCCCAGGTGGATTGTCATCCTTTGACTCTCAGGACATACTTACCAATGTGATGGGTTTTGGGGAGAGCAAATAATTGCATTTTTTTTAGTGCAGGCAGCTTTTATTCATGTACTAAATCATGAGCAAGTGAAGCTATTTACATTTAAAGATATTACTCAGAATGGTGTCTTGTTAATTATGATCTTATTGGTTGATGTTCCAGTTGTGACTTATTTCTTTTCTTTGCTTTCCATTACTAGTGACAGGCATCAACTTATGTACTGGATTGGACATGACAGATTGCTTTAGAATTCTGTGTTCAAGCATTACAGTCACATTCTTTTCAGTTCTCTTGTGACTAGTCATTCTTCTTCTATGCCTAGTATTTCTTTATTTTTTTTTTCTGTATTGTGCACTGAAATTCTTTAGTTGGTGGTTTTCTTAAAATGTTCTTATTGTTTTGCTAATTTTGAGACATAACCTCACTGAGTATATAGCCTGACAGTTTTGATTGGCAGTTATTTACATTCAGGGCTTAAAGTATTTCATTCCATGGTTTTCTATTATATAGGGCTTCTGATTGGAGACCTGACATTACTTTGATAAGTTAGCTTTCATAGTTGAGCTGCAAGTTTTTCCTAACGTGTTTTAATGTTGTATTATTGTTACATTTTTCAGGAGAGGCCTTTCTGGAGACTGAGTCTAGGGTCTTCCATGTGGTAGACAGTGCTAAGCCACTGAATGACAGCCTTGGCCCTTGAATTTGATTTTTTGACATTTTAAATATGTGTTGTAGAGAATTTCTTCTCTAGCCATGTGTACTTGGTGTTGGGAATGTTTCTTGTGTCTTGTGTGTCCATTTCCTTTTCTAGGCTTTTGTTTGGGAAATTCTCTTCTCTGACTTCCTTGAATAATTGTCAACTCCTCTTGACTTTGACCTCATTGATTCCTATGGATTTTTAGCATAGTAATTTGATAGTGTACTAGAGATCCTGGAAAGTTTGGATGCCTTTGGAGCTATTGTATTTGTGACTTTGTCCCATTACTGTGATCTATTGTTCTTCTTGTCTTGTCTGCTGATAAAATTTCCACTCCCACATTGTTTACCTTGTTATCCACTTTGTTAATTCATTTTTGTAACTCCTGAGTTGACTTTCTTGCTTCATTCACCTGTTTATCTGAACCTCTTTGTGATCATTGACTTCTTTTGAAAGTTGACATTTAAAGCTATCTTGTTATCTTTTGTTTCTGAAACTGGGGAGTCATGGACTTCTAGAAGTGTCACAAGGTTTTTTTCTCTACTTGTTTTCTGCGTCTGTTTCTTCATTGTATTTTACACATCTGTTGCTATAGTGCTGTTCTTCACTTTTGATAGTCTGTTGTGTGCCTTCTCGGCTTCTGCCTTCTGGGGTATTCAGGCACCTTAATAATTCAATTTAGATTGGAAAGTTTTTGATTTCAGTATTTTCTTTTCATAAGGAAAAAGTTACTAATAGTAGTGGTTGTATATTATCTGAAAATTAAACCCTTACAGATTGAAGCTTATTTTCTGTGTTCAATTGCAGTTAGTATCCCAGATGTTGAGGACTCTGCCTCAGGAGCTCATGGTTTTATTTGCTTGGAGACAATCTAATGATGAAGAGTTTGAAACTTGCTGCCAAAGCGTGATGAGATTTCCTCCAGCTCAGCACAAGTGAGTGGAAAATAGGCACAGTGACTTGGTAAGATGCATGGTATCTGCAGAATAGTGTATTTTCAAGTTCATTAAAAGAATACTTCTCTTATTAAACTTAAATGAAAATTTTAGGTTTGATGAGAGTCCTGACTGGAATCCTTTATTGTTATAGTTAGCCATTTTTTTCCTAGCCACTTTTAAAGTTGCTTGTTCATAGATCATCTCTTCCTTTTAAAAATTGTTTCTTAGAGAATTGAACATTTTCATTAAACAGGAGCTTTCTGACTTAAAGGTAACTTTCCTTCCCACCAAATACATTTCCAATTCAGAGTAGACACAGGGTACAATTAATTGTGTGTTGTGGAAAGGTGTGATTCTTTTCTTCACCACCATAAAGGTATGGTCAACACTCCTATAATAAAAAATAAATTGATTTTGAAAAGTATAACCAACTATTTCTTTCATCGAGGTTTTGTAGGTTACAGCAATTTCAGATATGTAATTCCAAATGTCTGCAGAAAACAGATTTTCATGTTTAAATTTGATGAAGATTTTGTTTAAAAAAATGTGATTTTAAAACAGTTAAAACAGAAAAAGTACATTTAGTAAAGAACATGGGGAAGTGTATTAGGATTCACTAGTGGAATAAAAATATGGAAGCATTAGGTTGGCTTATAAAACTGAAGTAACAGTAGCTGTTGATTAGGTCCCAGTTCAAGGTTTCAAGCCTGGAAAGCCCAGATGAGTAGAGGAAATGGAAAAAAAAAAGCCTAACTTTGGTGTCTCCTAGCAATAGTAGCCTCCTAGACATACCCAGAAAGAACCAAGTCCACACTGCTAAGTTCTTTCTTATGTGTTTTTATTGCATGTGGGTCCCCAACTCACCTTTAGAGTAGGTTTTCACTTCTCCCAGGGGCACTATCACATGCCAGCTATATCTCATTGTCTCAAGAAACATTGAGACACAGCCAGAATTGTATTTCATTATTGACATCCTTTGATTTAGTCTAGGTGATAATGAAACTTAACTATCTCAGGAACTAAGGTCTGTACCCATTATTCCTGATCCTTAGGTCTGTCTGTCTTTCCTCAGGTAAGACAGCAAGGACATTAAGGATAGTATTGCTTTGGGAGGTATTTCTTAGCCATATTTATTTCTTCTGTTGAGAACTCTCTGTTAAGACCTATAGCCCATTTTTAAATTAGGTCATTTGTTTTGCTGATTCTTTTCCATTTGATCTCTTTATATATTCCAGATATCCATCTTCTGTCAGATGTGTAGCTGTCCAGAAATCTCACTCACTCTGTACTTTCCTAGCTTCCTTCATCACTCAAGTGACTGTTTCCTTAGCTGTACGGAAGCTTTTGAGATTTATGAGGTCCCAAATGTCAATTGCTAGACTTAATTCCTGGGCAAAGCCTTAGCAATTAGGGAAATGCAAATTAAAACAACTTTGAAATTTCATCTTAGTCAGAATGGCTAAGATCAACAAAACAACTGAAGTAAAAACAAATGTTGGCAAGGATGTAGGAAAAGAGGGACTCTCGTTTACTGTTGGTGGGAATGCAAACTGGAGTAACCACTCTGGAAATCAGCATAAAAAATCTTCAAAATTCTAAAAACATATCTACCATGTGATCCAGCTATGTCATTTCTTGCATATATATATATGCATATATATATATATATATATATGCATATGCCCAGAGTACTGAACATTCTACTCT
>JANHMN010000002.1:127524435-127548452 GCA_030674055.1 Rhabdomys pumilio | reverse complement strand
TATATATATATATATGCATATGCCCAGAGTACTGAACATTCTACTCTACCAGATATTGTTCACCTATGCTCATTGCTGCTCTATTAATAATAGCTAGGAAATGTAAACAACCTAAATATCTTTCAATATATGAGTGGATAATAAAAGTATCACACACACACACACACACACACACACACACACCCCAGTATTGCAGAACATATTGCACTTAGAGACAGAGACACAGGACTTAGAGATTTGAGCTGTATCTAACCTGAAAGTTTCTTTTTGAGATCTGGGTTTCAGAGTGCCAGAAAGTACAATACAAGCTGCCAAGTGAGGGAAGGCATCAATTGGCATCCAGCTGTTAACATTTATGAAGCATAACTGTCACTATCTTGGCCATATATCCCTAAAGGGGCAATATCGACACTCCTCCTATCTTGGAAGTAACTAATACCTGTCTACTTAGACTGACTGCCCACTCAACAGGAAGAAACTAGTGCCTAGAACTAGAAGCCCAGCTAAGTACATGGTGTTAGTGGAGTAATAGATCTTAGAGGAGATCCTACAGCAGTGGGTTGTTTATTAGGCCAGCATAATTTATAACTGCATTCAAAAATTTATACCCACAAATAAATGCAGCTATTATCCCTTGTTAAGGAAGTTTCTTTTCACAGCAAATGGACACCATTACAGAAAACCAAATCTGGCCATAGTACAGAGATAAATGGACTGTGGGAAGCCCAGCTCCAGATGATAAGTATACACCACAAGTCACTACACTTAAGCGTCAGAGAAATTTAAGAAGAGTGCAGAGAAATAAGAGTCAGAGAACTAGAAAGTCTACCATGAGATTATGTCTCCTCAAAACAGCAGGGAAACCACATCTATGCAACTTCAATAAACCACTTTCCAAATAAGGTCTTAACAATGACGATACTAATAGATCTTCCAACATATGGCAGAGGGTGTCCCAGTGAGTCCTAGGCCTAGACAAAGGACTTCAGGCAACTTCTGAGTGAGGGAGAATTAGTTTCTCCTGGGGAGGAGCCCCTAACTAGGTTATCTAATACAGAGTGGTTATATTTAAAATCATATTAACAAAAGAAACAGATGTAGACTCAACAAGTTGGACTTATATATTTAATCAAAAAAAAAGAGGACATCAATTTTAGTGACAATGAGGGGAGCATGAGAAGGATTGGGAGTGCTTGGAGAGAGAAAAGGAAGGGTGGAAGTAATATAATTGTAAAATAAATAATAATTATAAGAAATATTATTACACAAATAAAGTCCAAATTTTTCTTTATAGCCAGTTATAACATAGAATATTATTTCAGTTTTTACAGACAGTTTGGAAATTGAATTCAAGCTTCTATGAATTATTTCCATGAGAGTAAAAGGACTGGGAAAGACTGCATTATGGTCATGCTGATGTCTTTCATTTCAAAATATTCAGCACACCAAGGGCATGCACTTTGAAGAATTACTTAATGAGCCACAACATGTGACAAGTTTATAAAAAAGAACACATTGTCACAAAGGAGCATTAACTTCTGGTGTGCCTTGTGTTCTCTAGGACAGTAGTTTATGGTGTGTGTGTGTGTGTGTGTGATTTAATTGAATACAATCTCCACATTGGATAGTATCTTTCTCCTGAGACATTTTTTCCCCTAATTCCATGTGTTATGATGCATATGTATAGATTTGTTCATGGGAAATCTAATTTAAGACAAATATATTTGTGGAAAAACTATTTGTCACTATCCATTTTTGGAGAGTCAGCAAAACTTCCATATGAAAGACAACAAATGTTATTAATTTGCTTAAGCCGTAATTTTATGTGAGCATTAGTGTAGTATATTTATGTGTGTATTAGTGTAGTATATCTGTATGTGGTAGATGTACATGTTCCTGCAGGTATGAAGTTATGGGTATGCATATGGGGGCCTTAACATGACACCTATTATCTTCCTTTATTGCTCTCAGCCTTATTGCCTTGAGACAGCATCCCTCCTGAAAAGGAGATTGCTGTTTCATTTGGTTGCCTGGCCAGTAAACATTTAAAATATGCCTATGGTTATAGACATATACATCACTCAGGGAGTTTTAAGTAGATGCTAACATTTTGAATCTAAGCCCTCATTGTATGGTAAAAGGTCTTAACCTACTTCCAGGTTAGAAAACTCACCAAACTTCATTATTCCCCATGTTTGAAAATATCTGAGTTTGCCTTGAAATCTTTCCAATCTCCACCCTGGAAAACTTCTCCTTTAAGAAACTCTAGATAAGCCTGTCTTCTCAGTTCCCTGATGTGGCATACAATAGCAGAGGCAGCCACTCTCTTGCTTCTTTTATAATAAATTTCTTGTGTGGGGTTTGTTGTGTGGTGTGACTTTGTTGTATTCCTTATCTCCCAACTGACAAGATACATTTTCCCCTCAGAACTGTTACTTTCCACTGGAGAAAAACCTTCCCCTTCCAAATCTGCATCACCTCCATTGGGGAAGCCTTTCCCTTCACACCTGCTAAACCTCCTATTTGGAAGTCTTTCCTCTCAGTGTTGAAACACTTGCATTGAGAAAGCATTTCCAATCAGAGCTATAACACTTAACACTCATGCTTCAGGGTAAGCCATTGTATTGCCTGAATCAACTCCGTAGCCCCTAGGTCATGTTGCTTTGAAAGTGTTTAACAATGAAATTATTTAGCTTATGATATTTGTGGTGGTTTGTCTGAAAATGGCTCCCCCTAGCTCAAAGGGAGTGGTGCTATTAGAAAGAATTAGGCATTTTTGAAGTAGATGTGGTTTTATTGATGTAACTGTGTCATTGGCAGTGGTCTTTGAGGTTTCAGAAGTTCAATCCCAGCCCTGTGGTTCTTTGTGTTTTTGCTGCCTGCTGATCCAGATGTAGAACTCTTGGCTCCTTCTTCAGAACCATGCCTACTTGTGTTCTGCCATACTTCCTACCATGAGGATAATGGACTAAACCTCTGAGACTGTAAGAAATTCCACAATTAAATGTTTTCATTTATAAGAGTTGCCATGTATGCTCTAAGATCAAGAATTGACAAATGGGACCTTCATAAAATTGCAAAGCTTCTGTAAGGCAAAGGACACGGCAACCAATAGGTTGGGAAAAGTTCTTAACCAATCCCACATCCGATAGAGGGCTAATATCCAATATATACAAAGAACTCAAGAAATTATACTCCAGACAACCAAATAACCCTATTAAAAATGGGGTACAGCGCTAAACAAAGAATTCTCAACAGAGGAAACTTGAATGGCTGAGAAGCACCTTAAGAAATGCTCAACATCCTTAGTCATCAGGGAAATGCAAGTCAAAACAACCTTCAGATATCACCTCACACCAGTCAGAATAGCTAAGATATAAAACTCAGATGATAGTAGATGCTGGTGAGGATGCGGAGAAAGAGGAACACTCCTCCATTGTTGGTGGGATTGCAAGCTGGTACAATCACACTGGAAATCAATCTGGTGGTTCCTCAGAAAACTGGACTTAGCACTACCTGAGGACCCAGCTATATCACTCCTGGGCATATACCCAGAAGACGCTCCAACATATAACAAGGATATATGCTCCACTATGTTCATAGGAGGCTCATTTATAATAGCCAGAAGCTGGAAAGAACCCAAATGTCCCTCAACAGAGGAATGGATACAAAAAATGTGGTACATTTACACAATGGAGTATTACTCAGCTATTAAAAATAATGAATTCGGGAAATTTTTAGGTAAATGGATGGAACTAGAAATTATTATCCTGAGTGAGTTAACCCAATCACAAAAGAACACACATGATATTTACTCACTGTTAAGCGGATGTTAGCCCAAAAGTTTGGAATAGTGAAGACTCAACCCACAGACCACATGAAGCTCATGAAGAAGGAAGACCAAGTGGGGGTGCCTCAGTTCTACTCAGAACGAGTAACAAAAATACTCAAGGGAGCAAATATGGAAACAAAACGTGGGACAGAAACTGAAGGAGGGGCCATCTGGAGACCATTCCACCTGGGTATCCATCCCATGTACAGTCACCTAAGCTAGACACTGATGTGGATGGCTGAAAGTGCATGCTGACAATAACATGATATAGCTGTCTCCTTAGAGGTCTGCCAGAGACTGACACATTCAGAAGACGATGTTCACAGCTAACTACTGATATGATCAACGGGTTTCCCAATGGAGAAGTTAGAGAGAAGACTGAAGGAGCAGAAAGGGTCTGTGACCCCATGAGGAAGGAAACAATACTAACCAACCAGAGCTCCCCAGGGACTAAACCACCAGCCTGGGAGCACATAGGGAGGAACCCATGACTCCAGCTGTATATGTAGGGGAGGATGGCCTTGTTGGGCATAGGTGGGAGAGGAGATTCTTGGTCCCATGAAAAAGGAACAGAGAGTGGGGAGGAATGTGAGGGTGGGGAGGGGGTAGTTGGGGCAGGGTGTAGGTGGGGGCACAGCCTCATAGAAGCATGAGGAGAGGGGATGGGATAGGAGATTTCTGGGTGGTGGAGGGAAGTGGGGTAAGGGGATAAAATCTGAAATGTAAATATAATACCCAATTAAAAAAAAAAAAGAATTGCCATGGTCATGGTGTCTCTCCACAGTAATAGAAACCCTAATTAATATACTATTCTCAATCTCACAATTTCAGTGTTTCACGGGATACAATAGACAGAAATGTCTTAAAGTATGTAATTCTTCACTTAGACACGAAAACCACACATTTGGGTTAAAGGTGTATCCTAACCTTCTAGCAGTTGCTCCCTTTCCACTTTAGCTTTGTACAATATCTTACTGAGTGACTTCCCAGAGGGACTTGTAGGTTGTTCAAGTTTGTGATTATAAGAGTATGGATCATTCTTCCCGTTGTTGCTTGTGTTGTATTATTTAATCCTTGGTCCAGTGATCAGTCCTTCATGAATGCTTTAAGTTAGTGGACTGCATTTTCCGTTCTGTGTTAATATATACAATTTCTTTCCCTCTTCAGTCTTATCAGTGAGGAAAAAATAATTATATTACTTGTTCTGCAGAGTTTGACATTACACTTGTCTGATAGAATTATTAACTATTCTTCTCATATGAGTGTCTTGGTTTGAATAATAAGTTTCATTATTTCCCTATCTGTATTCATTATTTCCCTAATCTGCAAACAGACTCCTTATTTTTCTTACAACTAAAAAACAAACAAACCCCAAAACATGATATATGTGTGAATTTGTCAATGATTACATTCTTCTTAGACCATCTAAAATCCTTCGCTTCCATGACATACTGAATTTTATTATAGAGAAAAAATGAGATTATCATGTCTTGGTAGACGTAAATAACTCGTTTAAATTGATGAACTGTTAGAGACATAAATGCATTTTTCTTCCTTATCTATAGTCTTAACATCTGCTCGCCACACAACCAGTTCTTTTTTTCTTTAGAAAACCAGAAAATTTGTGCTTATTTTTTTCCTTTTGTGAAACTCTAGTTCTGATATAGAATGGTGTGAGAGTCTCACCACTTATGCCAGTTGGATGTAAAATGGTGTGAAAATATCAGACATATTGAATATAAAACAAACTGCTGTAGAAGAAATCAACAGTCAAAAAAAATAGGTCATTTCCAGCTCAGGACTATACAAGTAAATAATCAAGTTTCAAAAAACTTATCTGAATGTGAGAACTAGAGAAAGTGTTTGAAGCATCTTAAAACAAATTTTATCCTCACAGAAGACAGAAAAGTGTCCTCTGCACTTTTTCCATGGGTTCTACAAATGTTTTATATTGCTTTCCTCTGGGCTTAAAACACTGAACTAATTAATGAATTTTAAGTGCTACGGTGTTCTATACAATATGTTTCCAGAAGCACTCTGTAAGTGTAGCTATGTTAAACCTGTTTCCCTGAATAGGAAATGGGTTAAGTACCAGGAGAGTAAGAATCATGCTCATTGGTGGCTCATATTGTTGGGAAATAAAAAAAGTAAGGACTTTTATTTTGTCATACTCTTATGCTTTGAAAAAATTTCTTCTCCAGTTTTTTTGTTGACATGTAATAACATATTATCTCCCAAATTTTTTCTAAGATATTTCCATAGCCTAAACTTTGTGCTCTGCAGAAATTTTAGCAGTTTTACTATATTGCTATGAGTGTATGGATTAACGACTAAATCTCAAGTTACTTTAGGATTTCTTGCTCTCAAAACTTTAGCAAAGAGGTTGCTTTTAAAATATTCAAGGTTGAGGTCAAAAGAGATGGCTTAATTGTTAAAAGCTCTAACTCCTTCTAGAGGACCCAGATTGGTTTGCTGGACTGCAGCCATATGAAGTCCAACAGCCAATTCTGAATCCAGTTATAGGGAACCCAACATTTCTCTAACCTCTGTGGACACAGAATGCACATTGGACAAAGACACATTTACAGTCAAAATAACCATATACATAGAATAAAAATCTCCAAAAAAATAAAAATAAAAATAAAATAAAGTACTAAAGATGTGTCTTTAGATTACAAATGCATAAGCTTATTATTATTTAATTTGTATAAGAGAGTATTATCACCACCCATAGACACCATTGATTTTCAGATTAAACTTTATAAAATGTAGCCCTTGAATAAAAAAAAAAAATAACTGTTTCAGGTATGTGGCTATGGTAAGTGAAAAGTACTGAAACACTCCCATAAATCTCAAGAATAAAAATTATATGCAGCATAGGAAATTCATAGGTGAACATAGATTTAAAAATACATAAAATATTATAATACTCTATATTGTGTGTATATTATATACCATAAAAGAGAAATAAAATTATAGATATAAATTTATATTTGTATATATACACGTACAATAGAAGTATCCAGTAGCTGATAGAAGTTGGAAAATGTATCTTCCTGGTTAAGATATGGAGGCTACCACTTCAAGCAATACTTCAAAACAACAGAGAGAACTCAAAATTTTTACTTTCAAAAGTGCAGAGAGATACACCAACTAAAACTTCTATAACTTAGCATTTAGACAATGAAAGGAGCAAATATTGAAGAGCAAAACTAAATGCAAATAAAAGTAACAATACTAGATTTCTATGACACATTAACAGCCTGGAAAACTGTAAAATTCTAAATATGCAAAAGAGGTTGGGGTATACCAAAAAGGAAGATGAAGAAGAGAGGAAAGCACTCTTGAAGTCTTTAAAAATATAAATCTGCTGTGTTCCTTAAATGAATTTGTTCTTTAATGTTACACATGTTGATCTATGAAAAGCATGAAGTGTAGTGTTACAGGGGCCAAATCCATCTCAGCATACTCTCAGAAAAAAAAAAAAAAAACAAAAAGAAGAAACCAACCAAAAATTGAAGATAAAAGGTAGAACATGAATCAGGTCAATTAAAAAGTATACAGAGATGTAAGTTGCTGAAAACCTGAGATTGAACATCTTATCATTTGATTATAAGTAAGATGTCTTCCTATTAACACCAAGATCTCACAGTGCCAAGAAAAATGTGACCGGGTCCATTGTTGCCTTGTTGCCATGATTTATATAATATTTGCAAACATCATCCCCAAATTACAGATCAACAGAATGCAGATAAACAGAAAAGTATGATTTATATTCAGGGAATAAGTTATAAAGTTTATAAAAGTCGATACTGTGCCACTCAGGGTGGTTTATGACATAGAAGTTATGAGAGAAAGCATTCAGAGAAGCAAATCTAAACGCATTCAAAAAATTAAAGCAACTATATTTAAATTGATGTAGGCAAACATGGCATCATTGGCAAGCGAATGATCTTAAAAAGAAAATGCAAACTACTAAAGCATCAGTTTCAGAATTGAGAGGCACAATCAACGACAACAGGGCATGATTTTGTAGTGGAAATGGAAGAAAAGGAGGTAAACTTAAATTAGAGCAACAGGAAACTTTAAACCTAAAACCCATAAGGAAAATGACTTGGGAGAAGTGAGGAGAATACCAGAAAACTGCGGTGATACATGGAGTTGTCCAGTGGACATCCAGTTGCTAGGACACAAGCAGCAGAGAGACAGGATAAAGTGGCATCCTATAAAAAAGGATAAAAAGGATCCCATAATTTAGTAGAAAATAATAAAAAATCAACAGCTTTTGAGATCCTGAAAAGATAGACCAACAAGAAATCAAGTTCTGGGAACTGGAAACAGAAAACAGGAAAGTTAAGTTACAAATTGTCAGAAGAAAAATTCAAAAGCAATTATGCAGGAAAACCACAGTAATTTTAATGGCCAGATTGCTAAAAATTATGAAAACCAAAAGGCATTGACTTGATATTTATAAAATTAAAAAAACCCACAAAAATATGTGTAAGGAAATACTTAAATTTCAACATAGTAATATAAGAAGTTTATTACATATCTATGTTACTTCAAAGCTGCAGAAACTGATTAGAGTGTTAAGATGTTTTCAGTAAACTAAACCCCAGGGGATTTGTTGCCAGAAGCCTGAACTGTAAGAAGTACTATGTTTTCATTCTGAAGGGAAGGATACTCTTTAGGAAGATTGGGAAGTAAGAGTCTCTTTACTTACAGGGCTGAAGCAAGTGTTGTCAGAGGGAAGCCAGCGTTATACAGGAAAACTCTACTTTCAAAACACCTAAAACTAGGAAGGAGAAGATGAAAGAGGAAGAGAAGTAGGAGAAAGAAGAGGGTGAGAAGAGGAGAAAGAAGAAAATATAGAAACAACACATATTTTTTTGTTTTAAAAATGATGAAGTTAATAGTATTATTTACAGTTTGGAATACATGAGTATTTTCATACATATGTACACTCGAGCACACACTCCTATACACACAATGTCTGTGGCACTAAAATGGAGAGAATGCATGAAAATAAATTCTTGTATTTTACCTGAAGTATTTTACTAATAATTCTAGGTAAATGACTATGTCTAAAACTCATCTGTTACTCTATTTAGCTAAAATAAAGGAAGGTAGATATGGAGGACTAAATAAAAAATACACAGTAAGAGTGTAAGCATAAATGTAAACACATCAGTAATTCAGTAAGTGCAAAAGTGTTAAATATCTTAAAGTAAAAATCTCTGTTTATTAGGAGACTCACTTTATAATGATATTTTTCTGGGTCAGACTGGTAAAAGAATATTTTGCTGAAGCAGACACAGTTGTACGGATGTTTTGCTGTAGAAAACATGTGAAAGGACACATGGTATTTAGAAAGAATGTAAATATGATTTCACAGACAGTGGGAGCTCAAGCTTCGGTTTGCCATGCTCTACCTCACAAGTCTTCGCTGACAACATGCATGTATTGGTTCGCCTTACATTGTGTTGCTGACTTTAGCTTGTAGTGAATTCAGAGAGAAACTCACCAAAGACTTTCCAATAAGATTCCTGTGGCTTCGTGCTATGAGAGTCCTGTGGCTTCATGCCACTTCTGCAGACTTGGACAGATTGGCAAGCTTCCTGGTTTCCTCTGAATTGAACTGTTTGTTGGTGCTGATTCCTGTGGTGTCTGCCAAATGAACTGGACTGAGAACAACAAAGATTGGAATTGCCCCACAGAGCTATTTCTAAACAGGTTCACTTTGCTTGTATTGTAATAACTTTACTTTTCCAGCACCTCTGGTGGATAGTGGGCTAGAGGGGAGATTGAACCCTTATTAAAGTAGGTTGTGAAGAATATATGGCTACATATTCCAGTGCAAGGACAACTTGTCAGTCTATGGAAAAGAAGGAACTAGTGCCTACAGTCTATAGTCTGGTGTCTATGTGAGATACACTGTAAATTCAAAGAAACATACAGAACAATGAGAGACTATAAACACACAAGCAGTTGATGACCATACATGAAAATGAATACCAGAGATCCCAGACGAAATAGATTTTTAGGAAAATAATCAAGAAATACCTTCAATCCATTACCTGCCTCTTTTTCTTTGAAACTGGAAGAGGAAAAGTAAACTAATCCTCAAATAACAAACTTCACAGCAGAAATCAATAAAACAGAAAGCAAAGAAGCAATAGAGAAAAATCAATTCAATGAAACCTGTTTTTATTGAAAAACTAGTAAACTCCATGTGGCTAGAGAAATATTAGCAAAAAAAGAAGGGAATTATCAGTGTTAATGGAGAATGAATAACACCATAGATCTCACAAATTCAAAAAGAAAGTAAGAGTCTGTTAGGAGTGATTATATTCCTATCCATAGCTGACAGAAGAACCGAACATATTGTTTCCAAAAGAAAACAGATAAAATGAATCACACTGAAGTCTTAGAAAAGTAAAATCACAGTTATTGAAAACTGGGTAGAAACTGCAACTAGACTGAGAAATCGGAAAAAAAAAAAAAACCTTTTCTTAAGAAAAATAGCTATCAAGACTCATGTTCACTATTCAAAAAATCCAGTTACAAAACCTAACAATAAAATACCATGCAAATTGTATTTATAATTCAATTTATGATTCCGTGCCTGGTGGCACACACCTTTGATCACAGTACTCAAGAGGCAGAACTCTGCAGTTATCTGTAAGTTCAAGGTCAGCCTTGTCTACAAAGAGAGTTTCAGGACAGCCAGGGATGTTACACAGAAAAAGCCTTTCTTGAAAGATCAATATAAAAAAATAAAATTTAATTCATGAAATTTTATATATATATATGTATATATATACATATATATATATAAATGTATATCAAAAAATTTGAATAGCATATATTTTAAAATTTAAAAAATGAGCTAAAAAATAATACCCAAAATAAATGAAAAGATGTTGTCATCTTAGATAAATCAAGATATTTAACATAATTTTCCAGAGGTTAGCTGTAGGGTTTAATATAACAGAAAGTGAAGTTCTTTGAAGACTTTAATAGTGATTACTAACCTAAATTTAATGTTCATGTGAAAATACCAGTTCATAAAAAAGAAAAATTTATTTTGAAGAGATAAAACAAGCTGAGAATGATAGACTTCTGATTTAAAAGCAAATAGTAATAAATAAGAAAACAGAAGGTGTGGATAAAAATACACTAATGCGTTAATGGAGAAAAAAAAACCCAGAGACTAGTATTAGACACAGGTAATTTATTGAACAGGTAGTTTATTGGAGCAAAAGGCATCCTTCAATATAGTGTACAAAAATAACTGTCTATCTAGTTCTGTTAAAATATGCATGTCCTATAAAAATGAATTTAAAATTAGCATACAATGTGCTGGATTTCATCTTGGCAGTTTTATCCTAATGTGCCATTTTAACTTGTTGTTATTTATTTCCCCCTCTCCTTTCTTGTCCTCCCCCATCTCCCAAGTGAGCCTCTTATTCATCTGGAACTTTCCCCTAAATACCTTCCCCTCTTCTGCTTTCATGTCACATGCATTTATTATTTTCAATGCCTCTCTTTTTTGTAAGATTACGTCTCATAGGAAGAACTAGAGACACGAAGGTAGTGAGAAATAGCTTGATGTCAGTAGCCGGGATTACCACCTGGGTCCATGATGGAGTCCTGGCCTGGGCTGCCACTGGGGGTCACATCTGGGACCAAGCCCCTGTAGCAGCATTGGTTTATTACCACTAAAGGCCCAGCAGACATTTTTGGTCTCTGTTGTTTGGGGACATGTTGATGTCTGTCGACAAATGGTCCCACCTCTTACTTGGGCATAACAGGAGATCTGAAAGTTGGGGCATGAAAGCAAGAGAACAGAGCTCACCCCTAGTTAACTGCAGTCCTTAGAAGAGGGGACCTACACATTGTGAGAGTTGCTGGTAAGGATGGGACAGCCTGCCCTGCAGTGGCATGGATGAGCAAGAGATTTCGCTACAACCTTTATCATCTACTGAAGGCAGGATACATGACCTAGGGTCATGAGAACAGGAGAGCTGGTCCTGCCCTTCGCCAGATGCAGCACTCCAGAGAGCAGGCCTCATACCTCACCTGCGCAGCACAGTAGAGCTGACTCCAGTGGTGGAGGCCTGGGGTGAGCCAGCTGCAGGGGCATGAGCATTGGAGAACTGGTCTGTCCTTTGTCTACCTTCTGGTGACATGGGACAGATGCTCTCTACAGCTCACCTCTTGCCACCTATAGCAGGCAGAGCTGCTGCTAGGTCATGAGAGTGAGAGAATTTGCCATATCCCTTATAAGCTGCAACACTCAGAAGAGTAGACTCTGCACTCACCTGGGCAGCAGGGTAAAGCTGACCCTAGTTGTGGGATGATGCTGGTGAGCAGGCCTGGAGGGTGTGAAGGTAGGAAAGCTGGTGGGCTGACCAGCTCAGACATCCATTAGGCCCAGATCCAGGGCTATAAATTGGTCCACACTAACATTTAACCCATAGATGAACTGCTGAAGTGAATAAAGGGGCCGATCTTACAGATCCAAAACTATAGGATCTCCTTGACACAGGGCAGCAACAGGATATCTCAGAGGAGTCCCAGTGAAGTTCCGGGATTGACAGAATAGCAGAAGCCAGATACCTTATGCCAGACCAACAAGTCTGCAATTTTGATTGCAATGAACATTTGCAATCAAAGAAATATGGACCAAATGTTATACTGTGGGGTACACTATGACACACTACAGCTTCCACAAGAGTTTTTATTTTCTAGGTTGGGTGGGAGATTGCAAGGGTGGTAGGTGGGTATGAGGGAAGGGGAGCTGAATGGGATTGGGTGATATAAAATACACAAAGAAGAAATAAAAGCTTAAAAAATTAAATAAACACAAACAAACCAAAACCCCCAAGGATTCCCTCTCGTGGTTCTCTTCTCCTGCTCTTACATTGGCTCTTACTTGGCTATGTGGCTGGAAACGTGTACCTGTGTCTATTTGTTTATACCCAAGTAAGCAGTCAATATGGGGTTTCTTCATCAATCCCTCTTTCCTTTCTTATTAAGATTGAGTGTCTATTGATTAGGCTAGGCTGGCTGATCAATAATCTCCAGGCATCCCCTTTTCTGTGATCCCCCAGTATGTGGTTTATAGATGTGTAACACTGTGCCCAGATTTTCTTTCATGAGTTCTAAGAAATCAGCATTCAAGTCTTCATGATTGTGTGGTGAGCTCTTTGAGCTCTTTGCATACTGATCTGTATCTCAGCCATTCATATTCCCCTATTAGCTTTTACCACCCCTATACTCAAATACATATGCACAAATATAATTAAATCTATACTCCACATATGACAAAAGTGCACTATTTGTCTTTCTGAGTCTGATATATTTAGCTTAACATAATGCTATCTAGTTCTATCCAGATTTTTGAGGAATTTTTTTTACATAAATTCATGATGTTGCTACATTGATGTCCAAGTGGCTCCAGTGACAAAGCAGAGTGGCTAGGATGACAAGGGGGTAAAGAAAACAAACAGACAAAAAAACAAAAAATATAGACACAAGGACACGTAGAAAATCAAAGACTGGATTAGCCTGGGCTCTGTCTCAGTTTGGTTATTATCTAGATATATTATGTAGAGTTGAACAGTTAAGCAGAGAGGCGGTGTTGCTTCTTATAGATTAACAAGGCTATTATATATAGACAAAGAAGACAGCAATGTTTGTGGTGTACAGAATGGCAAATTTAGCTCAGTCCCTGTGGGAATATTCTCTGTAGGAGAAACATCATCAGGCAGTAAACATCTAGAGTAGGAATTGGGAGTAGAGGTATTGTGGGGGCAAGGGAGAAAGCTAAGGTGGACATTTTCTAAACACAAGGTCAACATTCACACACAGACCAAAGGACGGCTTTGCCGTTTTCTTCTGTGTCTCACTGTGGACTTTCCTATTTCTTCAGGGGTCTTAGGCTCTGGGTCCTTGACATGGCCATGTTCATGTCAACAATACGTATTCACTCAGGGCTTTCTTTGCTTCCTGTGCAATTTCATTTTTGATTTAATGCCTGAATAAAACTTTATGGGCATGTAGGCTGGTTCTATTACTTGGGCATTGTGAATAGGGTAGCCATTAGCATAGATATGCAGATATCTGTGATATGTTGACTTAATTAGAGTAATTCAAGGTTAAGCCCCACAATGGTTCTATTTTAAATTTTATACGGAGCCTGAACACTGACATTCATAGTGGCTGTTGCAGTTCGCGTTCCCATCAAGAATACAGGCTCTTTTCTCTATACGTCCTCAACTGCATTTGCTGTTGTTTATTTTGGTTTAGGTTTTGATTATTGTTGTTCTGGTTGCCTGAGATAGATCTCAAAGCAGTTTTAATTAATTACTTTCTCAATAATCAAAGATGTTGGAGAGTTAGTCAAATAATTTTAGCCATTTGCATTCCCCCTTTCTTTGAGATCTGCTCTAATCGCCCATCTATTGATCACATACATTTTTTGGCATATTATATGTATATATATTTATATATATTCCAAATATAAGTTTTCTAATGTGAAATTGAAAAAGACATTTTCACATTTAGAATCCTAACTCTTCATTCTGCTGATGGCTATCTTCACTGTGGAGAAGCTGATTAATTTTATGGAATGCTATTTGTCAGTTTTGGTGTTGGCCCAGTGGAATAATTTCATGATGTCCTTCTCAATGTACACATCTTGAAGTGTTCTGCCTATGTTTTCCACTGACACATCCAAAGTTTATGTTTTACTTCAGGTTGTTTTTAATTCACGTTGTGGTGATTTTTGTACAATGCAAAAGACGTGGATCTAGTTTAATTCTTTAAATATAGACGTACAACTGTCTTAGAATCATTTTCAGAAGAGACTCTCCCTCATTGTAGGTGTTGAGACCCCTCTGAAAAGCTAGTAACAGTGTGAGTTTGTGTGTGTTACCTCTATTCTTCTCCATTATCCACCTGTTTTCATATCAGGGCCTTGTAGGTTTGCATTACTACACTTGGAGATTTAGATTTGTGATACTTTCTGTTTTGAGCTGTACATGTGGCTCATGGTCCTCTTGTTTTTCCATATGAATTTTAGATGTTTTTTTCTTATTTTTGTGAAGAATTCAGTTAGAATTTTGATGAAGATTGCATTGAAGCCACATAATCGGTTATGTAGCCATTCTTACAATATTACTTCTAAAAATGTATGAGCATGGTAAGGTTTTCTTTTTTTTCTCCTTGCATGTCTTTTTAAGTTTTTCCTATTTAGCATCTTACAGTTTTCAATTCTTTGATTAGGTTTATACCTAGGTATATTTTACTAATTTTTGATGCCATTGTGAATTTGATACTTACATTATATTGTTTCTTAGCATGTTTGTTCCTTGCATGTTTCAAAGCTACTGGTATTAGTATGCTGATTTTGTATTTTTCTAGTTTCTTGAAAGTTCCTGTAAGTTTTTGAGATTTCTGTTAGAATAAAGCAGTAACAATGAGCACCCATCCCTTATATCTGATTTTCGAGCAAACTCGAATATATATAATGTTGGCTAAAGGTTTGTTTTGTGTAGACTTCAGTGCATTCTGATGTATCTCTTGTATTTCTTGTCTATTCAATATTTTTATTAGCAAGAGATGCATAACTTTGCTGACAGCCTTTTTTGCATTTATTAAAGTGATATCATAATTTTTATCGTTTTGCTTATTCATATACTAAATTGCATATATTGATTTGCCTTCCATTCTTGGGAAGAAACAAATTTAGTTAATGTGATTTTGAATTTCATTTATAAGAAAGTTACTGTGGTTTTCCGAGTAAATTTTTTAGGGACATTGGCCAATGCTATTGTTGCTGTTGTATCCTTGTTGTGTTTTCATATGGTGTAATACTGGTTTCATAGAGTAAATCTGCTTCTTTTTCTCCCTCTTTTTAGAAACAGTTTGAGGAATATTCATATTAACAGTATTGAAGTATTGATCTCAGATAGGAGAACTTGGCAGAGAATGCTTTTGGTTATATACTTTTCTTTGTAGTAAACATTTTATTATTATTTCTGTTTCATTGCTTTTTAATGGCCTTGTTTAATGTCTATTCCTTCCTTTTATTTCAGATGATCATTTGTGTTTAGGAAATTATTTTTTCTCTAGATTTTTTAGCTCTTTGTAGTATAATATTCAAAGTATTCCATGATGATTTCTGTATTTCATTGGTATCTGTTGTAATCAGTTAGCTCCATAATTGTATTATTTTGAGACAAGATTTTTTTTTCTTTAGTTTTGATAGGAGTTTCTAAATACTTCAATGAAGAACCAAGTTTTGTGTGATTGGTTCTATGTGATTTTGTTTAGTTTCTACTTTGTTAATTTTGCTATCATCTGTTTTTATTTCTTGGTTTGCATTGTATTTAGTATATTGTTAAATTTTTCTTTGTGTCTCTCGGTCGCTCCCTGTCTCTCTCTGTCTCTCTCATACACACACACACACACACACACACACACACACACAAACACAAACACACACACAAAATGTTTGAATTTTCTTAGCTGTTTCACAAATGTTTTGATTCATTTTGTTTTCAGTACTTTTGATACTATATCTAAAAATTTTCTTCCCTGATTTCTGTAGTGACTCACTGGTCTTTCAGGAGTGTATTATGCATTCTCCACATATTTGTGTGGTTTTCATAGTTAATTCTGGTCTTGAATTTCATGTTATAATACTATGATCTTATAAGACTTAAAATATGATTTGACTCTCATTTAATTATTGTTCATTTTGGAGAAATCTGTATCAATTCCTGAGAATAATGTGGATTTTCCTCTCTGTTATATAGAATATTTTATACCAATCTGTAAGCTTGATCTATTTCTTAGTTTAACACTGAAATCTTCATTTTGGTAGAGTACTTAAATATGAGAGTACAGTTTTAATGAGTTGAGACTACTGGTGTATCAATAATTATTAGACATTTTTGGACAATTAATGTTTGCTTTATGCAATTGAGAAGTCAATACTTGGTGTCTTTATGTTCATAGATGTTATAACTTTTGGATAGATTGTCCTATGTATTAATATATAATAACTTTTCTTTTTTTCTTTTTAAAAAAGATTTATTTATTTATTTATTTATTTATTTAATAAGAGTACATTGTAGCTGTCTTCAGACATACCAGAAGAGGGTATTGGATCCCATTACAGATGGTTGTGAGCCACCATGTGGTGTGCTGGGAATTGAACTCAGGGCCTCTGGAAAATCAGTCAGTGCTCTTAACCTCTGAGTCATCTTTCCACCCCCTTTCTCTTTTTTAATATTGGATTGAAGACTACTTTATCATATATTGGAATAACTATGGAACTATATTTTTTTTCTTTAATCTACTTTCTATATAGTTTTATTTCCATGAAGAATGTATTGTATCTATCTTACCTTGTTTTGGGTGAGTTCCAGAATCTTTTATTCATAATTTTTCAATGGCAATCATATTAAATACTGTAATAAACTGCCAAATGTGTTCACCTATATTCAGGCAAAAATTACCAATTCTTTGATTATTTAAAATGCGAATGAGCTTATATTTATGTATATGTCAATTTTGTTAACTACTGAACAATTACTTACAACTATGGCAGAAATAGATAAGATAGGATATTAGATATCATTAAATTAAATAGTAAAGCCATTTAATAGGTTTTAAGTATCCTATTTATTTCCTTATTATGGTCTATTCATTTTGACAGCCATTAGCTATGTATGAATATTGGACAATAAAATGTGGCTAATGTGAATATGGAAACAACTTTTTATCTTACATTAACTAGTTTAAATTAAATCTATTAATAGATTCAGCCGCTGAAAACTTTTAAATATGAAATTTAAGTACAGATTATGTATCTTTAGTGAAATTTATGTACAAATAAGGAAATGGTTAATTTTAAAATAGTCATTATATTTCTAAGAATTAGAACAATATATTTTGTTAACAGTGTATTATGAGACTTATGTAATAAAATACTACACTGTTTGTGGTGTTCTATGAAAGATGTTTAAGATGCATTCTGAGCATGAACAATAGAAAATGTAAAACGTGTAAGACTTCACTGTATTTGTAGGGGGTAGTACCACTCTAAGGTCTAGGGCAGTTACTTTCACCTTAATTTTACTGAATACTTACTTTACTGTGTGGAAAATAAATGAAATTTTCAGAAGTAGAAAAATGATACAAGTTTGGGTAGATGTTATAGAGTTAGGATTTACATTAAAGTAATGAGAACTGACAATTTTTTGATAGGCAAAAGGAGTGTTCTTTCTGACATATAGAACAATTATCAGTTGAGAAAAAAACAGTTCATTAATAGTCTTATGTCCATTGAGAATGTAAATGAAAGCTCCTGAATTTCCTACTTAATGAACATCCGAGAGCAACTAGCACCATCAAAACTGGAGAACAGGGCTGAATATTGTCTGCTTTTGGCTATTATTCTCAGAATTATACTACTTTTCCCTCACTTAAATTTACCTTGTTTGAATGTTAATCTCCCTTAGTTATTTATTCCCCAGAGAGTACTTCATGGCTTTCCAGAAGATTTAGTCCAGTTCCAAGAGTTAAACTTATATTCCAGAAACTTTCCACACCTCAATTTGGGGGAGAGATTAAGATTTGGGCTTCGGCTTGAATTAGGCATTTGGAATATAATAGCATCTTTTCTAGATGTTAGAAAGATGTTAGCCAATGTGTATATTGTTAGCCTTGGTATATTCACTGGCCATTCCACTCTTTCTCTCTATTGTTAATACTGATAATAAAAGGAGAGGAAAATACTGCCAGGCACACATATAGTGTGTTTCTTTAATTTTTAAGACTTCTAATTCAAATGAGAAGCTAAAAGTGAAAAAGATTATTTTGTTACATCTTTAATCACTTTCTTCTTTGATGTTAAAGTGAAGGAAAATATAAGGGTATATTTACAAGTTGCTATGTGAGCAGTTATGTGAAATTTATGCTGTGTAATGGATTATGGAAAGTAGCTTTGAACAAACTAAATGCCCATTTCATTTGATCAAAGCATGTTTTCACAAATCCAATAATTATGCAATGTGCTATTTTTTACAAAGTTTTTCAAAGTATGGTAAACAAGCATTGGGCTCTCCTCATTTGCACAGGAAAATGGACTTATAGGCTAAGGGTGATTTATGTACTGAAGTAATTTAAATTCCATACTTCCAAAGTCACATTGCATATGTTACATGCCTATAATTATGCTCCTCCGGGTGTACAAGCCAAGAAGGTGGCAGAGTCAGACGCAAAGAAAGAAAAGAGATTGATGATATGGTATTTTGCTAATACAATGCAAAGGCACTAACAGATTATGAACCTCATTCTCGCCTTTCCTCCTAGTTCTTTCTAAATTACATTTTCAAGCTGATGTCTTCACTGATCTGTCATTTCCTGAAACTGCTGTCATTCTATGTAAAAAATATTGAAAAATGATAAACAAATAATTCCAATAATTCAAATTTGTTTAGATTAAGGATAGAAGGTTTGCTCCCTCCTTTCAATACCACCACATAGATCTACTTCATTAGATGTCAGATACATTTGATTAAGTGTCAAATAATTTTCTTTCTTCTAATTTGAGGACATTTGGAGTATGAGACCTTTAAAAAAAAAACAAAAACAAGATAGTGTTCTCATGTCCTATACTTAGCTGAGTTAAAGGAAGACAGAGCATTATAAAAGACTGTAATTTAATTTATAGTTCTTAAATTACAGATTATATATGTTGGCTGTCTTAAAAGAAATGATATAGATTTAGTTTTGAAGTGGATGAGTGGCTTATTTTCTTGTTTCTAGACACTCTCTTGCTTTTTTGTTAGGGGTGCTTCAGCCAGATTGAATATTTTTATGTATAGGAGTAAACCTGGCAGGCTAAAGTACATCCTTATTCAATTATACATCCTTATTTATGTCTGATGCTAAAGCTATGACGTTTAAAAGTTATCTCTTCCAGGTTGATTCCACTTTATGTTCTATATATTTTATTCTTCGTTTTTAAAGGCACCCCACTCAGTTGTAAAGTTTTAGTCACCTGATTCTTTGCCTTTTGTTCCTACTCTGGGGAAAAATGTCATCTCATCAATACAAATATGCCATGTCACAGTGTGCACATTCAAAGGAGAAATGCTACATTTTGCATTTCTCTCAGTGTAGAAACTACCTTTTGATACCATTTTAATGTCACTTTGACTGTGTGTGTGGTTTTTTAGACCTATTTTGTGACTTCAGATAATGTTTTCTGTAGTATATTTTTATACATTTGATGCCACAAGAAAACGATGATGCTATACATGGAGAAACTATTGAAAGCCAGTGTGAAAAAAACAAAAGGAGAGTGACAAATTATGAAACAGAACTTGTCTTATGTTACTAGAAAAGGGAAGATTCTGTAGAATATCATCTTATTGTGTTTTTACTATAGTCAAGTAAATACCTAGTGCAGAGCAACCTGTAAGGGTAGATGCTGATTTTGAATGATGGTTTTGGATGGTTTGGGATATCCAAGAGGTTTGCACCTGTATCTTCTTGTCCTTTGGAGAGAACAGCTTGCTGGAAAACTCACAGTAGCAAGCAGGCATACACAGAAGACAAAAACCAACTCCTGAAAGAATAATCCTACTTCTGCAGAAGGCCAATTATCCCTTTTAAAAACCTAACTACCTCTTAAGAGCTATCACTTCTCAGCAATGTTCTAAGGACGTACAATTTCTTAATGAGTCTTGATGAGAAAAAAATTCTAATTTTTTTCTAATTTGTAATATATGTATCTGTAAATGGAGTTTTCTCTGTTTACACAGAAATGCCATGGTTATAAGTATGTCACTTGACTCTCAAAATTCAAATCTCTCCAAGTGACATTCCAAGAAATACAATAAAGTCATTTATACTCTTTATAAAACAGCTTTTCTTTTTCATGTTTTCACTGCTATTCTTCTGATCAGAATTTTAAAGAAACAAATAACAAAACCACTCATAAATTAAAGGGTATCGTATTTATTTCTTTTCGTGTTGCTCTGAATTACCTAAGAAAAACAAGTTAAACAAGGAAGGGTTCATTTGGTATAAAGTTTGAGTATCTATTTCCCCACCATGAAGAAGACATGGTGGTGAGAACAACTATGACTGTGGGTGAGAAACCATAGGCTGATGTGTGCTTTGGGCTGGTGGTTCACATTGTGTTTGCATTCAGGAGGCAGAGGCAGATGTACATGGGTGATCAATTGCCCTTTTCCTTTTTATTTAGTCACCTGTAATTTTTATTGATATTGAAATAGCTAGATTTGGCCACTTGATGTAGAAAATTGTAGTTGTCTTGTGTGTCTTTCTTATGAAGTTTTCTGAATTTGAACATTGATATCATTAAGAACCATGGCCACCAACAGAGTGATAAAAACTGTATATTATTGTATGCCTTTGAGACCTAGCTAAGGTTGTTTATTAGGCTGACTAATTTTTGAGTAATTTTGTATGGACACTTTGATCCTACAAATATTGGGTTGTAGCTATAGTAAGAGCCAATAATCCAAACATCGCAGAAAAATGTTAGATAGATTAGACAGACAGACAGATAGATATTAGGCAAGCATGTTATTACTCACTATAATCTAATACTTAATAATTATAATTATTTCCAGTATCAAAAATGCTGAAGTTAAAATTATTTCCAAGTATTTAATTACTTTTAACATAGTCATTTTAAATTTATTGTATTTGAGACATGCTTACAGTCCAAATTCTTGGGAAACTGAGGCAGACGAGTCATGAATTTGAGGTCAGATTGAATTATATAACAATATATTATCTCACAAAACAAACAACTGTCAAACTAAGAAATAAAAAGTTCATTATATGTAATAATGCATAGTATTTTCTAACAAGATTAGAAGTAATGGTTAACCCAAGGATTTCTTGCAATTTCTCCATTAAATTATTTTCATAAAGCTAAACAATTTAAAAAATTTTTTCTAGTAGTTTGCTTAAGGAAGAAATATTTGCTAAAAAGTCTCTTAAAACTTAAAAGTACTATGGATTAACAATTATAAAGCAGTCTTTCAGTCTGAACAATTTTGTATGTTAAAAAATAATCATTGTAGTTTGTATTTCTATGGAAGTAGCAAATTAAATTATTTTTAATGATTAGTAATCATTCAGTCTACAAATATTTATTATCTGTACAAATTATTGTATTAAAAATAAAATATACTACTTTCTCTAGTGCTAGTGAAGATAGAAATATAAATACACTTATTAATCAAAATGATTATTTCTTTAATGAGGCTAGCTCAGAAAGCAGTGGGAGTATAGAAGAAAGATTTCCAAGTTAGAATACAGAAATGTATCTGAGTTCTGAATTTGTAGAATTATCTATGCAACTGAAGAAAGGTGACTACTCTAGTCACTTCTTCACTTTCTTTAGTACTTCACTAAAGAAAATGGTATGGGCCCAATTGGGGCGCCAGCCTATTAGTTTCACGTCCTATGTATAAAGGTTGCAATCCATATCTTGAAGAAATTTGCTATAATTTTAAAATTGCATGTCAAATCAGGAAATCACAGGAATTATTCTAGTGTAGTTTTTAAAAGACTTTAGGTTATATCAAGAATAAAATGAACATGGTACTCTAGAATTGTAATTATGGACACTATAGGTTTTATCTGGGTTCTATCTAACCATTTAAAAACAAACAATGGTTATCAATAATTTGAACCAAATCAAAATAAAAAGTAGGAGAAATTGAGTAGGAAGATTTGACCTTTGCAAACCCTTGAAAGTTCCTTGAAGCTCAAGAGAGTTTGTTGTGTGCATGTCCTTCCAACCTGCATTTAATTATCCTAAGCTTGTAGGTGCATCTATGCAATGAAAATTTGCAAAGGCTACACCACCAGAAATTCTCTGTTTTCTAGGAAAGAATTGTTAAATATCTATTCGTCAGTCAGTGACTACTGACTTTAAAAATATAATGTAGACTGTATCTGCCTAGTGTAATATATTTGTGTCAAATTGATGGGGTCAGATAGGATGGCATTCTCTACACACTAGTGGATAGTTTGAATAGACTGTAGGTGATTCATGTGCTATTTCATTCCTGTAAATTTATATTGTGAATTTTTCTTAAATGTCAGGGAACCTGTAATGTGGTTATTAATTTTTTTATTTTTTATTGGATATTTTATTTACATTTCAAATGTTATCCCCCTTTCCAGTTTTGTCTCTGGAAACCCCTATCCCATCCTCCTTCCCCCTGCTTCTGTGAGGGTGCTCTTCCACCCACCCACACCTTCCTGCCTCCTTGCCCTGGCATTCCCCTACACTGGGGCATCAAGCCTTCCCAGGACCATGAGCCTCTTCTCTCATTGATGTCCAACAAAGTCATTCTCTGCTACATATGTGCCTGGAGCCATAGGACCCTCCATGTGTACTCTTTTGGTTGGTAGTTTAGTTCCTGTGAGCTCTGGGGGGTCTGCATTGTTGATATTGTTGTTCTTCTTATGGGATTGCAATCTCCTTCAGCTCCTTAATGATTATTAAAATTATGCATAGATCATAAGATAATTTAACTGGTGTTTTTAGAAAAAGAATTTGGATATAGAGGAAGACACCAGAGATCTACTCATATAGAGAAAGGACAAATGATGATGCAGAGAGAAAGGCAGCCATCTGTAAGCTAAGGACAGATGTCTTAGAAGAAATGAACTCAGTTGACATTTTGGTCTTGGATTTGCAAACTTCAGAGCTGTGAGACACATATTACTGTTTTGTAAATTGGTCTCCTATAATTTGTTCTAGAAGCTCCAGAATAACTAATGTTTAGTTTCTTTGTTCAAACAGGCAGAACAACTAAAGAACAGTACTTGACTTCTCTGAGTATGTGGTCTCTTGGCACCAAAGACTCTTTAAGTTATAGGAAGATTTTTTTATTTGTATGTTTGGACAGCAAGTGTTGTAGGCCTGCCTCAAGGGTGTGTGTGGGGGGAAACAGAGGTGATTCTTAGTTATACTACTAGGCATTCAAAACTTGTGAAGGCTACACCACCAGGAACTGCTACACACACACACACACACACACACACACACACACACACACACACTTATGTCTATGTCAATGTCTATGTGTCTATGTCTGTCTACGTCTAC